>CP125978.1:23223324-24423324 GCA_030063025.1 Avena longiglumis | reverse complement strand
CTCCACCGTGCCGCTTCACCGCTGCGTACGGTGCACGCCGACGTGGCCACGGTGGCTTGTCGATGTGGCCTAGGGCCCAAGACTCAAAGGATGGCTAGGTTCTGTCTTGGTAAAAAAACCCAACCCTTTGCGATGTCATATTGACACAAGAATTCAATTTTAAATGATTTAATAATTCCGTAAATTGATATAAACTTGTAAATTCAATATCTTTTATTTATAAGTCGAAAATACAAATAATATATCAAATTGTTCAGAAAATGAAACCTATCTATTTAACCTATAATAATGCATTGTTCAACAATTTAAATGACAAGTATAATTAGAAGAACAAATGCACCCTCTCATATGTTCCGAGTTTCCCGAGTTAGGGTTTTCACCCGTGAACCCCGATTAAATCGTCGAGCATGTCTTAGGGTTACATTCCAATGCAAATTAACTTGTCATATCATCATACTTGCTTGAGCATTGCATCGATGCCATGTGTTGATTGTTTCTCTTTCTTTCGGTGTTTCGATTATTAGGTTTATTATTAGTTAGGTATTATTAGGTTTATTAATTAGTTTGGTATTATTGGTCTTGACCCCACTGGTCACCAATGTGGGTAGCCCTGACCCGATTCACATTGTCGATCCATCGTGGTTAGATAAGGAATCATTAATACCCCTTAGGTGCATGTGGGTTCGACGATGTGCGCCAGCATTCTGAACCTCTTAAATCGATTCCAATATGGTATTTTGTTAGTATCTAGTGTTACCTATCTGTTGGATAGTTTCTTTTGTACCCTTATACTCATGTTCCTCTCATATGCATCGGAGGTTTCTCCGAACTAGGTTACACCCTCGAACTCCGGAATATTGATTTTAGTTGATTTTAGCTAGAGTTACCTATCTACTACATGGTTTCCTTTTGTAGCTAGGTTTAGGGTTTCTCTTCATTTTATTATTGTGTATGTATATTTTAGGTTTCTCCTTAACTTTCTCCTTTAGCCGCTTTGACTTATTCGCTTTTTCCACCTATGCGTAAAATATGGACCCACACGCCGAGACGAAGAAAAGGAAGAGTTGATCCAAGGTGTGATCCGTGGGGAAGATAATTTAGACGTATCAACGTTTACGAACAACTCCGTGAGGGTGATCCTCTTTACCGGAGTAGACAACTTGTTTGAGGTTGAAGGTGTTGCCTTCATGAGGGAGAAGGCGATGCCTTGTGTAACCGAGAAGACGACCGCTCCGTGAGGTGCATGTAATATAAATCAATTCATTAATTAATCATCTGCTATCTATATAGAAATAGTAACGACGATCTTTCTTCTTTTAGCCCGGATCGAAGGAATCTCTGAAAAGAGCGACGAGGCCCAACCAAAAGTTGGAAGACCATGAGAGGTTCAGGATCGAAGATGTCATTGAGACGGCAGCATCGACTCCCGGGTTGTCGCAACCAAATTTGTGACACAATGCGGAGTAATCGTTAGGGACTTAATCCCGATCACCATTAGAAATTGGAATAGGCCTGCTAATGCGGATGAAGAGGGAACATGTTTATTTGTCCCTAACCACGCCAAAGATTTACCGTGGAAGAGGCTCATGGTTAATTTCAAACTACGAAGATAGAGCTGATCCAAATGCGGAGGATCCATTGAGGACGCCTTTACAACATGGGAGAGCCATGGAGGCTAAGGTCGTGGAGTGGGCTTTGAAGAAGATGGCCCAAAGTGTTTCACCAACTGGAAGAAAAGATTGCACCTTGACTATGTCGTGAAAGAGAAGACTCCGGATTTCAAGAAGACTCAGTTTCAGAAGATAAAACCATTCTGGGCTGAGTTTGTGGAATACAAGAAATCGGGAAAAGCTAAGGAAATGTCTCGCAAAGAATAAGCTGAATCGCTAACAAGAAGTATCACCATACTATGGGGCAAGGTGGCTGGTGGCATTCCTAAGTGGGAGAAACTTGAGCAGAACCGTGATAAAAATATCACCCTGCAGATGCATTTATTGGGTAGAACGTGCAAGGAATTGGTTTTACGGGCATGGGGGCACGTTGGACTCGGAAGGAGGTGTATATATACCATACGACATAAAGAAGACCCTTGCCAATCGAGAGGATGAGAAAAGCAAGAAGGCTGTTAAAGATGGGGACTTCATTCCCAATAGAGAGAATGATGAGCTCACACTCGCCTTGGAAATAAGGAACATGATGGACGAACACGAGGCACAATAGGCTCCCAATCATGGAGGACTGGGTTTCAAGAGAGGAAGAAATATCCCGATAGAAGCCGTCGAGGAGTAAGGGATGTAGGCGGTTGAAGCGAGAAAGTCGAAGAGCGAATGCGTTTAATTGAAGAACGATTAAAGCAACAACAAGATGAAATTAACTCACTTAAAGAGCAAAGTACTACGGGCGCCCATCTCAAAGACACCGCATTCGATGCTACCGCCTATCGAATAATCGAAAAGAGTGTGGCTTCCACCGAGGTCCCGGTGATGACAATGGCGATGCCGATGATGCACCGACGATGGCTCTGTTGGCTACCCAAAGGATGATATCACGTAGATGACACATCGCGAGCTACATGTCAAAGTTGTGAACATATCAATGAAGGTGGCGGTCGGCTATGCCTTACCAATTGGACCCACACCAACTTACCACAGTCGTCCGGTTCCAGAGGGCTGTTGTCGGCGTGGATGAAATCATGCCCACCTTTGAGGTTTTGGATCTTCACTACCCCGCCGGTGAAGGGGATGATCGCGCTGGGTGACGCAAAAACGCCACCATTCTATGGTCAAGGATTGTATCGTGCTTCAAATCACACGCCAAGGCCATCTTCGCCGCCGTCTCACCCGTCTCCGCCGAGGTCGCCGCCGCTGGCAGCCGTCTTCGCCTCACCACTCCGTCGCCACCCGCCTCGTGCAGCCATCGCCATGGAGCCATCGCCGCGCCAGATAAAAAGCGAAAGCATCGCCATCGTAAGGCCGAGTTTATCGCCAAACGTAAACAAGAGCCTCTTCCAAAAGTACCGACGGTTCCTCCCAAGAGAGCTTATGACTGATCAAGAGGAGATCGCAGATCGTTGATGCGGAAACGACAGTTTTCGCTAAGTCGAGGCCAAAAGAGCCAGAGTTCCCAAAGACCAAAGAAGAAAAAGCCAAAGTGTTGAAAATGCTAAAGACTCTTCATCAACCCGAGCCAAAGCTGTCATCGACTATGAGCGTTCTATTCTCAAGTCACATGCGGCACAAAAAGCCTCAAGAGCAAGATCGATGCAAGCGGAAATCTGTTGCCCAGCTGGAGAACAAGCAAAACAGACTTGCGCCTCTCAAGGTGATTTCTCAAACCAATGTGGGTCGAGCAAATATAAATAAGAGCAGTATGATCCAGGTAGTTGCACACGGAGAAGCTGCCGCTGCTCAAGGTATGAGTATTGCCCAAGATTTATCCCAGTTAGAGTTCTTCCCGGAGTGAAGTAGCATACAAATACCAAGACGACAAACCTCTCGTCAAACCTGAGGAGGTAAATAATCTTTCAACAAAATGCGAAGATTGCATAACTGGTACATGCACGCCACAAGGGCCGGGCTAATCGGATAGTGCCGAGGGTTACAAAAAGCATCATGGGAAAGAAAGTGATGACATGATATCCATTGAATTTGTTGAGCTATTTCAATTATTCAATCAAGACGCCTTGGACAAATCGCTCATCGTGCCTATTGTCCGTAAGTACTAATTCTGTAATTAACTTAGTCTCCAGCTATCTCACTTTGTTTATTGCATGTATATAATCATACCGTAATATGCGTAATGAAGATTCTCGAATGCAGCAGAGGACAAATCTATGATATTGGCTTCATTGACCCATATTGGGTTCATGAAGCTAATCTCAAAATAAGCCCCGTGATACGGAGGATAATATAGTACACGCGTTAAGGTTTCAAGAAACCAAAAGGGAAATACTTTTTCCTTACAACTTCGAGTGAGTGTTATTGTCTTGTATACACTTTCTATTTCGCTTACTCGATGTTAAGTATATAATTGATTAGTTATGCATTCGCAGCTTCCACTATATTCGTTAATCATTCAACTTGACAAAGGGCGGTACTAGTCATGGACTCAAACATAAACCCTTGAGACGTGGAAGGACATGCAGATACTTCTCCAGCGTAATTCTAATCATTACGACACTATATCGGCAACGTTCGTGAATTTTATGATATCAAGTACTTAATAACTTCTTTTATTCGCTTTTCTTCACGGGCAGCGCTTGGAAACGGTTCACCAAGAAGGCTAGGGTGTTTGGAAAGAGGAGCTTACATTTCAACCACTAGATGTAAGCACCACTAGCTATATCCGCATCTCTTTGATTCTAGTTTTGATACAATTATTATCATGCTTGATTATTATTTTGATTGAACTATGTTCTCGTAAAGTGCCCGACGAGGGACCGTGTAACAATCTATGTGGATACTATGTATGCGAGTTCATCCGGCAGACGTATGCGATGAGAAGGGCAGAAATTTAGAGCAACTCCACGTATGTAAACAATTTCTATAGTTTTATTTTCAAACAAATTGTGTTTAGTTTCATTCATATAGACTGACCTTTTTTTAAATCAGATCGAACGTCACGGACGGTCTTCGCCAAAGGATCGCATACGAGCAATTCAGGAGGAATTGGCGGGATTCTTGGATGCAAGTCCTAGACCCGAAAGGGGAATACTATTCTGCTGTGTATAGACAATAGGGATTGTAAAATAGCAACTCGATCCGTATAGACAAGGGGAATACTTTTGTATGTAGTGCATGAACTCGATCCGTGTATTGAATGTAATATTGTCATGATGATCTTGTGTAATACAAGGTTCCTTCATTGATAAGTGCAAAACACTAAATAAACAATAAAACAACCTAAATGAATTCTCTGTCGCGGCACAAAAAGTGGCGAAAATGCTGCCGCGGCAACAAAATGTGCAAAAATGAATTCTCTGCCGCGGCAGAGAAATGAGCCAAATCTCTGCCGCGGCAGCAGGTTATTAGTCCCGGTTCGTGTTACGAACCGGGACTAATGCTCCACCCCCCCTCGCGCTTTGCTGCTGCCACGCGTGCACCCATTTGTCCCGGTTGGTGGGGCAACCGGGACTAATGGTTAGAGCTTTAGTCCCGATTGCCCCGTCCCGGTTGGGCAACCGGGACTAATGGCTCTTACCAACCGGGACGCATGGGCCGTTCTGCACTAGTGATTGGATAGGGATCACGTCGCCACGAAATGTGACCTCGCTGTAACATAGAATGAGGTCGATAGTGGAATAGAAATTTTGATTCGCTTTAACTGAGTTTATTGGTTCACTAATATTTTGTGTGTGTGTGTGCGTCTGTTGTAATATTTTGACGTGATAGATCTATGGGCGAAACCCGACAATTTGCACTAGTTCCCGGTGTACCATAACAGCAAATGCATTAGCAAAACTAAATTACATTTGATTGTATGTTTTATAAACTAGATGTATACATTTATTCCCAGATAGATTCAATTGCTAGCTATATAAATGAGAGATCTGAAAATAATTTTTGGTTACATCTTTGTCAACATGATCTTCCACACCACATCTCTTCATAACCCATTTGTTCAGAATTTTCATTGTAAATTTTTCGTCATCTTTGTGATATTCTCTAGCACAACACATGAGACTGTTAATAAAAACATCCTCTACGTAGTGCTACAAACAATAGTGACAGATGGAGGAATAGCCTGTGGATTGGAATGCTTCTCAATTGTTTGTACATAGAGATATACGGAAGTATTCCGTGTCATGCTTAAATCAAAATAGATTAATCTAAGTGTCTAAGCATAGATGTTTACTAGTATTCTGAGAGATGTTGCATCGTTAAAAATATTCTCGACTCTATAGCTCCACAAATTCGCAGCTGCTACTGACTGGGCTGCACGATCAGAATGCGTTGCGCTGAGCAGCACGCACACGCAAACAGCTATCATGCCTTGTAGTCCTGTGTCAAAAAGAAGTTATAGACAACAAACCCCACCGCTTTAGCGAGTGGGGAGCCTGGTTCTTCAGACCATTTTACCGATGCATCTTATTCCCTAATAGATATCCGCATAGGCTATGACAATGTCATTCCTAGATTCAATGTGTGCTTGCCAATGTCCTAAATACACGGAAGTAACATGTACAGATTTATATAGAGCATGATTTACCTTGGTGGCCATATATATGTATATATACCACTTATATATTTCACCAATAAAGTAAGACATGCCTTAAAGCAACGTCGCTTTTAGTTTATGTGAGACGTCCTCACGTGAGTGGACCATTTTGTAAGTCCTAATGAATTAGGTAGGTTGGGACATTAAAGTGAATCCATGCATATTCCTTCTCTTCCTCAAGTGATTGCTCTTGGTTTGCATGAATAGATATATAGCAAAAACTAATGACGCAAGTAACAATACTCAAATTTAATTATAGCAAATTTCGACTGCCCATGCATTTGTCGACCTTTTGATCATTGCTTCATAAATCAAGTCATTTCTGCAAAGGCAAAATCCCGAACATAACATAACACCTTTTATTGTGCATGCAATAGTTTGAGAAATGCATCCAGTCATTGTTTAAAATATCCTGAATGTTGAACTCTTTCTATGCATGTAGTATTTTTAGAAAGGAAACTGTTGACTGCGCATAATCATTGCTGCAAATATCCAGTCATTGTTACAAAACAAACCTAAACATAACGTTTTTCCTTTTTTTGTCTATCTAGCATTTTCCAAAAATACAACACCGATTTCCGATTTGTTTTCTACGAATCTGTGAAATAGTCACGAAGTTAGCAGACAATATTTTAACATTTTGAACACACCCTTGTTGCAAATAGCAATAATATATCGGAAAATTTCTATGGTTGTAGCAAAATTGTTGGGAGCTGTGTCAGTGGCTTTTTATAAAAAGAATCAACATATCCAACATAATTGCCCAAATAATTTAATATTGTAGAAACTTATTTGTAGCGTAGATGCATGTATCTTTGCAACATTTTACTTGATCATACACAATAAAATAATAAACACTAGTAGCATTTTGAAACACCTTTTGCAACACCACAATAACCTTGAACACTTACCTCCATCTTTGACAATGCAAGTGCCTATTCAAGCTCGCTAGCAACACATCCGCCACGCCGGAGGTACGCACACTATTATAGAAGGGGTCTTGAAACACTACTGAAATCGCTCATCACACACGGCTACTCGAACCGTGCAAAGGGGAGAAGATCTAGACACGATTACGTTTCCTTAACCATTTGCGATAGCGAGAGCCTTCACATCTAGGTTTTTTTCTCGACCATCAGTGGATTTGAAGATCACAAACCATGATTGTTAAACTAGTCGTACGTGGTCAACTCGAATGATACACATTTGTTACAGCCAACTGCGCCGCAGACGTTTTAGCTATGCATAAAGTAGTACCAGTAGAACCAGGTAACATATGTATACCCAGCGAGTCATGAATCAACGATGCATGCAAATGCATTAGCAAAACGAAATTCTATTTGATTATACGTTTCATACACTAGATGTATACATTTATTCCGAGATAAATTCAATTGCTATCTATATAAATGAGAGAGAGCTGAAAAATAATTTGTGGTTACGTTGTTGTCAACATGTTCTTCGACACCACATCTGTTTATAACCGATTTGTTCAGAAATTTCAGTGTAATATTTTCTTCACCTTTGTGATATTCCGTAACACAACACAGGGCACTCTTAATAAAAATATCCTCTATATTAGTGCTACAAACATTAGTGATGGATGGATGCATAGCCCGTGGATTGGAATGCTTATCAATTGTTTGTATTAGAGATATATGGAAGTGAATCTGTATCATGCTTAAACCAAAGTAGATTATTCGAAGTGTGTAAGCATAGATGTTTACTAGTATTCTTAGACATGATGCATCATTAAAAAGATTCTCGACTCTTTAGGTCCTAATTTTGATGTTGTTGTTGGCTTTCTCAAGTGCATGGCACATCACGAGACAACTATACAAATACATATTTGGAGTTAGAACATAAAAACAGAAAAGTTGACAATAAATAAATGCAAGTTTAAATGATTTGTATTCTTAATCAGAGGTGTTGTGACAAGGCTAAGGAAATCAAATTTGTATGAAGTGTCACCAATATATCATCCCTATCATAAGATGATGATAATTAGAGTTAAATATGTGAAACATCTACAAAACCTAATAACATATAGATCAAACTATTCATATATGAGGTTAATTGTATTAGACAAAAACACATATATCAAGCTATATGTAATAACATGTAGATATATTAAAAAATCATGACAAAACAATATATCATACAGATCTAGATAGATTACATAATATAACATATAGAACTAACAATCAAATCATGCAAACAATACAACATATAGGTATAGCTAGCTTACAGAATATAAAATATAGAACTAACAAACAAATCATGTAAACAATATAACATATATATCTAGGTAGCTTACACAATATAAAGCATATAATTGACAATCAAATCTTGTAAAAAATGTAAAATACATATGTAGCTACCTTACAAAATACAACACCTAGACCTAACAATTACTCCTATAATAGCCGGTAGGCTACACACCTCATGAGGAACTTCCTAGCGCGCCCACCCTTCCTGGTCGTCCAATCGGTCAAAATAGTGTTGTTTCACCCTCCACTTTGTTTCACTGCCGTTGGATGTAGTATTTCTTTTTTCACCGCTTGTTGATCTGAATTAGTGAATGACGGTTGGTTTCGTGTGCGTACGGGCCGGAGTTTCAGTCAAAGGACCGGCTAAATCAGCATGTCCTCTTCACATCCGCGTTTCCAACCTCGCCCACACCCCGCACATCCTCCGGTCAATTCTGCATCCGTGTCATGCACCTCGCCCATAGCCCACACGTCCTTCAACAGTGAACCCTAGCCTAGTATTGCCACCCCTCTCCCTCCCCCATTCTCTGCCTCCTATCCCTCCCCCAGTCGCCTGCTCCTCTACGCTTCCCCCCCCTAATCATTGTAGGAGTGTGTCCTAGAGGACGACGGTGGACGGAGCCGCATGGGATGGCCGCGGTGGCGGGCTGGAGGATCCTCTGCTGGAGCGTGCAGGTAGGATGCCGATGGTGAGAAATTTGTGCGCAGAAAGCTTCAGTGACATCGAGTGACGAGTGGGCAAATCCAGATGGGGAAGAGAGAGTCATAGTGGCGTGAGAGGAAGGCATTGGGCAGCGAGGGGAGCGACACGCAAGATCGAGGAGATCGTCCACCATCGCCTGGGGCTCCAGAGCTCCATCTCTGGCGACGGCAGTGGCTTATCTTCATCTCTCCGCGGCAATTGGCAGCACAGAGCCGGGTGACGAGGTGTGGGATGACCCGTTCTTTTCTCCGTTAGGGATGTGAGATCATGCTTCCTCTCTATGTCTCCCCTATATTGTGTTGCGTTATTCTGACAATGTGTCGTCATTTTGTGTTGTATTCTTCTAATGTGTTCTTTTGTTATTGCTTTGTGGGCTATTGTTATTACTGTGAGATGCTGGTTGTACATGTGTTTAGTGTCGTTGTGTGCTGCTAGTTCTGCTGCCAAAACCTTTGTGAGAAGCAAGGATTGATGAGAAATTATGAGCCAATGAGATGAGTTCCATCTTCTGTTTTTCGTTTAATAAGTAATGGAGGATTATGGATAATGATGCGTGTTGAACGCCCTGTTGGGAAACCCCAAGAGCAAGGTATGATGCAGCACAGCAACAAGTTTCCCCTCAGTAAGAAACTGAGGTTATCGAACCAGTAGGAGGAAGAAAACGTCCCAAAGGTGTTGCAAGCAACGTGAAAACCTGCACAACACAAACTCAAGACTTTGCCCCAACTAACAATGAGGTTGTCAATCTCCCCGATTGCTGTAACAAAGGATTAACTGTATGGTGTGGAAGGTGACGATGGTTTGCAGCAAGTAAACAGTAATAGTGGAAGATGTATCAATAGTAAAGATTGGACCGTCCATAGTTCACTAGAGGTGCTCTCCTTAGATAAACAACATGGCATGAAGGGTAAACAAATTACAGCAGGGCAATTGACAGGAACTGAGCAAGGTATAACAATGCAATACCAGACAAAAAGATCCTATGAGATTCGATTGGTCAATACAACAATATACATAGACCGCCATCCAACTGCATCTATGACTAGAAGTCCACCTTCAGGTTATCATCCGAACCCCCTCTAGTATTAAGTTGCAAGCAATAGAAAACTGCTTTAAGTAAAGTGTGTAAGATAAACAATCCACTTGTTCCATGAACAAGAGACCTTTGTTTTCTCCCTAGTGGCAACATCTCATCTACAACCGAAGAGATTTCTGTCACTTCCCTTGGAAACTAGAGGCATGAACCCACTATCGAGCATAAATACCCCTCTTGGAGTCACTAGGAACTACTTGGCCAAGATATCTACTAACAACGGAGAGCATGCAAGATCACAAACAACACAGAAATGATAGAATTAATAAGAAAAAACCATTAATCAATCTGACATAGTAATCTCAATATTCATCGGATCCCTGCAAACACAACATGCATGATTACAAATAGATTAGATCTTGATCATGAATGGAGCTCACAAGATTTATACATGAAAGCACAAGGAGGAGATACAACCATCTAGCTACTACATAGACCCGTAGTCCAAGGTGGAACTACTCACGCTTCATACCGGAGAAGAAGGCCTCCGGGATGATCTCCCCTCCGGCAGGGTGCCGGGAAGAACTTAAGATCCCCCCGATCTAGGGACGATGGTGGCAGCGGCTACAAGCTATTTCCTGGAGTTTTGATCGGGTGCCTAGGGTTTCTGCATCGGGGGCTTCTTATAGGTGAAGAGGGAGGCCGAGGGGGTGCCCGAGGCGGCTGCACTCCCCCAAGCGCGGGATGGTCCAACCCGCGCGGCCAGGGGGTGTGGCCCCCTAGAGGCCCTCCTCCGTCTCCTCTTCTGGATTCGTGTTGCCCACAGTAAAATATAGACTTTGGCTTTTGTCCCTTTCAATTCCGAGAATATTGATTTTCTGCCTTTCTGGAACCAAAAACAGAAGAAAACAGGCAACTGACACTTTGGCAACTTGTTAATAGGTTAGTTCCAGAAATCATATAAAAACACCTCAAAGTGTAGACAAAGCAAAGCAAAGTAGATACTAAACAAGCATGGAGCATCAAAAATTATAGATACGTTCCCAGCGTATCAGCTAACATTTTCTCTATGGTGTATATGTAGCTTTTGTCCATTGCATTGGATGGACAGGAAAACAAGAGTAAGAGGGCAAGGTCCTACAGGATGAGACCAATAGGTTGCTGGGATCACAGCAGCAACATATTGGTCTCACATGGAAACATGAGCAAATATAGCTTGGATTTTGTTTACTTCTTGATTTTTATTAGGTTGGTGCCATGGTTATACACCTCAAATTATGTAGATCATTCTAAAAAAAATATCAAACCAATCTAGCATGTAACCGGTTGTGTTCAGCTCTTAATCTACTTACTTTTCAATATTAATCTAACTTCTCCTTTTGGTCCGACCATATACTCATGATTATTGATGCAGACATGCAATGGAGGATTATTGTTGGCGTCGGTGGAAGTTCTCACATAATCCCCTCGACCTCTTTGCACCAGTGCAGTGTGAAGCATTACGGCAAGGAGGAGTCCAGCGACCGATGAGCGGCTGGCTAGGTCGGAAGGAAGATTGACGTTGAGCTGTGAGCTCCACCGACAGTGGATAGAGCCAATATCTCAAGACATCGGTATAAATATACGTACATACTAAGTTGTCTGCATGAGCGCCAATTCTAGGTTAGTGCTTTCTTTGATTTACTACTGATGGCTGGTGTTTAGAGCCTGGATGTCTGGATTCAGATTTTTTGTCTATAATTAGAGCATGGGTTCATGAGTATCTGCTGCATATAATTAATATTGCTATTTCGTTCGGCCGTCAAAGTAATCGAGCAAATAGCTATATTGAAAACTCGTGAAGCTCAAAAATTCCAAACTTTATGTCCTCATGGTAAAGTATTCCATGTTGTTTTGGTCTGAAAATCAGACCGATCGTACCTTCCTTCAAGTTTTGCTAATATGCAGCTAAATACTAGCTTGCTGAAATTCGACACATTGAAATACAATACAAAATTCGTTTGTTATTCTGCAGGGTCTCTCGCTGTTCTTTTTGTTGTTAGTGGATTTCGACCCTTCATTGGTCTGAGTAGTAATCAAGAAGTCATGGTCAAACTAAATTTTAGAGCATGATATATGCAGGTGGTTTATACTAAAACATTTATTTTTTGGGGTTAGTCGTGATGAATTTACTACAGTTGTATATATATGTTCATTTGGGCGGGTACATGCAAATCATGGTGAAACTAGCTAACAGATGATGTTCTTCTCTTCTTCAGTGAGTTTGAGTGAGCACAGACAGGGGTGTGAGCAGGCAACAAAGGAGGCTATCTCTCTTGCTTATATGGTCCAAATTAGAGCAATCAGGACACTATTCGCAGACAGAATCAAAGCGACGACACTCCTTTTGGGGTTCACCAGTGGAATTGTCTATTACGGCTCCGAAGTGCAGGTCCCACGCTGGGTAAAATGGATCGTTGCAACATCCATGCTTGTGCATAGGACAAAAAGAGGATTGGAAATTTCCGTCCGTAAACATAAAGGTAGAGATTCCCATCCCGAGGTCTTCAATGCTCACATGTGAGAAACAAAAAAATAGAAATGAATTGCATAGGTTATACTCTCTCCGTTGCAAAATATAATATGTTTTAGCTTTGTGAAGTAAATGTATCTAGACATCTTATTTGCTTCACAAAGCTAAAACATCTTACATTTGCTTCACAAAGCTAAAACATCTTATATTTTAAAACAGAGAGAGTATGTCACACCATTATATGACTGGGGAACCAAAACTGCCTTGAAGGTGCACTTCAGGTCAGGTGTGACCTCCTTACTCCGTTTTGTTGCGCTCACTCTCTTGAAGTAGAAGGAACCGCTTAAACAATCTGTGTGTATATCATTAGTATATTTATAGTCGCTAGCTAAAGTAGATAGTCGTCCCTTCGCTTCTAGATAAAGGGATACTCTCCATTTATAGTTGGTAGCTGCACCTAGCTAGACTTTATGAGTACAAGGTCTAGAACATGGATAGAGTAAACATGACTAGTTGGTTTTTGACAAGGAGCGCGATTATCCCACCGTACCTGTGGAAAGTGTTTGGTGCATCGATAATTCTCATTGATCGTGCACTAGGCACATATATAGGTACAGGGGTGTGACCGGGTCAAGTCTCCCAATAAATACAGGGGGAGAGAGACGCTACAGGTACGACATACAAAACCCAAACCTATACACGTACAATACATATTCAACAGCCCCCGCAGTCGAAGCGGCGCCGGTGACGCAAAGACTGGACCTGAAACCTTCGAAAGTCGAGGTAGGAAGGCCTTTCGTCATCACATCGGCGAACTGCTGATCGGTGGGCACGTGTAGAACACGAACACGACCAAGGGCGACGTGCTCCCGAACGAAGTGAATGTCGAGCTCAATATGCTTCGTGCGTCGATGATGAACAGGATTAGCTGAAAGGTACACCGCAGAGACGTTGTCGCAGTAGACAATCGTGGCCTTCGGTATCTCGCATAGCAGTTCCTGTAGGAGCTGTCGGAGCCAGGAGCACTCAGCTACGGCGTTAGCCACAGCCCTGTACTCAGCCTCGGCACTCGATCGGGAAACCGTGGGCTGTCTCTTGGACGACCACGAGATCAAGGAGGGGCTGAGGTAGACGCAATAGCCGGAGGTAGAGTGTCTAGTGTCAGGACACCCAGCCCAGTCGGCGTCGGAGTAGGCGACGAGGCTGGTGTCAGAGGAAGCCGTCAACGTGAGGCCCATGGGCATAGTGCCACGGATGTATCGAAGAATCCGTTTTACCAGAGCCCAGTGAGAATCACGTGGAGAATGCATATGGAGGCACACCTGCTGGACGGCGTACTGGAGATCCGGCCGCGTCATCGTGAGGTACTGGAGGGCCCCCACGATGGAGCGATAGAAGGTAGCGTCGGACGCCGGAGAACCCTCGACGGCGGACACTTTGGCCTTGGTGTCGACAGGCGTAGAGGCAGGCGTGCAGTTAAGCATGCCTGCGCGCTCCAGAAGCTCGTGCGCGTACTTCTGCTGATGCAAGAAGAAGCCAGTATCACGGCGGACAACCTCGATGCCGAGGAAGTAGTGGAGTGCCCCCAAGTCCTTGAGGGCAAACTCAGCGCTGAGCTGAGCTGTAATCCGCTGCAGAAGGGCCGTCGATGAAGCAGTCAAGATGATGTCGTCGACGTAGAGGAGCAAGTACGCGATGTCGGCTCGCTGGTGGTACACGAACAGGGAGGCATCGGACCGAGTGGACCGGAACCCCTGCTGCTGAAGAAAGCCCGCCATCCGCTGGTACCAGGCGCGAGGCGCCTTCTTCAACCCATAGAGAGAACGGGAGAGCAGGCACACGTGATCCGGGAAGGCGCTGTCGACGAAGCCGGTGGGCTGCTGACAGAACACCTGCTCGGCAAGATGGCCATGCAAGAATGCATTGGAGACATCGAGCTGGTGAACCGGCCAGGTGCGGGAGACAGCGAGCTGAAGGACGGCTCGAATCGTGCCCGGTTTGACAACCGGGGCGAAGGTGTCGGTGAAGTCCACGCCGGCTCGCTGTCGAAACCCGCGTACCACCCAACGCGCCTTGTGGCGCCCGAGGGAACCGTCAGGGCGAGTCTTGTGCCGAAAGACCCACTTGCCAGTGATGACATTAGCGTTGGGGGGTCGCGGAACGAGCTGCCACGTGCGGTTGCGCTGGAGAGCGTCAAACTCCTCTCGCATGGCGGCAAGCCAATGCGGGTCCCGAATGGCGGCAAAAGCGGAGGAGGGCAGCGGCGACGGGGTCGACGGAGACGGGGTTGATGTAGACGCGGCGTAGGAGAACGCGGGGTCGGTGTAGCGGGGATTGGGACGCCGAGTCCCAACCTGAGCGCGAGTGACCGCACCGTTGAGGGGTGCGGCCGCAGTGGGTGGAGCCAAGACAGCCGGCGGCGCGGAAGGCTGGCCGGGCGTCGACTCGGAGGACGCAGCGGGAGGTGCTGCCGGGGCCACGATGGGCGCGGGCGCCGCCGGGGCCGTAGAAGGCGCGGGCGTAGCCGGGGCCGCAGGGGGCGCGGGCGCAACTGGAGCCGCGGCGCTGCTGGGAGAGTGTACCTGCTGAAACGGGAAAACCAGCTCATCAAAGTAAACGTGTCGCGAGGTGTACACGCGATGGGACACGGGATCATAGCACCGGTAACCTTTGGTGTTAGGAGGATAACCAAGGAAGACACAAGGGACCGACCGTGGAGCGAGTTTATGAGGACTGGTGGACGCGGTGCTAGGATAGCAAAGACACCCGAAGATCCAAAGATCGTCGTAGGACGGGGGTACACCGTAGAGGAGCTGGTGAGGAGCATAATTCCAGCGAACACGACAGGGACAGATGTTAAGAAGAAGCGTGGCAGTGGCGAGAGTGTCCGGCCAAAACCGAGGAGGGACGTTGGAGTGAAACAAAAACGTGCGGACACAATCGTTAAGAGTGCGAATAACGCGCTCAGCACGGCCATTTTGCTGGGACGTGTAGGGACAAGTAAGACGGAAGACGGTGCCGTGAGACGCGAGGAGGTGGCGGATGGCAGCGTTGTCAAATTCTTTGCCATTATCAGTTTGTAACGAAAGGATGGGACGACCAAATTGTGTGGTGACATAGGAATAAAAACTGGTGAGTGTGGCGAGGGCGTCGGATTTACGACGGAGAGGAAACGTCCACACATAATGAGAGAAGTCATCCAAAATCACCAAATAATATAAATAGCCCATGTTGCTAGCAACCGGGGACGTCCAAACATCGCTGTGTAATAACTGAAACGGAAAAGTAGATATAGTGGTAGACTCGCTAAACGGGAGACGAACGTGCTTGCCGAGATGGCACGCCTCACAAGTATGGTGTTCGGCCTTATTACATGAGAAAGAAAAACTCTGTAGAATTTGGTGCAAGACGGTGGAGTTGGGATGACCAAGACGAGCGTGCCAGAGATCGACGCTAGCGGCGAGAGCGACTGGACGGGTGGTGGCGGTGGCGGTGGTGGAGGAATGCACCGGGTAGAGCTCGTCCGGACTATCACATCGGTGGAGAACCATCCGTGTACGGGCGTCCTTCACAGAAAAACCAACGGCGTCAAATTCAACAGTAATGGGATTCTCACGAGTAAGGCGACGAACGGAAACAAGATTTTTAACTAAGTTAGGAGAAACAAGAACATTAGACATGGTGATGGGGGTAGACGTTGAAGGAAACGACCTATGACCGATATGTGTAATGGGCAAGGAGGAACCGTCACCGACGGTGATGCGAGTAGAAGTTTGAACAGGAGAGGAAGACGTGAGGTTACCGGGATGATATGTCATGTGAGCGGTGGCGCCCGTGTCCATGTGCCAGTCACCGCCGCCACCGTAGTGGCTCGGTGATGGCGCCGAGTGCAGCGCGGCGAGGAGAGCTGGATCCCACGGCGGCGGCACCTGGGGAGGATACCCTCCGGATGGTGGCGCGGCGGCGTTGCCGTAGTAGCTGAAGGGTGTGCCGTAGGCCGGTAGGAGGCGCGGGTGCATACCGGGCCGGTGAAGTACGCCTGATGGCTGGACGGGGCCGGTCCGAAGATGCTCGGGGCGGGTGCGCGAGGCACCGGCATGGAGTAGGCGTGGACCACACCCGTCCACGGATTGGTACCGTAGGTCCAGGGCGGGGTGGGCTGGTTCGGGCGGGGCGCCCCCCCGGGCGCTTGTCCTTCCTACCGCGGGTGGGCGCTTGCGACCCGCGACGGTTATCACTGCCTTGCTGCTATTGAGGAGCGGCAGGTGGGGCGGGAGTTTGCCACGGTGGCGGGGTGCACTACAAGGAATCTGGCTATATATGACCCTCAATTTTCGTCACAGAATCGTCATAGTAGTCCGTTTATGACGATTCTATGACGATTTTGAGATCGTCAAAAGTCAAGGCGCAAATGAACTATAACGACGTTTTTTATAAAATCGTCATAAACGTCTATGACGATATTGAATCGTCATAACGTCTATGACGATCCAATATCGTCATCGACCTTCTAGCCAGGCCAGCTCAGATCCTACGTGGCTGATCCTACGTGGCAAAATTGTGACGAAATGAAATCGTCTTAAATCAAAATCAGCATCATTTTAGTTGCTTACTTGGGCTAAGCCCAATAATTCTGGATTTTCTTTTTCTAGTCGGCCTTTTATGGTGTGTCTCTCTCAGGCCTTAGCCTTTTTATGGCCTCTTTTCTATTTTGGACCTCGGCCTTTTTACGATACATTTCTGTTTGGGATAGGCCCGCTTTTCAGTTTCAATTTTCATACATAATCAGAACTGAGTACATCAATTATTTTTGATATTCAAGAATATAACGATATTTTCATTTTTTAAATCAAAGATACTGATATACAAAATAATAATCCAGGTTTGAAAATACAACAAAAAATGAATATGCATAACTCTATTACAATATTTCCGATGTTCAAATGGCAGATACTGATATACAAAATAATAATCCAGGTATAAAAATACAACACAAATTGAACCTTCCATCATAATACAAGGCTGCAACAGAATGTAAAACCACTACAGGACCATATCCCTTGAACAGGTAACATCCATCGACGGTCAGAGAACGAGGAAACAAAGCATATCCTTCCAGCCAACCAAACTCGACTCCAAAGCTAGATGCCCCTTGCTATTGCATTATCAGGACCTCTCCCCTACACAAACAACACATCAAGTTGCTAACTGCTTATGGTATATCAAATAACACAGCATGCATGCTTCCAAAAAAAATTATAATCAGACCATAACTATAAAATAGAACTTTACCATGCTATGAAACAATATGTATCTATCCTGCAAGAACAACATTCAAAACATAAATGCCACCTGTATAGCCTATGAGCAGCTAACAGCTAATAGTCCTAATTTAGGTATCATATCAGACAATGATACATACATGAATTCAACTCAAATTTATAATGCATGAATACTAAGATATTATCTCAAGGTTTTCAAAAATATTAAGATGATGCATTACTCTAGCATAACCAAAATAGAAGCATCAGATTACATAGATACAACAGAAGAGAGCCAATAAACATCCCAGTTCAGACATCTCTTTCTCCACAGAAGCTATCGTGTGGTCAGAGAGGTTATAAAAATTTAATATGGGCACTATAGAGACTATTGAGACATGCATCAGGATATACACAGATACACAATAAGTATTGAGACATGCATCAGGATATATACTAGTACTTCAACTGCAATGAGATATGTTAGTCGAATCACCACTTCAACAGCGACAAATATGTATTGGAGTAAACCATTTGGCAAACTAATTCTACTATTATTCCCCAAGTAGACACGAGTAGCATCACTAAGTTCTATAGTTTCTATTTCTGCAAAGACACCGAGTATGGGATGGTGGAATCAAATTTAAAGCAGCAAATGAGCACCTAGTCACCGACACAATCCAATGAACTCGAAATTTTAGTTATCGAGATTACAATGTCTGCGAAACTGATCCGGATACTAACTTGGTGAGCGTAGAAGGTGGTGAGATCGAACATGAACAAGATCGCCACGGCGTCCTTGCAGGCGATCGGGACATGGTCGGCGGACTGGCTACCTCCTGCATCAGAACATTCATTTGTGAGTGCTTAAAGGATCAGATTAATTTCCAGGGGAAAGACCCATGGAGCTGAGACAGCTTTAAATGGGCAGCATATGCTAAAAACCCCAAGGAGGAATGCGCCACTTACCACAAAAAGTTTTCCTGCATTCTCAGGCCTCTGAGCAACCTTGATTGCTGCAGCCGCAGCAGCGCCGGAAGATATTCCAACCTAAACACAATTAGATTGTCAATAGCTGAGGCAAATAGATGATTCTGCATGTAGTGTTAGTGACTTATCAATGAGCAAAAGTAAATGGGTGCACGTAGAATCAGTACTAGCATGCTACCAAACCTAGTTCTGCGAGGGAAGATAGAGCAGTACACACAGAATATCTGCTAAATGGTGACGCATATTTGCTGCATGGGGCTTCAGGCTTCTTCAAACTTCGGCCTGAAGCTCTTGTAAGAGATAAAACAACCCTCAATATCTGCTAACAACAACAGAACACGTGAGAGCTATGATGATCTCTAGGCAGCATTTTATGTAACTAACACTACATGTACTCGACAGTCCAACACAAACAACATCAGGAAAAGAGAAATGAGGACTCTGATCTTACTGCTGATTACTAATTTTAAGTTGAACACAAACAGCAGTAGAAAAACTTCAATAAACAAAATGGTCTAATATGAACCGTTTTCTGACTTTTATTCTACTTGGCACATGATACTTCTTGTTGCACACTATCAGTGCATAGAAATCTGGCAGTGCCACAAACATTCACTACATGAAGTTGCTCATCTACCAATGACTCTTGATATTAACCTGTCATGACATTACATGATAAGAACGAACTATGAGACAGAAAAAATACAGGTGTCTCTTAAGATCTATAACTATTGATAGTGATCAAGAAAAAAGTCACAAAAATAGTTAAGTATCATATAATTCTTATCACAATCATGCATTGAATTCAGGAAAGGCTACAGATTAATCTCTTGACATATCATTGGACAATCACAAGAACAACAATAGTAATAATTCACGTTAGCACACACAAACTCTATCAGCAAAGCCATTTACAAAGTAGCATTTACACAACAAATCTTATGATACAGAGAGAAAGGTGAAAGAGAGGGGGAGACCTCAATGGGCAGTGGAGACGGCCAGATCTGAAACCAGTCTACTGGCCAGACCTGAATGAGGTAGGTGCATGTCCAGCTCGTCCACCACCAGTCTCCAGAATGTTTATTCACAGAGACCAGGATATCAAAAGTTCCTGGATGTTCAAACTAAAACCAGTATCTCAGTGGTCCAAAGAAAATTTGACTCAGGCAGGCATACAATCTAGAAGAGGTAAAATAAGCTAGGTTATAGCACATGGCATGGCAAAACATGGGGTGGGGAAGGGAGGGAGTACCTTTTGCAGGGCGACATCAAGGTCGGAATCGAGGACGTCTTCCTCGAGTAGGGGGCGGACGAGCTCCACGCCGACCATGTCCATCCAGTCCACCTCCTCCTCTTCTGAGAACACGCACCAAAATATATACCATACACTCGGATGATATAAAATGATATAAAATCTCAAGTTACGTAACAAGCATGTATTAACCATCCCGCTAGCAAAGGAATAAAAATTATTACTTAACAAGCAGCACTAACATGACTCTTAAGCGAAAGCCACAACATTGAGGCCATGTGACATAACTACTATAGGCGCCATTCACATTCACCGTGTTCACTAACTATGTTTCTTCCATCATCAAACAGTAGTAGTTGTGTGACTTTATTCAGATTTGGCATAAGAATATGATTATTAGTTTATTACCAGTCATTATCCACAAAAAATTGTAGTATGACTAAAGGCCTAGTTTCCAATACATATCGCTGGAATTATCTTGACTAACAACTTGTAATTAACATTGTATGGGATACAATAGGCAATCATTCACATGGAATTGAATCAGTATAAAATGTTCATCATGAGATGGAATCAATTAATAATCATAATATGATCCAAATATAGTAGTATCCTATGATGGTAGTTATGTTAGATATATGAAATCACAAAACATAATCAAGATGGGAACCACATGGTATATTGTATACGATGATGCAAAATATGATTGATGGAGCCACACAAATATCATAAATTGGTATGCATAGATTATGATTGAAACCTTGCCAGCAAGCAGTCAAGAATTACTCTTTTGCATGGTAGGATACAAGTTTTATAAACAAGCATTTGCATTATAACATTGTGCATATATCTGCAACTAAATTAAATTTCTATCGTCCTATTAGCATATCACCAAATTAAACATGCTACTACCAAATTAAACCATGTATTAGTCAGAACTTGTGCACAAGCAATACTAACATAGGACCAGGGAAAAGAATCCAACGACCTAGAGCTAGGACCAGAGAAGAAACCTGAGATCTGGCGAGCTCGCACGGAGAAGAGGCTGTTGTGCTGACATCAGTGAGAGTGCCTGCAGAGAGAATACAAATGGACTGAGAGAGAAACCAAGATAGAGAGTGGGAGAGAAGGGACATAGATCCGGCCTTCCTGCTACATCCGGCGACCCTGATGACCAATCTGGCGGCCCCGTGGATTCATCCACCCAGGATCTCACAGCTGCGCGCTGACATGCAGCACCACGAGTGGGGCTCCCGCGGCCGAGCACCTCCGCGTTGGCCTTCTTGTTGTAGTGGTAGATCTCGTCCAGCGTGTTTGAGTCGATGTTGTTCGTCGGGATGTTGTTCTTCAGCTCCCACATCTACATCACCACCTCGGGGATGGCAAAGAAGTCAACGACGCCCACCTACACGAGCCACCACGAGGAAGCAGGGATTCGACGATGGTGCAAGGATTCGAGGAGGGTTCGGGCAGCGGCGCTGGTGGTTGGATGAGAGAGGAGAAAGCGCATGCAGATGGAGAGGCGGCAGCGCAAGAGGAGCAGGGCGACTGCGGGTGGAGGATGGAGTTGATCATGGGAGGGGGAGGGGAGGCGGCGGCGTGGATTGGATCTGGGGAGGACGGGAGGTAGAGGTGGGCGGTGCAGGAGATGGTTAGGGTTTGGAGGGGCTGGGTCAGGATCCTACGTGGAGCGGCAGCGGTGGTGTCTGCGTTTGGGGAGTGGAGGCCAAGATGCCAGGTCACCGATCCACAACAAGTTTCCACACTTCACCATCCTAGCCGTTTATTATGTTTACATCCTACGGCTGATATTGACCCTCTCTAATATCTCAACCTGTCTAAAAATTATGACGATTTTGTCCATAGAAATTACGACGTTTTTCACGAAATCGTCATAGTTTCATAAGGATTTGGCCCTCCCAAATAGCTTACGACCATCTAGTGTAGAATCGTCATAAATTTATGACGATTTCATTCAGGGTCACTACCAAAACGTCATAGTTTGACACATTCCTTGTAGTGGTGGTCTGCTGCGGCGGCCGTGGAGCGGGCGGGGCAGGAGGCGATGGAGCACCGCGGGAGGTTCCAGCGGCGAGGGCAAGTTGCTGCGCGCGCGTCTTCACCCCGCGCATTCTGCGTTCATCCAGCTTCAAAAACGCCACAAACTTGGGAAAGGATGGATCCGGGATTAACGAGAGGTTGCTAGCGGCGTGGCCGAAGTCCTCGTTGAGGTTGGCGGTGAGCGTGCTGAGGAGAAAATCATCACCGATGGGGTGGCCGATGTCGCGGAGCTCGTCCGACAACTGCTTGAGACGGCGAGTGTACTCGTCGATGGTCTTGTCGTCCTGATGACATGCGAAGAACTCTTGCTGCAGGAAGACGCACCGCTGAAGTTTGTTGTCGGTGAAGAAGGCGTTCAGCTTGGCCCAAACGGAGGCGGCATCGTCGTCGTCGGTGAGGACGGTGTGGAAGAGGTCGCGCGAGATGGTGGTGAAGAACCACCGGATGAGCGTGGCGTCGATCGAGGTCCACTCGGGGTCGGACGCCATGATGCGCGAGTCGGTGGAGCCATCGACGTGATCCAGGAGATTCTCCTCACGGAAAAGGAGGGCGAAGTAGGTCTTCCACGGATGGTAGGAGGCGTTGGAGGCGTCGAGGGTCACGGGGACTCGTTCCCGGATTTTGATCTCGCGGATGACGGCGGGATCGGGTCCAGCGAAGGGGTTGGTGCGGGAGGAGGCCGGCGTTGACGACATATCGGAGAGGAGGGAGAGCGGCGGCGCAGAGGAGAGGCGCGGCGGCTGGGTGGGAGGTGCGGCTGCGGGGAGGGGCAGCGGCAGGGGCGGCGGCGGCGTGGGGCTACTGCGGCGGCGACGGCGTCCAAGAGGAGGCGGCGGCGGCAGGGTGGAGCCCGAGGCGGCGGCGGCTAGGTGGGGCGGCGGAAGCTAGGGTTTAGGGACCGATGTTTGGTGTCTGATACCATGTGGAAAGTGTTTGGTGCATTGATAATTCTCATTGATCGTGCACTAGGCACATATATAGGTACATGGGTGTGACCGGGTCAAGTCTCCCAATAAATACAGGGGAAGAGAGACGCTACAGGTACGACATACAAAACCCAAACCTATACACGTACAATACATATTCAACGGTACCCAAAGACTGGGCTCGGCAACGCCAACATGCTCCACCAATCCAGAGCTAGATCTTCAGTGGCAGCGATAGAGGGAGAGAGGGGCACCACGTACGGCATAAAAACCGGAGGCACGAGCGGCAGAGACGTTAGTGGGCAGGGGAAAGCTGCTGCGGCGACAGTTACGGTGGGCAGCGTGGATGGCCGTGGGACGGTGGGTCGGAGGAGCGTGGCTGTTCCAGTCCTCCATAGAGTCAATGTGTTTTCACCCGGAAAATATGCCATATCAAATCTACCAATGTTGTCATTCGCAAGTGTACCAGTCAGCTACAAAAAAAAGCATTTTCTAGACGACTCACAACATAGAGAGCTCTATGTATGCTAGATTTTGACAAAGGAGAAATCGAGGAAGAACGTTGAATACGCCACAATTCCTTTTCCAATAGTTGTCACACCACGATCATTATCATGCTTATATCTATACTAGATTCACACGAGGACGCTGACTACATAGATCCATGATGGTCGACACCAACATTATCATTGCCATCGCGGTTTCCTCCGTACTCTGTAGGCTATGAGAAGCACCACCACATGGAGCTCGGCTGCCGGTGCCACAATAGACTTTGTAGCGAGCCAACACATCTAGCATCACTTGAACATGGAGTATGGCCACTAACGCTGCTGCAGCCTCATGGCCACTTCATAAGTAGGTCGCCACGTCATGCATTTTATCACTCTAGCCGTGAATCACTCGAGAAAATGGCCCCACTGCTGCGGATGCTATTCCACTTCACAAGTAGTTGGTTGTGAGATGAATCAAATTGACACACTATAAATATTAACCCAAATTAATACTTTCAAAACGTGTTTTGTACTTTAACAAATCGATAATTAATTCTTTCTGGCACAAATGTTATTGCAAAAAAGATAAAAAAATGGAGCCAATATTATGAAGGCGTTGGTTTTATTACGCCAACACATGTACACACCGACATTAACAAGCTTTTGCACAAACATATAGAACATGCATGCCCTCACATACGCTGGTGTTTGTTTGATATCGCTTGCCAAATTTTGATCCGGATGCAGTGGCGGACCTAGGATTTTAGAAAAGGGTATGCCGCACCACAATTTTTCCTTGCCTATTGACAAAGGTTTTAATTTTAAAATATGAAGAAGAAATGATAATTATGAAATATGGTATGATAATTACATAAAAAAGGATTTTGCATTATAATTAAAACGATAAATTATTGTAGGACACAAACACCGTCGGAGTGTTCCAATATTTAACTAAATTACACTCCAATATTTAACTAAATTCTTGCTGTTGCATGCGACCATAGATTTCGAAAGTATTCAACACCAGGATAATCATTCTGGCGACACTATAAAATTTAGTCAGATTGTACTAAAACATTTTTTAAATTAATTACATAGTTGACTACCGAAGAGTAATTATGAGCTGATGCTATAAAACTAACCCATAACTCGGTGTAGAGTCGCTCTCGTGTATGTAAAATAGCTAGATATTTCCTTTGCTTTCGTAATATACAAGTAAATATTGACCAAAACAGTGATGCCAAGTATCTAAGCAAATAAACGCAAGCCCCTGAACACGAGGCATGCATGGACGGTGGCTTAGACTAGCCCCAATGGGGGTATCATAGGTAGTATCATACACTAAATACATATAAAATTGTTATGTGTCACTGTAATTAATGGTGAAATAGATTGTGTTGGTATCATAGGTAGATATGGTCTCATAGCACATATAACTAAAAAAATAATGTCAAATAAATCTTGTACACAATTTTATATTGAGATTCTACAAAACAATAAATATAATAAGACTATAATACTACTACATGATAATATGCATTGTGGAGATGGTATTATATACTACTATGATACTACTATATGATTCTCCCAGTGTGACTAGTCTTAGGCCTTTCACAATGGGTGTTTCTTAGCGCACTATCCTAGGTGTTATGCCTATGTGGCATGTCATTTAATTTCGAAAGAGGGTGTTGTTGTATCTTAGCTAAGATACACCCATTGCACGGTATCATAGGAAAAAAATTGGCTTGACCAATCACACACATGCATGAGAGTAAAATCATTAAACACAATACCACTAAAAACGCCATCTAAAAAACAATGCATTGTCATTGTTGTTTCTTAAGTTTTAATTACTTCTATAAAAACGTGCTAAGAAACACCCCATTGTGCAAGGCCTTGTTGGGTAATGTGGATCATTAGCTCAGCTTGGTTAATCTAAGCGAGACATGCATGGACACAGCCTTGCATACATTCTCAGTTTGGTTAATCTGAACGAGAGATGCATGGTCGGGCCTTGCATGCATTAGCTCAACTTGGTTAATAGAGTACAAGCTTGCACGGCTGGGCGCAGGGTATGCCATGGCATATACGGCATACATGACATAAACCATCGCACCGTAAGTTTTCATTTGTGTATCACAAACCCTTAACTAAATCGAAACTACAAGGTTTAACTAGAAGCAATGATCCGCCATGATATCTAGGCCATGTTGTTACTGCACACGAGTTGGTGCATCACGTGTATGATTGAGGATAATTTGTTCTTGGCGACAGACAGTGCGGCTCGAGCACTCTTTCAGATGGTAGTACAAGGGAGAGGCTTGTGGTTCGGAAAGAGTTGCACTTCTGTCGGCAGTCCAGACATTCTCGGGGTGTTTTCGCGAATATTCCAATGACCATGCAATAGAAAAGAAACTGGACTTACCACGCATAACAAGTTAGGTGCCCGCCAGTTGAACAAATTAGGCCCAAACTCAATCTTGTGTTCATGCAAAAACTAAGAACCTTGTACGCAAAGGGCTGTTAAGACAACACTTTTTGTAATGTTCGCTAGTCAGAAGATATATTCTAGCTTCCATGTGCAAGTCTTATGCTGGGTAATGTGGATCATTGCAACATATATGCTTGTGCTTAAGACAAAACGAGCACCGCAAATTTCTTTCTCCGACCATAAAGGTATAGATTCCCATCTAGATGTCTCCCATGCTCACATGTGTGGAACAAAAAAGGAGGAAATGCATATGTTATATGTCACACCACTATATGTCTAGGAACCAAACACTATCTTGAAGGTACACTTCAGGTGACCTCCTTACTCTTCTTTCAATTTTGCTCACTCTATTCAAGTGGGAGACACTACTACAATATATATAGCTCCTCCATAAACTAGATAGTCCTTTGATTTTAGATAAAGAGATACACCTTTTACATTTGGTAGCTGCAGCTAGAAAGACTTTGCCGAGTACATTGTCAGGATTTTAGATAGAGTGAACACTACTAGAGTTCTGAATCAACATGCACTCCTACAATAACTTCCATTAGTCATCACAAGGAACATTTTAACACATGTTATTTTCCTAGTTTTTAAGATACTACATAATTCATTTTATTTAGGCAAATTAGTAAGAAATTGTATATTTAAGAAATGACTAAGGGTTTTTCTAGTCAAGACTTTTGGTCTGCTCCTTTACCTATTGTACAAAGGACCTCCTTTAAGTGTTGGGAGGAATGCTAAACTTCAATAGAACAAGAAGAGTGAGAAGAAAGTTCTTGTGTCGACTGGTCAGCGCCATATTTAGGAATCATATACATGTCAACATTTTAGATCTGATTTAGATAAAATTGCTATTTTTTCTAAGCGAGAGGAACTATATGTCCAAAATTATAAGCTTAACTACATCAAACATAAATTCATGCATGTTCAAGAGATTTTGATAGCTAGCTGAACTTTCTCAATCTTTCACTATTGTAATTGTAATCTTGTGTCAATGTCTATCCTTCTTTTTTATGAAGGAAGATACAATGGAGTCACTCGAAGATCCAAGTGACGAAACATTGGATGACTTGGTTAGTCACTAAAAGGTAATCCGCATGATGCAGTTGTTGAAGAACTCACTATCTAAAAATATCTTTTTGAAAACTTACTACAAAATAATATTGGCAAAGATACATTGACGTTTGTAATGTGTACTGGATGCATATATCAGTGTCCCTAAATCAAGAGTCCTGAGCAAACCATAACATGGCAGCCATTCTGAACTAAGGAACCTAGGAAAAATATGGGAATATTTTATAGGGTAAAGGTAGGTCAATTTCCTATATATTGGGTACATACAAAGAAGTTATAATTAAGTATAGTACAAAAAAATGTCAATTGATTTCATAAAATATATTTTCATAACCTTTTAAGTAATAGAGCGTCATCTATTGAAAAATAATACTACCTCCATTCCGGTTTATAAGGCAAATACATACTTCAAGAAAATAATTTAACCGTAAATTTAGTCAATAAAATACAAACTATATTTAATGAAATTATACCATTAGATCCATATTATAAATACCCTTTTAATGGCATAATTTTTGTGACATATGGTTCATATATTGTTGACCAAATTTATTGTCAAATTATTTTCTTGGAGTACGTGTTAGCCTAATATACCGGAATGGAGGTAGTATATATTTTCATATTTTTATTTTAGTTTGTACTGTAGATGTAATAGTTTATGTATGTTTAGTTAAACTTATTTTTTTTTTACTTTGACAAGAGAGCAGGAAAAGTTCACATTAGTTGCGAATAGCTAGCTCTACATACTAAAAAAGTCATCGGTAAGTGGTTTATGTTAGGTTAAAACTCATCTCTACGACTAAGATGTGATCATCCTATGAACATTGAGTGAAAGAAATTATTGTGAGAGGGGTGGTATGCATGGTTTGCGTCCATGAACTGTTGCCAGGCTACACGCTTATTGCACATGTTGACAAACTAATCTTTTTGCTCACCCAGAGCAGGAAAGTTCTTGGACACGATCCAAGCGGACACCTTCCCAGCACAACAGGAGCTCGGAGCAGGAAAGCCTATTGTGCCCAAACATCGTCTTTCTGATCATCATCCAAGTTTCCCGGCGCATCCTTTTCCTACATATCACCAATTTTTTGTTGTTTGGTGCCACATAATGGAATGTTTGTCACCACTATCTTGGTTCTTTATCAAACCTCTAGTTCTCCACCAATTTTATCGTGCCTTTTCTCACCCTAGACCCTAGTAAAGCTAATACCCCATTTTTAGGCAAACCATGATTCTTGGCCGAGCTGTAAGCCCGTAACCAATAAAATATATAGCCATGGCATGCTGTTCAATCAATATAGTCTTGGACTTTGAGTTCTTCACCGACCATGCATCAAGTGCGTTAATAATCTTGCTCAAAGAATATCTCCTAGCTTTTTAAATAAGATATAAGTTTCCGCAGTTCGGCTTGGACTTCTTTACTCTGCCAGTACCAGAGTGAGAGTATAATAAGTACTATATATATATATATATATATATCCGTGATAGCCCTTTAAGCAAAGAGAGAACGCACTAAGGTTCAATATTGGATACGTTCATATTGCAGTTTAGCGAGGTCCATGCCTGCATGTAGGGTCGATATCGACGAAAATATTATTGTACTACCGGTCTAAAATATGACACTTTTTTGTAGGCTATGTTGGCCTACCAAAACATCTATTTTCTCCGTCTTAAAATAAATGTTTCGGATTTGTTAAAATTTAGATGAATCTAAAAACTATTTCAAAAAAAATAGATGATGCGCATTGGTTTGATGTCAAAGTGTTGGCCCTATTCATGGACACCCTTAGTCCGTGTTATGGGAGTAGCGAGTTGTCAATAGTTTTGGTGGCTTCGGTGTGATCTTTGTAATTCCTCTTGTAAGGTGTTGTGAATAATCTAATAAAAAAATTGTGTACATCTCTTGGATATAGTGGCCAGGATGATCTTGCCCCCATTTTGAAAAAAAGGAAACTATACCCATGTTTTTGGAAAAGTGTGTATATTAATATCACGGGATACCAATTACACCCAACCTCTGCAACAACGCATGCCCTAGAGGCCTTACGGATGCATACAGTCCAAAAAAATAAAGAAGAATTACCAAAAACGAAAAGTCCCGTTATAGAGAACTATTCCTTAAAATAATGGCACTGAAACCACAGAACAACATCAGTAGTCCTCCACTCCAATAACAACGCCTTCATGAAGAAAATAGTGCAAAAGCATCGTCATTGCCTGATAAAAAATTATAGGTTTTCATCCTAGAGAAAGTCCCCGTTCAATGCCTTCAACAAGGTTATTGCTAGACACAACCAGTTTAGGCCAGATCTTGAATTTTCACCCTTCAAGGTAAGACTAGAAACTTCTAATGTGTTCTCTCCCCCCCCCCCCCCACACACACACACACAAACGCACAAACATTTGCTTCTATGAATCACAGATCACGCAGCTAGTTTGTCATCGCCACAAAGACTCAAATCTCCATCGTTGCTCTCATGTTCCGTTTTCCTGACATTGTCCCCATATGGCTTCACTATGAATCGTTGAATGATACTTGGTGGAAAAAAACGGCAGAGCTTCGCAACGCTCCCGCTGAAACCAAATGGCAATAAAAATAAGGGTACGCACGACCGAATAACTTGTGATCCAGCAATCTCCAGGTCTGATGCGCCCATGGGAGTTCGCCGACGTAGCCTTCCGGAACTCGACACTCTAGCCAGATCATTGAGGACAAGCATCAAGCAGATCTTCTTCTTTGCGTGGGAGGAACCCTAGGACCGCCTCCATTATTCGGGCCGAACCAATTGTATCCACACCGCTGGCAGCTACCGGCAACCGGAACGAGCGGGTCAGCCATTAGCCCTTTCGAGCCCATGGCTGAACCTAGAGATTCAGCGGGACTCAAGGATCAGCATCGCCGCAGGGCAGCCATCGCCGCCAGGTCCACACCAGACCCCCCTTCTGCTCTTCTGCGCCTCCCATCTAAGCCGTCAGCCTGTGTCGCTGGAGCGCTGCCGCCCGGATCCACCGTTCACAGCCCCAAGGTGCCTACCCCCGCGCGAGGGAGATCGACGGAGGCCGCACCCATTATGTTATGTTTATATATATTTTTTAGTTCGAAAGCTGTTTTGCTAGTAGTTGTTAAGGTCATGCTAATTATTCAACCCACAAATACCAACGAAGTTTGAGACTTAGCACGTCAATCAGGAGTTTTACTACAGTATTAAATCCAACTGGACGAGAATATTCCCTCACATAAACACCTTTGGTAAACGTATCAGGTTGTTCGCGATTAGCATTCCTATTGAAATGGATAACTCGAACAAAGAAGTCCACAAGTGGTAATTCACAGCAGTGGAGTGTCGGCAGTTGTCCCAATGCCTACCCTTCCCATGCAAACACACTTAATCTTGTCATTTCTCGATGTCTTGCCCTTGCCAATTATTGCAAAGCGGTTATTTTTACAAGAATCAAAACCAACCCCACTTTCGACATTTCTTGTTCATGCAAGAAATTTCTTGCTCATGCCTAGCTTCCTTTCTACCAGCAACACGACATAGTAACATATATAGACATTTACCAGCAAAAAAAACATATATAGGCATTTGAATGCGGCTGAGTGATCTCAACTACTCGCTTCGTCCCAACATAAGTTACTTGGGTTTGTCTAGGTTTGAATATATCTAGATACGTTTTAGTATTTAGATACATGCAAATTTAAATATACTCAAGTCGATCACTTATTTTTAGACGGATGGAGTAAATAGACACGCAATGAAGTTTCATGCCTACTATATCACTGAACAGCTGCTGAAGGTCCATGTGCTCTAGCCTGTTACAACAGCTTGATTACAACACCTCGATGTGGTCACATGAAAGGTAGAGGATTGATCCTTTCACTGGATAATTGTTTCACAAATTTATTCACCTGATCATGTTTCCAGAAACAATTCAACTTGAACGTGGGGCCAATGTGCCCGGGTGTCAAAACGGCCCACCCTCAAAAATCGTTTGCTTTCGTTAAAACAACATATATATGTTTCTATCATCATTGTTTTGAAAAAAAGAAATGAATTTCAATCTAAAGGAAATAGTATTTGCTTCTACTAATATCAATATTTGCTTCGATGTATATACAGTAATGAAACAATGGAAAGTTGCGCTAGATGCCCCAAGACAATAGAAACATGCCCGCTAGGATCACAAATGTGTGAACTTGACACCATTGTGTAGACAAATGATTTATAGAAGCTTCGACAAGATCAGAGGAACGTCCGCGACGATGTTATCTCTAGTCCCGGTTTTTTACGACCCGGGACTAGAGGCCACCGCATGGTCATTTTTTGCATGGGGGGACGAAGGACTTTAGTCCCGCGCGTAATACACCCCTGGACTAAAGATTTTTTTTCAATTTTTTTAATTATTTTTTAATTTTGTTTTCGAATTTTTTCTTGATCTTTTGAATTGTTTGACTCGTAATCCTCTCAAATAGAACATTTTTAGCACTAAGTATATTTAATCTTAGGTCAAATTACACATGTGGTCAAACTTTTCGATCGGTCACCCATCCTAGCACTACTTCACTCTCAGCATGCTTAACTTCTCTGTTGCATCCGGATGTCCTAGCGCGAGCCCATTTGTATCTTGTTGTCAACACTACCATGTCAATCTTATTAGCCCATTTCAATATTCCATACATCTTTATTTTTTGAAATTAAAAATAACTATTTTAGTAAACAACAATAAATAAGCAATAATAATATGTTAATCCAATGAAAGTAAAAAATAAATAAAATAATATTTTATTCATTTTTTGCCATTTATTCATTTAATATGGCATAAATATATCTTTAAATCTGTAAATCGAATTTCAACAAATAATATATCCATAATTATCAGAAAAATGTGAGGAATCCAAATATGGAATAAAGAAAATTGCAAAAAAAAATAATTTTTTAAATAACTTTTTTCCTTTTAGAATTTTAAAAATCTAAAATAATCCAAAACGGTCTAAGGCTGTTGAAATCAAACTCACAATTTTTTCGCATATTTTGATAGGTTGTACATTTTTTTCCGACATCATACGCAAAAGTTATATCCATTTTAAGTTTTCCTGCTGCGGCTCGCATCCCTTTAGTCCCGAGCCGAGGTCCGAAACGATCCGGGACTAGAGTTTTCTCAGGCTACTAGCCACCGAAAACGGTACAAACTAGGACTAGTGCTCATACTAGTCCCGGCCCGTAACAAATCGGGACTAGTGTTAGACTCTAGACCGAACCGAAGACCCTTTTTCTACTAGTGTTAATTAGCTGGTTTAAGCCACGTACGCAAGTTTGAACGCACCATATATTTATATGAAGGAATATTAAAGTTGAAGTCGGTTGCACCACTTTGCTATTTCTCAGGCGCCTTATTTCTCAGTCATCTTGTTCACCGTTAGATTTTGGTTTCAAGATTCGATTGAGTCATCTGGTTGCAGTTTTTTATTTATAAACCATGCATATTTTCATTCGATTGAGCCAGCCACGTCAGTTATTTCTCAGTCGCCTGAGATGTAGGCATTCCCAAATAATAGAAGTAACGGAGCTCTATATATTATACGTATAAGAGATGGAATTTGCAAATGTTGTGTACATATTTACTACTTGTCCATATCCATGCATGTAGAGCCGAAATTACTCTCGAGAAAGAAAGAAATGCACAAGTTCTCCTTAAATTTAGCTCTTTTATAATCTATCGGAGTCGGTACTTGTCACTTCCTTTTTTGATGGATCTAAACAGAGACGTCAAACCTAACATGTGACTAATGATGACTATACTTTGCTATCGGATATGCACAACAAACCTTCCAGCCCGTCACATATATCATCATCTCTCCTCTAAGTGGAGTCACTTGAACACCCCTTTCAGGTGTGACTCAGGAAGGCCAACACCTGCATGAAGTGAGATTGATTCAAGAGGCCCTGAAATAGACCGAGGGTGGGAAATTTCAGGATGAATTTCGAAAGGCAGGACTCGAACCCGAGAACCCGACAACTTAGGCATCGATACCATCAAAATATGAGTATTTTTCCTCTACATAATATAAAAATACTTGTACTATAAACATGTTGCGCCCACGGACAAAAACACCCGTAAGTCTATTTGGACGGTCATGTTGCGCTAGTACATCATGTAGGTGCTAAGGCAAAGCTCACCTTTTCATCTAGTATTTACTTAATGGCGGTGCCGACTCTCAAATCAATAAAGGATGGTTAGTTGCTAATTTTTTTAAAATAATATTTTTTTTATCCAATTTCACAAATAATACACGAAATCCAAAAATTGCAAATCTAACGGACCGTCGTCCGTTGAAAAGACGAAGGTGTTGGTTCGTCTTTTGACGAAGGGGGTGATTCGTCCGTTTAAAAGACAAACGTGGTGACTGGAACAGGTTCATTCACACGTACGTTCGTCTTTTGAACAGACGAACCACCCCCTTCGTCTTTTAAATAGACGAACCACCACCTTCGTCTTTTCAACAAACTATGGTCCGTTAGATTTGTAATTTTTGGATTTTGTGTATTATTTGTGAAATGAAATAAAAAATGTATTGTTTAAAAAAATTTAGCTGGTTAGTTGATTCGTAAGTTAGGTGATGAATGTCTAGCTGCCGATGGAGAACAATCTGCATGTTGCATATACTAGTAAATGTGTACGTGCAACCCACGATACTATTATTCATCATTAAATACATCTATAAATTGTGCATCCTATTGGAAATACTATCCTAACTACAAATATACTCCCCCATATTGTGCTAATCTATTATGCATCTTCTTGTTCCGTGTCATCAATGAAACAATGGAAAGGCATATACGCATTTATTCTATTGTGAACAACTTCATGCATTTCTGAAAGGACAGAACATCCCATAAACATGGCATTATATGTGATAAAATTGCCTCAGTCTACCATTACCGTGTGAAGGAGCATCTTGCCTTTACAAAGCAAACACCAAAGTAAAATTTGTAATTAAAATAGGGGTCAAAACCACTTAACCATTTATACAACAACTGGTGTTATATATGTATGTATTTTCAGATTCAAATTCACAAAACTGCAGTGATAAATTTACATGATCCATGATTTCATCATATTTCAGTGGCGGAGCCAGCACCCGGCGACCCCGGGCAGCTGCCCGGGCTCAGCTGCTCCGTTTCCTTTGAAGTTTAGTGCAAAATAGCTAGTTCAACTGATTGTTCCTTTGGGCAAATGTTAATTAATCTGGGTACACTAAGGCTTTGCCCAGGCTCCATGAACGGGCAAGCTCCGCCACTGTCATATTTGCCGCAATACCATCTAACTAATAATAAACATCTAGCTACCAGATAAGTATAAGAACATATGAACTTAAATTTTTTGTTTATGAAGTTGAGATGTCAGGAGACCATTGTACTACTCTCCCGAATCTAATAGAAGCATCTTGCAATGAAGGGAAACAACAATTTATAGAAGAATATATGCACAGGCATACCATACATTAGAACTCTAATTTTAATGTTCAATACAGCTTCACCCATTCACGCATCACCAGTACATATGGAACATTGATCATCTGCTCTACAGCATGATCATCGGCTGGGGAGGAACCACATCAACCATGTAATATATAATCTTATTTGACAACATTAATGGAGCCGCATCATACAGTGTTGTTCAACTCATCGGCCAATACAATTTTACTAAGATGTATAATCATTCTTCCCATGTTTAGCATTTCGGATGGTACAAATGTGTTGTACAGAGATGACTGTAATTTTTGATCCTATGTGTGTTGAAATATGTATATGGCTTCCAACCCAGTGAGATGATATAAAAAATCCTTGTACTTGTACTACATGTTTGTGCTCGTTGAAAACAATGCTTGTATGGTCATATGAACGTAACCTGCTAGGCCAACAGTCGTCATGTTAACTCTGTCATTGCTGATTGATGGTTACATGTAAACCAAAGTTTCTGTAGCTACAAAGTAAGAAACTTTAGTGCTGCCACATAGGCATTCCTACAAGCACCGGCCGGACACCAACAAAACAACCAGGCACCCTCTTTTCATTTCCTGCCTTTACTTCTAAATGGGAGCAAAAAAATGCATTGGACATACCGTCTGACGGCAGTTAAAAAACACTCGGAACAGGGATGGTCACGAAGAAAATTCGATTAGAGCATGCCAACAGTGTGTACAGACTGGCCGTGAACGCCCGACTCGTCAGTGCAGCAATTAGAACCAAGTCTTCTAGGCGGATGTCGTATCCTCGGAGCGTCAGTTCCTGCTTAAGTGTGGCAAGGACAGTCATCCTCACCAGCAGCGGGGCTGCCCAGCCATATAATCTAATTCAATTAGGCTAGCAAGATGTATCCTCGCCAGAAGCTTAGGGTGAAAGCAAATAGGATACAAGTGCCAAAATATCCTGGAATATCCACGATTTGAATGCTAGTTTCCTATCCTTTGAACGCCCTTGCTGACAATAAAATTTTAAGAATAGCAGAAAAATTGTTAGACATATTAGGCTACAGATATAACTACAAATTCCATCAAGTTTCTTATGGAAAATCAACCAAAATCTAGGAATGGGCTATGTGCCCTCTTGCTTACAGGAGTAAGTTCTCGCTGTTGTTTTTACCTCTATCGTTAAGAAAAAGTAGTAAACTTCCCCTTGGTAATAAAAGGATGGCATTCATACTACTAACATATGCGCCTATTGGACAGTGATAATTTAGAGCATGACTTATTTGCACAAAGTTCACTAATTCATAGATGAGCTTATTTAGTATTTTCGACGAATTGGAGAGAATGTTAACAAAGATTCAAAACTCCAGTTCTCCACCGCGTGATTGATTTGTTATCTTTACCTGAGATTGCCTCGACCAGAGCCTTCTGTTGCTACAGGAATCCACCATCACCTCATAGCTGTCGCATTTCATCTTCCCCAGCACACAAATAAGTTGGATAGAAGATGCAGAGAAAGACATATGCATCAGTAATTGTGAGCTATAATAAAGTGCACAAAAATGATATACTTCTTCAGGCTACCGTAAGAAAGGGACTAAAAACAAGTGCAGATAAAAGACAACTGAATTGATGGCCACGTCCTTGCGAGATGTCTGTACGACTGCACGCGGAGCAGCGCAGTGCAATTGCAAGGTGCTTGTGCCCAGCGGAGAGACTCTCTGTCCCCCAGGACTGGATATATATGCTGCAGAGGGATGATGGGCAGGGGCGCACGACGACAGGGCAAGGACGGCGGCGTGGCCGAGGTTCTCTTCATCTTCCTCGATGGGAATACACGAGCGGACGGGCGGCCAGGCGGCCGGAGGCGAGGCGATGACGCGGTGGTTGACGGGCGGGGGCGCAAAACGTTGGGGTGAGGACGGCGGCGACCGAACTGCCATGACCTCAGCACCTACTGCGTGCGGTCGTCGGCGTCCGCGGCGCGAGGACGGCAGGCGGCATGCGACGATGGGCGGGGATTAGGTGAGGCGGTTATGAGAAAATTACGCAAGAGATCAGGGGATGCTGGCGCAGGATCGTGCGGAGTTATTATATTTTCTACTTTTGCCTCGGGCAGACTTGGCCTGCGTCAGAGTATTGTCCGTCAAAGATATTTGCTATGTGCACACACGGTCAAAATAGATTAGTCTGGTCCCTTAAGATCTAACTAAATGGGATGATCTCGTGGTACTACGGTTACTGGGTACACTTGGAGGGGTGGCTCTAAGAAAGAAAAAGTTCGCTTCTTTATAAGTATAGTAGAGATGTATGGATTTGGCTAGTTAACCAACACAATATAGGTCACTTGATGAATCAACATATAACTAATGTTCTAATAATTAAATAATAGAAAAAATGAGAGAGGCGGCCAAGGAAAGAGTATTATGTGAAATGACAGGGTTAACTGGAGCAAGTCTATCACATTCTATCTTGTGATATAAAACAAAGTGGGCAACCATGGTGTGTATATATAAGAGCTGATAAGATGCCTAACTTTGCCTATCATGTTGAACATTATTTATGTATCCTGAAATATCACCACCAAACGCATCAACCTTAAATTTAAGCTTTCTACTTTTTTAACAGATTGCCATGGAGTGTAATTTTTTCCTACAACCAAGTTTTTTTAGAAGGCTCGCTTGATTGGCATATATATGTAAGTTGATGTGGCATGTGCATATGAATATAGAGTGCTGACAGGTCGATATTACTTAAGTTGCCTACAGAAGAATTACAGTCCCCATTTGTATCTAATACTAACTGAAAAGAGCATATTGTAATGGTGAAAAGGTAACATGTGGGTAAATTTAAACGGGGGAGACTTGGAACAGTCCAAGTCGTCTTTCAGAGTTTATAATTAGCGTCACCAAACACAAGTTGCAGTGTGTTAAGAACAAATTCTGAGTAAACTAGTCCAAAATTAATGTCACCAAACGCAAGTTGCAGTGTTAAGAATTAATTATATGTAACCTAGTCTAAAATTAACGTCACCTAACACGCGACCGGCGGCAGAAGGCTCCAAAGTACAATGTCTTTATGTAAGTTTTTTAGCTGGCGCGTTACGATCTACTACTACAGATATGTTTTCTTTTGGAGATATTGGCAAAACGCCGAGTCAGAATGGTGTGACCTCTTGGGCCGGCAATAATACCAACTAATCCATCAGATTGATTGATTTATTTTATGACGAGTTAGTGTCATCAAGCTTAGGTATGGTCCTTTGACGAATAAGAGAAGCTAACGGAATTCAAAGAGATGAGGCAATGGAGACTATTTGTTTCGACAAGGCTGATCCACAAACCGCGAAAAGTATAAAGAGAAAATGAAACTGGAACTCGAGGGTGGAGAGAAAATACTGCTCGATTTCTAAAACTGGCCAGTAAAAACAAAATCAAGGGTGTAAGATGGAAGATTGGAAGATATGTAGTACTACAATACTAGCTAGGTACTCGAAAATTCGTTCACAATAATAAACACCGGGACTCTGGTTTCAGGATCTTCAACACCGGGACGCCGATGGATAGTATGTTTTTCCACCGAAGCTGAAAACCAAGCATCCAGTGTCCACGGTGTTGTTCAGTGCATGTACTTCGGTAAACACAAGACAACCTACAAACTAGGTTCTTGAAAATAATCATTCAGACAATGGCCAGAAATATAATGAAACAAGCACTTTACAATGCAGGGCATGACAACCTTTGTCTCGACTGCCTGGAGATTCTCTTCTTCACATGCATCTTTTGGATGACAAGAAACCATTTTGTCAGCATTCATGAAGCAAGCCTTCCCGTGTCGCAACCCTAGGGAGACACCAGGGGCGGAACCCTAGCGCTGCCAGGAGCCCTCCCTTCTCCATCTCCCCTCGCCGCCGCTGGCCCTCGCCACGGTGGTGGCGGGCCTAGTTGCCGAAGGTGGCTGGGGCTGGTGGTGCATCGGGGACAAGCGCGGACGCTTTTGGGGTGGTGGCGGCGGTTGTCGCGATGCGGCATTCAGGGCAGCGTCCCTGCGTCGGTAGGGGTCGTGGCCTTCTGCTGTGACCTTGGCGCGAGCCAGAGCGATGAGGAGCGAGCGTGTGGCAATGACGGCTGAAGCTTCGGCGGCGGCGGGTTCGATCTGGACTTTGGTCCGATCTGGGCCTCCTAGGGTTGTGTGATGCTGTTTTGCCTTCTCCTCTACTATTCTGACCAACGGCGAGAGGGTCGTCTGGTTTGCTTGAATAATGGAGGTGTTCCTAAGGTTCTTCCTATCGCCGAGATGAAGACTGGCCAGATGCATGTACTTATCGCTCCGGTTGCAGTGGTGTGTTTTGGAAGGCTCCACCACCGACCTCCACTGGGCGACTCATGCCTGGAGTTTGCTGGATCGGGAGAATTGGTCATGTGCACCCGTGTTCTACTCTGGCCGTTTGGTTTCAGAGGGAGCACTTCGAATCTCTACTGGATATTATATCATGGGGCATGTTCTCGTTTCATGGTGCTGGCGAAGAAGGTCATGGAAGCCCAGATTTGAGGACTAGCAATGGTGGTTCGAAGCTCTGTGGACGAATTGGCTTGATGTTTACTAACTTGGAGGAGCGGCTTGCAAGTGGGGGCAATTGCACAGGAGAAGTTCAAAATCCTGCTTTTTAGGGTGAAAATCTAAGATCTGGCCTTCATTGGTTATGCTTGGCAATGGTCTTTTTGAAGACATTGTTTTGAAAGCAATGACTTTCTTCAGGGTGAAAACCTAAGATCTACGATCGGGCGACAACAGCGCTTGTGCACTGTTTCCTTTTTGGATGAGTCTCTTTTGGAGAAGCTGGACTCCTGGTACTATGCGGGTGATGTTAGTGCTACTCTTACAAGGAATATATCGTTGTAGCGGGACCTTTCTTTTTTGTAATTTCTCTTTTTTTGGCTGTGTGTATCCGTAATGCCGCTAGGGTGATGCATCGTTTCAAGTCTGGGTGTAATTCATATCTTCGCGATAGTAATATATACTCTTTATCGGAAAAAATAAAGCAAGTCTTCTATGATAGAACGCCGCCTTGTTGGCTCTAATTGTGTAAGCTATAGTCTAAAATTCATGTCACCTAACACATGGCCCACGTCTGAAGAGTCTAAATTGTGACGTCCGTATGTGGTCCCTCCGATCCATAATATGAAGAGCAACTCCAATAGAGGCCGCAAAACGTCACGCACTAAAATTGCTGTGCAGCGCGCACGATGTAGTTTTAGCGCGCGCACTATGATTCTCCTCTGGCGGAAGCGCTAAAAGAGGCGCGCAAAAATAGAGCCAAAAAACCTCCCCCAGCAGACGCGGCAAAATGCAGCGCGCAGCGCCGACACAAACATGTTTCACAGTGAACTATAGGATCAAGAAGATCAAACAAACCTAAATAAATTTAACTAAAAATTATCTAGTTATTATTAGAACACAATCAAATGGTACATAAATAATACAACAAATGTAGGAATTGTTCACCAACAAACACAAAAAGTTTTTCATCAACACTACAACAAATTGTTTTGACAATACAATTGATGAGGTTTCGACTAATCAATGCCCATTGTTATGGATTTGGGTTTTGAAGAAGGAGGGGGCGCTAGAGATCACGAAACGGCTAACAGACAAGAAACGCGGGACACGGTGTTTACCCAGGTTCAGGCCCACAGAGGAAAAACCCTACTCATGTTTGTCTGATCTTGATTGATGACGAAGCCAAGAGTTACAGGGATACGTAGATGAAATCTGGCGAGGTGTATGCTAGGGGTATGAGGTGAGTCCTCCACGCCGCTCCCTCCTAGCCCTTATATAGATAGGCCAGGTCCCGGGTAGGTCGAGTCGCTTGCAAGTTTAAGGTTTTCCCCTTTAAATTTTTATCTAAAGTTTAGTCGTATTCTTTAAGTAATCGTACTCCTCTTGGGCTTAGTTGTCATTCTTAGTTCTATGAGCATAGTTTCCATTCTTAGTTCTATGAGCATTGTCCCAAAACTTATTGATTGATTCATATTGTTGATATTGCTTTTTCTTGAACTATTTGTATCTAGTCACTCTTATAAACTTTGGAGGTGTCCTCTGCATCTATTTGCTACTCCATGGGGGACAAGTTGAATGCCATTGTGCCATGTTTTCTGTATGTAAAACAAACAAACGTTTTTCAACTGTTATTCATGATTGTTTGTATCCTTTCATGTTGCAGCATAGTTGCTATGTCTTATTATTAAAACTTCATCTTTCATGCTCTTGTTTAGAGTACTTTGATCCCAGCTTTCAATACTTTGCAAATGGTTTGATCTTGATTGTGATGGTGCATGTCACCTCAAAAGTTATTCTTTTTATCACCTTACCTACTCGAGGACGAGCAGGAGTTAAGCTTAGGGATGCTTGATACGCCTCAAACGTATCTATAATTTTTAATGCTCCATGCTTATTTTATATCACTTGTCTTATGCTTTGTCTATATTTTAAGGTATTTTTATACACTTTCTAGAACTAACCTATTGACAAGATGCCACAGTGCCAGTTGCATGTTTTCTGCTGTTTTTGGTTTCAGAAAACTAAAAAATGAATATTCTCGGAATTGGACGGGACAAAAGCCAAAGTTCATATTTTTTCCTGAACGATACAGAAAATTGAAGAAGAGGACAAGGAGGACACCAGGGTGGCCACACCATAGGTGGGAGCGGGTACCACCCTGGCCGGGCCCATAGGGGGTGTGGGCCCCCCTATCCCTCCATCGACCTTTCCTCCTTCGCTTATAAGAAGCCCCCAACTCAGAAACCCTAAATAGTCGACCAAAAATCCACGAGAAGTTCTGCAGAGCTGCCGCCATCGAAGGGGAGATTCGGGGGACAGAAAGTCTCTGTTCTGGCACCCTGCCGGGACGGGGAAGTTCCCCCGGAGCCATCTCCATCGATCTCCACCAGCATATCCATCACCATTGCTGATTCCCATGATGAGGAGGGAGTAGTGCTTCCTCGAGGCTAAGGGATCTACCGGTAGCTATGTGTTCATCTCTCTCTCTCTCTCTCTGCATGATTTTGTTGTGGTCATGAGCTTTGTAATCTAGTAGATCTACCTTGCTACTCAAGTGCTTCAATAGATCTCTGCTCTCCCCATGTGTGTGAAAGTGATAGCGTGCACGCCATGGTGGCACTTAGGCTTGAGTCTAAAAAAATACTCATCATGCTTTTTCCCACGTGTGTGAAAGTGACAGCGTGTACGCCGTGTGTGGCACTTAAGCTAGATTATATATATTTGTTATGAGTTATATTTTGACTTGGTTATCTCTATAAAATTATGGTGTTTGTTGGAACCATCTAGCGCTCAAGGTGACAGTGTGAGGTTATCTAGATTGGGGAAGGCCCTAGCGTGGATTAGAGTGTCCAACCGGAGAGTAGTTAAGAGTAGTATCATGAAGAGAGGATATTTATTGAGAGTGTTCACTAGTGAAAGTATGATCACAGGCCTTGTTTCTAAACATTGAAACATCGTTTGCATCTATATCTGTTGCATGTTTGCTTGCTTCCATCCTTTTGCCTTTAGTCTTTACCTTACCGTCAAGCTATTTTCTGACACTCGTACACGTTACCCCACGTCAACAACAAGTCAGAAGCTATTTTCTGGCACCGTTACCACTTGTATTTCATTACCTCTTCGCCGAACTAGTGCACCTATACACCTGACAAGTGTATTGGGTGTGTTGGGGACACAAGAGACTTCTTGTATCTTGATTGCATGGTTGCTTGATAGGGAATACCTTTGACCACTTCCTTTCTGAGTTCGATAAACCTTGGGTAATCCACTTAAGGGAAACTTGCTATTGTTCTACAAACCTCTGCACTTGGAGGCCCAACAACTATCTACAAGAATAGAAGTGCGTAGACATCATGGACCCACTGGTGGTCCCTCTAGAACAATCTAGAAGCTCTGGTCAAAATACTGGAAACTTTTTTCGAACCGCGGAAAATGACTTTCCTTATATGAATCTTATTCTCCAGACCATTCCCGATCTCCTCGTGATGTCCCGGATTCAATCCGAGACTCTGAACAGCATTCGGTCTCCAACTCATATTCCATATCTATTTAAACAACATTGAACCTTAAGTGTGTCACCCTACGGTTCACGAACTATGCAGACATGATCGAGACACCTCTTCGATCAATAACCAATAGCGGGACCCGGAGATCCATAATGGCTCCCACATATTCAACGATGACTTCGTGATCGAATGAACCATTAACATACGAAACTGATTCCCTTTATCATGCGATACTTTACTTATCCGAGGTTCGATCGTCGGTATCTCCATACCTAGTTCAACCTCGTTACCGATAAGTACTATTTACTTGTTCCGTGATATGACATCCCTTATGACCTAGTCACATGCTTGCAAGCCAATTGCATGAAATTTCACCGAGAGGGCGCAGAGTATATCTATTCGTCATTTGGATGGACAAATCCCACTCTTGATCCATGCGCTTCAACACATAATTTCAGAATATTCAATGCCACATTTTTAACCACCCAGTTATGAAAGTGGCGTTTGATGTCATCAAAGTACTCATCCGGTGACGGTGATTAACATGATCTGATGGACGAAGGATTAGGTTACTATGTATATGAAAGCTTGTAGCAAAACGAACTTAATGATTTGATCTTTTGATATTCTTACTATGGGTGTGTGTCCGTTACATCATTCACCTAATGATATGATCCTATTATTAACAACATCCAATTATCATGATCAGGAAACCATGATCATCTATATCAACAAGCTAGTTTAATAAGAGGCTTACTAGGGACACTTTTATGTTTACAAAACACATAAGTATTAACGTTTACTTTTAATACAATTGTAGCATGGGATGCAAATATTTATCATAAATACAAAGATATAATAATAACCACTTTGTTATTGCAACACCGGGATGCCGATGGATAGTATGTTTTTCCACCGAAGCTGAAAACCAAGCATCCAGTGTCCACGGTGTTGTTCAGTGCATGTACTTCGGTAAACACAAGACAACCTACAAACTAGGTTCTTGAAAATAATCATTCAGACAATGGCCAGAAATATAATGAAACAAGCACTTTACAATGCAGGGATGACAACCTTTGTCTCGACTGCCTGGAGATTCTCTTCTTCACATGCATCTTTTGGATGACAAGAAACCATTTTGTCAGCATTCATGAAGCAAGCCTGCCCGTGTCGCAACCCTAGGGAGACACCAGGGACGGAACCCTAGCGCTTCCAGGAGCCCTCCCTTCTCCATCTCCCCTCGCCGCCGCTGGCCCTCGCCACGGTGGTGGCGGGCCTAGTTGCCGAAGGTGGCTGGGGCTGGTGGTGCATCGGGGACAAGCGCGGACGCTTTTGGGGTGGTGGCGGCGGTTGTCGCGATGCGGCATTCAGGGCAGCGCCCCTGCGTCGGTAGGGGGTCGTGGCCTTCTGTTGTGACCTTGGCGCGAGCCAGAGCGATGAGGAGCGAGCGTGTGGCAATGACGGCTGAAGCTTCGGCGGCGGCGGGTTCGATCTGGACTTTGGTCCGATCTGGGCCTCCTAGGGTTGTGTGATGCTGTTTTGCCTTCTCCTCTACTATTCTGACCAACGGCGAGAGGGTCGTCTGGTTTGCTTGAATAATGGAGGTGTTCCTAAGGTTCTTCCTATCGCCGAGATGAAGACTGGCCAGATGCATGTACTTATCGCTCCGGTTGCAGTGGTGTGTTTTGGAAGGCTCAACCAACGAACTCCACCGGCGACTCATGCACAGGTTCTTTGGATCGGGAGAATTGGTCGTGTGCACCCGTGTTCTACTCTGGCCGTTTGGTTTCAGAGGGAGCACTTCAAATCTCTACTGGATATTATATCATGGGGCATGTTCTCGTTTCATGGTGCTGGCGAAGAAGGTCATGGAAGCCGAGATTTGAGGACTAGCAATGGTGGTTCGAAGCTCTGTGGACGAATTGGCTTGATGTTTACTAACTTGGAGGAGCGGCTTGCAAGTGGGGGCAATTGCACAGGAGAAGTTCAAAATCCTGCTTTTTAGGGTGAAAATCTAAGATCTGGCCTTCATTGGTTATGCTTGGCAATGGTCTTTTTGAAGACATTGTTTTGAAAGCAATGACTTTCTTCAGGGTGAAAACCTAAGATCTACGATCGGGCGACAACGCTTGTGCACTGTTTCCTTTTTGGATGAGTCTCTTTTGGAGAAGCTGGACTCCTGGTACTATGCGGGTGATGTTAGTGCTACTCTTACAAGGAATATATCGTTGTAGCGGGACCTTTCTTTTTTGTAATTTCTCTTTTTTTGGCTGTGTGTATCCGTAATGCCGCTAGGGTGATGCATCGTTTCAAGTCTGGGTGTAATTCATATCTTCGCGATAGTAATATATACTCTTTATCGGAAAAAATAAAGCAAGTCTTCTGTGATAGAACGCCGCCTTGTTGGCTCTAATTGTGTAAGCTATAGTCTAAAATTCATGTCACCTAACACATGGCCCACGTCTGAAGAGTCTAAATTGTGACGTCCGTATGTGGTCCCTCCGATCCATAATATGAAGAGCAACTCCAATAGAGGCCGCAAAACGTGCAAAACGTCACGCACTAAAATTGTTGTGCAGCGCACACGATGTAGTTTTAGCGCGCGCACTATGATTCTCCTCTGGCGGAAGCGCTAAAAGAGGCGCGCAAAAATAGAGCCAAAAAACCTCCCCCAGCAGACGCGGCAAAATGCAGCGCGCAGCGCCGACACAAACATGTTTCACAGTGAACTATAGGATCAAGAAGATCAAACAAACCTAAATAAATTTAACTAAAAATTATCTAGTTATTATTAGAACACAATCAAATGGTACATAAATAATACAACAAATGTAGGAATTGTTCACCAACAAACACAAAAAGTTTTTCATCAACACTACAACAAATTGTTTTGACAATACAATTGATGAGGTTTCGACTAATCAATGCCCATTGTTATGGATTTGGGTTTTGAAGAAGGAGGGGGCTAGAGATCACGAAACGTCTAACTGACAAGAAACGCGGGACACGGTGTTTACCCAGGTTCAGGCCCACAGAGGAAAAACCCTACTCATGTTTGTCTGATCTTGATTGATGACGAAGCCAAGAGTTACAGGGATACGTAGATGAAATCTGGCGAGGTGTATGCTAGGGGTATGAGGTGAGTCCTCCACGCCGCTCCCTCCTAGCCCTTATATAGATAGGCCAGGTCCCGGGTAGGTCGAGTCGCTTGCAAGTTTAAGGTTTTCCCTTTAAATTTTTATCTAAAGTTTAGTCGTATTTTTTAAGTAATCGTACTCCTCTTGGGCTTAGTTGTCATTCTTAGTTCTATGAGCATAGTTGCCATTCTTAGTTCTATGAGCATTGTGTAGGGGTTCGTAGCATGGAAAACAAAAATTTTCTATCGCATACAAACAAACAAGCCAAGATCTATCTACTAGATTGTAGCAACGAGTCGATGGAATAACTTACCCTCGAAGATTCCAAAGTGTTTAACGAGAGCGGATTCTCGTGGGTGATGTAGTCGTACTCTTTCCGATCTCAAGATCGTGTAGACGATCCTTCCGGCGCTGCGTTCCGGCAGCGCTTCCGCAGTCGGTCACACGTTCGGTACTCGACGAAGACCTTCCTCTCCCTTGTTCCAGCAGGCAGCGGAGGTTGTAGCACTCTCCTCGCGATTCCGGCAGCGGAAGTAGAGGGGAAATCCCGCAGGGCTTCGCCTTAAGCCGGAGCGAGTATGGTGGATTATGAGAGAGGGATATTAGTGGTCTAGAGATTAGACACACCAATTAGAAGGCTCTAAACCGCAGGCTAAAGCAATTAGAAGCTCTAAACCAAAACGGCTCTAAACCGGAGATTAGAGGTAGAAACTTGTGTGTCTCAAGGAGGAGGCCTGCCCCTCCTTTTATAGGTGGAGGGGCTAGGCGCGCCAGGGAGGGAGGGAGTCCCTCCCCAACTCGGCCTAGGGCTGGCCGCCGGCTTGGAGGAGAGGAACTCCTCCTCCAAGTTGGTTTCAACCTCCTCTTGCTTGTTTCCCACAGTTTCCTGTTTCCCACAGTTTCCTGTTTTAGCCGTTTGACTTTCAAACTGGCAGTTTGACTTTCAAGTTTTGGAACAGCAAGAACACTTAGTACATGATGCAATCATTCAATGACACATTCATGTACCCTCCCCCCCGGAGTGCCGGACAATCCGGAACCTTCTAGAACATTCCCGATGAAAACACCGGAATCATTCCCGAACTCCGAAACGGGACTTTCCTTATATGAATCTTATTCTCCGGACCATTCCGGATCACCTCGTGATATCCCGGATCCCATCCGACTCGAATAACATTCGGTCTCTTTCTCATAATACCATAACTACTCAAAACAACGTCATCCTTAACTGTCTCCCTACGGTTCGTGAATTATGCGGACATGATCGAGACACTTCTCCGAACAATAACCAATAGAGGAATCTGGAAATTCATATGGCTCCCACATATTTCTCGATTACTTTGCGATCGAATGAACCACTTACATACGATACCAATTTCCCTTTGTCTCACGATAGTTTTTATCCGAGGTTATGATCGTCGGTATCTCGCATACCTAGTTCAACCTCGTTATCGATAAGTACTCTTTTCTCGTTCCGTGATATGTGATCCCTTGTGAGCCAGTCACATGCTTGCAAGCTAATTGGATGACATTCCACGAGAGGGCCCAGAGTATATCTATCCGTCATATGGATGGACAAATCCCACTCTTGATCCATGTGTTTCAACCAATACTTTCCGAACACTCAATGCCACCTTTATAGCCACCCAGTTACGGTGTGGTGTTTGATGTCATCAAAGCATCCATCCGGTAAAGGTGATATGCATGATCTCATGGTCGAAGGAATTAGGTTACTATGTATCAGAAATCATATAGCAATTGAACTATTGAAATGACTTGATCTTTATGCTACGCTTATCAATAGGAGTATGTCCACCATACCATTCTCCTAACGATATGATCTTGTTGTTGATAACATCTCAATGTTCATGATAGGGAAACCACAATCATTAATCAACCAACAAGCTAGTGAAATATAGAGGCTATACTAGGGACTTCAAATTAAGTTTACAAATCACACAAGTATTAATGTTTCCTTGTTAATACTATTATAGCATGAATGTAAACATTTATCATAAACACAAAGATATAATAATAACTATATTTTTTATTGCCTCTAGGGCATATCTCCAACAGTCTCCCACTTGCACTAGAGTCATCTAATCTAGATTACATGGTAATATACCGAACACCCATGGCAGTTTGGTGTTGGTCATGTTTTGCCCTCGGGAGAGGTTTAGTCAACGGATCCGCCACATTCAGATCTGTGTGTACTTTGCAAATCTTTATATCCCCATCCTGGATATGTTCTCGAATAGCGTGAAAACGCAGCTTGATATGCTTGACTTCTTGTGTGACCTTGGTTCTTGCGCATTGGCTATGGCCCATGTTATCACAATAGATAGACATTGGGTCCAGCACTTGGAACCACACCCAGCTCTGTAATGAACTCTTTCATCCATATCGCTTTTGTGAAGCCTCAAGCGACCATGTATTCCGATTCATTGAAGATCTCGCCACAACGCTTTGTTTTGCACTCCTCCATTAAGCGCTGCACCATTCAAAATAAATACGTATCCAGATTGTGATTTAGAATCATCCGGATCGGTGTTCCAACTAGCATCGGTGTAACCATTAACAACGAGCTGTTCATCACCTCCATAAGAAACAACCATATCCTTAGTTCTTCTCAAGTACTTAAGGATGTTTTTGACCGCTGTCCAATGATCCACTCCTGGATCACTTTGATATCTGCTAGTTAAACTAACAGCATATGCAATGTCGGGCATAGCATGGCATACATTAGAGATCCTATGGCTGAGGCATAGGGAGTCTTACTCATCCTTTCTCTATCTTCTGCCGATGTCGGACTTTGAGTTTTACTCAAGGTCGTATTGGGCAACATGGGCAAGAACCCTTTCTTGCTTTCTTCTATTCCAAACCTCTTTAGAACTTTGTCCAAATATGTACTCTGTGACAATGATATTTGGCGTTTCGATCTATCTCTATAAATCTTTATGCCTAATATGTAAGCTGCTTCGCCAAGATCCTTCATTGAAAAACTATTATTCAAATATTCCTTGACACTATTAAGAAGGTCTACATCATTCCCAATCAACAATATGTCATCCACATACAGTATTAAGAATGCTATAGAGCTCCCACTCACTTTCTTGTAAATACAAGCTTCTCCATAAGTTTGTATAAAACCAAAACTTTTGATTACCTTATCAAACGTTGATTCCAACCGGGATGCTTGCTTTAATCCATAGATGGACCTTTGAAGTTTGCATACCTTGTTAGCATCTTTAGGATCGACAAAACCTTTGGGTTGCATCATATACAACTCTTCATCAATATCTCCATTGAGGAATCTTGTTTTGACATCCATCGCCATATCTCATAATCATAATATGCGCGATTGCTAACATAATCCTCACAGACTTTAGGTTCGCTATTGTTGAGGAAGTCTCATCGTAGTAACCTCCTTGAATTTGTCGAAACCCTTTTGCGACAAGTCGAGCTTTATAGAAAGTAACATTACCATCATCATCTGTTTTCTTCTTGAAAATCCATTTGTTCTCGACAGCCTTTCGGCCATCCGGTAAGTCCACCAAAGTCCATACTTGGTTTTCGTACATGGATCCAATCTCGGATTTCATGGCTTCTTGCCATTTATTGGAATCTGGCTCATCATCACTTCCTCATATGTCTCAGGGTCACCGATGTTGTCCACCAACATGACACTCATAACGGATCATACCAACTGAGTGGTACGAGTTCTCGTTGACCTGCGAGGCTCTGTAGCAACTATAACCGAAGTTTCATGATCATCATTAGCTTCCTCTCTAATTGGTGCAGGAACCACAGGAACTTCTTACGGTGCTGCACTACTCGCAACTTCGAGAGAAGGTTCGACAACCTCGTCGAGTTCTACTTTCCTTCCATTCACTTCTTTCGAGAGAAATTTCTTCTCTAAAAAGGATCCATTCTTGGCAACGAAGATTTTGCCTTGGATCTATGATAGAAGGTATACCCAATAGTTTCCTTGGGTATCCTATGAAGACGCATTTTCGCTTTGGGTTCAAGCTTGTCCTTTGTAACTTCTTTACATAGGCTTCGCATCCCCAAACTTTAAGGAACGACAATTTAGGTTTCTTGCCAAACCATAATTCATACGGTGTCGTTTCAACGGATTTAGATGGTGCCCTATTTAAAGTGAATGTGGCTGTTTCTAATGCATAACCCCAAAATGATAGCGGTAAATCTTTAAGTGACATCATAGAACGAACCATATCTAAAAGAGTTCGATTACGACGTTCGGACACACCATTACGCTGTGGTGTTCCCGGCGGTGTCAACTGTGAAAGTATTCCGCATTTCTTCAAATGCTCGCCAAACTCGTAACTTAGATATTCACCTCCACGATCAGAACGTAGAAATTTAATCTTCTTGTTACGTTGATTCTCTACCTCACTTTGAAACTCCTTAAACTTCTCGAAAGTTTCGGAATTATGTTTCATAAAATAGATATACCCATATCTACTCAAGTCATCCGTGAAGGTAAGAACATAACGATAACCACCGCGCGATGCTACACTCATTGGACCACACACATCGGTATGTATGATTTCCAATAAGTCCGTAGCTCGCTCCATCATACCAGAAAATGGAGTCTTAGTCATTTTTCCCATCAGACATGCTTCGCATCTTTCAAGTGATTCAAAATCAAGTGATTCAAGATGTCCATCGGAATGGAGTTTCTTCATACGCTTCAATCCAATGTGACCAAGGCAGCGATTGCCACATATAGGTCGAATTATCGCTGATTTCAAACGTTTAGCCTCAATGTTGTTGATATGTGTATTTCCACTATCGAGATTCAATAAGAATAGACCATCTATCAAAGGTGCATGTGCATAAAACATATTACTCATATAAATCGAACAACCATTATTCTCTGATTTAAACAAGTAACCGTCTGCAATAAGCAAGATCCCGATATAATGTTCATGCTCAACACGGGCACTAAATAACAATTATTTAAGTATAAAACTAATCCCGATGGTAGATGAAGGGTAGCGTGCCGACCGATCACATCAACCTTTGATCCGTTTCCCAGCATCGTCACCTCGTTCTTCGCTAGCTTCCGTTTATTCTGCTTTTGTTTGAGTTACAAATATGAGCAACCGAACCAGTATCAAATACCCAAGCACTACTACGAGTACTAGTGAGATACACATCAATTACATGTATATCAGATATACCTTTCTTCTTGATGTTGCCGTTCTTCAGATCCGCCAAGTACTTTGGGCAATTCCTTCGATGACCTTCTCCCTTGCGGTAAAGCACTCAGTTTGGGCTTGGGTCCAGCCTTGGTCTTCTTCGCCGGCGTGGTAACTTTCTTACCACCCTTCTTGAAGTGTCCCTTTTGCTTAGACTTGCCTTTCTTGAATTTGGTGGTCTTATTGACCATCAACACTTGGTGCTCTTTCTTGATCTCCACTTCTGCAGATTTTAACATAGCAAACAGTTCTGGCAACTCTTTGTTCATGTTCTGCATGTTGTAGTTCATCACAAAGTTCCTGTAACTTGGTGGTAGTGACTGGAGGACACGGTAAATCCCCAAAGCATTAGAAATCACTATACCCAAGCTTTGAAGTTTGTTTGCGTGCCCAGACATCTTAAGCACATGCTCACTGACGGAGCTGCCCTCTTCCATCTTGCATTTAAAGAACTTTTCAGAAGCCTCATATCTTTCAATTGCCGCATGAGTCTCAAAAATCAATTTGAAATCCTCGACAATATCATATGGGTCTGACTCTTCAAACCTTTTCTGAAGCTCCGATTCTAAACCATACAAGATAGCACACTGAACTATGGAGTACTGATTCTTCCGAGCGAGGTAAACATTCTTTACTTCATCGGAAGCATCACCGCAGTGGGTCACCCAATGGTGCATCCAAAGACATAGGTCAAATTACCAGCTGTGAGGACAATCCTCAAATTGCGGAACCAATCCGCGAAGTTGCTTCCATTGTTTTTCAACTTTTCTTGCTCTAGGAACACATTAAAATTGATGGTAGGGGCTGCCATTGATCTACAACATATTTGCAATAGTTTAGACTAAGTTTATGACAAATTGAGTTCAAATTAATTAATGAAATTAAACTAGGTGAACTCCCACTCAAAAAAACATCCCTCACATTGTTTTAGTGATCACAGGAACCAAATCCACTACATCAACACCGATCATCACGAGAGTTGATATAGTTTCAATGGCGAACAATCGTCATGTTCATCATATCTACTATACGATTCATGCTTTACCTTTCAGTGATCCGTGTTCCGAGACCATGTCTGTACATGCTAGGCTCGTCAAGATCAAACCTTAGTTTCTGCATGAGCAAATCTGGCTTGCTCACGTTGTATACACTTGTAGAATCTAACACACCCGATCATCACGTGGTGCTTCGAAACAACAAGCTTTAGCAACGGTGCTAACTAAGGGTGAACACTTTATGACTTGAAATTCATGTGCATGAGGGATCATCTTATAATGCTACCGTCGTCTACTAAGCAATACAAGATGCATAAAGGATTAACATCACATGCAATTCATAATATGTGATATGATATGGCCTTTCTTCTTTGTGCTTCCGATCTCCATCTTCAAGCACGAACATGATCTCCATCATCACCGCATTGCATCAAGGTCAATGACGCTTCACCATGGTTGTCGCCCACCGGCTTCAACTATTACAACTACTTTGAATAGACACGCTGGTCTTAACATAAATTAAAGACAACCATATGGCTTCGCCGTTGCCAACTTACAATAAGGAACATTGCATACATCAAATATAATCACAATCATGGCCATATCACATCATCAAGACACCCCGCAAAACAAAGTTAGACGCCTCTACTTTCTTTGCATATTTTACGTGGTTTGGGGCTTTCAATAAGTGTCGTTCTAACTTACGAACAAGAACCACAACATTGATACTAGCATTGTTGATCACCCGTTGTAAATTGGATCTTAACTATGCTAGGAGAAACAGGCACCCGCAAAGCCACTTATGCAATACAAGTTGCATGTTAAGCGTGGAGCAAGTCTCATGAACGATGTCATGTAAGGTTAGCCCGGGCCGCTTCATCCCAACATACCGCAAGATGCAAAGTACACAAAAAGCAATCGACAATAAAGTATCAACGCCCACAATGACCATTGTGTTCTACTCGCAACAGATCTACATATAGACACGACTGACATATCAGAGGGGTTCGTAGCATGGAAAACAAAATTTTCTATCGCATACAAACAAACAAGCCAAGATCTATCTACTAGATTGTAGCAACGAGTCGATGGAATAACTTACCCTCGAAGATTCCAAAGTGTTTAACGAGAGCGGATTCTCGTGGGTGATGTAGTCGTACTCTTTTCCGATCTCAAGATCGTGTAGACAATCCTTCCGCGCTGCTCCTTAGCGCTGGCAATCGGTCACACGCTCGGTTTCGACGAAGACCTTCCTCTCCCTTGTTCCAAAGAAAGGTGGAGGTTGTATCACTCCTCGCGATTCAAAAGACAACGGCGCAGTAAGTAGAGGGAAATCCGCAGGGTTTCGCCTGAAGCCGGAGCGAGTATGGTGGATTATGAGAGAGGTCTATTAGTGGTCTAGAGATTAGACACACCAATTAGAAGGCTCTAAACCGCAGGCTAAAGCAATTAGAAGCTCTAAACCAAAACGGCTCTAAACCGGAGATTAGAGGTAGAAACTTGTGTGTCTCAAGGAGAGGCCCGCCTCCTTTTATAGGTGGAGGGGCTAGGCGCGCCAGGGAGGGAGGGAGTCCCTCCCCAACTCGGACTAGGGCTGGCCGCCGGCTTGGAGGAGAGGAACTCCTCCTCCAAGTTGGTTTCAACCTCCTCTTGCTTGTTTCCCATAGTTTCCTGTTTCCCACAGTTTCCTGTTTTCCACAGTTTCTTGTTTTAGCCGTTTGACTTTCAAACTAGCAGTTTGACTTTCAAGTTTTGGAACAGCAAGAACACTTAGTACATGATGCAATCATTCAATGACACATTCATGTACCCTCCCCCCCGGAGTGCCGGACAATCCGGAACCTTCTAGAACATTCCCGATGAAAACACCGGAATCATTCCCGAACTCCGAAACAGGACTTTCCTTATATGAATCTTATTCTCCGGACCATTCCGGATCACCTCGTGATATCCCGGATCCCATCCGAGACTCCGAACAACATTCGGTCTCTTTCTCATAATACCATAACTACTCAAAACAACGTCAATCCTTATGTGTCTCCCTACGGTTCGTGAATTATGCGGACATGATCGAGACACTTCTCCGAACAATAACCAATAGAGGAATCTGGAAATTCATATGGCTCCCACATATTTCTACGATTACTTTGCGATCGAATGAACCACTTACATACGATACCAATTTCCCTTTGTCTCACGATAGTTTACTTATCCGAGGTTATGATCGTCGGTATCTCTGCATACCTAGTTCAACCTCGTTACCGATAAGTACTCTTTTCTCGTTCCCGTGATATGTGATCCCTTGTGACCCAGTCACATGCTTGCAAGCTAATTGGATGACACTCCACCGAGAGGGCCCAGAGTATATCTATCCGTCATATGGATGGACAAATCCCACTCTTGATCCATGTGTTTCAACCAATACTTTCCGAACACTCAATGCCACCTTTATAGCCACCCAGTTACGGTGTGGTGTTTGATGTCATCAAAGCATCAATCCGGTAAAGGTGATATGCATGATCTCATGGTCGAAGGAATTAGGTTACTATGTATCAGAAAGCATATAGCAATTGAACTATTGAAATGACTTGATCTTTATGCTACGCTTATCAATAGGAGTATGTCTACCATATCATTCTCCTAACGATATGATCTTGTTGTTGATAACATCTCAATGTTCATGATAGGGAAACCACAATCATTAATCAACCAACAAGCTAGTGAAGTATAGAGGCTATACTAGGGACTTCAAATTAAGTTTACAAATCACACAAGTATTAATGTTTCCTTGTTAATACTATTATAGCATGAATGTAAACATTTATCATAAACACAAAGATATAATAATAACTATATTTATTATTGCCTCTAGGGCATATCTCCAACAGTATTCCCCCACCTTGATGCGGAGGAAAAGCGGCTCGCCGCAGAAGAAAACCAACGGGAAAGGAAGAAGCTCGTGGGAGGCGAGCTGTGGCAGGCGGGGCGCGAGTGCGAGCTGCGGTGTGAGGGTCACGGCCATGAGCGATTAAGCGGCGTCCGTACGATTTCCTGAAAAAGGATAAGGTTCAGTGGGACCATCATGGACACACAACACGAGGGATCGACCCGGGGGATGTTTTAGTTCGATCCCATCCCCCGGGGATCGTATCGTTTTCCATTTGGAAAACGATAGGATTCCCCCGGGTGAACGATCCCTCGGGTCGCTCGTCTACTGCACGTTCTATTGGGCCAACCAATTTTCGTCGTCTCTTCTCGAGTTGTTCACGGAACCGTCGATAGCCACAATGCGTTCGCCACTGCTTGCTCTCGTCGTCCGCCCACCGCTACTTGCCCAACGCATGCCGCCGTCCGCCCGCCGCCACCGCGCCCGGTGCTTGCCCCGCGCCCTCGCCGTCCAGCTGCTGCTCGCTCTCGCCGTCCGCCCGCGCTGCTTGCCCAGCGCCCGCTGCCATCCGCCCGCCGCCACCATGCCCCGCACTCGCCGTACAGCCGTTGCTTGCTCTCGCCGTCCACCCGCCGCTGCTTTCTTAGCGCCCGCCGCCGTCCAGCCGCATCTCGCCGAGCTGTTGCGCCGCCCAGTCGCGTGCGTGCGCTGCCCGCCATCGCCGTTCCTCTCGCTGTTAGCCTCGTCGGAGCGTACTTCCTGCACCTCCGCCTCTTCTATCCTCGCTGTTCTTTTCACCGGAGCAGAGTTCACCCCTTTGCCCCCAACTTCTCCATGACGAAGGCCACATGCGTGCTACCGAAGGCCACCGACGCTGCTACCTACCGTCACCGATACTGCTACCTACTGTTTTGAGGTTTGCTACATAGAATTGACGACGTTGCTGTCTATTGCTATCGTCGCTGCTAGCTACGACGTCAATGTTTGCTACATGGGGTTAGCGGCGCTGCTACGTGCGACCGGCGGCGAGCTACAAGCGTATCTTGTGTCTTGCTACAATGGCTCCGGCGAGGTGTTCGACGAGGTCGGATTTGCTACAATATGATAATTTATTTGCTACATACGTTTTGTGATTTTGCTATAGTAGGGTAAAATTTTTGCTACACGGTCTCCGGTGAGGTCAGATATGCTACATTAGCACAACTTCTTTTGCTACGCGAGCGCCAACGAGGTCTTCGGCGAAAACTCCGACGATGTCCAGTATGTTTTGTGGTGTTGCTACATGCGGCGAGCGGCGCTGCTATAATAGCATATTTTTTCTACAGCTTTTGCTCCGACGATGTCTCCGGCGAAGTCAGGCTTTTGCTACATTAGCATAATAATCTTGCTACATCTGTTTTCTGATTTTTCTACAAAAGAGCAATTGTTTTGCTACTCGGTATTCGGCGAGGTCTGTGGCGAAAGTTTCCGGTGAATCTTCGGAGAAGTCGGTTTTGCAGTCGCCGGCGAAGTCTTCGACGAGGTTAGCCTGTTTTTCTATTTCTATGACGAACCGTTTTCTGCTACAGTGTAGCAAAAGCGGTGCATTATATAGTAAAAGCGGGTCTGAATATAACAAAAACGGAATTTGACGGACACGTGTGAGCAAGACAGCGGGATTTTGGGGGAAATATCACGGAAGACGCGTGGTACGGCCCTTTCCATTTCTCACTGCTCACGCCACCCGAGTCAAGCAGTCCTCCCGTCAACGGTCGTGTCGTCGTGACAAGACGTTGTTACAAGGCGACCGGTCGCTCTCGATAAAAACCTCATCCTTTTCGACACCGGAGTACCCATATTCGGAGGAGAGCTAGCAGCTCTGCTCAGCGAGTGTATGTTAACATAAGCCTCCAACTCCTGGAGTCCTGGACGGTGGGGGATGAAGGTGACCGCCGTTGTTGGTGTTAACCGCGAGCGGGTAGCTCCGGCGCCGGCCATTTCACCACCACCAGGTGTCGCCGTCGACGGCAATGCCGCTGCCCCACTCGGTCAGGCGCAGGCCGTTCCAGCACCATCAGGCGTCGCCGTCGACCGTGCCACGGAGGAGGCAGATTTCCTCTGGGATCTGCGTAAGTACGTGATGCTCCTGGCCACACTCGCTGCCACCGTCACCTACTCCGCGGGGCTAAGCCCCCCGGGCGGGTTCTGGCCAGACAACGTGGACGGCGGCGTGCTCCTCACCGGCGACCCGGTGCTCCCCATCACCTACCCGCGCCGCTACAAGGCCTTCTTCTACTGTAACGCATCCGCCTTCGTCGCTTCCCTCATCGTCCTCAGCCTCCTGGTCGTCCGCGTCCTCTGCCGCAGCCGCCGGTTGCTGCGCGCACTCCAGGCCGTCATGGTGCTCGACCAGTTCTGCCTCATGGGCGCCTACGCCGCCGGCAGCTGCAGGGACATGGTCATGTCTGCGTACGTGCTCCTTCTTGTCGCCGTCGTCGCCTTATACGTGCTCATCTTCGCGCTCTTGTCCCCGAGAGCGCAAGGCGGGCAGAAGGACACGCCTGCAGACGGCACCAGCATGGAACGCTCGCGCAAGTACCTCCTCATCTTCGCGACGCTGGCGGCAACCATCACGTACCAGGCCGGCCTGAGCACGCCGGGCGGGTTCTGGCAAGGCAGCCAGGCCGGCGACCACCTCGCTGGCGACATCCTGCTCCGCGCCCACCACCCGTTCCGCTTCATAGTCTTCTTCTACTCCAACACCACCGCGTTCGTTGCGTCGCTGGTCGTCGTCATGCTGCTCATGAGCAACACCACCATGACGCGGCATGGGTTCCAGTCGTGCCGCGCGCTCTGGGTGTGCACGGGCGCGGCCATGGTCGGGCTCATTGGCGCCTTCGCCTCGGGGAGCTGCCGCGACATCACATCGTACATCTTCGTCGTCACGCTACCGGTGGCCGCCGTTCTCATTGCAGTACTCGCGTTCTTGTGCAAGCCTGTGAAGAAGAATTATATCCACGATGTGCAGGTAGCACTCTCCGGAAGGTACCTCAAATTTGATACTACTAGATCGGAGCAGCAGCAAATCCAACAGCATCAGCAAAGCAGAGCATCCCAGCACAGCAATTGCGATGATGCGTACCAGATTCTCAACAAGTCGCGGACGTATCTGCTCCTGCTCGGGATCCTTGTGGTGAGCGTCACATACCAAGCCGGACTGAACACGCCGGGCGGCTTCTGGCAGAGCGGTGACGCCGAGGGGCACTACGACGCCGGCGACCCGATCCTCCACAACACGGATCCCCGGCGATATGAAGCCTTCTTCTACCTCAACTCCACCGCCTTCTTGGCGTCTCTGATCATCCTCGTGCTCATCCTGACTAATGAAATCAGCACCAAGGAAATCCAGCTCTCCTACTACACGATGCAGGTCGCCATGCTCGGCGCCTTCGCGGCTGGGAGCTGCCGGCAGGTGTCCAAATCGGTGTATGTCTTGCTGCTTGTTGTTCCAGTGTTGCTCTACATTGGCGTCCATGTCGTGGTGTTCCTGGCTTGCGTGGCATGGCGCCAAGCAGCGTTGAGGGAGAAGCTGGAACAAAGCGCCCCTGGCTGGCTTAAGGAAGTATTTTTCCAGCACGCCCAGGAGGAGGCGGCCGTGGAACGCACGCTGGAGAAGACACGGAAACTTCTGCTGCTCCTTGCGATTCTTTCGGTGAGCCTCACCTACCCAGCCGGCATGAGCCCGCCAGGCGGCTTCTGGCAAGAGAGCAAACCCGGCGGCCATCACGACGCCGGCGACCCGGTGCTGAACGACAACTACAGGCGCCGCTACCTGGTGTTCTTCTACTGCAACGCGACGGCCTTCATCGCGTCCCTAGTCGCCATCATACTGCTGTTAGACAGGAAGCTCACGGCGAGAGGCCGGATACGGCCCCGCGCGCTAAGTGTTTGCGTGATCCTCGACCTGGTCGGCCTAATGGGCGCCTTTGCTGCCGGGAGCTGCCAGAGGGTGTCGAGGTCGTCGATCTACATCCTCGTTCTCATACTCCCGGCTCTACTTTGCATCGCGATCCTGGTTGCGCTGGTCCTGTCAGACATGGCGCGCGGTCTCGCGGAGAGGTTCCTGTCAAAGATCCGCGCCGTTATAGAGGACGCCGGAGCCGGCGGGCTGCCGAGCACTGCAAGCGACGTCCGACAGGTGCGCGACCTGTGGGACACTAAGCATCGCAAATACCTGCTTCTGGTCGCCGCGCTCGCGGCCGCCGTCACGTACCCGGCCGCGATGAGCCCACCGGGCGGCCTCTGGAGCGACGGCCTGACCGACCGCGTCGCCGGAGAACCGGTTCTAGCGACCATCTACCCGCGCCGGTACAATGCCTTCTTCTACTGCAACGCGACGTCATTCATGGCGTCCCTGGTCGTCACGGTCCTCCTTCTGATCGAGAGGGTGAGCAACACCCGGCCGGTGCTGCTGGTGCTGCACACCGCCATGATCGTGGGCCTGCTTGGCCTCGTGGGCGCGTACGCTGCCGGGTGCAGCAGATTGCTGAACACGGCCGTGTATTACTTCGCGCTTATTCTCGCGATCCTGCTGAACATTGCCTTGACGATCATTGCAGCTGTCCGTCAGCCTCCAGCGGTGGCTGGGAGAAGTGAGAAGCGCCATGGACGAGCTGGCCGAGCGAGTGACGCCACGACGGCATTCGCGTCACTGCCCTCGCGCCTACCTCCACGGCTCCATGAGCTCACTTGGTTATGAACTATATAGCTCTCTTACTTGGTTATTATGCGATTGTTTTTTCCAAAAATTAAGTTTATTTTATATTATTTTGTATGTGTATTGTTTTTACTAGCAGAGAAACCGTGCGATTGCTACGGCCACACTAACCAAATCTATTATCTATTATCTATTATATACTAAAAGCAATATAAGAATGTCTAATAAAGCGATTAGGTTGATCCACATCATCTCAATTATTTTAATGGTCAGATCAAGTATTTATGGCTAGAAGTTTAAATCACAGCCGTAAGATTTATGTAACAAATATGACACACTTATTTTAATTAGCTGAACGCTTGAGGCCAACACGTCACGTTGACTTCAACAGATAACACGCACGTCACGATTACTAGCTAATTCATGTACACCCGTCGTTATATCTCCTTAGTTTTTTTCATCCAATAGGATTTCTCGGTAACTTCCAATTTCTGGGGTATAATTAGCCCATGTTCAACCTCTCGCCATCCTACAGCCTCCATTGTCCACGAACAAAAGTCCTCAGGTACATCAAAGTCTGCGGCCGGAGTTGATGAATTGGCCGGTTAGGAGCACGATACCGAGTTCTGCCGGGCGTGATAGCCTCCAGATAGCTGAGCATATTGAAGCGCTGTTCAAATCAAAGTGCCGCACCGGCCACACCCCTTGGCCTGTAGAAAAATACGTGAAGCACAGCCATGGACAAGGTACGTACTATCTATCAATCTAACTATCACAACACATACTCACCTAACTGGTCGTCACAAGATAATAAATCGTCGGCGACCAACACGCCAAAGGCAAAGGCAGACTGGAAGAGGTCTTGCAGATGCATGTTAACGATTATTATGCCCTGCAATTTATTGTCAGATAAATTCACAATAAGATAAGGCCAGAATCTCTGTAATCGGTTCGGTATGTTTACTCGGATTGTTTATTAAGAAAATTATTTGTTTTCTTTAAAAGGTATTTCTATTTTCACTAATATAAGGCGTAGTTTGACAAAACAAATTATATTAGTGAACAGCATATATTAAACGTGTTTCGGTTTATCGATATATGCAAATGTATTCAAATTTGTGATATCCAGTTTGGGCAGAGGGTGTACTAGATTTTCTTGGAAACTATTCAATATGTCTAACGGAACTTGCACCTCTATACTTCACCCCACAGGTTCCATGCATAAATTGTTTTATTTTTTTCTGAGAAACTTCTAGATACATTTATTTTTTTCTAAAAATGGAGCACGGTTAAATATCTCTAGCATATATTTTCAAAGTGCTCCCTCATATCCAAAATAGGTGTCGGTAGATTTATCTAAGTTAGCATGTATTTAAACACTAAAACACGTCTAGATATATGCGTTTTTAGACAAATCTACGACATCCAATTGAGGACAGAAGAAGTATATACTCCCCCTTTTCAAAATATAAAATGTTTTAGCATTATGGAGCAAATGTATCTAGAATTTTTAGTATATAGGTTCACTCAGATTTGGAGTGAATCTACACACTAAAATAAGTCTAGATACATTATCTTTATAAACCTAAAACATCTTATATTTTGAAACGAAGGGAGTATATTTTTGCTGGATTAAATATGTAATAGATATGATTGTTTATAAAATTAGTGGTGTGCCTTTTTTTACACACGCGACCTCTATAGTTGATTGTACCAGTGGCGTCTGAAAAAGGCAGAACACCACCAATAAATCCCTATTGGTGGTGGTAGTGAGGCACCGTAGGCATTCGAAACGAGTGCAAGTTTGTATGAATACTAAACCATCCTTTTGTAGTGTTGAGCTCGAGAAGATTTATCTTTGTTGAACTATTCTCGGTATATATTTTCCTTTTTTTTGGCATAGACCCCCTCCAGCCAAAAAAATGTTACTTCTAGGAGAAGGTCATTGTTGAACTTACATATATATCTTCAACTTTTGGTACCTTCCTAGATATTGTACACAGACTTATCCCAAATGGAATTTGCACTATATTACATTTGTGTTAGATTTTTAACCATACTTAATTTCCTATTGGTCAAAGGTTTTTTAAAGACCATTTCAGTGTCAAAGATATGTTTTGTAAAGAAGAAGGAGTATCGTATTACACAACAAAACAAATAGAGATGCATGGAGAAAATTTGGCAAAAAAACCAAGTTAATTAGACGCATATGATCTGCTCTTTTCGTTTGAACAACAACTAAGAGTTATTTTTATTTTTCTGACACAATTCAATAAACATTATGAGCCATTTTATTTTACCAGACACTATGAAATTGATCTTGACCTAAAATTATCATAATATTATGAATTTTACTCCTGTATATTGATGTAACATCACATAGAAACTGCAAGCTGGCTCACGGTTAAAACTCGAACTATAGATGCAAACTTAATCTCATGCAAAATTTTCAAATATTAGAGTTTTCAAAATATTCTAATGATTTCTCACCAAAAATTAAATATGATTAAAGATCCCTTCTATGAATGTGATATCTATTTAGCATATATATACAAATCGTGGCTATATAATGTATTACTTCCAATCATATAATGCAAGCTCATGAATTTATAAAGGTATTTTGACATCAATTTTGACACACCAAAGAAAATGCTCTTCTATAAAAACAACTACCGATGATGCCCTCGCAAATGCGAGGGCCACCATGCTAGTATATACTAAAAGCAATATAAAGGTGTTTTTCGAGGCATCACGTTAATCCACATCATCTTAATTTATTTTGACAGTTGGATCTATAATATGAGGCTAGGATTTATCAAAAGCTAATAGTCATGTAACTACGTACATAGTCCAGTTTAACACATATTTGACACGATTCTATGGTTGTACCAGATAATAAAATATGAATAAACAAAACTGATAAGCTTGTGAAGAGGTATCTCCCTAGGACTCCAAAAAACGTTTCCTTTTTAACCGTAGCCAATCTGCGATGTTACGCATAGATCAGTTTGCCGAACTGTAGATCTAATTAACTTTTTTTTCGAATGTAGATCTAATTAACTTCATTAGCACTAGTAGAAAAAGAGGCTTCGGTTCGATCTAGAGTCTGACACTAGTCCCGATTTATTACAGGTCGGGACTAGTATAAGCAATAGTCCCGGTTCGTACCATTTTTAGTGGCTAGGAGACCGAGAAAACTCTAGTCCCGGGTCATTTCGGACCTTTAGTCTCGGACCGTAATACGGTTCGGGACTAAAGGTTTGCAGGCGCGGGCAACACCCTTTAGTCCCGGGCCGTAATACGGTCCCAGACTAAAGGGTGCGGCGCGAATAACTTAAAATTGCTATAACTTTTGCGTACAATGTCGAAAAAAAATGTACCACCTATCAAAATGTGTGGAAATTTTTTTGAGTTTGATTTTAACAGCCTTATTTGGATTCCTCACATTTTTAGATTTTTAAAATTATAAATAATGGATTTCTCCTATTTTTCTGATTCTTTTACATTTTTAAAATTTGAAAAGGGGAAAAGTTATTTTTATTATTATTTAGCAAGTTTTTATTCCATATTTTGATTCATCACATTTTTCTGATAATAATGAATATATTATTTGTCGAATTTCGATTTACAGATTTAAAGATATTATTTATGCCATATTAAATGAATAATGACAAAAAATGAATAAAATATTATTTTATTTAGTTTTTTTACTTTCATTGTATTAAAATATTATTATTACTTATTTATTGTTGTTTACTAAAATAGTTGTTGTAGTTTCAATAAATAAAGATGTATGACATATTGATATGGGCTAATAGGATTGATATGATAGTGTTGACAACAAGGTATAAAAGGGCTTCGCGCGAGGACATCCGGATGGAACAGAGAAGTTAAGCGTGCCGAGGGTGGAGTAGTGCTAGGATGGGTGACCGAATGGGAAATTCGACCATAAGTGTAATTTGACCTAAAATTAAATATACTTAGTACTAAAAATATTTTAAGTGAGAGGATTACGAGTCAAACAATTCAAAAGTTTAAGAAAAATTCGAAAAAAAATTCGAAAATTGAAAAAGAAATCTTTAGTCCCGGACCGTACTACGACCCGGGACTAAAGGTCCTTCACCCCTGCTCCAAAAAAGGTCACGCGTTGGCCCTCTAGTCCCGGGTTGCAACAAACCGGGACTAGAAATAGGGACCTTTAGTCCCGATTTCGTAGTCCCGGATGCAAAATCGGGACTAAAGGCCCTTGCAAACCGGGACTAGAGGGCCTTTTTCTACTAGTGTAGTAACGTATTTTATAGCAAAACGTGTGCCTCCCAACCAGCCACTCTTCCCGTCAAAAGCAATATTACCTTGGTATAGTCATATGTTTATGTTTTTAGTTCTAAAATATATAGCTAGAATTTATGAAGAGGATACAGTCATATTAGTATGTCGTATAAAATTTTCAACAAAATTTCACGTACAGACTTTTTTAAACAATAAAAATATTCAAGTATACATACCGATTATAAGTTACAACAGACATCGTGTACCCCTGCATAGTCTAGATGTGTTAAAAAAACGTGCAAGGCATCGCCTGATTAACCGGCAACCTGCATCTATATTCAAAAGATTATTCAGCATGCTATAGGCATGGGCCATACACAACTGGGATCAATCCAGGAAGCGATGCTACAAATTTTCAAGGACATAGCCTCCATTGTTTAGGTACGTCAGGTAAGTAATTAAAAGACCTTTGTTCTTCACACGTAATCATCTTGCTAGCAAGTCGGCCGGTAATCCTGTTCTAAAAAAAATCGTCAATAGAACTACATAAGGAACCCAAGAGAATTAAGCACCAATAATTAAGGATTACAATTAAAATCTAGGTGTGATATAATTGTAACTTGCCACACAAAGCATGTCCAAAATCCGAAAGTGCCATCCGGGCGTCAATCGAAAAAACCGAATGGATGGACTTCTGTCATGTTGTAGCACATGCATCAGAATGTACACGCTCTATAAATTTCGATAAATAATGATGGAATCAAGATAAATTTTTCTTTGAAAGTTATTAACATTCGAAATGTATGCTTCCAAACGTGGTCATCATCGGCCACTATACTTGAACAATTGATCAGAATTGAGAAGAAATTCATGATCCATATATATTAGGTGCTCATCATCGGCGACTATACTAAAAATATTAAAAAATATGAGGAAACATAATATTTCTAAAATTCCTTCAGAATATATTTATAAAAGGTTCCAAATTAGATCTTGGAGGTGGTGTCTCTGTCTAAAACATGATGTTTATAGAAAAACAAAGAATGCCAATATTTTTTATTTTAGGGAGAAATAAGGAAGAAAATATTTTAGACAAAATAAGATGAAAGTTCTCACCATATAGTTTCCCTGCTGCCATAGCATTTTACAAGCACATAATAATTTGGTTATTCCATTAAGAATTTATCTAAATCTTAAAATGGTAATTCAAGTATCGAATTAAATTATCATAGTGTTGCATGCTAAACCTTTTTACATTAAATAGTATTCATAGTATGTGTTCATAATAAAACGTTATCATCATATTAATGCACATTCGATGAATCCAAGGAAATTTATCCACCTGACCACAATTGATAATTGTATGTGCAAACAATTGATCTGTTCAACCTAATTATCAATAGACATGAACTGGTATATGTTTAGGAAATTGACCAAACCAATAGTTTTTGTGAAACCAATTGATTTGTCAAACCTTATTATCAATAGACGTGAACCTAAAATCGATGATTTTTTTGTGAGAGAGAGATCTCTTTAACCTTATTATCGATATACATGAACCGATATATGTTTTAGTTGAGCATAGCATCATCTGACCATCAATGTGATGTATCTTTATTATAATAAACCACAACTAATGATCTTGGTAATATATATATAAACATATTCAAGATGGAAATATTATTCACGCATCAACATATATGAATAGATAAAAAATTCAGTGATAGTAAGCTAAGTATTAACCACACTTTGAGGCAACATCCAATAAAAAATAAATCCATCTTGAAATATAAATTTAATTCTATGTACTTACCTAATACTACGTCCATTCCGGTTTATAAGGCAAATACGTAATTCAAGAAAATAGTTTAACCGTAAATTTGGTCAACAAAATACAAACTATATTTAACAAAAATTATACCATTAGATTCATATTCAAAATAATCTTTCAATGGTACAATTTTTGTGACATGTGATTCATATATTATTGACCAAATTTATGGTTAAACTATTTTCTTAAATTACGTATTTGCCTTATAAACCAGAATGGAGGTAGTAGAACCACGTAAAAGAGGCACATATAGTCATTGAAAAGTTTTTTTTGTTGAAACATTAACTATTTTTCCACAAATTAAAAACAAATATATATATATATATATATATATATATATATATATATATATCTTCTTCACAAGTGGTTTTTAGCGCATAATGTAAGTTTCTATACGACCATAAAAAGTTATAAGGCATTCAAAGAAGTTACCCACTTTGCTAGTTAATTAAAACTCAAATGTTACGGATCTTGATTATCTAAATTTTTGTTTGGTGCAATTTTGAAATCATAAAACAACGGTTTTGAACACGTAATAACTAAAATCACACAATCCGTAGTCGTTTGTCAGCTAATTCGGCAACAAATGTATAAAGTTTGTTGCACTAAAAAGCAGATTTGGATTAGACGCTAGCAATGAAAAGGATCGGGCTTCTTTGCCGGACCATATGACAGCCCTGCAGTAAGAGCATCTCCACTCGTTGGGTGAACTCAGGCAAAAATCCGAACCTTTTTCTGGCCGGACGAAACAAGTTTTCGGCCTGGGTATTCCCACTCGCGTACCCAGACGTGTTCCCGTGTTTGGCTAAACTTTAACAAATTTCGGCAAACTTTGGACGAATATAAGCGGTTTTGGGCGAATATGGGCGAACTTTGGGCGAATATGGTTGATACGGATGAACTTTGGTCGAATATAGACAAACTTTGGGCGAATATGGGCGATACGGACAAACTTTACCCGAATTTTGCGCAAACTTTGGGCGAATATGGTCTATAGAAACGAAGTTTAGGCGAATATGGGCGATACGGACTAACTTTGGGCGAATATGGTCGATACGGATGAACTTTGGGCGAATATGGACGAACTTTGGGCGAATATGGGTGATACGGACGAAGTTTGCCCGAATTTTGCGCAAACTTTGGGCGAATATGGTCTATAGAAACAAAGTTTGGGCGAATATGGGCGATGCGGACTAACTTTGGGCGAATATGCCCGAATTTTTAGCGAACTTTGGGCGAATATGGTCTATATGAACGAACTTTGGGCAAAATTTGGACGAATATGGGCGATACGGACGAACTTTGGACGAATATGCCCGAATTTTGGGCGAACTTTGTGCGAATATGGTCTATATGGACGAACTTTGGGCGAAATTTGGACGAATATGGATGAACTTTGGCGAATATGAGCGAACTTTGGGCAAATATGGGCAAACTTTGGACGAACTTTGGATGAATATGGGCGAATATATGCTGACTGGGCGGGTCCACTCGCGGAATTCGCTTCGTCCGGCGTTTCCAGGGCGCACCTAGGATCCTAGGTATGGCCTGGCTAGTCCGGACGAAAGTTGGCCAAATCCGGACGAAAACAGGTTCCTGGATACGCGACTGGGCGAAATTTCGGCGTCCGGACCTATTTTCGGCGTCCGGATCAGCGTCCGGACCTATTTTCGGCGTCCGGATCAGCGTCCGGGATAGCCGAGTGGAGATGCTCTAAGAATTTGGAACAATCACTTGAATTGCATGTTATTTTTCCCATCACCCATCAATCTGTAAATTTTCTCCTTCACCTCTGCAATCTATCATCTTTGCCTTTGGTAAACAACGGAAGAACCAAAAAATGTCATTTTCTGATTTGCAACCACATTCAGCCTTTACACACCGTGATCCATGTTAAGTAGGCAGTCCATAGTAGCATCATACAGAAAAAAACCCGAATACTGAATACGCTCCAAATTGCAGGTATCTATAGCAACTGCTACTACTGAAATCAGAAGCGTAGACTAAACACTCTTATCTCTAAACATCGGGTCGTGCTCAGTCTGTACAGAAGTGACTCCAAATACGCCACAGTCCGCTAACTCTCTTGATGCTGTCCCTAGTTAGCGTGGACGTGAGTCCCTACCCTCGACGATGCCGCCCACCTCTCTCAGCCAGCAGAGTGCTGTCGTCGCGAGCTTCTACCCGATGGACCTGAGCCTGCCGCCTTGCCCTGCCTCGTCTTGTGAGCCAGTCACATGCTTGCAAGCTAATTGGATGACATTCCACCGATAGAGCCCAGAATATATCTATCTGTCATATGGATGGACAAATCCCACTCTTGATCCATGTGTCTCAACCCATACTTTCCGAACACTCAATGCCACCTTTATAACCACCCAGTTACAGTGTGGTGTCTGATGTCATCAAAGCATCCTTCCGGTGATGGTGATTAGCATGATCTCATGGTCAAAGGAATTAGATTACTATGTATCAGAAAGCTTATAGCAATTGAACTATTCAAATGACTTGATCTTTATGCTACGCTTATCTATAGGAGTATGTCTATCATACCATTCTCCTAATGATATGATCATGTTGTTAACAACATCTCAATGTTCCTGATCAGGAAACCACAATCATCTATTAACCAACAAGCTAGTATTATAAAGAGGCTTTACTAGGGACTCTAATTTAGTTTCCAAATCACACAAGTATTAATGTTTCCTGTTAATACTATTATAGCATGAATGTAAACATTTATCATAAACACAAAGATATAATAATAACTACATTTATTATTGTCTCTAGGTCATATCTCCAACAAGAACCTCCCTCAAATCCTCGAGCAGTTTTGTCCTTTGCTCTCGCCTTCTCTTCCACATGAAGAGAACCAATGATATCCGTAACGGAAAACTCTTGTCTCTTATGTTTCGGAGAAGTAGAAAAGTTCCTCCACGAGAGAGGAAGCTTGGCAATAATGCCACCAGCCACAAATTTGTCCGGTAAGGAACACTTGAACTTCTCAAGTTCTTTGAAAAGTGATTGTATCTCATGAGCCTGCTCAACGACGGAGAGCTCATCAACCATCTTGTAGTCATAGAATTGCTCCATGACATACAACTCAGTGCCAGCGTCCGAGACCTCAAACTTCGCCTCGAGCGCTTCCCACGCGTACTTGCCATTATCAAATGACATATACGGGTCAACAATGTTGTCCCCAAGAACACTGAACAAAGCCGACATAAACATGGTATCGTCTTTTTTAAAGGTCGCTTCCTGCTCAGCAGAAATATCTCCTTCAGGATTGCCAAGAGTGGCGCTATAGCAGTTTAGGTTTTCAAACCAGAGAACTGCTCTCTTGCGCCATCTCTTATAGTGCAATGCCATCAAAAGGAGGCGACCTACTAGCCGCGGCTACACCAGTGGAATTCAGTTGCCTATAATCAGGTTTTTCGATTGTTGAAAATATAAGCAATAATCCATATGATTTAATCCGAATAATAAACTGATAAAGCATGATCATATAGATAGTAGTAAAACCAATCATGCAGATCAACAAAGTAGATGAACAGATTACATCTATACAAGATAAACCTATCACATCTACATCAAACGCTATAACAAAGAACTCTAGCATAATCCGAAAAAGACAGTTGAAGATCACATACAGTGTAGGCTGAAAAGCAGCCGCAGTGGTCGCAGTAGCGTCGACCATGTTGAGGTTGTCGAAGAGATTGGTGACGTCTGGGAAGAAGTCGTCGTTCGGGAACTCGTCGTCGGACGGCATCGTGGTTGCTAGTAGTCGCGCTTGAGCGCTCCCCAAAAACCTGATCGTCCCTCACCCGTATAGGTTCACAAGAGGCGGGGTTCCGGAGGCCTACTGTCCCGATCTGCGGTGCACGCCGCAAGCCAGGATGGGAAAGACGAAAGCGACGGCATAAGGTTCTGGAGGTAGGCGCGTGTGTGGATTGATTCACCGATTAGATTTAGCGCAGACGCTTATATAGTGCGGGTTAGGGAGATCGTGGGGCTCATCCCACGTCCGAGTCGATAACAGCTCACGTCCATAAAAACTGGAAACGACTATAATTAACGCGTCCGTTAATGACTCATAATCAGTTTTCCCAACCAGCAAAATAGCAACCCGCAACCCGTGGTGCGCGCGCGTCGTGACGAGGCGTGATGAGTGCTTCTGTCCTTGTCACACCTTAGTGAGTGGTGCAACACTCTACTATATAAGGTGGTCCAACTCCCCTTCAACTAGCAATGTGGGTAAACTTTAGCACCACTAGCACAGCCATATGCTGCAATATACAAGTGGGCCAAAAAGAATTTCAGAATTTGTCTAATGGGCCAGTAGCCCCAAACTCATCAAATTCCAACATCATCACCACTACCTTCATCAACATTAGTAATCAGAGATTGTTTTGGAAATTTGTTTGAGTCGCTTTCACAATAAATTTGTCTATAGCACCCTTTTGTGACTGCGCTGCTGCTTCTTTTTTCCTTTATTCTTACGCTTTGTAGCACTAGATTAACCCAACCACAAAAAATTAACCCAACGACCTATACTAAGCATAAAAATTTGGAGGCCCTTGAAAAATGAGGCCCTGAGCAGTCGTGTATGTCGCTCAGGTCCATCAACGGGCCTGTGTGTTTGCTCAGTTGAACTAATGGATAAAGCACAAATCATTAGACTGATGATAGTGCGCGTGCTTGGTTCAGCCATGTCACTCAAGTGGTGAAATTTCCAACTCTACATTCTCTGGACCAAGTTGCACCATTGAACAGGATAGAGCCGTAGTCATTGTATCTCTGGAACACGACTCTAGACCTTTGTTTCTGTCTTCGTTTCGATGTCATATTTTTGACGCATCTCATTCCTTCAGATATTAAACTTGTGGCAGTTGAGTTCAACGTGTGAGCAGCACTTGGCCATTCTCCTCCCTAGCATCTATGTAGACGTGGTATAGTAGCATTCTTGTATGTGGGGAGGCTAGTTATTTATACAAGGCAGTTGAGTTCAACGTGTGAGCAGTATGGAGCATGTTCCGGACATCACTCATTCACTAAACATCAGATGCTAGCTGTTCTGGCCATTTATTTCTACCACCGGTGTTGTTTATATAACCCACAAATTAATGTATGTTATTTGTTTGCTTTCTGCATTGCTCTTCTAGAGTATAAACTGAATATTGATATCCATCCCGGATAATACAAACTTGAAAAACAACAAAGAACTTATTGGTGTTTTTAAGGAAACAACGTAGTAGTGTCTACTATTTTATACATATAACTACACAAGTAAAATATACTTGTTGCTGATTGATTTCCAGAGATCAGGAGGTGCAAAAGTAGATACGTATGAAAACCATTGTATATGTCAAAAAGGACAAATCTGAAAACAAGAGATTACTGAATTCTCGGTTACAGACATAATGAAGGTGGTTACCGTAAGCAAAAATAATGTAGTACCTTGGGGTTTGCCTGGCTGATGTTTTTTTTCTTTTCAAAACTTTAAAAATATGTGAATGGATAGGAGATTGATCGATCATTGAAACGAGATTGTGAAACATAAAAGTATACTTTCTGAGTGAATGAATATTTTCTTTTTTCTGAGTGAAACATAAAACAAGTATACTTTTGAAAATATCCAGATAGATCGATCACTGAAACGAGATTGTGCATTTCTAAAATGCCACTTACAATCTTAGGAAAACAATTTCTAGTAGCACATATATCTATTTATTCACATGGACTATGGAATCTATTACATTTTTTAGAGGGGAATCTATTATATTATTACGAACTTACAACAATACAAAATAAATCTACCATGGTTGTCCACATATGCTAAAAATATCATTGATCTTCATTTTGATGGTCGAGATTTAAAGCGCAAGGAAAGTTACATAAATTGCTGACACGTCCAGTTTGTTGGACCTGTTTTACCGCCGTCACTCCGAGAACAATATGCTCGCCTGTTTTAGTTTTCTCAGTTGACAGTCAATCTGCGGGGACCCAGCATACCACTACATGATATAGTATACTATAGTCGTTGACATAACATCAATGAAACACCGTTCACTAGTATTACATCTCTCAGAGTGGTACAATAGAAACACAGCAGGTCCAAGACATGACTATAGGTTACAACTCGACTCTTTACAAAAGATCCAGAGAACACTCTAGGTTAAAGAGAGATAAAGAAACTTCTTACAAAAAATATTCAAAAAAAATAACAACTCAAATGTATCATACTAATAGGACTAGTATTTGAACTATTGGGGCTTGCATTGCTGCTACTGTAATATTCTACAGAAATAGGTTCTATGGCTAGAGATTATATTTCTATCTAATCAGCAACTTTATCTTCACTTTAGCTGATGTATATGTTGACTTATTTGACTTCAATGAAGAGCTTGAGCTTTTGATGATGATTCCTGAAGCATAAGTTGATGTAGACATTGTCTGTATTGGCTTCAAAATCTAGCAAGGGTTAAGACGACACGTTGAGTACAAGCGTACTCAGTAAGTTCATTAGAAAGGAGTGTTTGATGCACTATATCTACAGCCACAGACCATAGGTCGTAGGCAATGCAGGTTTTCATAAACATTTCTTTAAAGGTTGCTTTTATTCTGAAAATCTATGTCCGTCAGCCTTCACAGGTTTACCAGAACTTTCGTGGAGTTTCTTTCCTGCCGCGTTCGTAGCTCCTTGCCGGAACAGGGAGTAACAAGTTACAGTTTTTACACTCGGCAGAGGTGCGTTACTTTACCCATGAAAGACCTTAGCTTTGTTGCACATCCGAGTTGAATTCTCGTCCACACTTCTTTGGTGTGGGGCCTAGACTAAGATTCAAGGCAATCACTGCCCCCTTCGCGACCCCGCATGTCTCCTTGGTGTACTCCATGCCCATCCATTGAATAACGGTAATGGTTAGTACAGACCGTCAGATGCCAGAACTATCGTGGGACGTTGAGGGTTCCCACCCACATGCTGCATATCCTCTACGAATTACCAATTAATGCACTCTACGAGGATAACAACCACGACTTGCACATCCGGCTACATGCGAGAGGAAGAAGATACAGCTGACTTCTTCATCCCATTCCAAATCTCATGGTTAACGCGTGATATACGGCGCAAGAATCACTGGTGACATTGGTTGTTAAGTCCTAGATAATATGTTCCTTTACCACTGGAACTTTCATAGTAGGTTATTACCTCTTGGTAAATAACCTATAATCATATTATTATGAAAATAGTGTTTTCTGACCTTTTTGAAATGCAGGTGATGACAACACTGGATTTGCAAAATACTTTATAGAAAATAATCAAAGGACATGAGCAAGCATGAACTTGCCTTTTGTGATTGCAATATTATGCACTCACGGTCTTCAAGACACTATAAGATCCAATATCGGAAATTGGCATCATTGGCCCGGTAAGGACTAATGTTTAAATAAGCAAGATGCTATTATGCATAAGTAATGTAATGCAAGTTGATAAACTCGAATCTCCGGAATAAGCGTTGATCTAGGGTTTGGAAACTGGAAATGGTTCCTTTAGAATGTGTTGTACTTTTAGATAAGCTTCACACTTGTGCTTCTTATTAAGGCTTGTGAGTGTGTGTGAAACAACATGTAGTTATAATATCATACAACAATGAGATAGACAAATGTGGAATGCTACTCAAAGATTGCTTAAACAATAATTGTTTATCTTCAAATTTTACTTTACAAGTAATGGCATTTATAAGGAACTTAAGTGTCAACAATCCTGAATATACAAGTAAAGTATAAAGTAATGTGATTATGATTAATTGTCATCTGGTGACTATGATAAAAGTCCTTGAGTTTAGTTGTTAAGGGTTAGAGATATTATTACAACATTTGTTGTTTGAAGTGGCAAAAAGGATAACCTTCGAAGAAAAGGTTTCATTCCTAAGGTTTAAACAATATTTATGGTTAAGAGAATGTGGTCGATGTCTCTTGGTGTTTACTCGGTTAGTTTGGTCTTGATATGCACTAGGTATTAATTGAAACGGATTAAAGTAAACTATAAAATACATAGTGAAGCCTTTAACATGGTGTTTACAATCTTGTACACTAATGTTTAACGTTAAGGACATAGATGGACTTAAGATGTAATGCTTATGATATTGGTACTTTGTTTACTTCATAATGTTTTCTTAAAGTTACTTAAGAGTGGTAATACTTCTATTTGAGTAGTAGTTTCTCAATAATATAATGGAATAGAATCATTTATCTCCTTATAAAGGTGTGTTTATGGTTTGTGAATAAGTAAACAATATTATTTACTACTTATGAACTATCTTTGGATTTAATCCATTTATAAAGTTGTGAGTGAAACAATGGTTAAAGGATTTATTTGGTTAAAAAATATTATCCTTGAAGATTTTATACTTTCATAAGAATCCTTTTACAAAATAATTTATACTTATAGTTGAATGTTAATTCACTAAAATTGTATTTTAATTGTGTTGTATTATTTTGATTTCATATTATCAATATTTAGAACTAATACTATTTTTAAACCTCAAAGGGATAATTTTAGAAATATTAGCAATTTTTATTTATCCTTATATGAATTATCAATTAAGGAAATAGGTTTAAATTCAAGTTATTAGAGTGTTTAATTTTTTATTTAACTTAAAAGTGTAATGTTATCTTTTTAATATTTAGATATTATTTTTGTGATCATTTAGGTATATTACATTTATTTTTTTTGATTTTTAAATAATAAGATATGATTTTTATAATATTTACTAATTTATATACACTTAATAAACAATAGATATTTAATTAAGTGAAATAATATTTTATGTTTATAGTTTTATCTTTTAGTTCTTATTTTTCTAATAATTTTGATATATTATTTATATTTTTATCATTTACAATTATTAAAATATGAATTATCAAAGTATTATTATTTATAAAATCTTTATTAAACTATATTTACTTAAATAGTTAACATAATAATGTTTGATAATAATTTTAAATTATAGATTTTATTTTTCTAAACATTTTCATATATTAAACATATTTTTCTTAATTATAAAACAAAATTATTGAATTTACAAGTTTAATCATTTTATTTAATTTGTAGAAAAATTTTATATTTGAATTTATATTGTTTTATCTATTTACTAAATATGGAATACCTTTTTATACCGAAGCCCGACCTAGACTAGGTCACTGACCAGTGGGGTCAGTACCACGTCAACTACCACCTAGGCGTGGACTAGTCAAATGGTTGGACTAGGTCAATACGTCGACGTGGCGAGGGATGATGTGAGCATGACCTCACGATGATGTCATCAGAGAGCAACCTCACAGATCGAAGAACGGTCTATTGCTAGGGTTCACGCGAGCGACTGTGGTTGATTTTTTTAGAAAGAGTGCATCGCAAGGGACCTAATAGTGGCGGCACCGCTCCTGGTTGGTCGCTAGAACTAACTCCCCAACGAGTAACCATGACGGTGGTCGGAGGTTTACGATGGTATGGCGAAAAACGGCAAGATAAAAGGAATTAAGGGGTGCAGAAGCACGACGAGCTCACCCTGATGGTGTAGGGATGGTTAGCAAGCTCGAGGAAGCTTGGAGACGGCGACCTGGTCGACGGTGAACAGCTTCCAGAGGCGGAGAGGAAACGGACAGCGACGTCGATAGGAACCACGCGGGGATGATTCCTTCAGGGTGAAGAACCAGCACGACGAGACGAATATCCTAGGGTCCTCATCTGGGCGAGAGGAGGTAAGGAACGACGAGGCTTGCCGGCGACAGTGACGCTGCGGTTTGCGGAAATGAGGAATTTGCGAGAAATTGAGAGGTGAAAATGATGTGCTCGGCCTTATCCACGGCGGCTTCAAGGCTTTGTTGGCACAGGGGTCAGCGACACGAATCTTGGCGCTCGCCGGCGACAAGGGTGCGGCCACCGAGGTGCTTACATCATCGGAAGGTCGAAGACGGCGCGAGGAAGACGACGAACCGGTACGGGCTGTGTTGGGCTACTGCTGGGCCAAGGTGGGCAGTGAGGCAGTGAGCGAGGAATTATTATTGCTGCTCACGGGCGTTAGATAGATACCACAGAAAACGGGCCACTAGCCAGAAGCTGGGCTAATCTGTTCTTTCCTTTTTCTTTTAGATTTTCTATATTCTGTTTTATTTTCTAGCTTTTTATTTAAGCAATGGTTTCAAATTTTCTTTATGGATTGTCTCCTTTGGGCAAGTAATTATATGAAAATGTATTTAGGATTATTAAATAGTTTGTATTTATAAATCTCATAATTATATGAGAGGTTTTATATTAATTAGAACAAGTAGGAATTAGGGTTTTAGGATTTGTTTAAGATCTTAAAAATTCTCTATAATATTGTTTCCACTTTATTTGGAGTAATGTAGTTTTATTATAATATTATAATTTCTTTATTTTCTTTAAATAGGTACTTTTTCCTTTTAATATTTTGTAGGCACCTTTGTTATTAATTTCTATTTGCTTTTAATACCATGAATTTATTAAAGGGTATATTACTACTTATTCATAAGACTTGATCCTCATTAACTTATAGTTTTTAAGGAAAATTTTATATAATGATCCTACACAATTATTTGATGCATGATATTCTAAGTAATTAATATGATTAATATTAATCACATGAGCTTGGGTGATATCAAGGTATATGTTTTGTTATAACTTGCATAGAAGTTAGGGTTTAAAATTATAAATTTTTATCATGAGTAGGAAATTTCATATTCATATATCCTTTTATTGATGTGAATAAAGTTTAATGGTTTTAAATGTATTGTCTTTTATGTTTGTGATCATGATTGATATCACCATCTAAAGTAAAATAGTAAAATAATGGGGTTGTTCTCTAGGATGGATTAAGAGATATAGTTGATAATTATAATTGCTAGGCACATATGATTTTAATGTTCTGAAGTGGCAAAGATATGCTTAAGTGATTTTCTATAGAAAATATTCCTATAGGCCATTGTGGAAATAAGATGATTGATCAAACAGATGAATTAGATATTAAGTTTGATTATAGATTTAAGGTTGAGTGTTTACCAAGAATTCCTATATTCTATGCTTCATAATTCTTGACTTCTAATTAAGGAATTCCTTTCCTAGATATACTACTTGTTCATATCCATCATCATGTGTTAACATGATGAGCTTTACTTTACAAGAATATTCTTATCAATACTTTATTCTTCTAAATTCATTTGTAAATCCAATGAGCTTGACACTAAAGCTCTACATAATTTCCTCATAGGAATATCTCCCACTTATAGAATGCTTCTAATGACTCCAAATCCATTTGAATGATTTCTCTCTTACTTCATAAATTAACTTGTAATCACACTTATAAATCTAAGATTGTCACTTAAGCTTTTCATAACTATCTCATATCTCCACTTGATTATATCAAACTACAATGGTAACCTTTAATCCAACAAGTAATTACTTCTAACTCCATTTATACACTTCCTTTATCACCCATCACTAATATTACTCCAATAGATGTATATATCAAATCCTACTTTTCTCAAGTGCTTACTATTATCTAAGAGGAATATACTACTTCTCTAACTCAATGTTGCTCTAGCATTATCTTATTCATAATAGCTTATCCCTTACTTTTTTCAGTAACTCATACTCCAACTTCACAATATACCACTATGACTTGTCATGACTAACCTAGGATAACATATCTATACTAGGGTTTAATCATGTTCTATCCACCAATGTCACTTATACATGATATAATCATTCACTCTTAGTGACTTGAGCATGATCATTTATGGTTTAGGTTTCCAGTTGGCTAGTGGTCTACTCACACTTGTTCGACAACACCGGTGGGGTGCGTCTCAGTGGATGCATCCTAGCAGCAGAATAGCTGCGTGTGGCGTACAACAGAACGCACCGGAACATGGAGCCCCAGGCTTACCCTGACCTAAATGTAGGCTTGTTGGTAACCAACATGTGTATCGAACTGCATCACAACCTTACTACTCAACAGTAACATAATCGATCTCATATGGATGCCTATCATTGCAATCCTGATGGGTGTGTGGAATGATAATCCTCTTGAAAAGTGTCCGATGAAGTATTCTTCATTCTAGAAGAAATTAAGAGAATAGCTCTCTAGAGTTGTCCTTACAAGAAAATGGAAATCCTGTTCAGGCCTAAATTCCTAATAATAAACTCCAAGAAGTATTCTGTGCTTCATTGTTCTGCATATCATGCCTTGGGAATAACAAAGCAATCGTAAATCTCAATTATCTAATACATAGAGACACTAAAAGAATTCAGAAATTTGTCGTGTGCCCAAAACCACATGGTAAAGGATTTTCCATGGGCATGTTCACAGCCAACTCTGTCGGAAATTTACATCATCTCTCTACACGGCACACAACAAAAGTTTTCCAGGTCCCCACATCGAGCTGTCAGCGAACAAAACCGAGAAGATGGTTTAGAACTCGAAAGATATCATGTAGATGAGTATCAAATGGCCGCTAGGCTGATTGTAGTCATATTGATGTCCTTGTCTTTGATAGTAAAGCAGAATCGCAGGGAAGAAGACATACGACAATGAGTTGTGCATTGATAACTACCCTATGTGATCTTTGGTGTCCCGATGCCTATCGTTCCCCTGCAAAACACATGCTAAAGTAGTCTTTTTCTATCTCATTTATGTCAATGCTAGCACAAAGCGTTAAGTGAGAAGAACGCTAGCTATATATCTTGCTTATTTCGTTAGGCATATCTCTTGACCCAGGATGTGAGAAGAACGCTAGCTATATATCTTACTTACATATATAGCTCCGAGCCTGAAGGTGGCCTAGCAACCAGACATAGTAGTGAAGTTCCAGTACTCTTCGGTGTATCGGACAACTGCACCTCACTAATTTCCACTTGTCCTTGCCCGTGATTACATTATTATCGGAAAGCTGGATAGTATACTTGTGCGTATATATGCTAGCGTCCTAGTGCTACCGAGCTGGCAGAAACTTTGTTAGGAGCGTGGCCATGGTTCCCATTGAAATGTTTCAAATGAAACTGTTGTTTTTAGATTAAGGTTAGTTGGATTGACGCCACCGCAATTTCCACATATTTGAGAAACCTTACTACAACTTTCAACTTTCGAAAAACGCCACGACAATTCTCGTACTGCATAAGAAAAAATTGTTATTGTAAAATACTATTGTTTACTTCCTTTGTGGTGCTGCACACTCCGTGGACACATCCATCACAAAGAAAAAACGGCACTGCATACTTAAGAGGTAGCATCGGTAATGCGCCATTTGTACATGACAGCGCTATTGAGGTTGCCATTAGTGACAACGCAATGGACATGATTTTCCATTGTGAAACGGGTGAACGGAGCAAGTCTCACGAAAAGAATGTTGTACATGCATGGAAAAGATACTAAATCTCTCAGTGGTTAACAAATGACCTCAACAGAAATTCACCTATGTAAGGATGTGGCTACCACGCATATTCATAAATTAAGCAGATTAAGGTATTCTGGCCATTTTAAATGTCTTGGATATAAAGCCAATGTCAGTCCCGAGAAGTGATAAAGATAGGGCATATGAGATCCCTCTAGTTAAATTAAGTATTCAAAAAATATCTTGCTCGAGTATGCACTTGTCATGTTTATGCTCTTATTGGACAAAACATTTGGACCAATTATTTCTAGGGCATTGGATTTGTGATCTATGCTTATAGCATGCACACAAACACACACATTTTCCACCGGGGTATGTTTCACATGGCATGAACCACGAATAACCTAACCCTTGATGAATCCCATCTCTGCACTTTGAGTAAGTTAGCTTGTGTCAATGACTATTCTAGCAAGTATGACTTTTCAATAAGGGGTGCTTTATTGCTTAAAGAGTTTTAAGCACTACACCTAACCTCTGCATATCTAGGAGACACACAACCGACACAAGTCCACATGTCATAATATATAAAAATAAAGACGAATTACATATCAAAATGAGAAATTGTAAAAACACATAAGGTGGAGGAGGACAAATCCTGATATAATACCGCCATCCATGATGGATAATAAAGTTCCCCGCCATATCCTCCAGATGTGTACACACCTCTATAAACAGGTCTTGAAACTCCACACGTTGTAGAGACAACCATAAAAAGAGCATAGCGGTGCACCTATAGATAACCTGCAAGATAGAAAATATATCATTAAACACTTTGTTATTTCTAGCCAAAATGACCAAATAATAGCAACTGCTCCTACCCTAAGAAGAATTTGGAACATGTGATCTATACCATATAGTCATTTCACAAAACTATTGGCAACACTACGTTGTGGATACATGTTTGAAGATACCTGGATGATTAACCCTATATAATGGGAAAAGTTACATTGGAAGAACAAAAGTTATATTGTCTCATCATTGTGACATACACCCATGCTAATTCCGCTCGACAAGGTTGTCTATGGTAAGGATAACCCCATGGCCAAGATATCATCCAAACATTTTGATCTTTAGAAGTATTTTCATCTTCTAATTTTCTTATTATTATCAATTAGTATTTGTGGTTGGACCAATGCATTTTAGATAGAATCAACGAGATAATTTACCACGCTCCTACAAATTTCATCAAAATTCATCAGTCCTAGACGCTAATTGGACAACAACCAAACATGAAGGAAGCCATTCCAAGAGTCAATCCAGGACCCAAACAAATATTGCCTGAACGTCACATAGGGAGGATCAGTCTCAAAAATTGTGGTGATTGTATCACCCTAATGAATAATAATATTGTAAAGAGTGGGATACTAGTCCTAGAGTGTAGCATTACTGAGCCACTTATCCTACTAGAAACAAATCTTCAATCCATCCTTAATTGAAAATGTTGCAACGCGGAAGAAATGTTTCATCGTCACCATAAGACTAGTCTAGAAATACTGAGTCCCTAGGTTTCCAATAAACATGGGACACCACATTCCAGCCAACATATATTGTTTAAGAAGAGTATGCCACAACCCTTCTTCGATCAATAACTTGAAGAGACATTTACCAAGGAGGGCTCTATTTTTGACCTCAATATCATGGATACAAAGCCCACTAATGATGACATACCTACTACTGATAAACCCGTTGCACCTAAAAAAATGTTATAAGGACATCTCACAAGAGCTCGTGCTCGACTACTCAATTATTAGGTACTTTTATTTTTAGGAACTCTTCCTAATATAAATGAGAATATGATGTTGTCTAAATCAGATGTGTTTATGTTACTTAGGAATGATGGACCTAGCAAAGACGTGAGGGACAAGCATTGGAGCATGGTGGTGCATGGTGATGGACACAAGCATGTGAGGATTGAAGATGACGCCATGAGTTGAGATTTCAGGACTTTGAAACAAACATAACGTTGCAAAGGATGTTTGGACGAACTTTGCAAGATATCAACTCATATTATTTGTCCAAGGCTTTATTTGGTGTTGTGTCGCCTTACTTGATGGGCCATACTCATGTATTTTCGAGCTAGATAATATAGAGAATTTATGGAGGCTATTTGTGTGGTGGAAGGCCCATCTAGAGGTATTTCCGGCTGGCCCAATAGGGATGGACGAAAATCCCCTCTCTTTCTAAATATAAACCCCCTCCTAGCCGTCATTAGAACTTCGATTTTGTTTAGATTAAAAGTTATACATTGCTGCAACTCTCGTGTACTTTTGTTCTTTCCAACAACTCGTAAAATTTTCATCTTTATTTGCATTATCCTGATCGCATACTTAGTTCTTGCTTGTTCTCGATTACTCGACCTTGATGGTCAGGTTGATCGTGCATATGCAAGATCAGTAATCTCCAGAAGATTGGTTTAGTGATTGTATTGATGCGACACTGTTGCATGTTGTACTCGCATCGTCAAAGTCAAACTAGCTAGCCGATGTTTGTTGTCTCACTTTCTCTCTGCTTGCTAGATCGAATTATCACATCTCATCAAAAGATCGGGCATCAATCCCCTATCACACACGCTTATTTTTGGGGCGCAAAACTACAATCCACTGGTTAGCCGATGTTATTTGTTTTCACTTTCTCTTTGCTTAAAGAATCTTGGACATATAATCCAACCGTTTTAAGAATCCTTTTGGAAGTTGGAAGAAGGATATGATGTACCGTACCATATTGGTGTGTACTAAACTAGTGAGAACCAATCTTTCTCCCAAGGATAATAATTTACCTTTCTAATTACTTATTAAACATAATTGCAATCTTTCCATCATGAGTTTCCATTCAACATTTGTGAGTCTTAGGGCTTGTTTGATTCAAAGGAATCTCATAGGAAATTAAGAGGATTTTTATCATTAGGATTTTTTCCTTTGTACATCGTTTGATTCGTAGGATTACAACCATAGGAAAAAATTGCGAGTCTTAGGGATATTTCATTGCACTACATTTTGAAGGAAAATTTCCATCCACCCAAACCTCATGACTTTTCTATGAACTAAACATTCATTCAAGAAAAAATCCTGTAGGGTCCAAATCCTATAGGGTTCAACTAGACAAGACATTCTAATCCTACAGTTTTTTCTATTCCTGCGTTTTTCCTATCCCGTGAATCAAACATACCCTTAGATAATGAATCAGAATGCGAAATACATAGTAGGCCGACGCTGACCCTATGCGACCATTTGTGGCCTCCTATGGACCATGATTGGGAGGGGCCTAACATATTTACTCTCCCTACATGTATTTTGTTGTTTGGATGAAAAAAAAACATGGAGACATATACATTTGTCCTATCATGGAGAGGAAGAGGCTGGGAAACACACAACCAGGCAAGCCATCAACAGCTAAAAGCAACTACAACGAACATGATTAATATCCTATAAGCAGGGCCTTGCCTGTTCAGCACTTCGTCCCTCTGTGTGCACATCTCTGATGCCTATGAAACATGAGATCGTTGTCGAGGCCAAACCTGAATTACAATTGAATTTCGAGGGGAGGGGACTGGCCGACTGAGAGTCATCTGTTGTGCCTCACCTCTCAGGCGCCAATCCCACTCCAGCAGCCCGGCTCTCCCTCATAGTCCTGCTCGACCCTACCTCCCAGCCCGAGGTATGTGTTCATTGTTCAATGGTCAATCGTCTATGACTATTGAATCCATTAGGGTTTCTATTTTATTTAATCTTTTCACAATCCCTATGTGTTACAATGAATAAACATAAGTCAGGTGCCGAGAAAAAGAATAAAAGAAAACGAGAGAATGAACTTGTTGAATCACAAAAGGGTGCTTTAAATAAGTATTTTTTGGCAGCCCCACGGTGTTGATGTCACCTTGTCTTAGCCCTTTCTCTGTCGGCAAGTATGTAGGTGATGTGGTTACATGAACCGTGAATCAAATGAATAAGCAAAATTGATAATTGGACACTTGGCATCTGGTCTATTCACACATTTAATCTGGATGAGATTGTGAGGAACATAGAAAGTACCAAACTACCTCGAGTTCCATAGGCTGATTGTTTCATATTGAAGATGTGTGGCACACAACTCGAAATAGGCTTTCGTCCCGCTATATTAATTTAGCAACCACACGATACAACCAGGATAGTTTCAAAACTAAAGAAAATGCCGGGGCAGCAGCAAACACACGCCCAAAAGAAACAAAGAAGAAATAAAATGAAGACATAGGCGAATCAACTAAGTGGGAAAGGCCCGCAACCGCTGCGTCCACCGGAGAAGACCCACCATGCTCCTTGCAACGACTCGTCAAGCACCAAGCAACACCCTCAAGAGGTAAATCAATCGCTGCTGCCCGGACCAAAGACCGGTCCTATAGGGTTTTCCCCGACACACAGAAGGAAGTGGGGGAAGAGTAGCCCCGACACGCTCCATAGAGGCAGAGTGCCACCCGTGGGCGGCACTATGTCGGTGTCAGACAAGCTGACAACGATTTCTCCCTATGCCCTCCCCACAACCCTGGCCGGGCAATTGGGCCTTCATATATAACTACCGTATGTGATCTTTGGTGTCCCAATGCCTACCGATCCCATGCAAACACATGATAAAGTAGTCTTTTACTAGCTCACTCATGTCAATGGAAGCTCAAAACCTTACGAGTGTACCAACAAGAAAACGAACTGTTATTTTATTCTCTAGGCATATCTCTTTGACCCCAAGATATGAGGAGAACGCTAGCTATCTTACTTACATATAGCTCCTAATCTGAAGGTGGCCGAGCGATCTTAACCAGACATGGTAGTGAAGTTCCAGTACTCTTCTTCCGAGTACCATACTACTGCACCTCATTGATTTCTACTTGTCCTTTCTCTTGATTATATACTTTTCGAAAAGCTCGATTGTACACGGGGTGGGAAAATGCTTGAAGGTGCGTGGGCCCATGGTGCTTGAGTTTGAATATGGTTGTTGGCAAAATAATTGTACAGTTTGTCCTAACTGCGATGTGGAGCTGGCCTACCACCTCGAGCGCCGTTTTTGCGTGATGGTATGAACATGCCGACAAAGTGCTTGAGCTCTTGCCATGGCTCCTTGTCAAAGAGAGGATATCCAATTGCTTGTTGTAATTGCGTAACCAGGGGTAAGCATGCTCTTCAAGTGAGATTGCCTCAGTATTGCGGGCACTCATGGGTTCTTGGTAGGGATGGCAATGCGGATTAGATAGTGCGCTTTCCATATCCGTTTTCATATTTCTAATATGAATGGGGTGCGAATACGGATGTTGTTGAATACGAATGCGGAGTGGATGTTACTCGAATATGAATGCAAATCGGATATTTTCTCATTTCGGAACGGATACGAATAACAAAATAATAGAATCATGTCTTATAGTTAGCCAACTGTATAACAATGTTGAGATAAATATATTAATATAATTCACAATAGTTTCAAGATCAATCATATAAAAATATTATTTTAGTTTTTAAGGTTGGATACTTGCCATATCAGACTACAATTACTGAAATATGCTAAACTAATTTTATTTGGATATGGATATATCCATTTCTATATCCATATTTGCTTCAAAACTCAAAACCACATTTGTATTTTTTTTGCCACAATCTGGATATTTACCACATTCATATCTATGTTCGTCAGGATTTGGATATTACTATGACCAATTTCGATTTACCGAATACGAATGCCAGATAGTTCAGATAATCCAGTACCAGTACCCCTCCCCCTCCCCCCTAGTTTTTGGGGCACCAACAGACCGTCACCACTCATGTGCCAGCCCAATGGCAGCCTGGTGTCCAAGGGCACAAGGATTCCATGCTGGGCCAAGAAGGTTGTCTTCTCGATAGTGAGGCTCTAGTGGCCTACTAGCATACGCCGCCGGTCTTCCCTACTTTGTTGTTGTTCCCCATGCTCTCGAGCTCTATGGTGATAGGGAGAAGAGGCGTTTGTGTGAGGGGAATATATTTGTCGGTGGGGGAACCAGACTGGATGTAACGTTGACCTGAATCCCCAGAGGACATAAATTCCGGCGATGCGTTGGGATAGGCGAGCCGTCTCCGCATGGTAAACTAGAGAGGGGGGTTTTCTTGCCTTAAAAATGCTGACATTCATCCATTTCATTGTTAGGTCTGGTTCCCCCACTTGTGCATAGTACAAAACGAGCAGTGTAAACTTCTGTCTGCAAAAAGAAATGTAGAGATTCCCATCCCGAGGTCTCCCATGCTCACATGTGAGGAACAAATGAGGGAAATGAATTGCATATGTTATATGTCACACCATTATATGACTAGGAACCCAACACTCCGTTCAGCTTCGCTCACTTTCTCGAAGTAGAAGGCACTACTTAAACAATCTGAGTGTATATCATCAGTACATTTATAGTGGCTAGATAAAGTAGATAGTCCCTTCGCTTCTAGATAAAGCCATATTACATTATAGTTGGTAGCTGCAGCTAGCTTGACTTCGCTGAGTACTGCTAATTTTTGTGACACGAACCGCTAATTAAATCGATGCTATAAGGTTCAACTGCCATTGAGGCCATGCCTCTGCTGCTGCACACTAGTTGGTGGAATCACGTCTATGATTGAGGTTGCTCTGTTCTTTGTGACAGACAGTGCGGCTCGACACTCTTTCTGATGTTAGCACACAGCCGAGAGGATTGATGTTTGGGGAAAGAGGGGCACTTCTGCTGCCTGCAACCAGAACATTCTTAGGGTGCTTTCGCGAATATTCCAATAGGCCCTGGCATTATGCTCAAGACAAATACGATGGCACACCTTACGAAGTGTAACCATGCAGGTCATGTAGTGTGCATGTATTCCCGCTCGATGTCGATCGCTCGACAAGTTTTTTTGCGAGGAAAGTGTGAAAGCACCTCCTCATTTTTATTTCTTCTTGTAACCTGTTCATAATTTTCCAATATAAAAGTGAAATAGAAACGATGCTACTGTTCTTCCTATAGATACTCTGCAAACATAATGACTCCTACAAACCTTCAAACTAACCTCCTATAACAGAAACACACGGACACACAAATTATGCACAAACGTACAGAGCATGCGTGCTCTCACACACGTTGGTGTTTTTTTGAAAAACATAGTACAAACACAGATGCTCACAATGTGTACATACACTCACCCCTATGGACACACACACGCACACCCTACCCCTATGAATACCTCCGAGAGACTAAGCCGACGGGTCTTGAGATTGACGAAGTCACCAAAGGCGTCTCGCTATCGACGGGAACGTCGTCTGCCACTGAAAGAATATTCCTCCTTTATGAGAGACCAAAGCATCAAACCTGAGGTTTGAACTCTGGTGGGCTTGGGGTACCACTGCCCTCCTAACCATCCAACCAAGGGTTGGTTCTCACGCTGGTGTTTTTTTTATATCTCTATTTTGCCAAATTTCTGATATCGCTCTCACACACCTTCATGGCGTTAATGCTCATTGTCAGCAATATGCGACTTGTATTCCTCTGGGGGGCCAAAGGCCACAATATATAGTACAGGTACAGGGCAAATATGCAGGAAGCCCCCTAACATATGGGGGAAATACAATATACAAATATATATATATCTAACACCCCCCCCCCCTCAAACTCTTGGTGGATCCACAACACTGAGTTTGGAGAGTAAGAAATCATGCTGCGCTCGGGTCTGTGTCTTCGTAAAGAAATCCGCCAACTGTAAATCTGAAGGCACATACTGAAACACAACAATCTGATCCTGCACCTGAGCACGTGTATAGAAAGCATCAACACCAATATGCTTGGTAAGCTCATGCTTGACCGGATCACGTGCAACACTAATAGCACCTGTACTGTCAGACAAAACCAGAGTGGGTGTGGTAATAGAGACCCCAAAATCCGCAAGTAACCACCGTAACCAGGTCACCTCAGCAGTCAACAAGGCCATAGCACGCAACTCAGCCTCAACACTCGAACGGGAAACCGCTGTCTGTTTCTTCGTCTTCCAAGCAATGAGCGAACCACCAAGAAACACACAGTAATCAGAAAGTGAACGACGATCCAAAGGATCACTCGCCCACGTAGTGTCCGAATAGCACTGGAGCTGGAGGGAGCTGAGACGAGGAAAGAAGAGGCGACGAGTGATCGTACCACGAAGATAACGAAGAACACGGAGAAGATGACTATAGTGAACAGTGGTAGGAGCAGAAACAAACTGACTCAGAATATGAACAGGATAAGAGATGTTAGGACGAGTGACAGCAAGATAAACTAGACTCCCAACAAGATGACGATGACGCGTCGGATCAGAAAGAGGATCACCATCAGTAGGTTGAAGCTTAACATTAAGCTCCATAGGGGTCTCAACAGTGCGCTCATCCCCAAGAGCAACACGAGCAAGAAGATCCTGAATATACTTTTCCTGAGAGATGTAAAAGCCATCAGAAGTGGAGGAAACCTCAACCCAAGAAAGTATCGAAGAGGACCAAGATCAGTCATAAGAAACTGATCACGAAGACGAGCCTTAACAAAGGCGATATACTCAGGATCATCACCAGTAATGATCATATCATCAACATAGAGAAGAAGAAGAAGAGTGCGTCCACGAGGAGAAGTGTGAACAAACAGCGCTGGATCATGAGCACTAGGGGAGAAACCAGCAGCAGTCACTACAGAAGCAAAGCGCTCAAACCAGGCACGAGGGGCCTGTTTGAGGCCATAAAGAGATCGTCGACGAAGACGACAAACCATCCCGACAGGAACAGAATACGCGGGAGGAGGCTGCATATAAACTTCCTCACTCAACTCACCATTGAGAAAGGCGTTCTAAACATCAAGCTGAGACACGCACTGTGACGCAATGTAAGCAACAAAGAAGAAGAGTACGCACAGTTGTCATATGAGCCACAGGAGCAAAGGTCTCATCATAGTCACGACCATGCTCCTGCTGAAAACCACGAGCTACAAGACGCTCTTTATAGCTCTCAAGAGATCCATCAGAGCGGGTATTAATTTTATAGACCCACTTACACGTAATAGGACGAACACCGGGAGGGGGAGAGACAAGATCCCAGGTGCCAGTGCGCTCAAGCGCAGCAAGCTCCTCAGCCATGGCCAGCTGCCATTTAGGATGATGCTCAGCATCCCGATAAGAAGTCGGCTCGAAGGCAACAGAAAGACCATACTGACTAGGAGAGTAACGGTTGGGGGCACTACGCTGACGAACAGGACGAGTAGAGGGAAGGTCATCAGAAGAAGACGACTCAGGAGACGACGATGAAGAAGAAGGAATAGTAGAGGAAGACTCCGGAAAACGAGGAGAACTAGACGGAGCAGAGGAGGACGGTGTAGAAGAAGAGACAGCAGGGGTAGGAGATCCTGAAGAAGGCATAACGGGAGTAGAAGGGGGTGTGTCAGGAAAGAGAAGAAAAGAGATATCTTCCACCGGGTAGGTACCAGTAGTGGGACGAGGATAGAAAGGGCACGTCTCATCAAAAGTAACATCACGAGATATACGCATCCGACGACCAACGTGGTCCCAACAGCGATAGCCCTTATGCCATCACTGTATCCAAGAAATACACACTCAATAGACTGAGCAGTCAGTTTGGTGCGTTCGCGAGGAGCAAGAAGAACATAGCAAACACAACCAAACAAGCGAAGCATGGAGTAGTCTGGAGATTGTCCAGATAGACGCTTAAGAGGGATACCACCCTGCAGAGCAGTAGAAGGCTGAATGTTGATGAGGTAAGCGGACGTAGCAACAGCCTTAGCCCAGAAATGCGGCGGAAGAGAAGAAGCAATCATCATGGCACGAGTGGTCTCAAGAAGATGACGATGCTTACGCTCAGCAACGCCATTCTGGGCATGGGCGCCAGGACAGGAGAACTGAGCAAGAGTGCCCTGCTCAGCAAGGACACCTCGCAACATCTGAGAGATATACTCACCAGCAGAATCAGCACGAAACACACGAATGGGGGTAGAATATTGAGTACGGACCATGGCCGCAAAACGCTGATATATGAAGAGCACTTCACTACGAGAGCGCATAAAATACAACCAAGTATACCGAGAGAAATCATCGATAAATAAAATATAGTAGCGATGGCCCCCTTTCGAAGCGAAAGGAGCCGGACCCCAAACATCCGAATGAACTAAATCAAAAGGTCGCTGAGATACAGACGCACTAGTAGGATAGGGAAGCTGAATCTGTTTACCCAACCTACAACCCTGACAATGTAAAGAACCATCTCCTGAGACAGACCCCAGAAGACCACGATGAACTAAAGACGACAGACACGAGTCACAAAGGTGACCAAGACGATGATGCCACTGCTGAAAGGAGCTGGTAGCAGAGGCGACGATCGGAGAAGAACTGGCAGATGAAGTGGTAGCGGAGGGAACACGAAGCCAGTCTAACTCCCAAAGTCCTGAAGAGTCACGGCGTGGGTGCTCAACCAACTGCGTCATGACGGTCCTGGACAACACAAGAATCAGCATCAAGAATGACGCGACAACCAGAGTCAGTAAGCTGGCTAGCAGAGAACAGATTCATCTTAAAAAGAGGAACATGAGAAATATCAGGAACAGAAAATGAAGAAGTAGAGAGGGTGCCCTGACTAGAAACAGGGAGAGAGGTACCATCAGCTGTGAAAACACGGACAGGAGAAGGGAGGGAACGAAGGGAGGACAGAAAAGAAGACTCATAAGTCATATGAAAAGAAGCTCCAGAATCCAGATACCATGGGGACGTACCTGACTGTGTAGAAGATGATGGTCGCACAGGGCCGGAAGAATCAGTCCAGTAACCAGCGCTGCACAAAGAAGAGCTCAGTAGCGCAAGCGGACTGAAGACTTCGATAATGTCACGGTCGGAGAGAGCAACCTGGCGAAGATCCGTAAGGACCGCCCACGAGCCTGGTGCCGGCGAGATTGGGATCCCGTGTATAACAGGTGGCCCAAGTGTGGCCATCCTTGTTACAGTAAGAGCAGTGACGAAGAGAACCACGGCGACCCTGACCACGAGCTTCTGGTGCGACTCGATCTGGCCAAGCTGACTCTAGCCACTGGCTGCTGGTCTCGACCCTGAAACTGCTGGGGCTGACTCTGACCCTGACCTGGAGGAGTGGGTAGTATCGACGGCGGCACAGAGGACCGCGACTGATTTGAGGGAACAGACGACATAGGAGGACCACGAGTAGCAAGCATAGATGGATCCGCAAGAAGACCAACACCACGAAGACGAGTCTCCTCAGCCCGAAGCTCAGTCAACACCTCAGAGAGCGGAACACGGCCACGGGCATTTAGCTGAGCACGCCGGGGCTCAAACTCCTGGCGGAGCCAAGACAGAAACTCATAGATGCGGTGAAACTCCAAATCCGAGCGCACAATCTGGCAACACGAGCATGTGCCACAAACAGCGGTACGAAGAGAATCAAGTTGACGCCAGATAGCAGCACTCTAAGTATAGAACTCATCAATAGTAGAATCACCCTGCTGAAGAGCATTCTCCTGGCGAACCACGGACAGGTAAAGAGCATCCCCAGACGGCTGATGGCGCTGACGAAGATGGGCCCACTGAGCGGAAATAGTAGAAAGACTCATAAACTCAGCAGCATACTGGGGCAGAGAATAGCAGCAGCACGGGCATCCTCATCAACCCACTGAGTGTAAGCGGTCAGAGCGTGTCGATAGGCCTCGAGATCAGAAGAGTACTGCTTGAACTTTAGGTCATAAGCAGCAACAGCGCTATCATCAGCACTCTGAGCAGCATCCTTGGCCTCCTGAGAAGCATCAGCAACGAGAATAATCGGCGTCGGCGAAAGAGGAGCCACATGAGCAGGGGGACACGGTGGACAGGAGACCTCGCCGGAGAGCACACCCCAAAGACGGAGACCGCGCATGTGAACGCGCATAAAGGCATCGAAATCAGGGTAATTCGCGCCATCGAAGATCACCGGGCAGCGAGGAATCGCAACATAACCCGATGAAGTAGACATTTTTTTTGAACACAGATCAGATCTAGATCTAGATCTAACGCAAGCTGACGTCAGCAAAGGGAATCTGACGAGGCAGGGGCCAGACGGGGCGGTGGCGCGCCAGGGCAGAGAGTTGGCGGCGCGCGTCGACCGGACGGGGCACGCGGCGGGCCCAGAGGCATGGAGGCAGGCGCGTAGTCGCGCGCCGACAGGGGCAGAGCACGGGGTGGGCCCAGGGAGTTGGTCTCCTCCCGTGCGTGCCCAGGGAGGAGCGGAGTGCCGTGCGTGGCAGGGAGCAGACAAGGCGCAGGGAGCAGACGAGGCGCGTGGCAGGGAGCAGACGTGGGCAGTGTCAGCCTGGTCCCGCGCAGAATTGGCGAGGCAGGCGGGCGACGTTAGGCAGGCGGGCGACGGGCAGACGGGAGGCAGGGAGGTCCCGCGAGCAGCGTCCCGCGTGACGGGCCCGTCGATCTGGAGAAGGAGATCGATCCAATCTGGAACAAGATCAATCCAATCCGGAGCAGTCTCGTCGGATGACGGGCGGCTTCACACCGATCTGGAAACGAATCGGACAACAACGGCAAGGAACAAGGCGGCAACCGGCGGCGGCGACAACGGCAAGACCGCTGGCGACAGGGACGGTGGCGGCTGTAGCGACGAAATTGCGAGTAGGAGGAGGCTAACCTAGCTCTGATACCATGTCAGGAATATGCAACTTGTATTCCTCTGGGGGCCAAAGGCCACAATATATAGTACACGTACAGGGCAAATATGCAGGAAGCCTCCTAACATATGGGAAAAATACAATATACAAATATATACATCTAACACTCATTTGTGCAATACAAACCCTTAACTAAATCGATGCTACATGGTTCAACTAGAAGCAATGTTCCGCCAGGAGATTGTGAGGAACTATCGTCAAGTCCGATCCATTTCTCTAGTGCTGCACACTAGTTAGCGGAATCACGACTATGATCGAGTATGCTCTGTTCTTTGCCACAGATAGTTGGTAGCTGCAGCTAGCTTAACTTTGCTGAGGTACCGCTAAATTTTGTGACACAAACCGCTAATTAAATCGATGCTATTGTGAGGAACTTCCATTGAGGCCATGCCTCTGCTGCTGCACACTAGTTGGTGGAATCATGTCTATGATTGAGGTTGCCCTGTTCTTTGTGACAGACAGTGCGGCTCGGGCACTCTTTTTGATGTTAGCACACAGCCGAGAGGATTGATGTTTGGGGAAAGAGGGGCACTTCTGCCTGCAACCGGGACATTCTCAGGGTGCTTTCGCGAATATTCCAATGGCCATGCAATAGAGTTACCATGCATGACAAATTAGGTGCCCACCGATTGAACAAATTAGGTGCAAACTAAATTTTGTGTTTGGGTAAAAACTAAGAAACTTGTACGCAAAGGGCTGTTAAGAAGACACTCCTTGTAATTGTAATGTTTGCCGTCGGAAGTTCTATCCTAGCTTCCATGTGCAAGACTCATGCTGGGTAATGTTAATTGTTGCAGCATATATGCTTGTGCATACGACAAACATCCAGGTTGCTATAACCTTGCAAAGTCAATTTAGAACCTTATCCTACTCATCCAGAACACATCCTGGTGACTCTTGGCGTGTGCGAAGGGTACGGCGAGCCAGGATCCTGTCCACGCCTGCCACATCACGCACCTGCGCGCTCTCTCGACGACCGGATCGGCTGATTCCATCAATATTGAATTGAATTTTCATATACCTCCGATTTTGAATCTGAACTAGCATTTTGTTTCGGGTATGACTATTTTTTCAGAAAATACTGTTGATAATATTATCGTGTTCCCAGGTCTGGAAGAGGCGGTGGACGAGGAGAATAAAATTGGTGCTATGTCATTGAGCGCAAGTGTGCCACTAGTTTCTCGCCAACAAAAACCATAGGGGTCAATTTCCAGAAGCCTACGGTGGCAGATGTAGTGCCTTCTTGAGGGATTCCTGTTTCGATTGTGGTGAGATCAAGCGACGGGATGCAAGCACAACCAAACACGGATGGAAAGGGAAATACTCAACACTCGGGCAGGGCACGACAGTTGACAAGGGCATCGGGTATTAATTCATCCACAATTTTGTTTTTATCATTGTATGGACAAACCGGACTTACCATTCAAAGAAATTAGGCACTACCTGAATTTCGTGTTCTGGTGATAACTAAGGACCTAGTACACACAAGGTTGTTGAGACGACACTCCTTGTGGGGTTCGCTAGTAGCAACGTCTCTTCTGGCTCCCAAGTGTAGAACTCGCGCTGGGTAAAGTGGATCGTTACAACATCCATTCTTGTACATAGGAGAAAACGAGTAGTGGAAATTTTCGTCCGCAAACACAAAGGAAGAGATTCCTATCCCCATGTCTCCCATGCTCACATGTGAGGAAAAAAAAGGGAAATGAATTGCATAGGTTATATGCCACACAACTATATGACTAGGAAACCAAAACTGCCTTGAAGGTGCACTTCAGGTCAGGTGACCTCCTTGCTACGTTCAGTTTCGCTCATAGGAACCCAACACCCCGTTCAGTTTCGCTCACTCTCTGTAAGTAGAAGGCACTACAGCAATTTGAGTGTATATCATCAGTATATTTATAGTCGTTCGCTAAAGTAGATAGTCCGTTCGCTTTTAGATAAAGGGATACTCCATTTATAGTTGGTAGCTGCATGGCACACCGAGCTAGACTTTGCCGAGTACATGGTCTAGAACATGGATGGAGTAAACATCACTAGTTGGGTTTTGACTAGGAGCACGAGCACCCAAAGACCTCGCCTGGCAACGCCAACAAGCTCCACTAATACATATCTAGATCTTTAGTGGAGGCGACAGAGGGAGAGAAGGGCACTACCTGGCGCATAAAACCCGGAGGCACGAGCCGCAGAGATGGTAGTAGACAGGGAAAAGCTGCTGCGGTGACAGTGACGGTGGGCGGCATGGCGGGAGCAGTTGTCTCCGCAGGACGGTGGGTCGCAGGAGCACGTGGCTGGTTCCAGTCCTCCATAGAGTCTCTCGAGTGACAAATGATAATGTGTTTCCACCCCGAGAAGATGCCATATCAAATCCGCGAATGTTGTCATTCACAAGTCTACCAGCCTGCTGCAAAAAAGCATCTTCCAGGCGACTCACAACATAGAGAGCTCTATTTATGCTTTTGCCGAAGGGGAAATCGCCAGAAACACGTTGAATACGTGACCATATTCCTCTTCCAATATTTGTCACACTACAATCATCGACATGCTTAGATCTAATAGATTCATGTGGGGACGTCGAATACATAGATCCATGAGGGTCGACAGCAACATTATCATTGCCATCACGGTTTCCTCCGTAGGCAATGAGCAGAACCACCACATGGACCTCGGCTGCCGGTGCCATAATAGCTTCTGCAGCGAGCCAACACCTCTAGCACTTGAACATCGAGATGTCCACCAACGCTACTGCAGCCTCGCAACTTCACAAGTAGGTCGCCATGTTATGCATTTTATCACTCCCTCCGTGAATCTATCGAGGGAATGCATCCGCTTCAAATGTTTTACCTGGTGGTTGTAGGATGAAACAAATCGAAGCACTATAAATATTAACCCAAATTGACACTTCCAAAATGTGTTTTGTACTTTAATAAATGAATAATCAATCCTTTCTGGCACAAATGTATCTACAAGTATAGTAGTAGAAATTACTATGCACTTGTCGTGTACAAAATTGGCGCTAATATTATGAAGGCATTGGTTTTATTATGTCCACACATGTACACACGTACACGCGGACACAGAGTTGCAGACAAGCTTTCACAACCCTGCGTGTGCTCAGACACGCTGGTGTTTGTTTGATATGGCTTGCCAATTCCGGATCCCAATGCATGGCATGACATAAAACCTCATGGTGTAACTGCGTTAGGGATCTTTTCTTTCCAAAACCCTTGACTAAATCGATGGCATAATAAGGTTAAACTATAAGCAATGTTCATCCACGAGATTGTGAGGAAGTGCCATCGAGGCCTTTTCGCTGCTGCTGCAGACTAGTTGGCGGAATCGCGTCTATGACTGGGGATGCTCTGTTCTTTGCGACAGACAGTGCGGCCCGGACCCTCTCTCTGATGTTAGCATAGCGGAGATGATTGAGGTTTCGGGAAAGAGGGGCACTTCTGCCTGCAACCGGGACATTCTCATGGTGCTTTCGCGAATATTTCAATGGCCATGCAACAGAAAAACTACACTTACCATGCATAACAAGTTAGGTACCCACCAGTTAAACAAATTAGTCGCAAACTCAATCTTGTGTTCAGGTAAGTCCTGAAGACCTAGTACGTACCTGGATATTCAGACGACACTCCCTGCAGGGTTTGCTAGTAGGAACTTATATTCTTCCTCCCATATGCAAGTCTCGCGTTGGAAAACGTGGATCGTTGCAACATATATGCTTGTGCATAAGACAAAACGAGGAGTGAAAATTTCTATCTCTGAATCTAATGGTAGAGCTTTGCATCCAGAGGTCTCCCATGCTCAAGGAACAAAAAAGGGATTTGCATATCTTATAGGTCACACCATTATATGTCTAGGTACCATACACTACCTTGAAGGTGCACATTAGGTGACCTCCTTACTCCTTTAAATAGGTCACACCATTATATGTCTAGGTACCATACACTACCTTGAAGGTGCACATTAGGTGACCTCCTTACTCCTTTAAATTTTGCTATCTCTATTCAAGTAGGAGACACTACTACAACAAAGTGTCTATATATAATCAGAAACATCTATAGTTGCTCGATAAAGTAGATAGTCGTCCTTTGCTTTTACTCCCTTCGTTTCAAAATATAAGATTTTTTAGGTTTATAAAGAAAATGTATCTGGACTTCTTTTAGTGTCTAGATTCACTCTAAACCAGAGTGAACCACGTACTAAAACAAGTTTAGATACATTTGCTTCACAAAGCTAAAACATCTTATATTTTGAAACGGAGGGAATAGACAAAGAGATACATCTTTTACAGTTGGTACTGCAGCTAGCTAGGCTTTGCTGAGTATATGGTCAGGATTTTAGATAGAATGAACACTCGGTAGAGTTCTCAACCAACATACACTCATGCAGCAATTTTCATTAGTCATCTGAAGACACCTTTGGACACATGTGCTTTTGTTAGTTGTTGATCTACTTGTTTTGTTCACTCTTTATTTCCTGTAATACTTCAAACGTTGTTCTTGTCATTGTCTTTGGAAGAAGCTTGATGTGTTCTCATGTAAAAAAAAGCTTGATGCGTTCTTATTCACGTGGAGGCCCTAATCTCTTGTTGTTTCCGGTTGTAGCCTGGTCACGATCAACTCGGTCGGTGGGATGGCACATACTAAGGCCGATTTACTTTTAGCTTGTGATTGTAGAGAAGCTAGCTTTTGGCAGATTGTGGGGAGAAGATGTGGTGGAGAGAAGTTCATAGAATCCACGACTTTATATTCTTTTCGGCTTTTGGACATTTGGCTTTTTTGACGTGTTAAGTCGTGAAATGTCTGCAATGCCCTAAATTACATATATGATATAAATAAGTGATAACACAATGTGTATGCTAGTTTTTAATACATAACGAGAGAAAATAAAATTGAATTTGTACCATTTACTGAAATTAAGAATTGGAATCAGATTGTTACAATGCAATTAGCATACACTAAAATTAGCATTACCGGTACTGAAATTAGCACACACTGAAATTAGTTGAACGTAACTACACTCAATTAATAAAATACTGAAATTGAATTGTATGCAGGCGGCTCCTAGCCCAAACGGAGATGCGCCTTCGAGAGGTAGCGCTCCTCCTCTGAATCTCCTCCATGGGGCTAGCAGGTTGCGGGAGGCCGGAAAGCACGCCAACGGTGGGTTTAACGGCGGCACGGCGACGAGAAGCACGGGTCAGCACCGGAGGCGATGACGTCGCCTTCGTCGTCAATGGCGGGCGACGGAGCCAACCAACGGGAGCTCGCCTCGGGGACGGTCCGTCTTGGGGGATTCACCGGAGGCGGCGGCTGGTGCTTGCAGCGGCGGTAGGTTCTGGGGGACGCGTTCGGCGGCGGATGCTGGAGGTGGCGCGGTTGCTGGCAGGGGCGGCGGTTGGGGCGAGCAGCGCCATGTGGGCGACCGAAACAGCGCGAGTCGGCATGTTTTCATTTTCTCTTTCCATAGTTTCTCTACGGTGACAGTATTGTGAGTAACCATAGGGGCAGCTGTTGATACCGATTCACTTCAATCGGGAGAATCTAGGGAATCTGCTCAGAAGCAGGTGGTGGGCCGATTCTTGATTCACGTATACTCTAGTTTGCGATTCGTGGTGGGAAAAAGCGAGACATGAGCTAGACAACTCTACCAGTCCTGAATGAAGCAGAAAAGAAGTCGGCCTAAGTGGATCCTGGACAACTCTACCAGGCCTGAATGAAACAGCTGAATTTTGGACAATATCCGTTTTTCGCGGAAGTATAAAACTCTGCCTATGAGTCATAGCCCTTTTCGCTCCCCATGCGACAGAGGCATCGCACCGGTCTCTCGCAATACTCTTGATCCTGAGCGTCCCCTTATTGCTCCTCCTTGATGGAGCTAGCTCTTCGGGACCATGCATGGCAGACTCCAAGCGGTGCAGGTTGGGTACTCGCGCTCCATGGCGTCGGCTCGGCACCTTGACATCTGATCGATTGTTAGGCAATGCCAGGATAAGAGTTAGGCTGATCCTAGTGGCAGTATCATAGCTAGTATCATGCATGCCATGTTGACAAAAATCTGATGTGGCACAACAATTAATAAAGAAAAAGATGGTTAAAGTGTCATAGGTAGATACCGTATCATAGCACGTAAAACTAAAAAATCCTCATACAAATAAATCTTATACACAATTTTATATTGAGATTGTATAAATTATTAAATATAATACTAATATGATACTACCGTATGATACCATGCATTATAGTATCATATGCATGATACTACCACTAGGACCAGCCTTAGCGACCACAAAGTCCATGTGTCGCCGCAACTTTCTTCCCTTCTCCTACACGCATGCATGAAATTTATGGCAGCTGGTGGGTGCAGGTCAAGCTGCTGCATATAAATCTATGCTGTCAGCAATGATCCTTGTTCAAAATTTACATGTGGCGTTGATTGGTAGACGTTCCTGATTGGTTAAGATACTTGAATGCCAAATAAAGAAGAAAATCGTCTAAGACAACTATTCTACATTTCTTGATATCGGCAAAGATGCTTGTTCAAAATATACATGTCCGTTGATTGGTAGATGTTCCTGAATGGTTAACGTACTTGATGTTATACTTCCTCTGTCGCAAAATAGATGTCTTAGTTGAATAAACCTATATACTAAATAGTGTCTAGATTTATCTTGACAAATCTGAGACATCTATTTTGGAACGGAGAGAGTACATGCCTTTTTCAAACCTTTGTTTGGTGACACCTTAACTTACGCCAAATCAATGAGTCTTCTAAACAGCATTGCATGCCTGATTTGCTAAATTATCCTTTGAACTTGATTTATGCAGCGAATACAGTCCCGTCTGCTCCTTCGGGTGGTAGTACAAGCCACACTTCCCACTGTTCCTACACGAGTGGAAACTTTCTTTTTCGCCCAACGCCATTGACGAGAGCAGACACAATTTATGTTGTTCTACATGGCATTTGTCAGCCTGAGACCTACCATTCCCAATTGATTATCTACAAAACAACATTTCAATCTCCATCGTCTAAAAAGGTAGTGAGTTCAAAGGTTTGATCAGATTCCTTGAGTTACTACTACGGAAGAAAATCTTATATGACCATGTTGTACGCTTCATCATATATGATCACCTTCCTTCAGCGAATGAGTGGGTTCCGGAATCCCAAAGCAATCAATGCCAACCTCATCTTTGGCACCTGGTCCTGTAGGTAATGGAAAGTATGCACATGCTTCTTTATAATAGCCGGATCTAGCTAACCGCCAAGTAGACATGGATGATATAGAAATCTATGCTGAACGTATGCCTCCTGGCTGGAATGATTTCGTGTTAAATATATCGGAAGGTTAAATATAGCAGTGAGTATGGTAGAGCATTATGCATGCACGGAGCGAGTGGGGCAGTTGTATGTTTTCATTTGAGAATGTACGGCGATGCAAACACATTGCAAATTCGTCCTTTGAGATCAAGATATCCGTGGGCCTGTCATTTTGATAGCATGAAACATATATGGTTCACGTCTCATGTCGTCACACCTCCTTCAGATCGTGGTGTGACATGTCATGTGTCAGGGAGGAACAACGTTCAATTGAAAATGGAAGATGATACTCCGGCCAGTGCATAGCTACAAACCCGACAATGGATGAAGATCTTGCCAACAGATCATGCTTCGGGTAGAGTTGAACACGCCAGGTTTCCTTGGTCTTAGGTCGAGCCGAGGCTAGTTGGTCGCGCCCCATCTGTACCCTACGGGCAGTACATGCGACAGCGCTCCACTCTCGCGGTTCTACCATGATGGCGAGTGCTGCTGCTCCGGCGAGGAGGTGAGGATGGCTGCTCGCAGGTAACATACACATACGCTTCATCCTTGAGCCCTATCCCACCCAGCGAGGACAACGACCGCGCTGTTGATGGGTGTTGGCCCAGCTCCGACACGCGGAGTTCATTGTGGCAAAAAGATTGGTGGCAACAGATGCATATATTATTCACTTACATGCCAGGCACATGAGACGGTTACACATGCGTACCAGGTTGACAAAGAGTTAGCAACATTAAGCCTAAAATTTATAATCTATACCCGAATCTCGACTTGCCCCATCTGGATAGATGGAAAGTGGGCATTAGAACACTGTCGACCAGATCTGCTCTCGTTTGTTTATTCAACACACATGAATCACTTGATGAACCAAAATATTTTGTAATGGATTTGCTACTTCTCAGGCGCCTGAGAACTTCTTAAGTCTCAGTCGCCTCTTTCACCGTTTAATTTACCTCGTGATTCGTGCTACACATAAGTTGCAACTTGGGTGTAACTGAGAATTTAATAAGTTGCAACCTTGAACGCGGGCACACTTTGTCCGTTTTACTATTGAAACCTTAAGGTAACGATCAGTTATGATCTTATAGAGGACTATCTATCCGAGAGAATCCTGTACGTAGTCTACATACTTTGACCATTATCGCTTGTCTACATACCTGAGTCACCACTGTCACGAAGCCATGTCGGGGCGGAATATATATGCAAAACCTGCACACCCACGACTCCCCTTTTCCCACATGGAAATTACATCTCCTCGTCGTGTCTACCTCGGTGATGGTGGTAATCGTCGGCAATGATCCTGCCGGTAGCCGCGGCCTGTAGGCTTGACTCGCCTGATGAGACCCCAGAATCGCTAGAAACTGATGCTAGATGGTTGGAGGGTGGGGAAAAAACCTCGGGAAGATAGTGCTTCTACTCGAGGGACTGAATGACACATTGTAGAGTTTCGCATCCTGATATCTCCCATTCTCACCTTGATCTCGCAAACTTTTTATCTTGTTCATACGATTCAGGCAAATACTTATTTAAAACCATAAAATATAATGAGCCCAGACTTGATGCTTCTAAACAAAATTTAGGATCCTAGCAAGAATAGTGAGATGCACATTTATATAGTCCATCCTAGAAGTGTCTAGGACATCCGTTTTAGTTCAATATATAAGTTGTCTCCATTATGGTGTTTAATTCGCTGGCTTCAATGTTGTTGTCAGTCTAACTTTTGATGCAATGATGTCGGGGATAGCGAATAAATTGCATTGCCGAGGGGCCTTTGTGGCCGAGTAGTACACAAACATTACTACATATATCTATGTATCAAAGGTAAAATTTGACCAAGTTTGTAAAGGCATCGGGATATTGGCCAGGAATGTTTTTAACTATGGAAATTTGACTAATTTTACAATAATGTGTAGACATATGAAAACTTCCTCTATGTAACTATAAATCTTGACCAGAAATGTTTAATTGTGCATGGGACGATCAACCAGAGGTTTTTGAGCTTACAAACTCATGGTGATGATATGTCTATTGTTTCTAGCCAGACAACATGCCGCTGCGACCATATGCTTTCACTTTCTATGTTTTCAAGCTATGCGAACATAAAAAGAATTTTGAGAAAATATGACTACCAAATAACATGGTTTTCTGTTAGCAGCCTATGAAGAATTTCCTCCTCATCATCGGTAACCCAAATGCAACATTTTCCTCAAAAGAATTTGAAAAATTATAGATTGTCTTAGAGTTTTATATGCTAAGTGTTTAGTTTATTTTAGTACTAATTTAAAAAAGTTCTTCAAGTGTAACCTTTTGGATAAAATGAATAAGGGTGCCGGGTAACTATTATTTTTTATGATGTGATAAAACACGTAACTTTTTTCTACTTGTCATCGTTTATAACCTTTTAAAATTTGATCATATGGATTAATGTAAATGACTCATTAGCCAAAACTATAGAATCTGTAACGATGTAATAATGTTACATGACACGACACATGCATGTAAGCGAGAGCGAAGAAACAAACACTAGAGGAAAAAGGGTCATCCGTTCGCGACCCCTCGGAGCATTAGTCCCGGTTGCGCCAAAGAACCGACTAATGCCGGCACGCTGCCCGGCGAGGGCACGGGGGCATGGGTCCCGGTTGGTAGAGGCATGCGTCCGGTTGGAGCCACCAACCGGGACTAAAGGTTTGGCCACAGCCACGTGGCCGCACGCACCTTTAGTCCCGTTGTCGGCTTCAACCGGACTAAAGGCCCTTGCCCTCTATAAATGCAACGCCCCTCTGCCTCGACTGTTTTTCGAATGGTGTAAGGTGTGAGGTGTGTGCTAGTTTTTTTCATGCATGCATTGAAGGTGTTTGTTGAAATGTTTGAGTGAAAAATCCGTTGAATTTCTCATAGAACAAAAATATAGAAGGTGTTCGAGACGCACTTGAGCTTTCTCCTCTTTATTTCCCTCGATCGAGGTTAGCAATCTTATCTTTTCTAGGTCATTGATACAATTCATGTGTCGGTGTGAATTGGTTATTTCACTATTTATGATGTCCTGTTTTTTGATAAACTTACTTATATGATGCAGATGAACGGTCGGGAATGGATGTACGGTGACCGGCGGGTCGCCGGGTATATCAAAGGCGTGGATAAATTTATCGATGTGGCTACGGCAAACAAAGAGAATGGATTTATACGTTGTCCATGTGTTCAATGTCGGAACAACAAGGAGTACTCTTCCTCGAAAATCATTCGCGGCCACCTGATTATGAAAGGTTTCATGCCCAACTATAATTGCTGGACCAAGCACTTGACAAAGGGCGTGTACTAGTCATGGACTCGAAACATAAACCCCTTGAGACGTGGAAGGACATGCAGATACTTCTCCAGCGGTAATTCTAATCATTACGACACTATATCGGCATCGTTCGTGAATTTTATGATATCAAGTACTTAATAACTTATTTTATTCGTTTTCTACGCCGGGCAGCGCTTGGAAACGGTTCACCAAGAAGGCTAGGGGTGTTTGGAAAGAGGAGCTTACATTTCAACCACTAGATGTAAGCACCACTAGCTATATCCGCACATCTCTTTGATTCTAGTTTTGATACAGTTATTATCATGCTTGATTATTATTTTGATTGAACTCTGTTGTCGTAAAGTGCCTGACGCAGGGACCAGGTAACAATCTATGTGGATACTATGTATGCGAGTTCATCCGGCAGACGTGCGATGAGAAGGGCAGGAATTTAGAGCAACTCCACGTACGTAAACAATTTCTATAGTTTTTAATTACAATCAAATTGTGTTTAGTTTCATATTCATTTAGGCTGACTCCTTTTTTAAATCAGATCGAACGTCTACGGGACGGTCTTCTGCCAAAGGACCGCATACGAGCAATACAGGAGGAATTGGCGGGATTCTTGGATGCAGAAGTACTAAACACACAAGGGGAATACTACTCGGCTGTGTATAGACAATAGGAATTGTAAAAATAGCAACTTTCAAGAAATTGGCCGGTAGCATCGAATAGCAACTTTTGTATGTAGTGCATGAACTCGATCTGTGTATTGAATGTAATGTTGTCATGATGATCTTGTGTAATATAAGGTTCCTTCATTGATAAGTGCAAAACACTAAATAAACAATAAAACAACCTAAATGAATTCTCTGCCGCGGCACAAAAAGTGGCGAAAATGCTGCTGCAACAAAATGTGCCAAAATGAATTCTCCGCTGACAGAAATGGGCCAAATCTCTGCCGCGGCAGCAAGTTATTAGTCCCGGTTCGTGTTACGAACCGGGACTAATGCTCCACCCCCCTCGCGCTCTGATGCCGCCACGTGTGCCCCCATTTGTCCCGGTTGGTGGGGCAACCGGGACTAATTGTTGGAGCTTTAGTCCCGATGCCCCCGTCCCGGTTGGGCAACCGGGACTAATGACCCTTACCAACCGGGACGCATGGGGCGTTTTCTACTAGTGAAATAGATTCGCATGAGAGCGGAGAAACAAATAGATTCACATGGGTCATAGCATGCAGAGAGGTAAGGAAAATTTATTTGATCCATCTTAAAAAAATAAGGTTCTAGAAAACTTGCAATCCCAGTTCTCTAACCTTGATAATCAAAATGCAAATGTTGCCTCTATTTCATTTTATCAATTGTTTTTTAATAAATAGTGACCAAGGAATTATTCACAACCAAAGTGATAGCACAAGTTGCACATTGGATATTTTCATGTCTAGATGACTAGCTAGCTTTTGAAATAGAAGTAGAGTGTCTTGTATTTAAGAACCACTAAGTGAGAATAGATATATCTGGAAAAAATAAAATCCTCTAACCTTACTTTGTTCTAGCTGTTAAAAGAGAAAATTTCTTTTTGCTATTATATATATCCTCTAAACACGCTTTCCCAAACGGGCTGATCACACCCTTTCCTGAACAAAACAGAATCAAACCCGACAGATGAAACACCATCGCCCTCGAAGCGCATGCAACCACGTCCCAAAGAAAATGAGAATGGTCCAGCCACGCCTCTAGGGTCACGCAGAACCGCCACATCTGAACCATGGTTCACGGCGGTGTATCGCGACCGACTAAACGGCGCACAACGGGAACGATAGCCGTAGGCCGTCCGGTAAACGCTCGCTCTCGGATGCACAACTTCATGCACAACGATAGGGAAAGCAGCCAGCCCAGCCCAGGAGGACAAGCCTGAAACACCAGACATGATCGTTGGTTCTATACATGTTCTAGTAGCTGTCGACCAAACAACTCAGGCGCTTAATTTTCAATCAGGTGACCTAATCCATGATTTTGATCGCGTGAACAATTATTTCATATATTCAGCGTGAATAAGTGCGCCTTTTATTTACTGCATGAATATTTTTTGTCTGTTTGTGACTCATGGCCTGACGAATGCGTCTATTCCCTCCGGTAGGCATCATTGCCCTAACACATGTGCTTGTAATCTAAAGGAAATTAATGCTAATGAGAACGTGCATGAACCATTCAACAAAGAAGTCTAAGATGAATATCTTGTGGCAACAGATCTGCAATCAGTGTAGTCCTCTTGTCCCGAAGCCTACCCTTCCCATGGAATACCTTGTTGAGATCAGTCCTCACTGTCTCACTCATATGCCCATGCCAGAGTAAAGTGTTTTTTATTTTGCGTGCAGAGTAAAGTGTTATCTATGTGAGCCAATAATGCAATGACAAACTCTTCTTTCTTGTCGATAATTATCTTTGCTGCGAGATTTAAGATCGAGGGGTAGTGTCCTGCTTACATATATAAATGTATCAATGCCACGTAGCGTGTGCAACCTGAAAGTTTTAAGTATACACACCTACTACTGGGCACCTCATTGAGTTTTTTTAATCATTGCTTGCCAATCTGTGCTCTTCGGAAAGCTTGAGAGACCATGTATAGCTATTACCTTATTCACTACATTTCTTAGGTAGGTACCAAGGTGGTCTAAACTTCTCAACAAAAAAACATATTACGATCGTTCCATGTTACATTTCTCAAAACAAAAAATAACCCACTAATGTGATATTTCACATGCGCTGTCGACACATCAGATTAGAGGACTTTTATTTAAGAGACAAAATGATCCGTGATAACGATGAATTTGATGTAGACCATGATTCTATTTCATTAAGATTTTAGTGTATGTGTCATTGCAATCATAGTTTTTATTCTTTTATAGTTTATCATGTGAATCAAATGATTGATCAAATGTATTGGGTAGTATGACGATGGCACCAACGAGTGTTGATAACCAGTAGGAAGAATCTGGTGGTGGAATTGGATTAAGCAAGATTACTAATGACATGCAGAAATCGAGTTACCTAATTAGAGGAAAAATATATTCCATCAAAGTAGTTCTTAACATAAACATGTTACATGAGTCTGAGTTTATTACTATCCTTACAGGACACAACTAACACATGTTAGAGGAAGAGTATAACATGAGAGTGGATTCGGTCACCATGGGTATGATCCCCACGCACATCTGACCGTCGTGTGGCGTAGTACCACCGTGTGGACTCACTTAATTCACGTATAACACCTACATTGAAGACCGGGATTAAGAAGAAAGATAGTAGAAATATATAAAACAATGCTAACTACATTTCGAAATAGATATTCTAGAATATATGGGACATAGTATGTTAAAAAAATTCATAAAGACTACTCTCCAAAAATTAAAATGTTTCGAAATATATCACACACTTGTGATATTCTACCAGCATAACTGTTCGGTCTTCTATAGTCTCATTTTTCTTAGAGTTTCATGTCTCCAATACCTATGACACCACAAACAATACATGGACAAATTTAACACTCAAAAGCCAATGTCCTCGGATTTTCGAGGGCCACCTTGCTAATTAAAGCATAATGACAGATGTGCTATTTGCAACCAGCTGCTTCAATATAAGTGCCATATTTTCACCTGAGTCCTTCGGCGACTAAATTTTTGCAAATTGTCACAGTTCTATATCCATGGCATCTCACAAAACCCTAGCAGCTCTCCCGCATCGCCGCATTGCAAAGTTGAAAGATCGGTGAGGCCACGAAGAAATAGAGGTTATTAGTTTTTAATCAGAATTTGAATTATTATAATAAATTGGCAATTATCATTATTTATGCCAGTTTCAATAATATATATATATATATTATAGTTACTATGAGCTACAAACTAGTGCTAATGTGTGTTGATACCAACAACCTTTTTTCATGGCTCCACCCCTGACAACAAATATATATCAGCCTTAGAGATCCATATCATCAATTGCACCCAAGAACCCCACAAAATATAGAGCCATCCGTGCAAATGGCAGCATAGAGAGAGCTCCTTTTCCCCGGTAGCTCGACGTTTTTACGCCAAAAAGGAGTGCATGTGCAAGTAGTATAGGCTCCCAACATATCGTCCCCTCGCCTCCTCTACCAAAGCGCAAGTGGCGCTGCTTATTTTCAGGTCGCGCGCATTTCTCTGCAACCAGCCTACGCAAGAAATTTGAATATGGATTAGAAAATTCGCACCACCATTAGTTGCTACCAAAGAGAAACTCCTTCCTAAAACAATCTTGATCCGGTGATCAAAGCACAGAAGCCACACTCCATGTCATCATCCTACGAAATCAGTGCATCCTCAACCGGCTTGCCATCTTATTTCATGATGTCGCCTGTGACCAGGTCATAGTCAAGCCGCTTGCCGACGGTGGCCACAAGCATGTCGTCCTGGTCGAGCAGATTGAACTTGTGCTCGAGCTTCTTGCCGATGCCCCCAACCAGCTCGATGTCTCAACAAGCACCTTTGGTGGCCATTGACGCGAGCTGATGCATGGCACAGCCGTTGCTTTTCTTGTCACCGTGAATAGCCACACACATAGGCTTTCCCAAGAATTAGCTGACATGGCCATGGGAACTACTTAGACAGCCAGACACGGAAACTCGGTTTGAGATGTCGTCCAGCGACACCTCGCCCATTGATTTGCATTTTAATACCGAATGGCACACAGTCCATCTATATGCGAGAGGGCTGCAACATAGTGAATTGCTGAGCATATAATTTCTAAGCATGAATTCCTGGCGCATCTTATTCCCACAGATTACCATGCAAGTCTAGTGCCACTTAATGTTTGTAGTGCCACTTAATGTTTGTCAGAATCATCCTATTGGTTAAGCCTTGATATCTCCAGATCTTAAGAGAACTTAATAGCATGCAGTTCAGCTACTTAATAGCATTGGACATGAATGGAGTACCAGCGATATGGTGTTTTCCTTATATTGTTATTGTATATCTCACATATGTAAATGCCAAAGAATAGTTTAAAGTGTCTAGCTTGAACTTCTTTTCTCTCTCATACAAAATAAACTCTTCTAGATAGCCATATTACGACAGAGCCAGGAGTACATTCATAGTAACAAAGACATGGTCAACAGTTACACTAATACTCTCAGAGTTTATCTATCATTGTTGTTTTGATGGGTCCATGGAAAACGATCTCATCTGAAAATTCATCCGACCAAGTATCTTTCACGGCAGAAGGAAGATTTAGAGAAGAGGTCTTGGTGTCCCCATATCTCACTCAGGGCCGGCTCTATGTTTTTCAGGGCCCTAGGCAAAGTCGACGGCATGGACCCTTAAGGCTAATATATATATAGGCATATTAATGTTTTATTATATATGTATTTACTAGCACTTTTAAAATAAAAGTTAACATCCAACCAAATATTTTAGTCTCAAAATATAATAAGTAGTATTAGTTGCTAGTTTGATTACCTCAAATAAGAAATAATTCCAATGATAATAAGTCAGGAGTGAGGATCAGGGCCTGCCGCTGGTGAATTGGTGATCCCCGATAGACGATAGACGACCTGCGAATCTGCGATCGTCGATCGAGTCAGGGAGGCAGGGCCCTAGAGATCGAGGCACGGAGTCCGACCAATTTCCGAAGAGTCGAGGAGAAGAGAAGAGAAGGGAGATCACAAGTTCGCGACACGTTGTAACCCATGCGGCCAGCGTCGTAACACGTCATAACTCGTAAGCCTGGTGCCTCGTGTCGTAGTGAGCCTTTTTGATTTCCTGCTCGCGTGACGCGTTGTGCCCGGTTTTCAGGGCCCTACTCGTTTCCCACGTCGTGGGTAGCATATGTATATCCGTATATTATATTCTCTCTGTTTGCAAATAAGTTAATGTCTACTCCCTCCGTTCCTCAGCTTAGGGCGTAAAAAAAAATTTAAATTTTCGTCAGAGCTTAAGGCGTACATATGGGAGACTCGCTAGCATTCCAGTTTTATCCCTCCGATCCTCTTCCCTCGTTAGCATGCGCGGTTATTAAGAAAGCGCGCATACAGGAGTAGAGAGAGTACACGGTAGCCGTGCGCGAGAGAAACGAGGAGCCAGGGAATCGTTCGAGAGAGAATTAAGGAGATTTCCTTCCGTGCATGCAGGGGTAAATTAGGAAACTTTAGGTAGTTTTTTCCTAGCAGACCGTTCCTTAATAAATGTGCCAAAAAATATACGCCCTGAGCTGTGGAACGGAGGGAGTAGCATTTGGTCAAGTTAAAGTTTATTAAATTTGACCAACTTTATAGATAAATATAGCAATATATACTACATCAAATTAACATATTATGAAACTAAATTTAAAAATATGTTTTAAAAATATTAACAAAAAAATATGTTTTAAAATATATCTATTGGTATTAATTTAGAGTCATAAGTATCACTACGTTTTTCTATAAAAATTAGTTAAATATTATTAACTTTGACTTAAAATAAGGCTAGAAGTATACTTATTTGTGGATAGAGAGACTACATGTAAGTGAGTATAAATTTTTGGGCCCCTCCGGCCGTGGGCCCCTGGCCGATGCCAGGGTCGCCATACCTCAGCGCCGGCCCTGATCTCACTCCGCGTGATGGTCTAAAGTAGTGGCCCACCTCCCTGTTGATGTTGATAGCGTTGCTGCCGCTAGTGACAAACTGCATGATTCAAGTGATCAGACAGTCATTAAAACCCCTCATCTGCAATACCTTGTGCAAGAAGTGTCAGTCCAAGTAGGCATAGGCTTTCTAAAAGTCTAATTTCAAAAGTAGTGGACTTTACATCATGGACAATTTCATGGAGAGCCAACACCCCATCATGTATAAGCCTTCATCGTAAAAAGTAAAACTAGAAGGGGTGCGCCAGTCTCTCAATTATTGTAGAAGCTGTGATATGCTTACTTTGTTGAAGATGCGTTAGATGACGTTGATCACTATGAGCATTCTAAATTAAAGGATGTTTGTGTCCCCTGCTACTTTAGAGATCAAGGTGATCATGCCAAATTGAGGTGGGACATGACCCATGTAGAACTCTTGGAACATTGGCATGATCAATGGCTGGATATCATCCAAGCAGGTCTAGAAGAAAGAGGCCGGAAGGCCATTCAGCCTAGGGGTGGAGTTTGCCTTCATTGTAAGTTTGTGATAATAATAATAATTGATAATTTTACAATGAGAGAATACAATGGTTTATATAGGAGAGGGGGGAAAGAGGAGGTGCAGCGCACCGGCCTAAACCCTAACTTGATATGCAAGTAAATATAATCTAACATCCCCCCGCAGTCTCAACCGTGGGCTCGACAACGTTGAGACTGAAACGAATCTCTGTAAATGGTGTAGTAGCAAGTCCTTTGGTAAAAATATCTGCAAACTGGGCCGTAGAAGGAACATGAAGAACACGCACTTCTCCCAAAGCGACCTTCTCTCGAACAAAATGGATGTCAATCTCGATATTATTTGTCCGCCGATGCTGAACTGGGTTTTCAGACATGTAAACAGCTGAAATGTTATCACAATAGACCACTGTGGCTTGACCAATAGGTCGATGTAACTCTACAAGTAACTAACGCAACCAAACTGTTTCAGCAACTGCATGAGCAACTGCACGGTACTCAGCCTCTACGGACGAGCGAGAAACCGTAAGCTGACGCTTCGAAGACCAAGAAATTAAATTATTGCCAAGAAAAACACAGTATCCTGAAGTGGATCGACGAGTGTCTAGACAACCAGCCCAGTCTGCATCGGAATATGCTGTCAATGATGTGGGTGATGAGTGGTTGATATGCAAACTATGATCTAATGTACCTTTGAGATATCTAAGTATGCGTTTGACATGGTTAAAATGCGGGACTCTTGGATCATGCATGTAAAGACAAGCTTGCTTGACAGCATATGATATTTCTGGACGTGTAATGGTGAGATACTGAAGAGCTCCAGTTAAGCTACGGTATAGAGTTGGATCAGGAAAAATATCACCATCCGAGGAAAATTTAGAAGAAGTATCGACAGGTGTATGGGATGGTTGACAATCTAACATTCCAGCCCTAGTTAGGAGATCAACAGCAATCGACGCGTTGAGAGAGAAAAAGACCAGAAGAATCACGAGTGACAGCTATACCTAAGAAGTGATGAAGGGAACCTAGATCAGTCATAGAGAATTCAGTTTGTAGGAGAGAAATAATATGAGTGAGAAAAGTTGTGGAGGAGTCAGTGAGAACTATATCATCAACATAAAGTAGGAGATATGCAATCTGGGTGTTAGAGTGGTAAACAAAAAAAGAGTAGTCAGAACGAGAGGGAATGAATCCTATAGTTTGAATAAAGGTAGAAAAACGTTGAAACCAGGCTCGGGGTGCTTGTTTGAGGCCATAGAGAGATTTTTGGAGAAGGCAAACGTGATCAGGAAAAGAAGAATCTTCGAAACCGGAAGGTTGTTGAGAATAGACGACTTCGTTTAAGGAACCATGGAGAAAAGCATTTTTTACATCGAGTTGATGAATGGGCCAGGAAGAGGAAACAGCAAGACTAAGAATGGTTCGAATGGTGCTAGGTTTAACTACTGGAGAGAAAGTTTCGTCGTAATCGACACCGTGTTGTTGAGAGAACCTGCGACAAACCCAACGCGCTTTATACCGAGAGAGAGTGCCATCAGAATGAAATTTTTGACGGAACACCCACTTTCCAGAAACAACATTTGCATTAGGAGGGCGGGGAACAAGTTGCCATGTGTTACTGGATTGGAGTGCTTGAAACTCATCGCGCATGGCAGCGGACCAGTTCGGATCAAGGAGAGCAGATTTGTATGTGTTGGGAAGAGGTGAGAGAGTTGGAGCAGCATGAAGATTGAGGCGTGTTTTAGGAAGTCGAAAACCAGACTTGGCACGTGTGCGCATGGAATGGTCGTTGTTAGGTGCGATAGTGGGAACGGCATGTGAAGGAGGAGCTGCTGCATCCGGCGCAGCGGAGGAGGAGGACGCAGCAGCATGAGGGGTAGAGGATTGGGTAGCTTGATTGTCGGGGACAGGAGTTGTGGGGCGGCGAGCGGAAACCTGGGTTATGGGTGGTCGAGACACGGGTGTTGATGGGGCTGTCGAGGCAGCCGAGTCGGCCGGGGCAGGGTTAGGGACTACCGTGGCAGGAGAATCGGGAGGGGTATTGGTCGAGGTAGGATAGTGAGCAGCCGTGGCAGGGTTGCAGGGAAGGTTAGGAACGAAAAAGTGAGGTTTTATGGAATTGGCTGGGCGAGGGGTGGATGTGGTGGGAGTAGATGTAGGACTTCTAGTGGCGAAAGGAAAGGTGTTTTCATCGAAAGTGACATGCCTAGAGATGTGAATGTGACCGGTCACAAGGTCAAAACACCGGTAGCCTTTGTGTTCATCTGAATAACCTAGGAAGACACAAGGAATGGAACGTGGAGAGAGTTTGTTTGGGGAAGTTGCATAGACATTGGGAAAGCAAAGGCAACCAAAAACGCGAAGCTCAGTGTAGTTTGGGTGAGAGAGAAAAAGGGAGTAGAAAGGTGTGGTGTTTGGGTTAGTGCTAGATGGTCGAATATTGAGAAGATAGGTTGCGGTTCTAAGAGCTTCAGCCCAAAACGTGGAGGGCATAGATGATTGAATGAGTAGTGTGCGAACTATGTCATTGATGGTGCGGAGTGATCGCTCAGCCTTGCCATTTTGTGGGGAAGTGTAAGGGCAAGAGAAACGAAGGAGAATGCCATGTTGGAGAAAGAAATTACGGTTTGAAAAGTTGTTAAATTCTTTTCCATTGTCACATTGGATAAATTTTATGGGTAAAAAGAAGTGTGTGTTGACATAGGTTTTAAAGTTGATAAAAAGTGAGTGGACATCAGATTTGTTGCGAAGTGGAAAGTCCAAACGAAGTGTGTAAAATCATCTAAAATAACTAAGTAGTATTTGAAACCGGAGAGACTCACAGTTGGAGAGGTCCATAGATCACAGTGCAAAAGTTCAAAGGGATAAGTACTATGAGAAGTAGAATGCGCAAATGGTAAACGAACATGTTTTCCTTGTTGACAAAACTCACAAACGGAGGAATTATGAACCTCTTTATGACAAGGGATCGAAAAATCACTTAGTAGAGAGGATAAAGTGGCTTTATTAGGATGGCCTAAGCGTTTATGCCATAGATCTACGGAGGCGAGCATGGATGATGGAGACGAGGCCGGAGGAGCGCCATGAACAGAGTAGAGGTCGCCAGAGCTATCGAAGCGAGCTATCTCCGCCTTGGTCATGAAATCCTTCACAGACAAGCCAAAAGGGTCAAATTCGACGGAAACAGAGTTGTCTTTGGTGAAACGACGAACAGAGATTAAATTTTTAATGAGGGCTGGTGCAATTAAGACATCTTTAAGTAGGAGTGGTTTGGAAGTGGAAGATGCAAGGTTTGTATGACCGACACATGAAATTGGTATGGAGGAACCATCGCCTAAGGTAATGGATGAAAACTGAGATGGTATGCAAGTTGACAGCATAGTATTCGATGAAGAAATGTGACTAGAAGCACCAGAATCGAAAATCCAATCAGTACCTGAGTTACCTTGAGCAGCAAAATTATTCATGGCCTGTAGAAACGCAGCTTGATCCCAGCTCGGAGTAGAGGGAGTTGGTGCAGTTGACGGAGCAGGTACTGGCGCAGGTGGTGGCGGTGCAGCAGGAGTCGAGTACATGGTGTATGGCGAGTAGTAGCCTCCAGGATTATAAGTGACCGGTGCCGAAGGGCCATAAGGACCCATAGCAAAGGGCATCGGCGAGGCATAGGGAGCCGGCGATGGTGCAGCATACATGGGCGGTGAAGGAGCGGCGTAATGAGCTTGTGCAGGGACCCTTGGTGCAAGGAGGCCAGGTGAGCCTGTATGAGGATGCACGCCGGGCTGCCACGAACCAGTGTAGGCAGGTGGCGTGCCAACAGGAGAGGGCGCGGTCCAGGGCATTGGCCAAGCCTGAACCATGCCAGTCCAAGGGTCCTGAGAAGATCGCCAAGCTGGTGCTGCAGGTGGAGCCGGTGGTGGTGCCGGGGCAGGTGGAGGAGTCGGTGCTGTTGGAGGAGGCCGTGGTGCAGGCGGCCGATAGATAGGCCGGGTGCCCCTATAGTTCGGGCTAGGGCGCCAACCTGGCGGTGGAACAGGCGCAAGCGGCGCCGGAGGCGGTGGCGGTGCAGGAGGCCGTGGAGCAGCAGCATAGGCCTGAGGGCGAGACTCTTGAGTGGTCATGGCGCGGTCCGCCCAGGAGAGCATGGAGCGGACTTCTGCAAAGGAAGGAGACGGCCGCATCATGGGGATGAAGGACTGCTGCTTGTCGAAGCGCTGATTGAGGCCGACGAGGAGGATCTTGATGAGTTGTTTGTCCTCAACGGGATCACCGAGTTCACGGAGTTCATCGGCGATGGTCTGGAGGCGCTGGCAGTATACCCCCACGGGAAAATCGCCCTGGGGGGTGTTCCGAAGCTCCGTGTTGAGCGTGTTGACACGGGCGTCGGCGTTGTCCTAAAAAAGCTGACGGAGGGCTGCCCAAAGGGCGGCGGCGCTGGTGGCAGCCCTGAAAACGAGATTGAAAATCTCGGTGCTCACCCGCTGGTAGATCCACTGTATCACAGCGAGATCATCCTTGACCCAGCGGGGATCCGAGGGAGACGGCGTGATGTTGGGGTCGACGTGCGCCATGAGGTCGCAGCGGCCCAAGTGCACCTCAAAAAGATGCCTCCAATGGTAGTAGTTGTGTTTGGGGAGATCTAAAGTGATGGGAATCAATGGAGTAACATCGGAGATTGTATCGGCGAAGTTGATGGTGGTGGCGATAGGAGGTGGGGCGGATGAGGTGGATGGTTTGGCAGCCGCGACGGCGGCCATGGCGGCGCGCCACTCGAAGAACCCCGGAGGGGGCGGCGGCGGCGGGGTGGGAGGCGTGGGAGCCATGCCCTAAAATCTAACCTTAATCTGATACCATGTAAGTTTGTGATAATAATAATAATAATAATAATAATTGATAATTTTACAATGAGAGAATACAATGGTTTATATAGGAGAGGGGGAAGAGGAGGTGCAGCGCACCGGCCTAAACCCTAACTTGATATGCAAGTAAATATAATCTAACATTCATGTCCTGTACTACCCAACCTATCTCCGATGGCAATTGCGACCTAGGGCCCCACAAAATTTAGAACTGGTCGTGCAAATGAAAGCATCGAGAGAACTCCTTTTCCCTGGTAGCTGGACGTTTTTCCCCCAAAAAGGGAGACCATGTGCAAGTATTACTTGCTCCCAACATCTCGTCTGCTCTGCCAAAGCACGCGCAGCACCGCTTCTTTTCAGCTCGCGCGCATTGCTCTGCAGCAAGCCCGCCAAGGAAATTTGAACATGAATTAGAAATTCGCACCACCATTACTTGCTACAAAATCTTGATCCGGTGATCAAAACACGGAAGCCACACTACATGTCATCATCCTGCGAAATCCTTGCACCCTGAAAAAGCTTGCCGTCTTCCTTTGTGACATCGCCCACAACCAGGTCGTAGTTGAGCCACTTGCCTATGGTGGCCACAAGCATGCTGTCCTGGTCGAGCTGCTTGGACTCGTGCTCCAGCATCTTGCCGACGACCCCGACCATCTCGTTGTCGCACCAAGCACCTTTTGTTGCCACTGCTGCGAGCTGATGCATGGCAAATCCCACGCGTTCCTTGACACCTTTTGTTTCCCAAGAACTAGCTGCCATGGCCAAGGGAGCTACTTAGACATCCTGATATGGACTAAGTGAAGGTCAATACAATGCAGCTAGTACGGTTAGGGATGTCGTCCAGCGACAACTCACCCATTGACTTGCATTTTGATACCGAATGGGACACTGTCCATGTACATGCGAGAGGGCTGCAACATTGTGAATTGCTGACTATGTAATTTCTAAGCATGAATTCCTGGTGCATCCTATTCCGACATATTACCATACATGTACAATCTAGTGCCACTAATGTTTGTCACAATCACCCAATTGGTTAAGCCTTGAGTTCTTCTCTAGATATTTTAAGTCACAGCTTCATGCCATGCTTTGCATTGGGGAAACTAAATATATATACACATGCGGTTCAACTACTTGAGGGTTTTGGGCATGAATGCATTACCGGTCATCTGGCGTTTTCCTTGTATTGTATATCCCCTAGCTGTAAATGCCAAAGAATATCTGTAAATGCATTACTTCATTGCTCTGTCATATAAAATAAACTCTCCCAAATGGCCATATTACAGACTCGACAGAGCCATAAGTACCTTCACAGTAACAAAGACGTGGCCAACAGTTACACTAATACTCTCAGAGGTTATCTATCATTTTCGTCTTGATGGGTCCATATGGAAAACGATCTCATATTAAAATTCATCCGACCAACTATCTTTCACAGCAGAAAGAAGATTTAGAGAAGAGGTCTTGGTGTCCCCTTGCCGCTGCTAATGACAAACTGCATGATTCAAGTGATCAGACGGTCATCAAAACCCCTCATTTTCAATACCTTGCGCAAGAAGTGCCAGTCCAAGCAGTCATAGGCCTTCTAAAAGTCTAATTTTAGAAAGACCCCTTTCATCCACTTGGACTTTACCTTATGGAAAATTTCATGGTGAGCCAACACCTCATCACGTATAAGCCTTCCTTGGAGAAAGGAAAACACATAGGGGTAGGCCATTCTCTCAATTATGGGGGAAGATCTGATATGCATACTTAGCCGAAGATGTGTCAGATGACATTTATCACTATGATCAGTCTAAATTGGCAGATGTTTGTGGCCCCTACTACTTTAGGGATCAAGGTGATCATGCCAATGCAAACTAATTTGTGGTTGGATGGCTAGGAGGGTGGTTGTACCCCTAGCCCACCAGAGTTCAAACCCAGGTTTGACTTTGTGTGTTGCATAAAAGACAGAATATTCATTCAATGGGAGGCGATGTTCCCGTCGACAACGAGACGTCGTGGTGACTTCGTCAATATAAAGACCCGATTCGTCGGATCTGTCCCTTGGAGGTGCTCGTAGGGATAGGGTGTGCATTTGTGCCTTCATAGGGGTGGATGCATGTACGTGTTGTGAGCATATACAATTGTAACGTGTTTATAAAAAAGGTTATCATGCCAAGAAAAATCAGGCAGGACATGACCAAAGTTCCCATGTAGAACTCTTGGAATATCGGCATGATCAACGGCTCGATGTCATCCAAGAAGGTCTAGAAGAAAGACACTGGAAGTCCATTCGGCCCAGGGTGGAGTTTGCCTTCATGTCTTCTACCACCCGACTTGCCTCCTACAGCAAGAATGGGAGAGTGGCCTGCGCAATCTCATCAGCAGTGACCCTGGCACTAGCTAGCTAGAACTCCTCTTCTAACGCAACCCTAGAGGGGGTTCCTGCCGACAAGAGCTCCTTATAGAAGGCGTAGATATAGGAGTAGAGCTCACTGGCCTCCTCTAGGAGCCGCTAATTATCCCATAGACATGGGATAGAGAATTTTCTACGCTGACCATTGGCTACAACGTGGAAGTATGTTGAATTAACATCTCCCTTCATAAGCCAATTCTGGTGGCTCCTCTATCTCCAAAAGATCTCACGATGACCAGAGGTCCCCACCCTCTTCGGAAACGAGGGCGCCGCCACCAACATCGAGTTCTACAGCAGAGCACAAAGAACATATTTAGGAGGCCCTGGCATCTAGGTTGGAATCACCCTTGGATTGGCACGGAATCCTCGAAACATCTTGCACGTCAATAAGCTACCCCATCCTTGATAGCCAGATTACAATTGTTTCAAGAGAAAATTGTTTAGTTTTCATGATTTATCTTTTTCCTAGAGCCGTGACAATATAGTAGAAATAATAAACTACGGCCGGCATAGGAGATGTTTTATGGCGGCAATGACAATAAGCTACCCTTCCTGTTCGTCCCGATCATGTGTATCCCTTCCTTCGCACCGTTCAACTGTGGCAGAGAGGCGCGGTGCAAGAAAAGGCCCATGTCGATCGAATTTTTTGGGCTTTTTAAAAAATTTCGGCCCAGTCTAGCCCACAGCCCCGTACCACGTTACTTATACTCAACCAAAGCCGTGTAGCACATCGTAGCTCCTCTAGGTTTTCCCGTCAATCCAATCTATCCAATCTGGCGGCGCATTGGCGTGAGACCATGGCTGGCGACGAAGCTGGACGCAAAATCGGTGAAAGCAAAGGAAACAAAAGGAGTGGGAAGGTAGATGACAAGCAGAACGAGGGTGCTAAGACGCGTCCGGACGACGGCGACAATGTCAGAGACGGCAGAGCCGCTGGCCGAAGTGCTGCAGCAGATGATGTGCGCAACGGTGCTTCAGGTAGTATGCTTGATCAACTATGTTCGTCTGTTTATGAGATGCAGCAAGGTGTTCATCTTTTTTCCTGTTCTAGTTCTTGCACGTAGATGCACATACAGCCTGTATAGTAAAGAGGCTTCATTATTATAATTAACTGAACCCTGTTGGTGTCTAACTGTATCTGAAGGTTGCTTCTTAATCTCTAGGAGTGTATCTGAATATTGCTTCTTAATCTTTAGGATAACTGCTGCATGTGGGATGATTTTTATCTGATTAGTGTAGGATATTTAAATTAAGTTGTGTGTTCTGAATCAGAGAACTTCTGATTGCTTCTGATTATTACGGTGTAGACCATTTGTAGTACACGGACAGAAAGAACATGTTAGCAGTACGTTAATACGCACAAACATACAGGTTCTTAATTAATATTATAATATCTACTACTGTTGGTTGGTGACAATTTGAACCTAATTGTATTTGAGAATTTCCTGTTAATCTCTAGATCATGCTCTGAAGATCAATGAACTATGCTTAATTATTGCTTTATTCCATCTCAGCTCTTTTAGTTGTACTGCTCTTAGTACATTATTAGCATGTGGCAAACATTGATTAATCTGACCATGCAAATAATTAAACTCGCCGTAAAATATCTGTATGTTAGTCATACTGTGTAGTACAAAATATGTATATATTAAATAAATGAGCTCTTATAATAAAATGGAAGTAAACCATGATGCCTTATGTTAACTCCTAAGATCAGTATGTCTTTTCACATGTAACATAAATATAGTATGTTAACCATTTCATATTTAATGTAACATTGACTTGTATTTTCATGATCAGCCGACGATGGTGTATCATATGCGTGGAGCCACGGAAAGCCTTATCATGAAGGTTTGCAACTATTGTGGCCTCGGGTTGAAGAGTGGAGGTGTCACAAGGCTGAAGGTACATTTAGCCGGGGTCAAAGAGCCAGACCTTGCGCATTGTACTGCGCAAGAGTTAGGCGAGCAATGCTCAAGTCTGTTTCAGCACTCAGGGTGAAGAAAAGAGCAAAAGAAAGGAGGAACCGAGCGTTGGAACGTGATGTCCTCATGAGGATGACGCGTGGCCGTGCACATGAAGGCATGTTTGATGATGATGATGACGATTTTCAGTGGGCAATAGATGAATCACTATTGGAGTACCAATACAGGGAGAGAGTTGAACAGAGAGGTGGAAGGTACGAGCATGGTGGTTCAAGTGGTGGCGGTGCGTTGGGAGATGGTAAACGTATGCTGAAAGGCTTTGATTCTGACCTGGCATGTGCCAAGGCACCAGTGCAAACAAGAATTGACACAATTTGGTCCGAGAAAGAAAACAAGGAGATGTTGGCATTAGCTTGGTCCAAGTGGTTCCATGCAAGAGATATCCCTGGTCGCAAAGCTGATTGCCCATACTTTGTAGGAGCCATGAAGTTAACTCAGAAGCTTGGTGAAGGTGTTCCTATCCCAAAGGGGTCCATAATAGATGGTCCATGTTTAAACTCTAACTATAATGAACTTAAAGAGTATGTGCTACAGTTCAAGGAAGACTGGAAAACATATGGTCACAATCATGTCTGATGCATGGACAGGCCCCACGGATATGAGCATCATAAACTTTCTGATATTTTGCAATGGTTGCATGCTTTTTCATAAGTCAGTGAATGCAACTGGGCAAATACAGAATGCAACATATCTATGCAAGATCATCCGAGAGGTGGTTGTTGATGAAGTGGGTGCTGAATTTGTTGTCCAACTAGTCACTGGCAACGGAGCCAATTTCAAGAAAGCATGTTCTATGGTGGTAGAGGAGTTCCCATCTATTGTCTGGCAACCATGTTGTGCTCATTCTGTCAATTTGATGTTGAAGGATATTTCCAAGTTCCCTCAGGTAATGCAAACTGTGACTAGTGCAAAGAGGATTAGCAAATTCCTCCATAGCCATAGTAGGCTCCATGAAACTATGAGGAAATGGGTTGGAGGAGAGATCATACAACCTAATGCCACAAGGTTTGGAACATTGTTTGTATTTTTACAAAATTTCATGGACAACAAGGATGCATTTCAGAAGTGGATGGTGTCTGATGATTGGCAAAATAGCGAGTGGAGTAGCATTCCAGACTACGACTACACATATGATAATTTGGTAAGCCGTACCTGGTGGAATGATATGGAATGTGTGTTAGATGTTGTTAGACCTATATATAAGCTACTACCACGCTGCGGACAGAGAAGAATGCAACCATTTCAGGTTTCCTACCAACATCATATAAAAGTGCACATGATTTGTCTGCACTTTTCAAAGAAAAGGACGATTACAACTATAAAAGATTTTTTGATATACTGCAAAAAAGGCTCGAGATGATGCGCATGGACACCCATTTGGTTGCAGGTGAGTACTAATTGAAAATCTCTCTCTTCTGATGAAGAAATATTTTTCATGCACTAATATTTTTTATTGCAATGCAGCTGGTTTACTTGATCCAGCAGGAGACTATGATTACAACATGAGCGCTCAGCTTGAGCTTGTCAAACAGTTCAGTGAAAGCATTCGCAGAATTTCAACCTCACCTCAGAGCACCGTGGAGGCAATCCGCCAATTTGATGTGTACCGGAACCGTCGAGGAATTTTTGGTACCGTGGAGGCTCGTATGGCTGCTAAAAGTATTACACCTAGTATTTCATGAAGTAAATTAGGCAAGTATTGTTCCATATTCTTTTTTCTAATTGTTACTAAACTATATCTATTTAATGCAGCATCATGGTGGATGCACTATGGCGTAGATTATCCAGAACTACAAAAGTATGCATTAAGGATTTTGTCCCAATGCATGTCCTCGAGTGGGTGTGAACGGAACTAGAGTACATTTGCATTGATTCACACACTACTAAGGAATCGACTTGGCTACGAAAAGCTCCACAAGTTGGTCTATGTGCACTATAATTTGAAGTTGCGTATCCAACAACAGGAACTCGACATGCAGGAAAGTGAAGTAGATCCATTTGGTATTATGATGGATGTCATATTGTATGACGGAGACAATCCAATAATGGACTGGCTCAATGGATCAATGACTCATGCTAAACCCATTTTAAATGAGAAGGATGACGAGATTTTTCAAAAAGAAATTGATCGTCATATTTACACTGAAGAGCAGCCTAAGAAGGATTTGGAAAAGGGCAAACGCAACATCAGTACCAGCGACGAAGAAACACAAAGCCAACCTGCTAGCCTCGGCTCTGATGACATCAACGATGTGACACAAAATGCATGTGCTAATAAAGGTGAGACCATTCTGAAATTTTCTGGATGTCTTTGTTCTGTTTCAGCCATTCAAATGTTCTTATAGTTTTTCAACTAAGCAGATGGTGAGGAACAATATGAAAAAATCTAGTTCACATGTGAACAAAATTTCACACACGCCACGCAAGATGAGGATCACGGTTCAAGGCTCCAACGAACCCAAAGGAATACTCAGGGTAAGTATAAGCGTCTGACCATTCTGAAATTTTCTAGATGTCTTTGTTTTATTTCATCCATTCAAATGTTCTTATACTTTTTCAACTAAGCAGATGGTGAGGAACAATATGAAAAAATCCAGTTCACATGTGAACAAAATTTCACACATGCCACGCAAGATGAGGATCACGGTTCGAGGCTCCAACGACCCCAACGGAGGAGTAAGAGTAAGTATAGGTGTCTGAACGATTTACTAGACAAGGGTACTCATAAAAAGAAATGGTGAGCCTCTTATTTTATAACTAAAGCTTACATGTTTACACGTTTGATATCCATACAATACTATCTAAAACTAGAGAGTCTAATCAAACTATTACCTTATGCAGACGTGAGAAGTATATTTCTCTGCTTAGGATTTCTTAATAATTGGAAGGCATGGTCCAGCCTTTGGAGCATTCTGAAACTTCTACAAGGCATTTTACTTAGAGTCATTTGATTATCTGCCTTTATTTTGTTATGTGAGAACATCACGTTTCTAGTTGTAAGCTGGCTATACTTATATTTCGAGTGCCAAGTTTCTTGCTGAAAACCTTACTGAATTTATTATGTCATATCAATAATTATATTGTTAGCCTGTGTGAGAATTCCATTATTCTTCCAAGCCTGTACGGATAACATTCTATCCTTCTGGTGGAATCAAGCCACGCCCATGTTGTTGTTGTGTGAGTTGTCTTGCTTTCTCTGATTCTACCTTGAACCAAAAAGTTTTGTATTTGTGATTGTCTGGAGCTGCAGCGATTCTGATTGTCTGGAGCTGCAGCAAACCAGAAAATAGCTAGCTATACTGTTTGCTGAAAGAACTTTCGAATTTGTACTGAACTAATAATCACCTTCAACTCTAGAGCCCATTTACTGTTAATAACGAAATTTCGATTGAAATTTCGTTCGAATTTCACGATTTTTTTAAATGTCTCGATAGAAAGATTCAAACAAGAACATTTATAATTGCCCGAAATATTTGAATTTTTTCTTCGAAATTTCGTTAATTTCTCGAAATTCACGAATCTCGAAGAGCTACGATTTATTTTGGCAAATCGAAATGCTGAACCCTGTGCCGGCGACCATGCCCGGACCTTGGTCGGTGCTGCCCTCCTCCAGGCAGCGACTCCGGCTCCCACGGAATGGCGGCGCAGCTGCACGGGACGCCACAGAGGAGAGGCAGAGGAGGGGTGAAGCTGCCACCAGCAGCCGACAACCACGGATGGCGCTCCTACGATCCAAATAACCCATTCCTACATGGCAAATGCAGTCTCCTTGCTTGGAATATCAAGTGATATACGATGGAAACATTACGATGCTTCTTATCTAAGAAAATGATCTGTTTCCGCATCATTGCATTGCATATGCTAGTGTTTTGACAACTGATTCCATATTTTCCGATAAACTTAAGTCTCTGGTCATCTGAACATGTTAGTGTGGAAGCAATCTATCGTTAAGAGTTATGCTTGATTTGTACTGTGTGATCATTTTGCCAAAACTGGTGAATTATGTCGGATCATGATGTCAATGCGTTTGTTTGTTGAGTTGCCGCTAGTAGAGCCACTCCCGTCGTCGCTCGAGCGTGCCGACACTGGATCTGCTCCCTTCGTCGTCAGAGTCCGGCCCCACTCAGCTCCCGCACGTAGCTGTAGTCGCTGCAGTCGCTGCACAATGAACTAACACCATAGTGGTCACCAAAGTTGCCGGCAAGGTCGCTGCTCAGAGACCCCTTCTCTGCTCCCTAATTATTCACGAAATAAGTATGGCTTCGCGGGCCTACTGGGCATAATCTTAGTCACCTAATCTAAGCCGTTCGCTCATTTTATACTGGTCTCTCTCTCGTAACTAGTAAAATGTTCTGCAAAAGTTCACCGGCATATAGGAGATGCGAGATTGAAGGTCCCTGACGCCCATTACAGATTCACTGCTACTCGTCAGAAACTTCTTGAAGATATAGAAGTAGCTAAACTGCTCGATCAAGGATCCCTTGCTAGTCCCGGATTCACGACGCATCCCATTTCCACAATGCCAACGCGAGGACTTTTGCTCCTCACTCATCTTCTCTTTCTATCCAAGGAACTAAAAACAGTTGGGAAGGCTATCATGTTTTACTAGTCACAAGTTCAATATAAAAATATAGTGCACATATATATAGGATAGATGGGTGCGAGAGTGTATTATTTAGCTAGCCGGCCAGTACAAGATATAAATGAAATGCTGCTCTGACATGTGGAGAAATGTATTTGGGCACATGTTTCGCTAGTGGCACTTGCATGTTGCATAATATATGCATACAACACTACACATGAATATATTACTTAGATGGGCAAGAATATGTGGGCATGACCGGTTAATTAGAGGCCAAATTAGGCATAACATGGATCCAGTAACTTTTTATTAGAAGTGGAAATCTCGTTTGCAAGTGGTTATCTTATGACATTCCAAAAACAAGCATGTCATCTAACTTTCAAATTATTGCGTCTATGACTATTGATAATAGCTGGATAGATGGTTGTTGAGATTGTAAGACCTAAGTCATTTCATCTATCTATTAGACATGTAACATGGGTACACCATATTGTATATGTATCCGGCCTTGTACAATGCCATGATCAGGGCTATTCCCATCTATATAGCACACAACCGAATGTGTTGCTAAGCTTCTATTCTTATGTGCATAGTACTTTCCGTGCGCTGTTGTTGGCGAGCATAGTGCTAAGCTTCTATTCTTATGTGTTGCTAGTTTATTTTCAGCAACTAACATATAAAAGTAAAACTAAAAAATAGAAAATGGAAAATATAAAAATACTCCTATTATGATCATAAGTATAAATATAAATGACACTTTTTTATGTACATGAATGCTACTAAAATTGTTAAAAACATAGAGAATCAAAAGAATGGATTAGACTAGAATGTTTAATGAAAAAACTATTCTATTGCTAGTGAGTTTCTTGAATATTATAATCAAATTTGTTGCTCTAAACAATTAATGTGGTAGAGACTTCGAATTTATGTTCCATGAATAATATGTTATAGCATCTTACCATAGAGGTGATTGTGCTTATTTAGGGATGGAACAAGTAGAGCAATTTATTACTTTTATGGCAGCTTATGAATTAGAAACCTTCATTGATGAACATGAAACTAGTCATGTATCTAGTAAATTTAAAAGTGTGATTACTCTTATGATTAATTATTGCATAACCAACTTCATAGAAAATATTTATGTTCTTGACTTTAATAAGAGGGGCATTGCTTCCCAAGAGAGCACTAATGTTTTGCGGGAAGAGGTTGATAAAAGCATAAGCTTGGGGATGCCCATGCAACCCCAAGAAGAGGATAAGGAAGAACAAGTGGAGAAAGAATGGAGTAGCAACCCATCTCCTACTTCCAATAATGGTAACACACAAATTCCATTGAACAACCCTTCTTACATAATTGCAAATGATGATTATTTATTGCCCGATAGTCCTCTATGTGAAACAATTGCATCTAACATATGGGAGGATGAAATTGATATAATTGAGTTAGATGATCCATTATCCTCATTAGATGACTTGTATTTATGTGGTGATTCTATTCTAGACTATGTGATTGAGTGTACTCGTTAGATTACTTTTGATTGAGTTTTAGAACTATTGTACAACTATTGTTATAGTGTTATAAAAATCATGGTATGGTAGATTATGCAGAACTAAGCCTTCAAAATAAAAGCAAAGACAACCCTTATCAAGTTAGAGCAATATTTTAATTCATCGCAAAGAAACCTTGGCATGTTTCTCTCGGGGACTTTTAGTGCACATGGTGTATGCTTCTCTTAAAATATTGCTAATTCTAGCGTCAACCATACCCTTGAGATCAAACAAACATCATATGGGTGTACTATGTATAAAATGTTTGTTTGTTTGGTGCAACATATTATCCGGAAGTATATAGTACCTTGTAGTCACTGGAGAAGATGGAGTATACCAACTGGTCATGTGAGCACAATTATCACTTATCAAGAAGGTACTTTCTAGTATTAAAAAGATAGATCTGCCAAATCAATACCGAATGGTACTTATATTTCGATAGCTGTAAACCTACAATATATTTTTGGTAAATTATATATAGGCATTTTTAGATCAAGACGAATCCATGGACACAAAGAATGATGGCATTGGAGCTTCAAGGGAGAGATGGGCCCTACCAAGTACGTGGCTAGGGTATAAGGCTGCATGGTGGGCCCTATCTTGGGCCCCCTTGACTCTAGGTGAGGTCTAGGTGCTCCAAGATTTCTTCCTCCATAAAAACTTGCGTTCAGAAAATCTCAAGTACTTTTGAGTTCGCGAAGGTCCGTGATAGTAAAAAATACGCAAAATGGGGTTTTCTGTCTACAAAGTTATAATGCAAATAAAAGGATCTTTGAGGAAATCCCTAAAATCATTCTAAAACATGATTATAACCACTTTATGAATCAGTTATGATGGAATATAGCACAATAAGCTACAAAGATCATAGATGCATTTTGCATGCATGCATCATCACACCAATTCTAGTTGTGGTGGTGGAGGGCACTTTTGTAGTGCATGCATATACGCTTGTTGCCCCTCTGCTGCTCACGGACCAAGTCTAGCCCTCTGGTACCCTACAAGTGGAAGAAAGCCACACCGTATTCATGCCTATGAGGTGTTCAACACATGGCCTGGGTGTCAATACCGGAGTTTAGCTTTCCCCATCCACCTGTGAAGCAACCGCACGTGCACCCATGGTCATTGTTGTAGTCAGTGTTGAGTTAAAACACAATTTTGAGCCATTCTCTAATGAGTACTATGATGGTGTGATCACTCATATTGGCGTAATGTCACTTTTTTCTTGGTCCTTGACATGTGTTTTACAGAGGGGTTCACTGAAAGGCCTTCCAAGGACACAACATGTAACAAAGATCTTGATGATCAGATGCTTACTAAAATTCTGGGCATAACCGTTTTCATGATTTCCATTTTGTACACTCACCAAAAACATGATATAATTATTGACACCACAATACTAGAAGAAGAGGGGAAGCTGCAGCAATTGTTGTCAGAGAAAGGCTTATTTAGTTTGCAACCCTATATTAAAACATTTGTGAGTCAGTGCAATCTATGTGTTATTAGGAGATCTAGGACGGATAACAGAGCAATGCAACTGGACACTGATCATTTCTTGAGTAAGATGCCATGTTGGGGAAGAGGTGGTTTCGGTCCTTGGACACAATGAGCAACCAAAGGTTGGCATAATACCAGCATGGTGGCATGGAGGTTTTAGTCCTTGCCAACTTGGAATAGTGACTTGCCTCCTTGTAGGAGAAGTGGTTTCAGCCCTAGATACTATTTGCAACCGCACTTGGGGATAACGCCCTCAAGTAGAAGGAGGCAAGTCTAGATTGCATGCCCATTATTTGTGCAAAGTTCGACATATGTTCAATGGAGTGGTTGGCTTTCTACAAGTGCATTTTGAATGTTGTCAAAGCTGAAGTTTGTATCTTGCTTAACCGGGACCGGAAGCAGCACGAGGAGGTCTTCATTATCTCTTGTATGTCTTTCTCCTAGCCTCGTCTCCTTCAGGTCCGATGCTAGCCCGCAAGCACAATTGAATCCCAAATTCGTTCTCGCTCCTAGACCTCACGCTCCGATCTTCACCAGCCGCAATGGGGTGTGACAGTCAATTCCCGGCGCATCCTATTCCCACGGATCTCCATATATCTACCATTCAGTGCCACTTAATACTTATCATAATCGCCTTCTCAATCAAGCCCCTGGTTCTTCTCTCTAGATTTAGTCACATTGGAGTGTCTTGGTTGATGTTGGGAATGCTAGTAATTTTTAGGTGAACCACTGTTCAATAGCTACCGACATATATAGGCATCCTGTTCTAACAACTCGACAGTCTTAGACCTGAATGCATTACCAATAATCTTTACGGTTTTCCCTATCTTGTGAAAAGTAATAAAGTATATCTCTCAGGTGTAAAGACCACTTTGACTTATTAGGCTTGAACTTTTGTACTTGTGTCATAGACAAAGTATAAATATCAGAATGATGAACCTCACGGCCAACCATATGCGCACCCCAATTCCCAGAATATCCCGTGCCTTGTCACTGGTTCTATCAACACACACTTTGATATCAACGAGCTTGGCTCACTGAAAGAAAGATCGAGACAGCGCAAACATAACTAAAAGAAACATCACCCTGTAAGAAAATAGTAGCACGGTCAGATCTGACGCACCGGAATTTTCCCTATATAAATTATTATTGAACTGATGTTTGTTGGCCCATGGATCTACAATATGCGCTCTAGAAATCTGATGCTAGTCAATTATGCTGCAACCCTGTTTTCAATTTAAATTGGGAACTTCACGCCAAATGTTTTTCCAAGGAAGGCAAAAGGCTTGCCTTGATTCATTAATAGAGGGGGGAAAAAGGTTCTTTGTTTCATTACAACACATCGCGCATTAGAATCACCTCTCCCGGCATCAAGTTACCCAAATGTTTTGCACCCACAAAGGCATTAATGAATCAAGGCAATTGAAGATTTATTGTTGAAAACTCTTGCATTTCGCTCATTCCGATGTTAATGTGGCGTAATGAAGAATGCAAGACAAGCACTTAATGTATGGTGAGCTTCCACATGTATTGCTTATTTAAACCAAAGGTTATGTAGTTGGACAACTTTTATCTGAATTAATTAAACGAATCAAGAAATACTCCATCCGTCACGGTTTGGAGGGCGTCTTACAAAAATCATGCGTTTTTAAAACTTCTCTCCTCCTAGGCGCGTTAGACTTAATCATAAAATTAATGCCTCTTTTTTCTCCCCACTTCCTACTCCATGCATCCAAAAAATTAATTCTTGCATGCAACTCCATCAATGCATGCGTCTAAATTCCTCGTTATTATTGAGTAATTATGTTTAATAGGGCGCCGAATAATTAATAAGCCTATTTTCTCTCAACGAATTTGCATGTTTTTACACAGATCTGGCCTCAATTAGCATCCACCTAGGTCTCAACAATCTCTCTAAAACGCCCTTCAAACCGTGACGGAGAAAGTAACTAAATAGATATTGATTTCTCCTTCAATTCAAACTTTGCGGTACCTCGTTCATCAATCTTCAACCAAATGTCACCAATATAGGCTGACGGCCTCTAGCAAAGAAAAAAGAACGGAATGACATGCCACTACAGCTAACCAAACTTCACGGTGGTGGTTGCGTGTGCGAGCACGACACTACTAGGCCGATACTACTCCATCCGTCCCAAAATATAGATATCTTAAATTTATCAAAATTTAGATAAATTTAGACACTATTTAGTATATAGATTTATCCAAAATTTGAAAAACCTAAGACATCTATTAACACGTGTAGTTGAGCTGCTGTCTTTTTTTTTAATTAAGCTGCGAATTTTATTAACTTAGTGAAAGATCCTTTTCTATAGCACTTACAATAAAAGTTGGCGGTATGCCTAGCCAAGTTTTGCTAACCTTATTCTCGCAGCCCTCTTTAGCTAAATGATGTGCAATATCATTCCCAGTCCGCCTGATAGCAATCCAAAACCTCTAAGGAGGAGTTTAACATCCTCAACCAATGGCCCATGGTAAGACCTGTCCTTCTCCACCCTTGTCAATTTTGAGACAACCACTATAGAATCCGTCTCCACTACTACCGAATCCAGGTTCATCTCTTTAGCCAGCATCAAACCTCTTCTACAAGCTAGGACCTCCGCACCTTCCGCATCTGCAACATGGGTAAAAAAATGGCAGGCTCCAGCGACAAAGCCTCCATGGTGGTCTCTGATAACCACGCCTCCCCCTCCATTGCAACTGCTCGAGCGGAAAGCTCCATCAGAATTAATTTTGTGCCAGCCGAAGTCGGGTTTGAGCCATTGCTCATGCACCCTGCTCGACACCTGAGGCTCCTTAGCTTGCACCATGAGTCGCGTGCATCATTCCTAGCTTGCCAAAGCTGAGTTGCTGTCTTGGAACTGGTTTCTTATGGTATCCCAATGCCTACCCTTCCCATGAAAACAGTTAGTAAGGTCATATTCTTGGCTAACTCGTGTCAATGCCACCACAAAACAACAAACCCATAAGAATATATGAGTTGAAGGCTAGGTATATATATGTTACGTACAAACAACTGGGTTGAATGTACCCGAGTGATCTCAACAAGACAGAGCAATGAAGTTTCTGTACTCTATAGTGTACCATATATACTTACTACACGTCATTGATTTTCACTTGTTTGCCTTGCTCATAAAACCATTGTTTTCCAGCTGGACCATGTACGTGTGTTTATATATACTGTTACTACTACCACTTAGGTTTAACCTCGGCCTCTGTACCAATTGATGTACACATCCAACTAGTACTGCTGAGGTACAAACAACTTTATTAAGATTACGCTCCACGGATATGTTTCAAACTAAATTCTTGTTTCTAGGTATCACGAGATTTTTGTTTGCATTCTTGCATAAAGGCATATATAAATATACAAGAGTTCTATAGAACGAGCAAATTTTAGAAATGAGACAAGCCTGTGCATTTAGAAAAATGGGAGAAATCCAAAGTATTCTAGAGAACAAGGAAATTAGTAGAGCTCACATGTTATTTACAAACACTTGAAGTTTTTATTTTAGTCGGGGCTCAAAAAATTCTAGCTAGTCAATCTGAAAATTCTGTAGGATTTTCACATAGTTTCTCCTTTTCTGATTTTTGTTTCCTTTTGTCATGTTTTTAAAATTTGACACTTTCATCAATATATTTTTAAAAATTTAAGAACAGTGGTATTCACCGATGACATGGGAGAAACCAATTTCACATCATTTTTCAAACTAATCAGATCTGAGTTGCGCAAGGTAACAAAAATTTCAATTTGGAAAGTTAGTGTCCGGTTTATATGATTTTTTAGATCGAGTAACCTGACCAAGATTTGAGTGGCCCAATCCAGATACCAATCTAGGTAGCGTGATACAATATATCATCCATGAACACCTTGCCTGTCAATGACAAAAACACAAACTCAAGGTTTGTGCCCTAGAGCAGCAAGGTTGCGAATGGATGAGCTTCCGGTTGCTACACATCAGTTCCCTGTCCGCCATGTTTCCATGTATCACCGCGCGTGTATATGTAAAATCCTGAGCCATTTATTGTTTTTCACAATCACCTTACTGATGAAGTCTCTGGTTCTTCTACATATCTTCAACAACATCCAACAATTTCGTTGTATCTTGGTTGAAATTGGGGAAGCTAATAATAATTTTGAGCTGAACCACAGGCCGACAGCTACTAGCATATACACCCTATATATTAAGGCGCGACATTTTCGCGGGCTGTCATGCGTTCTGTTACTGTTCACCTACAGCTTTGTATTACTGTTCATCTACATTTTTTGCCGATCGCTATTCGGCACGTGTCCCTCATCGTTCCTTGCACGGCTCGCGATTTCTCTAGAAATATCCAGCCCCTGGACCCTACCTCTCACCGCTTTGACCGAATCGTCCAAATTTTCGCCGCCCACCAGTTCACTGCCCCGTCTCCCACGTCCCTTCACCGCCGTTACTCCCCACGCCTGAGGCTCCCTTCCATCGCTGCGCGAAGTGGTGCGGTTGCCGTGGGCGAGGAGGAACAAGCCTTCTATTGCTGTCGCTATGGGGATTTCTCCACGCCGCCGTCTTTCTATTTAGTTATTCACCGCCGTTTCAAAAAAGTTTTCTGGCTGCCCGACAGGTTCTTGCTGCGACGGTCGGGAGCACCGCTGCGCGGGGCCGGCGGTCAGCTCGCAGGAGGAGCCTCCCCGTGACAGTGATGCACGGTAGCCTGCATCTTCTCCGGCAGGTACTGGTTCGTCTTTCTCCGAACTTTTTTGCGCTACCTTTCCTCTTTCACTAATTGGTTCTGGAGCCTTCTTCTCTGTCCCAGCCTAGAGCACCATGCCTTCTGTTGTTGTGAAGCAACCTCCCCGACGGCCAGCTCGTGTGGTTCGGCTGACTCCCCCTGCATGTTCATCTCCTTCCCCAATACTTTTGTAATGCTGTAAATTCTCCATGGTTAAACAGATCGTGGGTATCATAGTTGGTTCTGCATAATTGCCACAAGAGCCCCAACAATATTAGGTGCTCTGATTTTGTGATTTGGGTGCCTCACCAGTGTTTGTTGTTATGCCCACAAGAACCAAATCAGTGTATTCTCCGACTTCTTATTTCTTCTGTGCAGGCTAAAGCAATGTATTCAGCTGACTAATTCATCCGCACAAGATGCAGTGCATCAGGCCTTTCTTCTTCTTGCTAGCTTTGATATCTCATGGCTTTTGGGACGATCTGACGATCTAGCTTTTTTCATGTAAGATGCTGAAATCAGATGTTCGAGCTGATTATATAGTCAACCATCGACACACTGTAGATTGATTAGTGTCTTCTTCTGGCTAATGAGTAATGCAAAGGTATCATCTTAGACAGAGGTTCCTTCTCGATGACACTGAGAATATCTATTGTTTATGTGAGTCTGATTTCTCCATTTCGTTGTTGTCTATATACCTCAGAAACCATGAACTCATAACAGTTTTGTTGAGAATAGGATTATCTATGTGCAAGACATTTGTTCTTCCATGGCTTGCCTGTTAGAATATTTGACCTCACGATGGAAGTTTCAGTGCAGTTTAGGATACCTATACGCTGGGTGAGACCATCTTATTTTTTTCTTATACAACTACAGCTGGAGCAGACTCTCATAATAGCAATCAGCTAGAGGAATTTCATAATTGTTCACTTAGTTTTGAAGAAATAGATATTGATTTGTCTGGATAGAGATACATGATGAAGTGGTTTTGGTTTTGTGAAATGCAATTAGAAGTCCGTAGTACATATTATTGTGGAATTTTTTGTGGACACTATCTTCTTGGTTTATACCTATTTGATGCTGGACAGGGGCTTCTTCTCGCCGATAGATTGGATTAGCCATGTTTTGTGCAGAACCCATGTCAGGATACGATCTAAACATTATTCTCGGGATGGATTCAGGTAATTACTTTTTGACCTAATCTTATTTCTATTAAGTAGCCAAATTTTCTCTCTTCATTTTGTTAAATGAACTTGGAAAGGAAGCTCCATCTATTATTTATCGTATGCTGATTTGTTATATGCATTCCAGCTTATTACATGGTTGGTAGATATTAACTATCTGTCATAATTTACTAGCATGAATGATCATGATGGACTGATATTAAGCAGCATGTACCTATTTGAGGCTATAGGAAACAGACCATCATTCATATGAAAATGTAGTGATACTTATTTGATACATGTGAAAGAAAAGTGTTGCTGAGCATTCAACTAAAGAACTATATTTGTCCTGAAGTAGTTTGTATGAATCAATGGTGTACAAAAGATGATTGTTGGGAAAAGGAAAACAAAGCTGAGGTATTTATCTTCTTTGCTCTTCATTCTGCTGAGTCAATGAGGTTTATATGTTTTCTCTCTGCTCCTTCCTCCTGTATCTACTTTCTTTTTTTTTTGCTACAGACCTGTTGTTTCTTTGTGCAGTTTCTAAATGTTTGTGATCATAATTTACCTCTCACCATTGTGCATTGTGTAATGGCTTGGGTTTGGTCTGGTCGAGGTTTAATCTGTGCCAACATCTTGCTGATTTGTTTCCTCTTCCGTGAATTAAGACCATGCTTCACTTTCCGGTGTAACAATATGGCCATGTTCTTCTCTTTAATTATGCATGTTTTTCTTCCTAAAATAATTACTGGAAGCGATCGTAATTGCAATGTTGTGCTGCAGGACACATACATTTGACCTCACATTACATATTCAATAGAAACTTAAAATTGACATACTTTTTATAGTGTCTTCCTATTCAGCATGGTGTAGTATTTATAAGTATATATTTTCCTTAGCATTATTATATCGCCTTCAGACTTCTACTTTTCACATTGCCATCCTATTCAACCTGGAGATTTAAGATAGCTGGATCTGATGTACAAGTACTGCTGGCAGTTTGTATTGAGACCTTCTGTGATCATGTGTTTAGTCTGTATGAATGTCCGGAGCTGTTTTGATTGCTATATTCCAGTTTTACTGTACCGTTTTGGCTCCGTAAGATGTTATTAATTACTGAACTTATCGCTTTTCTATGTCGTTTCATTTCAGCTAGGCAATATCTTTCGGTCACAGGCAGTACTAGGGTTTTTGACAGAACCATCCAGTGCGCTCTCTACTGATGACATCAGGTTTTCTACTTATTCTACCATTGGAGTTTCTCATGGCAACAGACTTAAGATAGTTTGTATTGAAACCTTCTGTGATCATGTGTTTATCTGTACACATGCTGCTGAGCTGTTTACCATATCGGTGTGGCTTAGTAAGATGCTATTAATTACTAAATTTATCGCCTTCTATGTCGTTTCATGTCATTTAAGCAATATCTTCCAGTAAAAGCCAGGAATATGTACCGTACCGGCGTCATCTTGCTCATCATTATCCAGGACATGCATCTTATGTATTGCTACCCTTTGGTATATAAAGTCGATCCTTATTTGTTGCTAATTTCAGATGCCACTGGAGTGACAACTAGGCATGCATGTTGTTCCTACTTACACGAGTGACTGTCCTTAATTTTCAAGGTACTCATATCCAAGACACTCACAGAATGTGGTATTGCTTAGTGAGATTGCTGTTTTGTACTCCGAATAATAACTTATAACACCACAGGTCTACTAGCATTCAGGAGCACCTCTCTGACGCGCTGGCACTTACCCGTCAATTTCTAAAGCCGAGTCTCTCCGTAACAGGTTAATAAATTGCACACAGATGTGGATTAGTTCAGCAATATACTAAACTCCGATCTGACGTATGTTTCACGCCCAGCTGCAGCATCCAAGGACATCATTATATCATCGAGTGAGATGTCCACGACGGCAACCGATCCTTCCGTAAGCATGATGTATGCACTAGAACAGGAAGACCCGGACATTGTAAGGCTTTTATTTTAAATCTGTGTTACAAACCAATAAAACATCACCACTTCCCTCCAGAACCACACACTTATAACTTATACTCTACTCATCCATTCAGAGACAGAAGTTTAGGCTCAACATATTGATCACTCAAGTGAACGACCCACAACTGGTGGTTCTACTCTTGCAAAGACTGCTGGAGAGGAAAGACACCACATGGAAACCTATAAGTGTCCTGGATGTGGAAAAACCGAAGACCGACAGAGGTATGCTACTTCGTTTGCAAATAAGTACATCCGCAGGAGTAGGTACCAGAGAGGTCCTGTGGATCCTCTTTGCTGATGACGGCGCCACGCTAAAGAATATGGACCGGTAAACTACTGTCTTCTACCAGGGACTGGAAGCACAGAGCGACCACGAGTCCGATCTGCAAGACGAAGCAAACGCCGACGTTCCATACATCGCTGGAGCAATCCTTGGCTTCTCACTCCACCGAAGATGAAGGACCAGAACAGCTGAATAAGCAGAAGTATAGGAATAGATTAGAATCAGCATCCTCCTTTTGTGTAAGCCGTGCAGTTTGGGTAGCTCTGCTTACCAGTAGTAGCATGATTTAGAGTAAGCAACTATGCTCCCGTGTTTAGCAGTGTAGTTTTTTATGGATATATCTATCAATAACTTCATAATATTCAGCTATTCATTGTCTTTGGTTTGCTCAAAACCAGATCAATGTCATGCTTAAGTATGCACTCAGATAAATCTTTTTTGTCTCCACGGCCCCACATTCCCTAGTATATAGTCAAAGGTACTAGTAATTATTAGGCGAACCAGGGTCAATAGCTACTGAAATATATAGGCACGTGTTGCCCATCTGACACATTTTTTTTATCTTATGGAAATTAATAGTAATGTATATGCGTGGAGAGTAAATACCAAAGAACAGTGTCACTTATTGTGCTTGAACTTTAGCTCTGTGCTAGAGGCAGAGTATAAAAAACACAATTTTCTCTGCAACAACCATTTGCCAAATGCATCCCATTCCCAGCAGATCACATGCCTTGCCAGTAGTTCTTTACAGATTGTAGCAAAACACTGAAAGAATAGATCAAGACAGCACAAACATGACTAGACCCATTCATTTGAGACGCTTGTAGGCTTGTAGCAGAAGCTACAGAGATGGGCAACCATACATCAAGATCACAATCGCTTGATGTCTCTTATGGTCTAAACTAAACTACTGATTGTGGAAAACTACATCGTTGATGCTCGGCGATCTTATCCTAACAATCACATTAATCAGGCCATTGCTACTTGTTCATCAGGCCATTGCATGCCCTGAAACCGTTATCTGTTTAAGTTCAACAACGGTATGGCCCTCCGGCAATGTTCAACAATGGACTTGTGCCTGACAAAACAATGATAGTTGCAGATCAAGCAGGCGAAAGACCAGATTATTCTGGTATGGTCTTCTCATCCATTTTCTTTTCTGAACGCGCTCAACCCTCTTCTAGGAATAGAGCAAGCAATTGCTCGACTAGTCCTGTGGATACAGAGCTTTGTCCTGCAATAGTTGATCAATCATGCCAAACTCCTGCTCCTACCCGTAGAGACCATTCTATAGCAGTAGATTCTCCTTGGTAAACACATTACAATAAGCTAAGCTAACAGAGATTCGAAAGTGATGGACATGTAGAACAGTTTGTGAGGTGAGTACCTGGTAAAAAGACAGAGAATGCATAGAAGAGAGCATCAGTATGCATGGCATTCTTGTTGTGTGCGACTGAATCATTTCTGTATTCAAACCAAAGTAACTGGTCCTCGGCATTTCTCCAAATAGTACACCTATTAGTATACAACAAAATGCTACACCTATTAGTTAACCTTCGGACTGTGCTCCTGTTACTATATACCATGAACACACGATAAACTCCAGGTTCTAGCAAATCTGAGTCAAAAGCACTCTATAGTGTCCAGTTGCAGCAAACCTTAACAAGAATTCAGAATTCAGAATCAGGAAACCAAATGACACACACGAAATAATTCAGAATCAAGAGCCCGCGTAGGCAGGTGAACATCTTCAGAACGGCGTCCTACTGACTCCCAAAGCGGGCGCCACCGCCCGTTGCCCTCTCACTCTCACACACACACACGGACAGACGCATGTACTTAGAAAACATACCATCTGGTTCACCCACTGCCAAAAGCATGTGCTTAGCTTTTTTTTTTACGCATCCCAGAAATCTGCTGGATAGACAATTTGATAGAGTGAAACAAAGAGAGTAGATCAGCACACCTGGGATGTTCCATGCGGCCATGCCACAGTTGCAGCAGGTACATAATTTGGCAGCCAGATAGCAAGATTAAAACCACATTGCCCTGTTACGTAGTCTTAATTAACATACCACTGAATGTGAATCTAAACGGCATTGACTCTCTCTCTCTCTACCAGGTCTAATAGACCAGCCATTGTCAGAGAAAGGAACTTAGATAAACTATAGGAACAAGATAAACTTCAGGTTAATTCACCAACCATTTGCCATACCGCAACTAACCAAAGCCAAAACACACTACATATGACCAACTTAGTGATTAATTGTCTAGTTGCATCGCAACCTCTCCAGCATCTCCAATCCTCTCCCTGACCTCCAGCATTTGCATCAGCACTGCCCGGACCGTGGTGACTCTGCACTTGAGCTTGCAGCGCAGCCTTGTTCCAGCATCCCCTTGTCAGTCTTCTTTTCGACACCTACGCAATATCTCAAAGTTAAGTGTATTCTGATCGTAGATATACAACAGGTTGTCGGCAAAGAGGGACACAAGTTTGGTCTTAGTATCAGACAACACTTGGAAATGTACAAGAAGAAAAGGCTGAGGTGAACAGATAAACAAGAAGGAAAACACAGGAAGAATGAAAGACTGAGCTAAAATGGGGGATTAAAACAAATCACATACAGTCCGTGGAGAATCAACACTCAAGTTTTGCATTTGTAGTTCGCAATACAAGTTGTCAACCATAGCCAGACAACAAAAATAAGAAGTAACCGACAAATGAAAGCTTCGCGTTGCAGTACTTCATAAATTAGCTAGCATGGCAATAACAAATTTCTAACTTAAGTCGCCAAAGGAAAAAACAGGGTACAGGTAGTGAAAATCAACAAACTACGTGCATCCTCTGCTTTTAAATCAAAATGATTGCTTGCATTGGGCATGTGACTTGAACAACATAGATAGAGGAATGCGAGAAGTTCAAACTATCAAAACAGAACATTGATGCCCTGTTTCTAGTTTATTTTCAGAAGCAGATTTCAAATCATATAGTTTATGACCACAAGCTGACAAGCAGTTTTTTGCTATGCGAATGCCAGTCCATTGAGCAGTTTATTTATTTTGGAACGCTGCTTTGAGAAATCAACTAAGCTCCCCACTTCTATTTTGCTTACATCATATACTGATATAGAGGGAACATACCAGTTATGCAGTTCTACTAGAAACCAAAATCATGAGATAAACCTATAGGTGTAGAGATGACCAAAACAAATTTCTCTGCCTCCTCATATCTATTGAAATAAAAGCAGAAAATATAAGTCCTGCTTGGCTCGAATAAATGTTTCTAAGGTGAAACAATCTATAAATGAATTAGATGTAGGCTCATATTCCTTCTCCAGTAGCTTCAGACTTGAGTATCAAACACATTTCTTGAAAATAATAATTGCAAATCGTGTTTTTATGATCCACTAGATCTCAAGATTGTTTCTCATATTCTTCAAAATACTTCCTCTAGCCTGTCTATTAAAATAAACACACAAATAAATCATAATTATGTTCCCGAGCTTGATTAGCTTTGCCAAAAGCAGAGAAAACAAAATAAGACCAAATCATGTAAAGAAGAGTTACCGATCCCCATAATGAACTATGTGATGTGTGATAAAAAAGAAGTAGATAACTTGATAGCTTACCATTTGATATGGTTGGTGACGACAACAGAGATGGGGGAAAGTTCCTATATGCACGCAGTCGCCGCAAAAAAACTTCGTTAGACTCTACATAACACACCTTCTCAAGCTGGAAGGTTTCGATGTCCATCGTGAAACAGCATTCCTTGAGCTGTGAGCTTCGTTCTCGCACCTGATACAGGAGCGGGTACTTCTCCATATTACATACAAAATGGGGCCGAAAATCCAGTGAGGTTGCCTTCACCTTGTGCCACCGACTAGAGCTCCCACCGTCATTTTGCCTAATGAAATAACTGATGGTAGGTCTGTTATCTGGTGGCACAGAACTCTCAGGTTCTTGTACCACAAACATCCCGGGCCTGCCTTCCCCTGCCTCCACCATGACAAAATTTAAACAAGCATTGGCTTCTGGTGGGGGTTTAGCAATGGAGAACTCCATTGTTTTGATATCAAGCACTAGCAATTTACTTTCTTCGATAGAACCTGTGGTCCAGTAGAAGCAACCATACACGTACTGGTGATGGTAGAAGCGATTCCTTGATGTCAACCGTGGCAAGTCAGCAGACAAATCGATCCAACGCCGAGGTGGAACAGCTCGCCATTGTCCGGTGTTGGAAGAGAAGACAAAGGCGACTAGCCTAGCTTTGCACTGTGCCATGCAGATCACTCTGAATGATGTCTCATCTGCAGCTTCCTCCTCCTCGTCGCCGGTAGGGACAAGGAAGATCTGGACGCTGAGCCGCTTCGTCCTTTTTCTGGTCCAGAATAGGTCCTCCACCGTAGAGGCTAGGTCGTCGGGAACTGGGGGAAGCAGGAGGTATCGCCGGTGCAAGGGGTCGCACACCACCACCTCCGGGAAGAAGACATCACCAGTAGGGATGCGCGTTGGCCTGTCGAGGAGCACGCGGCCGTCACGGGTGTCCCGTGGGACCCAGCTGCAAGCGGGGGCGGGGAGGAAGGAGAAGGAGAAGTCGGCGGCCACAGCAACAGCGCTGGCTGCCGATGCGGAGGGGTACGGCTGGGTGGCGGCATGGAAGAATTTGCTTTCCTCGAGGAAGCCGAGCAGGGGCGGGGTGTGGAGCTTTCGGTACCGCCGGAGGAAGGAACGGTCGGCGGTCACGCGGCGGAAGGCGACGCAGGCAGCGGAGGCGCGGGCGAGATCGGCCGGGGTGGGCAGCCGGAGGAGGATTTCCCCCAGGAGTTCGCCGGGGATCGGCAGCGAGTCCATTTCTTGCAGTTGGTGTTGGAGGGTGGGTTCCGCGCGAGGGACCACGCGTCTCTGGCGCTCATCCGCCGCGCCGCCGCCCATCCCGCCGCCGGAACCTACCTAGCTCGGTGGGGAAACCCTAGAACGGGAGAGGAGTGTGTGTGAATGAGCCCGAGGATTTGGGGGAAGAAGGCCGTCCTGTAGATATCCCAAACGGTGGTGCTTCTGAATGAGCTTATAATTCTCAAGAAACAAAACGTCAATGTGAGCTTACTGTCAAAAAAAAAACTTTTTATCTTGCCTACATAAGAATTGTCAGGAACCCACAAAATCAAACGAAGAAGAAAAAGAAAAGAAAAAATCTTTTTCTCAGATGAAACCTTCGTATTTCAATCAATGATTTTGATTATGTTGTTGTCACATGATTTAGAATCTGTTAATTTTTTCTGAAATTTTAGAATCTGCTGAATTTTCTAGAAGCTTTGTCCATTTAGCGCTTCGAATCTGCTGAACTTTTGGTAATCTCTTCATTTATTTAGGACTCATAATCTGTTCATATCTTCACTGTGTAATCTATCACAATTATTTTGTATTCCTTTACAAGAATATCGGTTCTCTCTCTCGAAATAGGCTTTCGCCCCGCTATATTAATATAGCCACTCGGCCGAACAGGATACAAGGTGATGGGGAGACCCCTTACAAAGCAGATCAAGATAAGAAAAGAAAAAACACGGAAGACCAACACTTGCCAGCAAGGACAACAAGCCGATACCGGGGTGAACCGGGGATCCACGACGACGCCCCCAAGAGGGTAACGACGCATCACGCCGCCGTCGACGAGACTGAAGGTCAAGGGTTTTCACCCGGAGCCCTAGCGAAGAAGGTAGCCGCAACAGCGCCCCCAAGAGGATAACGGTACCCGCAGGCATCGCCGCCGTTGGTGCCGAAGCATTGAGCTTTCACCCGGAAAAACCTTCAAGCCGCTCCACGACGACCTCGCGCCCGCCGTCCCCGAGAGTGACCTCCTAAACCCTAAACCCTTTTGGTAATATCTTCATTCATTTAGGACTCATAATCTGTCCATATCTTCATGTGTAATCTATCACAATTATTTTGTATTCCTTTACAAGAATATATGTTCTTACATAAGAATTGTCAGGAATGCGACATTGTATATGTTTCTCAATGTTTGTGCCATTAAATTTCTTCGTATTTGCACTAGTGTAATAATTTTTCTAGTGCCAACATTGTTTTTTGGGTGTGGGCGTACACTGCTGTTCTTCATTTGGGTGGTATGACTGTAAGAAAAAGTCCCAATGAAAAAGTACCAGAGCTCACACAGCGTCAGTCTAAACTGGCTTTTGCAAACAACATGTCTGAACTGGCATTTTGGATCTGAACAATCTAACATGAATGACCAGGCCAAGCTGCTATAATTGTCCCGATCTAGATGACAGATTAGGCAAAATTGGTGATATTTCCTACAGTTTTATGAAGGGTACATAGCACAGAATAATATAAGCTCGTGCAGCGCTCTTCTGTCACAATAAAAATGACAAAAAATGTTTGCGATATCCTGACATATATAGCACTCAGGCATTTCGATTTGTTGAAGCAGCAGATTGCAAAACAAATATCAACCGCAAACCCCAACGAAAGTAGAAAAAACAGTGCCAAACTCCACTTTTACAATCGTAGTTCAACCTAATATTACTGAACAAACTGTGGTAAACTGTCAAGTTACACCACAACATCAATCAGCACTTCTCGTCGGCGGTATTCTGAGCAGGGAGCAAGGTGACAACGCGCTTCAGCTGGTAGCACTTGTGTCTTGTTCTACCATTGGCTTCTCAGCATTTTCCCGAATACTTGGTCAGTATCTCAAAATTACTCATGTTCAGGTTTTAGCTATTCAAGAGCTTGTGACACACATGAACAAACAGCATGTCTTATATCAGGCAACACTCAGTAAATTTGCTGAGAAGAAAAGCACCGGATAAAGAAAAATGGCTGAGACAAATCACATACCGAACATGGACAATCAACCTTCAGAACTCTTTTTTACACATTGGTCCGTTAGGCATGGTAATCTCAATGGAATTTATGCTGTGTAACAGCAAATACTCATGTTTAGTGTCTGTAGTTCGCAATGCAAATTGGAAACTATAGCCAACAAAATACTAAAATCACCACTGAACATAGTACTACAAACCAGTTTATTCTACTCTAGGATAAAGACATACCAAAACATGTGTTCCTCGTACCCTCAGCTCCCCGTACCCTTTGCTAAATACTTGGGACCATATAAAGTATTTGTTTGGTTCTACTGCATATAGACAAATTTGTATTTTCCCCAATAAACCAAGATATGTTTGTGTATGCAACCACAAGTTGGAAGCGTGCAACACGTATTTGTTTGGTTCTCCTAGCATCTCCCAACGTCCGCTAGCTCACTCATGTGTTCCACGCCTTGTTTTATCATGTACAGATTAACGCTACAAGGACAACTGAAAATCGCCACTCAGATAACTAGCGTTTGAGTTTTGCACTATAAGCCAGTCTAGTCTACGATAAAAACATACCCAAACATGTTGAGTTAATTATGTGATAGAAAAGCAGTGTATTTAAGCGAAAAATTTTCTCTTAGCTATTGATGAAATGTAAAAAATATTAGAATATGTAAACATCTGACACTCTCGGTAGAGGGAAAATATGTAGGCATATTGTATACTAATGTTGTCAAAACTACTAGTATTTTGTACCACAAGTTGAACGGATGTAAAATTTACAAATTACACAATTTTCCTTTGAATGGACACTCATGGTCCTCAAAAATTTCCAGACCCCTGGTCCTGCCATTTCATGGCTCCTGTGGGCCAGCATGGTCCGCGAGGTCTTGTGCTTCAAGCCTTATTTTGTCTTGTACAGATGTACGATATTAGGGCAACTAAAATCATCACTCAAAAAACATAGTACTACAAGCCAGTCTATTTTAGTCTAGGACAAAGACGTACCAAAACATGTGTTCCTCGTACCCTCAGCTCCTCTTTCCCTTTGCTAAATACTTGGGACCATATAAAGTATTTGTTTGGTTCTACTGCATAGACAAATTTGTATTTTCCCCAATAAACGAAGATATGTGTGTGTATGCAACCAGAAGTTGGAAGCGTGCAACACGTATTTGTTTGGTTCTCCTAGCATCTCCCATCGTCCGCTAGCTCGCTCATGTGTTCCACGCCTTGTTTTATCATGTACAGATTAACACTACAAGGACTAATGAAAATCGCCACTCAGATAACTAACGTTTGAGTTTTGCACTATAAGCCAGTCTAGTCTACGATAAAAACATACCCAAACATGTTGAGTTTATTATGTGATAGAGAAGCAGTGTATTTAAGCGATAATTTTTCTCTTAGCTATTGATGAAATGTAAAAAATATTAGAATATGTAAACATCTAACACTCTCGGTAGAGGGAAAATATGTAGGCATATTGTATACTAATGTTGTCAAAACTACTAGTATTTTGTACCACAAGTTGAACGGATGTAAAATTTACAAATTATACAATTTGCCTCTGAATGGACACTCATGGTCGTCAAAAATTTCCAGACCCCTGGTCCTGCCATTTCATGGCTCCTGTAGGCCAGCATGGTCTGCGAGGTCTTGTGCTTCAAGCCTTATTTTGTCGTGTACAGATATACGATATTAGGACAACTAAAACCACCACTCAAAAAACATAGTACTACAAGCCAGTCTATTTTAGTCTAGGATAAAGACGTACCAAAACATGTGTTCCTCGTACCCTCAGCTCCTCTTTCCCTTTGCTAAATACTTGGGACCATATAAAGTATTTGTTTGGTTCTCCTGCATATAGACAAATTTGTATTTTTTCCAATAAATGAAGATATGTATGTATATTCAACCACAAGTTGGAAGCGTGCAACACGCCGATGAGGTTTCTCATGGTTGGGATATTTTGTATAAATTCTGCCCTTAGATTACATAAATAACGAGGTGAAAACAAGATTTTAACAGAATTCTCGCGTAAACACACCTTCGTCTATGAATATATAGCAGGCAAACCATGTACTCACAAATTGTAATTTTTTTCTAACACTATGGATAGAATTTGAATTGGGAATTTTGTGTACATGGAGTCTTGAGGCACAAGTCATGACCAATCACATGTCAAGTTGATTATGTGACACAAAAGCATTATATTTATGTGACTCAGTTTTGTTTAACTATTGAAGATTTAAATATTTGAATGTGCAAGTTGCACGCATGCGAATTTTGCAAATTACGCAAGCTGCCTTCCACTGGTCATCAAAAGTTTGCGGACTACATGGCGTGTCCCCTGGCCATATGGTTCTAGCATCTCCCAGCGTCCGCTAGCTCGCTCATGTGTTTCACGCCTTGTTTGTAATGTACAGATTAACGCTATAAGGATAACTGATAACCGCCACTCAGATAACTAGCATTTGAGTTCTGCACTACAAGCCAGTCTAGTCTACGATAAAAAACATACCAGACATGTTGAGTTTATTATGTGACAGAAAAGCATTGTATTTATGCGATAATTTTTCTCTTGGCTATTCATGAAATGTAAAAAATATTAGAATATGTAAACATCTCACACTCTCCGTGGATGGAAAATATGTAGGCATAATACTAATGTTGTCAAAACTACTAGTATTTTGTACCACAAGTTGAACGGATTCAAAATTTACAGATTACACAATTTGCCTCTGAATGGACACTTATGGTCGTCAAACATTTCCAGACCCATGGTCCTGCCATTCCATGGCTCCTGTGGGCCAGCATGGTCCGCGAGGTCATGTGCTTAAAGCCTTATTTGGTCGTGTACATATATACGCTATTAGGACAACTAAAATCACCGCTTAAAGAACATAGTATTACAAGCCAGTCTATTATAGTCCAGGATAAAGATGTACCAAAACATGTGTTCCTCGTACCCTTTGCTAAATACTTGGGACCATATAAAGTATTTGTTTGGTTCTACTGCATGTACACAAATTTGTATTTTTCCCCAATAAACAAAGATATGTGTGTGTATGCAACCACAAGTTGGAAGCATGCAACACGCCAATGAGGTTTTTCATGGTTGGGATATTTTGTATAAATTCTGCCCTTAGGTTACATGAATAACGAGGTGAAAACATAATTTTAATAGCATTCTCGCAAAGATGTGCCTGTGTATGATAGAATTTCGAATTTATTTCAATATACCCACAGAGAAATAGAAAACACACCTTCGTCTATGAATATATAGCAGGCAAACCATGTAATCACAAATTGTAAAAAGCAATGCTAACACTATGGATAGAATTTGAATTGGGAATTCTGTGTACACTTGAGTCTTGAGGCACAAGTCATGACCAATCACGTGTCGAGTTGATTATGTGACACAAAAGCAATATATTTATGTGACTCAATTTCGTTTAACTATTGACGATTCAAATATTTGAATGTGCAAGTGGCACGCATGCGAATTTTACAAATTACACAAGCTGCTCTCCACCGGTCATCAAAAGTTTGCAGCTGCTAGCTCGCTCATGTGTTCCATCCCTTGTTTTGTCATGTACAGATAAACGCTATTAGGACAACTAAAAGTCGCCACTCAGATAACTAGCGTTTGAGTTTTGCACTACAAGCCAGTCTAGTCGATGATAAGAACATGCCCAAACATGTTGAATTTATCATGTGACAGAAAAGCAATATATTTATGCGATGATTTTTCTCTTAACTATTGATGAAGTTTAAAAATTATTAGAATATGTAAACATCTCACACTCTCAGTAGAGGGAAAATGTGTAGGCATATTGTATACTAATGTTGTCAAACTACTAGTATTTTCTACCACAAGTTGAACGCATGCAAATTTTACAACTTACACAAGTTACTCCTGAATGGACACTCATGGTAGTAAAATAATTCCAGACCCCTGGTCCTCCCATTCCAGAGTAAATAGCACCGGAGGTCATAGAACTTGTCTCTCACGTGCACTTAAATCACACAACTTGTAAAATAGACTAACCGATCACACAACTTGCCAAACGCGTGCACCGCAGGTCACAAACTGCTTAACCGGACGATTTTTTAAAAAAACTCGTCACATGAGCGTGCCTCGTAAGGTTAATAGGGACTTTTAACAAAAACGTTAATATGGACTGAAATGTATGCAGAAACCCTATAAAATTTTGAGGAGGTAAATGAAAAATGGTCTACGGACCATTGAATCGATCCCGTTGGAGACTCCAAAAAAAATACAATTTCACATGAACCCTGCCAGATAAACATGAGGGAGGGTTTGTAAAATTGTAAGTGTCATGTTGACCGAACGTGACACGCGCGTGATGTGTTCAAAACCGTCCGGTTAACCGGATTGTGACCTGCGGTACACGCATTTGACAACTTCTGTGATTGATTTGTCTATTTTACAAGATGTGTGACTTAATTGCACGTTGAGGACAAGTTCTATGACCTCCGGTGCATGGTCCTAGCATCTTCCAGCCCCGCTAATTCATGTTTTTCACACCTTGTTTTGGCATGTACATAGAAACGTTGGACAACTGAAATCGCTACTCTGAGAACATAGTACTACAATACAAGCCAGTCGATCTAGGATAAAAACATACCGAAAACATGTGTTCCTCGTTCGCTCAGCTCCTCTGCCCGGCCTATAAGTGCGCTCTCCATCTCCTGCCATGGATGCACCCCAAACACCATACCAAGCTCATCTCCATCATATCTGCCACATAAACACAGCGGAGAGAAAGAAAGGAGGAGCATGGCAACAACGTCGGTGTTCGGCAAGGGGCTGCCCGTCGACGTGAAGAGTGTGAAGCCGAATTTGATGAAGGTCACGCAGAGCCTTAACAAGCCGATCATGGTTATCGCCCCGACAGAGGCAGGGACGTACCCCGTCATCGTGTTCCTGCACGGTTTCGAGTTGGCGGCCCATGATTATGAGCAGCTCCTCAGGCATGTCGCCTCCCATGGGTTCATCGCGGTGGCACCACAGGTAGCCTCCTGCATCTCCGCACCATCTTCGTTCTCTTCCTGCCCATTTTCAAGGTTACTTGTTTAAATTATTTAAACAGTGGCATTCCAGGTCATGTATTTACTAATCAAAATCGACGAAAAATATGTATATACACAACTCATCATACTTTTTAGGATCACTGCAAAACACGTATTACTTAGGCAGTCTAACCTCAATTTCAACTGCGAAAATGAATTAAATTTAATTGAGCCGTAGGACAACTATCGAATGAAACGGATACAAAAATTACTAGCCGGTTAGGAATTAATATGATCGACAAATCACTGTTTATTAAGATAAGATAAAACGAGTATTTTCACAATATAGTACTCTCACCTTCCACCTACACTTGTATCAACAGCTCTACTCGGTGACATGCCTCGAAGACGATAGTTGGGACATAAACATGGCTAAGCATATCACCAACTGGCTCGCAGGAGAGGACGGGCTCCAGTTCGTCCTCGAGAACAAGTTCAAGCTTGACAGCGTCAAGCCTGACCTCTCCAGGTAAGGATGGCCTACTTAGTACAAAAAAATGAACTAAGTTTTGGCAAAACACCACTTTTTACGAAAACTAGTTCATTTGTTTGAACTAGGCTAAACTTAGAGGGTACCCTAAAGGTTTTAAAATTCCATCTCTATCTCCAGGTTGGCCCTGGCCGGCCACAGCCGAGGCGGCCACGCAGCCTTCGCTCTAGCCCTGGGGTTGGGGGACCCTAAGATCAAGCTGGCACTCAAGTTCTCTGCCCTCATCGGCGTCGACCCGGTGGCCGGGGCAGCCCCAGGCTCACAGTGTACACCAAAGATCCTCACCTTCAAGCCTCGCTCGCTCGACTTGGGGATGCCGGCCCTGGTCTTGGGAACCGGGAAGCTTCAGGAGGATGGCTCCGAGTCAAAATGCACCCCTGCAGGCATCAACCACACCGCGTTCTACGACGAGTGCATCCCGCCGCGCTACCACTTTGTGGCCAAGGACTACGGGCACATGGACATGCTGGACGACGGTGTGCACTCCATTGTCACCTGGATGAGCAAACTGGTGTGCACGTGTAACAAGAATGGCACCAAAAACCTTGCCAGGCAGAGCATGGGAGGAGTCATGGTCGCATTCCTGAGGGCTGTCCTGGAGGACAATGATGAAGATCTTAAAGCCATACTTGATAACCCCGGGCTTGCACCAATCATACTGAACCCAGTTGAATATGATTTGGCATGAATGCCCAAGCTAGCCTCACGGGAAGGGAAGTTACATCACTACTACTATGTGGATTATGTATCTGCGCATCATGTGTGTTGAATAAAAAGTAATTATTAATTAGAAAAAAAAGCTTCATGATGTGCTTCATGAAATTTTATTGTCCAATACCACCACCATTCCGTCGAGGTTAGATTACAAGGTCTCTAAGATACTACCTGTAAAGAAAGGCAACACAAATGCAAAAACCGAAAAGGTAGGCATATGCATAATCTGCTAGTATGCATAATCTTCAGGTTATCCAATCCTGAAATTCACAAGTTCAGCTTTGGACACCGATAAAAATCAATCTACACTGACAATCCAAAGAGTAAACTGGTACTTGTCGGGGGATTAACCTCGGGTAGGTCAGAGACGGGGAAAAACAGAGGTACTGCCCCCGTCAAGTTGCCGAGCTACGGCCTAGGTCGGCCGAATCGTTGATATGTCGGCCGATGAATGGAGGCAAGAAGCACGTATACAGGTATCAGGTGGTTACCTGGCCGGGTTAATGAGAAACTCGGCCGGGTTACCCAGATGATCTTCATGCAGGTAAGGAACGAGCCGAATAACATGAGGTAAGGCCGAGTTAAACGAAGCTTGCAGGAGAAGGAAAAGCTTAGGGTCAAACCATAGCTGCAGGCTAAAAGGAATCTGAACAGGGCCAAGCGCAAGAGACAAAGAGGCGCAGGGACAGAGGGGCAGAAGGAGGTCACGGAGGTGACAGTGCTGAAGCCCGAGGCACGTGAAGGGGGCTGGAGCTTTGCCGTCATTGGAAGGAGACAGGAAAGGAGGCCGGAATTACCACTTTGGGACAAGCATATTCCTCGAATATGCTTGCCCGTCAACCTAAGGGCACCCAAGGCACCCTTTATAAGGGAAGTCTGGACCCGAGGGAGGAGAGTCTTTGAGCAACGTTAGGCTGGGGAAATTCACATAGTTCCCCAGAAAACAGCTCGGGAGCACTTGTAACCCATCGAGAAAGAAATAAAGTTCATCACTTTGGCAGCTTGAGTGTAAAGACAGTTGCATCTTCCTCCCTGATCCCACTAGCATCCATTGGCCCCATACTTTAGCCTACCCATGGCATCTGCCACCACCACCACGGTTGGCGCCATCGTGGGGCCAGCGGTGCTAGCTGGAGTTGTGATCCGGACGGAAACTTCATCAACACCGGGCGAGCGTTGTTTCGGTGGTCCAGAGATTTGGTCTCTGTGACTATGTCGAGACAATGCAGGAGCTTCAGGAAAACTCCCAGCAACGGATCTTCATCGGCTGGGCGAGCACAGGGTCTACGTCGGCGTCGGCGTCTCGGCGTTATCCTCACCAGTTGTTGTTGCGGGGAACCACCACGAAGCGCAATGAGCTGTCCATCGAGAACGTCCGGACAAGGCGTCGAGGTGATGGTCGCAGCAGGGCACCGGAGCAAAGACTTGGCGGGTCAAGCAGAGCCGCCGCAGTGCTGTGGTACGCCAAGGCAGACTACCGCAAACCGTTGAGGTAATTCCGCGGTGGCAAACCGGCGAACTACGACACACCCCCAAAGGCACCAAGAGTGAGAGGACCACCTCGGAGACCAGAGAACATTCTTCAGCAACTATAGATAACTTAACTACACCTGTAGCGCCGATACTTGATCCGCAAATGCTCAGCAGAGTTAGAGAAAACCAGGCAGAAAGTGCTGGTTGAGGCCCAAAAAGTATCGGCCCTGCGGGAGTCCTTGAACAGGACCCTGAGAGAATATGCAAAAGCTAATAAGCTTGATATCGCACCCGGCGGGTGGAATGACGAGATTAAGAGGAAAGAACCTCATGAGTGATATTAACAAAGAGCATGAAGCTCACGAGCCGAATCGGGCGATTTGGGTTTGCCGAGGTATAGTACCCGGAAAAACCTAAGATCGGCGAATGCCGCAGCATTGGAACTTGAGGGGTTAACAGGGGAAGCTCGGCAGAAGCAACAAGAAAGAGTGAATGAGCTGGTGCGCATCGCGAACCAGCAAAATGAAATGCTCGAGCTAACCGGCAAGACCAGGGCTTCACGAATGGTTCATTCGGCAGGGCAAGACTTTATCTGCTGAGCGACAAGATCTTCACCCGAAACAACGCTAGAAAAGAAAGAGCGAACCTCGGGGAAGAGGAACAAACAAATTGTTCCATACGACCAATAATTTGGAAAGGCAAATGAGAACAGAGGCAATGCAGGCCGAGGTAATAGTGGGGAGAGAAACCACGGCCGTGTGGAAAGGGACGGCGGCGGCCGAGGTAATGGGGAGCACGGCAGGAAAGAACCTGCAAGAGACAATCACGAAAACCAAACCCCGGCCGAAATAAGGAGAGAAGTGCCGCTCAACCCACAACAAAGACCTGAGCCTCGGCAAGAAAGAGAAGTGAGGCCAGCTCGCTACAATCAGGTGAATGAAAGGTATAATGATGGATATTCCGAGCTAGAATACGTAAACCAAGGAGGAGACAATCACTATGGGATGCAGGATAGAATCCTGTACAGAGACTTGCCAGCAAGTGATGCAAGAGTAAAATTGGATCGATTATACCGGTCCGAGCTATTGGAAGAGCAAGGTCCACCAGGTCCGGCATGTTTTGGGCCACGGATCATGGGCGAACCACCAGTGCCAAATTTTCAATTGGCAAGAGGCACAAAAACTTACAACGGAAGTACCAAGCCACAGGACTGGTTGATTGATTATGCCACCGCAGTAAAGATAGCGGGTGGCAACCTAAGATGGGCTGTACGGTATGTTCCACAGATGTTGGAAGGACCAGCCAGGGTATGGTTGAATAATCAACCAGCGGGCAGTATCAACTGCTGGTTAGATTTCGAAGAGATGTTCACGACAACTTTACCAAAGACATACAAGAGGCCGAATAGACCCGACAAGCGGCCATGTGCAAGCAAAGGCCGAATGAAACAGATAGAGAGTTTTTAACTCGATGGTGTAACCTGAGAAACTCGTGTGAGGGAGTTATCGAATCGCAAGCGATCGCTTGGTTCGCGCAAGGCTGCCGTTACGGCAGTGTGTTGTGGCAACGCCTGCAGAGAGATATGCCAACCACGCTAGCAGAAACTATCAGAATAGCGGACTCCTATGCTTTGGGTGACCCAACCCAACCAGAGTTAATGTCGGCAGATCATCGTGAGCAGCAAGACCAATACACGAGAGAATTGGCCGGGTCATCTAGGCGTGATTTCAGAGGAAGAAGAAGAGAAGAGAGGCCGGATTATAGGTATAATTCGGCCCAGGTGGCAGCTGTGGCCCAAGATCAGCCGAGTCACGGAATAACTCAGCTAAAAATGGACCTTAACGTGGACCGCAAGAAATGATGGAAAAAGGCAATGGACCCCGAGCAAAAGAAGCAATGGCAAGAGAAGTATACATTTGAATCCATGTTGGATCAGCCGTGTAAATTTCACACATCAAACCCATCTAGACCAGCCAATCACACAACCCGGCAATGTGCTTGGATGAAAAATGCGATGGGTAACCCGGCAGGAGTTCAAGCTCCCCATCAGATGCAACAGCAACATCAGCCGCAGTTAACTGGAGCAAATGCACAACAACTGATGCTGCCGCCCCCTCCTCCGAGGTATGATAACCCGGATCGGAGGGATGCAGTTCATCAAGTGATGAACCAGGGGCAGGACGGAAGGATAAATCCGGCAAATGCTGGACGCAATGATTACAGGGAACATCACCAGTCTTACTGCGTGTTCACGACAGAGCAGCAGGACAAACAGAGTGTGCAGCGCCGACATATGGAAGTGAATGCGGTTGTACCAGCAGTGCCAAGATACCAGCCATGGTCTGATCAAGATATAACTTGGAGCATAAAAGATCATCCCAGGATAATGCCGAGTCCAGGATCATACGCACTTGTGTTGGACCCGACATTTGTGGGACCAAGCATCAATGTGAAATTCTCAAAAGTACTCATTGATAATGGAAGCGATATTAACATCATGTACAAAGATACCATGCACAAACTCGGTATATCACGAACATCTGCGTCCACAAGGACAACTTTCCATGGGATAGTGCCGGGCTTTCATGTGAGCCCATTGGTAAAGTCCGAGTGGGACGTATTCGATACAAGAGATAACTGCAGAGCGAAAATTTGGAATTTGAGGTGGTTGATCCGGAAAGCTGTTATCATGCTCTACTCGGACGGCCACTTGACCGCCAAATTCATGAGCGTTGTCATATAGGTTATCTAAAGATGAAATTACCGGACCACAAGGGTGATAACGATTGCGAGGATTACAAGAAGTCAATGGAGTGTGCCTCGGCGGTCAAATTTGGCGAATCATTGGTCATAGCGAGGGAAAGAAAAGGATTCAAGAGGTAGCAGCCCTCGCGATCAACACAATTAAGCATGCGGCATTGGCCAACCCTCATGGCGTTTCTTTCCAACCAACCAAAGAGACGAAGAAAGTTCAGATTGATGAGCAATTCCCGAGCGCCTTGTCACTATTGGTGCAGGTCTTGACGCCAAATAGGAAGGCGAGCTCACCAACTTCCTCCGTGAGAATCGGGACATATTTGCATGGTCTACTCAAGATCCGCAAGGTGCCGAGGAGTTGGTGAGCACTCTTTAAACGTCGGGCCAGGAGCACGGCCGGTGAAGCAACCTCTCCGCCGCCACCAAGACAGGAGAAAAGTGATAGGAGATGAGATAGCTCGCTTCGCCGCGGGTTTATCATGGAGGTACTTTATCCGGATTGGTTATCAAATCCGGTGCTAGTAGAAAAGAAGAAAGATGACCCTAATGTAGCCATTGTGTGGCGAATGTGTATCGACTACACTAACCTAAAAAAGGCGTGTCCGAAAGATCCTTTTACATTGCCTAGCATAGACCAAGTCATTGACTAGACCGGCCGTGAGTTGTTATCATTTGTAGACGCGTATTCTGGTTTCCACCAGATACCGTTAAATCCGGCCGATCAAATAAAGACTGCATTTATTACCCCGTACGGGGCTTATTGTTATCGCACGATGCCATTCGGCCTGAGAAATGCGGGAGCAACGTATCAAAGGTGCATGCAAAAATGTTTACATGATCAGATAGGTAAAAATGTACAAGTATATGTTGATGATGTAGTCATCAAAACTAAGGAAAGCAGAACCTTGCTAGAAGATATACGGCAAACTTTCGCGAACCTGAGAAGGTTCCGAATGAAACTCAACTCGGAGAAATGCACATTTGGCGTGCCGGCGGGAAAACTACTCGGTTTCCTTGTGTCCAGCCGAGGTATCGAGGCTAATCCAACGAAGATAAGAGCAATAGAAAAAATGGAATTGCCGAGATGTTTGAATGATGTACAAAAATTCACGGGCTGCCTCGCCTCGCTTAGTCGATTTGTATGTCGGCTAGGAGAAAAGGCACTGCCACTCTATCAGCTGATGAGAAAGTCGGACAAGTTCGGCTGGACTCCCCAGGCCGACCTTGCGTTTCACGAGTTGAAAAAGATGCTAGTTACGGCACCCATTTTAGCTTCTCCGTTATCGAAGGAACCTATGCTACTTTATATAGCGGCTACCAATCGAGTAGTTAGTACTGTGGTTGTAGTAGAACGGCTTGAAGAGGGTAAGTCAGTTCAGAGGCCAGTATATTATTTAAGTGAAGTATTATCCACTTCAAAGCAGAATTATCCGCATTATCAGAAGATGGCCTATGGAGTATATATGTCGGCAAAAAAGCTTAAGCATTACTTTGAAGAGCATCCAATCAGAGTAATATGTGAGGCACCCATAGCCGACATATTGAACAACAAAGACGCAAGTGGCCGAATAGCAAAATGGGCGATCGAGTTATCACCGTATGCTCCACAATTTGATAGAAGAGATGCAATCAAATCTCAGGCTGTCGCCGACTTTCTCGTAGATTGGGCCGAGGTACAATATGAGCCACCCTTGCCAGATCCAAATTACTGGACTATGCACTTTGATGGTTCCAAACTAAGGAACGGTTTGGGCGCAGGAATAGTGCTGACCTCCATCTAAAAGATCAATTGAAGTATGTACTGCAAATACATTTTGCCGCGTCCAACAATGTAGCTGAATATGAAGCACTAGTCCATGGATTAAAAGTGGCAAAAGAAATGGGAATACGCCGAATCCTATGCTACGGTGACTCGGATCTGGTAGTACAGCAAGTGTCGGGCACTTGGGACGCACTAGATGCTAATATGGCTTTATACAGATTCCATGTGCAGAAGATCAGTGGATATTTTGAAGGATGTGAATTCCACCACATACCACGAGCAGAAAATGACGCAGCTGACACATTGTCAAAATTAGGATCAACTCGGCAATCGATTCCGCCAGGTATAGCCCTTGAGCACCTCAGGAAACCGTCAATAAACCCATCACCAGAATCCGAATCAATCTTTATCCCAGAAAGTTCTGCAGAGAATCATACACCAATGGAAATAGATCCGCAGCAAGATTCGGAACCCTAAAGAGGGACGGAGGTAATAGCGATCATGGAAAGGGCCGAGGTATGTATGTCGGCAGAGAGCATGGAGATAGACAGTGAAATCACTGCAGAAAGAGCAACGCCGACATGGGCGCAACCCATATTTTCGTACCTAAAAGACGCAGTATTGCCGAGTAATGAAGTAATAGCCAGACAAACCGTCAGAAGAGCAAAGGCCTATACAATCATAAACAATGAGTTATATAAGAGAAGCGTAACGAGCATATTGCAGAAGTGCGTGGGTCCCGCAGAAGGTCGGGAGATCCTTCTAGATATACACCAAGGAGAATGTGGGCACCATGCCTCATCTCGCGCTTTAGTAGCCAAGGCATTCAGGCATGGATTTTACTGGCCAACGGCGTTAAAAGAAGCAGAAGAGTTAGTCAAGAAATGCAATGGGTGTCAGAGATATGCAACCAGAATACATATTCCGTCGGCCGAGTTAAAAACAATACCCATCACATGGCCATTTTCTGTATGGGGTTTAGACATGGTAGGACCTTTCAGGCCGGCAAGAGGAGGAATGACCCACATCTTGGTTATGGTGGACAAGTTCACAAAATGGATTGAAGTAAAACCAATCAAAAAATGTGATGGGCACACAGCAGTGAAGTTCCTCAAGGATATCATCTTGAGATACGGATACCCACATAGCATTATTACGGATAATGGCACGAACTTTGCAGAAGGAGCCTTCGCTAGATTTTGCCAAGAGAAACGCATAAGACTAGATGTTGCCTCAGTGGCTCACCCAGCATCCAATGGACAAGTTGAAAGATCTAATGGACTGGTTTTATCAGGAATAAAACCACGACTAGTCGAACCATTGCAAAGGTCGGCAGGATGTTGGATTGAGGAATTACCAGCAGTATTATGGAGCCTCAGGACTACTCCGAACAGATCAACAGGTTACACACCATTCTTTTTGGTATATGGAGCAGAGGCTGTGCTTCCAACCGACATAATACATGACTCGCCAAGAGTTACTCAATATACATCTTCAGAGGTAAATGAAGTAGCTCGGCAAGATGCCGTAGACCTGTTGGAAGAAGCCCGGGAATTGACATTATCACGATCGGCCATTTATCAACAGAACTTACGGCGGTATCACAGCAGGAAAGTGAGTCCAAGAGTATTCAAAGAAGGAGATTTGGTCCTCCGGCTGGTGCAACGACAGACCGGCACGCACAAATCGTCACACCCATGGGAAGGACCATTTATTGGGAGCAAAGCATTGCACAACGATGCATACTATCTGATTGATGCTCAATCACCTGGAGAAGGCAAGGCAAACAAAGTTGGCGAAAGAAAGCGTTACTGGAATGTGGCTTTACTTCGGCCATTTTACTCATAGGTTTATGTCTCAAGGTCACCAATGATGTATTTAAACCTCGGCACCCTGAGCAGTTAGTCGGGGACTGCCATATGTGATGTTATCTCTTGTTTGATATTTAAACCTCGGCACCCAGAGCAGTTGCTCGGGGACTGCCATATGTGATGTTATCTCATGTTTGATATTTAAACCTCGGCACCCAGAGCAGTTGCTCGGGGACTGCCATATGTGATGTGATCTCATGTTTGATCTTTTAAACCTCGGCACCCAGAGCAGTTGCTCGGGGACTGCCACATGTTATGTTATCTCATGTTTGATATTTAAACCTCGGCACCCGGAGCAGTTACTCGGGGACTGCCATGTGCAATGATTATTAGGTGTTATATGTTTAGACATTGGCATCCAGAGCAATAGCTCGGGGACTGCCATATCGTATACTTATATCTTTCGCGTTACACACTTGAACAGTGACGATCAGAGCAGTAACTCGAAGAGTGCCACATGTTGTTTTCCTTTCTTGTTACGAGTATGCACCTTGGTGCCCAAAGCATCGACTCAGGAACTATCATAGGATTGTCAAATTCATGGACACATAGACTTTAGCACCTAAACCAACGACTCGGAAACTATGAGCCAACAAGGCAAGAAAGTAAATCCTGAAAGATGAAGAAATTATGAGCCAACAAGGCAAGAATTCAGACGAGCATCCACTTAACTAAAAGTCTCAAAAGCACATAGCGAAAGAACCTCGAATCATACGAGTTGACAAATTTTTTCGTCTACATTGAACACCCGGCATACCAGGGATCACGAATAACCTAAGCATTGTTCGTTGGAGGAGGAACCACTTGATCAGGTGCAGGGCACTCCGAAGTAGGAGGAACTTCGACTGAGGTTGCCTCGCCTTCCGCCGACCCAGGAGTGACTTCGGCGGTATCACGGGGTTGTTCAGGAGCGTCGTCTGTGTAGAATGCCGGTGCCTTTGGAGGAAGATCGTGCATCACCATTGCTATCGAGCTTGAGCTAGAGCTATTGGATGTGGCGAATCATCTTCACCTTCCCGTGCTCGAGAATCATCACCCAAAGCATCTTCACGCGGCCTCTTCATCCGGATGCGGAGAAAGCTTCCTTCCGTTCAAGTGCACGCGTCGGCATACTCGACGAGCTGGAAAGCCCGAGCTTGCCGAAGAGCAACAAAGGTGGGATCTTCAACCCACCGGGAGCCAGTGCGCAGATTCATCAGAATGTCAAGGGAGATATCTTCATACCATGACATGATCACAGTAAGGGCCATGTCGGCACCAGCACGCGCAGCAGATTCCCTCCAAAGACTCAATCGCCTCTCAGATGCCTTCAGCCTGGTCACCAATAACTTGATCTCGTCGATATCAGGAGTCCCTGTGGTATTCGGCCAGAGTGCATGATAAGCTTTGATAGCAGCCTCCACCAAGTCCCGACCCATGATTTTCATCGGACCAACTGCAGCACCAACAGCAACCAAGAAATCCTCCATCGAATATTCGAAGTCAACAAAGATCGGGTTCACCTCGTGACGCGAGCAAGAACAGCTCTAGAACTCACGGGTTTGGACTCGGGGAAGTGATCTGCGCAAAACATGAACATGTCAAAAGATAGCAGCGAAAGCAAAGAAAATTTCTAGCTCGGCCAAGCCAAATAACTTACGATGAATAAAGCCCATCATTATCTGAAGGTCTTTGGCCCAAGCAGTTTTACTCTTCTCGAAACGAGCAAGTTCCTCGCTCAAACCACGAGTTTTAAGTTCGGCAGTCTCGAGGAGCTCTTTGCTCTTCTGTAAATCCAGAGTCAGCCGATTCTTCTCCTCGGCGAATTCTTGATCAACCTTTTCTAGCTCGGATTTCTGAGAGAACTTGAGTGTATCAACCTCGGATTTCAGACGAGCTATCTCATCATCTTTCTCTTGCAGTTGCGCCGAGTGAACTGCGCTTTGTTCTAAAAAATGAAGCATCACGTCAGGCATGGGCATGCAATCTTGTTGCGACGCTGCAAAGTCTTGCAACTCGGCTTTGCCACAGCCCAACGCAATAAGGAAACTTAGTTTATATACTAAAAGAAGAAGAAAGGAAGTGAAAAGGAAACTAACCTTCCAAGGTCTTGATCTTCTTTTCAAGGCGGATATTGAGGTTATTGATATTACCTATTCAACAAGAGGTGAGCCGGCATTCCGCGGACGAGTATATGAGTAAGGAGAAAATGAGGAAAACGAATTATTGACTTACCAGCCTTTTTGGCCACGGGCAGAACTTTCTCGTACTTCTCTTCCAGCTTACGGTGCAAAAAGAGCAACCTCTGGAACTCGGCGGTCCGTCGGTCATGTGCAACCTAAGCAATGAAGCAAAGTTATAAAACAACAATTAAAAGCTATAACAGATCCGAATCAAGTGAGACTTAATTCAGATCTAGGTGGCTGGATATTCAAAGCTATAACAGATCCGAATCAAGCAAAGCTTAATTCGGCTCTAGGTGGCTGGATATTCAAAGCTATACCAGATCCGAATCAAGTGAGACTTAATTCAGATCTAGGTGGCTGGATATTCAAAGCTATAACAGATCCGAATCAAGCAAAGCTTAATTCGGCTCTAGGTGGCTGGATATTCAAAGCTATAACAGATCCGAATCAAGCAAAGCTTAATTCGGCTCTAGGTGGCTGGATATTCAAAGCTATACCAGATCCGAATCAAGTGAGACTTAATTCAGATCTAGGTGGCTGGATATTCAAAGCTATAACAGATCCGAATCAAGAAAAGCTTAATTCGGCTCTAGGTGGCTGGATATTCAAAGCTATACCAGATCCGAATCAAGTGAGACTTAATTCAGATCTAGGTGGCTGGATATTCAAAGCTATAACAGATCCGAATCAAGCAAAGCTTAATTCGGCTCTAGGTGGCTGAAGATTCAAAGCTAAACCAGATCCGAATCAAGTAAGACTTAATTCAGATCTAGGTGGCTGGATATTCAAAGCTATAACAGATCCGAATCGAGCAAAGCTTAATTCGGCTCTAGGTGGCTGGAGATTCAAAGCTAAACCAGATCCGAATCAAGTAAGACTTAATTCAGATCTAGGTGGCTGGATATTCAAAGCTATAACAGATCCGAATCAAGCAAAGCTTAATTCGGCTCTAGGTGGCTGGATATTCAAAGCTATACCGGATCCGAATCAAGTGAGACTTAATTCAGATCTAGGTGGCTGGATATTCAAAGCTAAACTAAATCAGAATCAAGCAAGACTTAATTCAGATTTAGGTGGCTGGAGATTCAAAACTACGCCAGATCCGAGTCAAGAAGGACTTAACTCGGCTCTATGAGAATGGAAATTCAAAGCTACGTCAAAACTAAACAAACTATGAACTAGGTGGCCGAACTAATGAAACCTTAGAAATAAAAATACGTCAAACTTCCAAGCATACAACAAGTTATTTCCTTGCAAGTTTCGGGGACTAGAGAGTATGATAATATGTGGAAAATAATTTAAGACCCGGAGATAAAACAATTACCGCATTCATCTTGTTCGTATCAATGATAAACTGGGCGGCTTGGTGAAGGCGCCTTGATGTCGAAAAGCTGGAAGGGTTGGTTTTGGATTGCCCTCAAACGATCGTGACATTCCGCTTATTGGCAAATTCAACCAGCTCAAGGCTATTATCATTGTCCGGGTTAAAACTTTACCCCGGGCAGGCGGTCCAACCACGGCAGTCGCAGGACTCTTATGAAGAGCAAGCCGTCGCCGATGGCGAGCAGTGCCTTTGGCGAATCTGACTCCTTCGCGATGCCTCTGCAATACTTGGCTGAGAGGTGCCGGCAAAACTTTTCTGAGAAGAGGTCTTGACGGCAATAACACGTTTCTCCTTAGAAGAGGCACCGGCAGGAAGTTGTGCCTCCGAGGTAGGGACGGAATCCTTAGGAGCAGTGGAGGCTAAGCTCGCAGAGGGCGCCGGGGTAGCGGTCTTCTCGGCAGAGGTCGGAGTGACCGTAGGAACTGCCGGAGTAGATGGAAGCTCAATTGTAACGCTGGGGCCCATAGAGGGGGCAACTGGCTCGACGAAAACGTCGGAGGGCCGGATCGGATCAGGATCGATGGGAGAAGTCTCACGGGCATCACGACGAGCAGGCGACGTATTTAGAGCAGGGGGAGAAGCAGGACGAATAGGACTGGGAACACGATTATCATCAGCAGGAGGAGGAGACGGCGGCCGAATCGGACGGCTAGTCATACTAGGACCGCCGGGTTTAACAGACAAAGGAGCACTGCCAAAATAAGAAAGAGGATTCGTCAGTATGGGAAACAGAAAGAGAGAAACAAGTAATATAGGCAAAAGAACTTACCCAGAAACCCCGGGCATAGTCTTGCGCCTGGGAGGATTCGGGGCGGATTTCTTTATTCGCTTCTTAGGAGCCGCCTCCGAGGCACTAGCAGGAGCCCCGCTTCCCGAGGTAGGGAGGCCGGGAAGCAATAGGTTCGGCGTTGTGAACCGGCCGGATTAGCTGGGAAAGTAGAAGCCGGAAATGCATAAGAAATAGGCATGGCGGCAACTACCTCAAGAACTTGGACCTCGTCCGAATCACCTTCCTCCTCTTGCGCTGGAGTTTTGCCGCGAGCACGGGCCGGAGCAGGATCCGACTTAGGGACGAACTCCTCGGAGTCCGGCTCGCCAGTATCCGGGGCACTCCTGTCTGCGGGCCAAGGGAGCTGCAGAACCTCGGCGTCCTCGTTCTTCTGCTCTGCAAACCTCTGCAGGACGGGGAGAAAGAAAGTCATGTAAACCAGTCTCTAAGAATTAAGGAGAAATAGAGTAATGAAGATTAGGAATACCTCGGGAGGCGGATTGTCGCGAGTAAATGGTTTTAACCCCCAGGACCAATCCTCAGGCATCTCGGTCTTGAAGATAGCTCGGACGCGCTTATGAATGAGATAGTTGTCCAACTCCACGGTCGAGACTCGGTTCGGATCAAGAGGACCACTCATGTAGCAAAGCTTGTGGGTCCGCTGCTGGAAGGGGCAGATCCGGCTACTGATAAAGGTTGCCATCAGGTCTTCACCGCACAGCCCGGCCCGGATCAACTCTTTTAGCCGAATCTCAAAAGCCTCGGCCAGGGCATGAGTTTTTCTCGGATTATATAGCCAATTCACTTTGGAAGGGGGGCCAATTGAGAACGGTGGGGCGAATCTTGTCTTAGCCCTCTGTTCTTGGCGTAGAAGAATGACTTGTGCCATTTCTTGCACTCCAATCCGGTGACACGAGGAACACGGATTTCCTCAGGTGTAATAGACGCCGCCCGCATTGGGTGAGCAGCTTCTCGGAAGGATGCAGATTTGTCGGGAACAACGTTGGGCGGATCTGGAAGAACTTGACCAGACATGTCTTGATGGCCACAGGCAAGTAACCCTCGGCCGAGATAAAAGCGGAAAGAAGCTATGGCGTTCGCAGAAGATGATGCGGTGAAGGCGAAATGTCGAAATTCTCTAGCGAAATTGCTAAGAGGAAGACCGAAGCCGCGGGCGAAGTGGGACATGAAGACCACGTACTCACCCTCTCTGAGATCTGGAGAGGATTCGCTGCCGGGTAAACGACAGGAAACCTCGGCAGGAATCCGCCGAGTTCGGATGAGCCATTCGATCTCGCGGATGAAGAGCCTGCCACGATCCACGCTCGGGCCGGGCAGCGTCGCCGTCCTCAACTAGAGCACCGCTAAATGAACAAGACATAGTTCCGCGGAGAGATCGCGGAGGAAAAACTAGCGGAGGAGGGCTTAGAGCTACAGGCCCGTCGAACTTCGAAAACAATGGCGAAAAGGAGAAACCGTCGCTGAGTACGGAAATTATGCGGATCGATCTAGAGCAAGGACAGGGCAAGATGGCGAAAAGGACTCACCGTGGCGGGACACCGCCAGTAGAGCGCGGAAAAAGGCGAAACGACGCCGTGGAATCCTCGCCGGAAGCTCTGGATGGCGGCGGAGGCGGCAGAGAGCACACGAAGGGAGGAAGGAAGGAGAGCGGACGCGAGCGATAAGGGGAAAGGTGAACCCAACGGGCGCTTTCCCACTTTATAGGCAAGCGATGAGCAGGGAGTGGGATCGTGGGTGTGGCGATTACCGTGTGGATCGTGGGTAGCACAACGCACGACGGTGAATGGAGCCACACCAACGCCACATACAAGGAGAAGTTATTACGATCCCAAGAGGAGCGGAACACGAGGCGATGAAGCGGCGCAGGCAGTGGTTCACCGTGGCTTGTCAAGAATGCAGAAAAGGACCTAAAAACTAGGAGAGCAATGATGGGGTAACACGAGGACTTAGCGTATGGAGGAAGGAGCGAGAGAACCTCGGACAAGGCCGTATGCGGAAACAAGACTAAAAGAAGATGTTGAAGCTGATATAACCCGGCCAAAGTAATTGTGAGGCCACACCAGCCGGGACTAATGTCGGGGTTAACCTCGGGTAGGTCGAGACGGGAAAAGCAGGTACTGCCCCCGTCAAGTTGCCGAGCTACGGCCTAGGTCGGCCGAATCGTTGATATGTCGGCCGATGAATGGAGGCAAGAAGCACGTATACAGGTATCAGGTGGTTACCTGGCCGGGTTAATGAGAAACTCGGCCGGGTTACCCAGATGATCTTCATGCAGGTAAGGAACGAGCCGAATAACATGAGGTAAGGCCGAGTTAAACGAAGCTTGCAGGAGAAGGAAAAGCTTAGGGTCAAACCATAGCTGCAGGCTAAAAGGAATCTGAACAGGGCCAAGCGCAAGAAACAAAGAGGCGCAGGGACAGAGGGGCAGAAGGAGGTCACGGAGGTGACAGTGCTGAAGCCCGAGGCACGCAGAAGGGGGGCCGCTGGAGCTTTGCCGTCATTGGAAGGGAGACAGGGAAAGGAGGCCGCCGAATTACCACTTTGGGACAAGCATATTCCTCGAATATGCTTGCCCCGTCAGCCCTAAGGGCACCCAAGGCACCCCTTTATAAGGGGAAGTCTGGACCCTGAGGGAGGGAGAGAGTCTTTTGAGCAACGTTAGGCTGGGGAAATTCACATAGTTCCCCTGTAAAACAGCTCTGGGAGCACTTGTAACCCATCGAGAAAGAAATAAAGTTCATCACTTTGGCAGCTTGAGTGTAAAGACAGTTGCATCTTCCCTCCCCAGATCCCACTAGCATCCATTGGCCCCATACTTTAGCCTACCCATGGCATCTGCCGTGCCACCACCACGACAGTACTGGTGGTGATTCACTGTAAATTGCTAATAAGTGTAATTGCTCCGAGTTTTTAGTGAATGAATTCCACTGAACTATTAGCATTAGCAGCAACGATATATAACATATCCTGCAGGCAAGCTAAATTCAAGAAAACTGCCTAGCTAAAGCACAATCACTAGCAGAATTTAATTTATTTAACCTTGTAAATTAGCTATGTTCGCAAATAATTTAACCTCGTAATTAGCTATCCCCTGCGCCGTCACCTTCCACTGGACTGCCATGACATGGACATCAAGTTACTGTAATGTTGTTTCACAACCGACCGGCAATCTGAACCAGAACCAGTGCTCATGCTGTTCTCACATACTAGTAGCAATAGCAGGTATACCAAAAAATCAAAGTGGCAGTCACTTTGGCTTTCTACAGCACATTAATTGACCTTCTAGCTGTGCTCTTGCTAGATACCTTGAACACATGATAAACGCCAGGTCACAGCCAAATAGAGTCAAAAGCACAACCTTAATAATAAGCATTCAACATCCATAATCAGAAAAAAAAAGAGTAAAAGTTCATTTCTTCTTTTCTGGCACACACGCAATAATTAAGATCGAGGAACCAGCGTCAGCAGGTGGGCATCTTCAGAACGCAGTCCTACACCTACACACACGCAAAACACATTTACATAGCAAATGTACCATCTGATTCACTTATTAGTTTTTAATGCCTCCCAGGAATATGCACTGCACGGTTGAGTTCTAACAGATGCTCTTGGACTTAGGTTCAGAACACCTGTGATGTTCCATGCCACCGTTGTAGCAGGAACAGAGATTGGCAGGCATACAACAAGATTAGTATCATTGGCTTGTTACATAGTCTTAATTAACCTACTACTGAATATGCAGAATTTAAGCGGCGTTAACTATCCCAAACTCATCGATGCACATAAGATAAACTCTAGGCACGTCGTGCGGCACAATAAATACGGGCAGGATGGACCGGCTCGCCATTGTCCGTTGTTGCTGGAAGAAAAGACAAAGGTGACCAGCTTAGTGTTGCAGATTGACATCCAGATCACTCTGAAGGAAGTTTCTTCCTCGTCGCAGGGGGGCAAGAAGAATGTCTCGTATAAACGTTTGTGCTTTACCAAGGTTGGGTCCTTGACCAAATTAGCAACTAGGTGGCCGGGGATGGACCGGCTCCTCCCTGACCAGCACCGGCCAAGGCCAGCCGCCCGGCCTCCCCACCCCGACCCCGACCCGACCCGTCCCAGCCCCGGTTAGCGCCGCCACGGCCCATCCTATCCCCGACCAGCGCCACTCCGCTCCGCCCCTGGCCAGCGTCGTGCATCCCCGCCCCGCCCCGACCAGAGTTCGCCGAAGAGGTAGTACCTCGTCGGCGTCCGATGGCGACGGACGTGGGCCTGCCTCCCACTTATTTTTTATTCCCAATCCTTTTTTTTTTGAGTTATTATATTTTTTTTAACTAGCCTGGGACCGATCTAACTAAGCAAATTGGCCCTAACAAGTGGATCCCACTAGTTAGAAACGGTGTCAACTCGCTCTTAATTGGGTTTTAGTGCGAATTGTAAAACAATTATAAAAAAATGGTCACATGTTGCGAAATTTTCTAAAAGTGGTGGTTTTTCGAACATTTGGGAGATATGTGGTGGCTTGTATATATCTCTAGACCGGTGACTAACCTGTAATCTAATAATCAGGTGGACCTCCTCCGACTGACTAACCGTGTGGTGTGACAGACGATCGCGCCACCGCCGTTGCTGTCTTAACTTTCGAACCAAATCGTAGACAGATGAGAGGAAAAAATTAACTTTGGAACCAAATCGTTTTTGTTTAACCAAAGTTAACTGCGAGTTGAATTTTAACAGATCTTACCACCGTTTCTCCTTAATTTCCAATAGCACCTCATTAGCGCTTGTAGGAATGCCACCAGTTGCATGCATAGGTACAGACCGTAGGCACTTTAAATACGTTCTCTCAATTAAACTGTTGGTTTTTGTTCAAAATAGAAACCTACTGATCGTGTGTATATAAACTATACATGCCGAACTTTGCAAAAAAAGTAAACATGAACACGGTAGTAATAATGCTCTCACGACCTTATCCAAAAAACTCTCAAATTGAAGTACAACCTGAATCAGCAATAGCATCTTTGCCAATCGAACATTAGTCCCAATCTTCCAAACCATCAGAGGTACACCCATTGTTCAGCTCGCAGCGACGCCTCAAGTTCCAGCATCCAGCGTCGCCTGCTTAGCACCTTCCTGAGTACCTGCCCGATGCATATGTGAAAATTATTCAGCAAAGCTGAGATAACATATATACTAGGCATAAAACAAACGATGCATGATACATACGAAACCAACCTACAGGGATCTTTACATACATAGTGAAATTGGTAGTATTGATCTCAATCATCGGTGTTCACCATTGTAATTTGCAGTACAAGTTAAAATACTGAGGAATACAAAGGCATGCAAACATAAAGAAATAAACCAGAGACCTAACAATCATAAATTGATCGTGTCCATATGTTGTAGGACTTTAGGAGTTACCTACTACAGTACTATTAGTAATATCGGACTTAGGTCGATGAAGGATCAAACTACCTAGTGTACCAGTAGTGCGAGCCATCTATTTAACCCATGTCATACTACAAAAATAATAGATTGTGTTTTGGGTATGTGCCCTGAAGGACTGGCAGGTAACAATTCCTAACTGCCTAAAAATATTGGGTGTCCTGCCTCTAATTTATCTTCAGAGTATGATTTTAAAATCAAGCAGTTTTTGAGTATGAAGTGTTTCTGCAAGCCACTGAACAACTGCTTTTGATGTAACCCGTTCAGGGGAAAATAAGGCTCACCACTTCACTTTTGCACATCTCATATAGTACAAGCGACGCATTAGTGTAGTGGTAGCAACGGCTCAGGTTTTTATTTGCAACCATACCACATATGTAGGCTCCTACCTATCTGAAATCACCATGTGTGATTGATGAAGTCTCCCAATATAAGCCTGCTGAACTGGAATAAATATCTATGGTGAGATAATCTGAAGGTGTGAACAACTTGTAGTCGTGTTCTAATTTGACTTTGAATTACTCCAATAGCTTAACTATAAAAGTATTTCTAAAGATTAATTGTTGTGGAGTACAACCGTGACCATTATTTTTATTTCATCACCTTAAAATTGGAACAGACAAACAGAAGTTATCAATTACAATAATAATAAACTATTTAGCATCACACAAACAGGGTAAAGGACATAATATGGATGCAATAGAATATTACCAGTTGATATTGTTGGTGTCGACAACAATGATGGTGGGAAGTTTCTATATATGTGTATATCAGTACTAGATAAGCCGGGCATTGAAGCACACACCCTCTCAAGCCGGAGCGTCTTGGTGTCGAGGGAGAAGCAACCCGCATCAAGCGGTTTAAGCGTTCCGTACCTATATAGGAGCGCGTACCTCCCCATTGAACCTATGAAGAAGTATGTAGAATCCAGTGACATTGTCTTCACCATATCCCATTGTCTAAAGCTCCCATCGCTGTTCCGCCTAACGGTGTATTTGTGGTAAGATGTCTGATCACCTGTGCGCACAAACATCCCAGACGTGTCTGCTTCTCCTGCTTCCTCCACGATGGATATATCCCCGCTACAAAACCCTCGGGTTCCGGGTGGGGCGTCAGCACTGAAGAACTCCATCCTTGCGGTGTCAAGCACAAGAAGCTTTTCCTTCCATTCTATCAACCAATAGAAGCAACCATTAACGTAGTGGCGGCGGGAAAAGAGGCACGTCGTGCGGCACACTAAATACGAGCAGGATGGACCGGCTCGCCATTGTCCGTTGTTGCTCGAAGAAAAGACAAAGGTGACCAACTTAGTGTTGCAGATTGTCATCCAGATCACTCTAAAGGAAGTTTCGTCTTGGTCGCCGCAGGGGGGCAAGAAGAACGTCTCGTATAAACGTTTGTGCTTTATCCAGGCTGGGTCCTTTACCAAATTAGCAAATAGGTGGCTGGGGATTGGAGGAAGATGGATGTACCGCCGGTGCAAAGGGTCGCACACCACAGTCTCCTCGGCGAATAAGGATCTGTCGTCGTGAGTGCTCTTGCTTTCGAGGAGGACCCTTCCGTCGCGGATGTCACATAGGACCCAGTCGTCGCGGTGGGCAGGGAGGAAGGAGAAGGAGAAGTCGGCGGCAAGGGCGATCGCGTTGTTGGTGGACGACGTGGAAGAAGGGTACGGCATGATGGTGGGTTGGAAGCTCAGTGGCTTGTCGGAACCTGTTTTGGTGAGGAAGCCGAGAAGGGGCGGAGCATGGAGCTTGCGGAAGCGGCGGAGGAAGGAGCGATCGGCGACGACGCGGCGGAACGAGACGCAGACGTGGGAGACGCGGCAGACGTCGCGTGGGGTGGGGAGGCGGATGAAGATCTCCGCCAGGATCTCTTCAGGGATCGCCGGTAACGCCATTGCTCTAGCTGCTCTCGGGCGGCGCGTGGAGGAGGAGGAGGAGATCGAGGTATTGGCGGCGGTGCGCGACTCGGAGAAGAGGTTTGGGACGCGACTTTTTTCTCGTAGATAGATAGATAGAAGTTACACGCGACTCTAAATGGGCCAGCACCACAGGCGGGCTTAACATACAACAAGATAGGCTTGTTAAGATCGTGTACGAGGTCTGGGTTTCTGAATTGTTATTGCTCAAAAAAATGGCATAAGACAGGGTACGACCGAATATTAATGGCATATTTCTGAGAGTCAGAATTGTTAATGGCATATTTCTATCTCGCCGAATTAGCGGTGGCATTGCACTGATTAAACATGAACGACAAGTCCATCGAGCAATTTTTCTAAATTGTCCATTAAAAATCAATAAACCTTACCCAAACCAGGGTGAGAACTCATCCTTCGTCAGATTAACTTCACTGTGTGATTGCTGTCAGGAAAGAAAAACATCACGGTGTGATGACTTCAAAAAATACCGCTGTATAATGGATCAGAAAATATATTATTATACTACTATTTTGCAACCAAAAAACTTTAATGTCTTTGTTGGGGCGGTTAGTTTGCCTTGGTGCCTTTAGCTGAACTGTAATGTGCAGCTTGATTCAGGTTCTGCAAAAAAAAAGAGAACGTCGTCTGAGCTTAATGCAGGAGAGAGTTCGCCACTACACACTAGGTTGTCTCTTGGGCGTTGGCAGGTGAACATTTCCGGCACGCTGGTTGACCGGCTGGTTGACGATGACCGCGCAACCGCCATCGCCACCACACGGGGTGCTTTCACCTCAAACTCTCCTACTCTCGTCGAGCTCAGCTCAAATAAGAACATGTGCTTCACCTCGCTGTGCAAACATACCATCTGACTAACTTGTGCCAAGAGTGCAGAAAAGCTGCAAGTATGTTTTTTAACAGAGCCTACCGGCCTTTCTCGCTAAAATGAGATTGAACTTAAAAACCAATCGAATGCGTAAATTGCCAGACTTCTTCGAGAGGAAGAACTCAAATGGTACCAACGATCTAAAGCTAAATTCATCCTTAAAGGAGATGAGAATACAAGATACTTCCATGATGTTGCCAATGGCAAGTATAAGAAAAAACTTATTCACTCTTTAATTCAAGATGAAGGTAGGATTGAAGTTCAGGAGTATTACAAGCTATTACAAATCTTTGTTTGGGGCACCGCCGGAAAACTCCTTTTCCTTGGATGAGTCCCACACAGAGGATATTCCCTAAGTTTATGCTGAGAAAAATAACTTTTTGACTGCCCCTTATACTTATTAGGAGGTCAAGAAAGTGGTTTTCCAAATAAAACATAACAAAGCTCCAGGACCAGATGGCTTTCCAGCCAAATTCGATCAGAAAATTCTAGGAGGTTATTGTGGTGACCCAGTATACCACTGCATGTGTAGTACACTATAGTCGTTGACATGACATCCACAGAACACCGTTATGTAAATATCACATCCCTCAGAGTGGTACAACAGAAACATTGCGGGTCCATATTACAAAAGTACACACTTTATTATTATTACAATACTGGAAGTTCTAGACTTCCAAAAGATCCAACTTACAAACCAAAATATAAAGTGTTCAGCGGAAATTTAAAAGTAACAACTCCGACTAGGTGTGGGGCTCAACAGCTTATTCTATAGATTTCATCCTGCTCGGCTCCGTTGGTTACTATTAACTAGGTCACTTAGTTTGACTCGTTCTCATCGACACCGTAGCGGATCTCGTAGTCCACTCCTTCAACTCCTCCAGATAGATCAGGTTCTTCGTAGAACACGTCTTCTTGGCATTCGGCTGCATACATTGGCACGTCTTCGGGATCCTTAGAGTCTAAGCAAGGGATCAAAGGAAAGAATGAGTAACAGCGTTACCCAACAAGTTCATTATATGCAATGTGGGAAGTTTGATGCTCTAACTACCACCTCGGATTATAAATCCTTGGCACTATGCAGTTTTTGTAAATCTTTCTTCAAAGATTGATTTTATTCCGAAAAACTATGACAATCAGCCTTCACAGGTTGACCAGAACTTTCATGGAGTCCCTTTTCTGCCATGTTCGTAGCTCCTTCCCGGAACAGGGAGTAACAATTTACAGTTCTTACACTCTACAGAGGTGCGTTACTTTACCCATGAGAGATCAACTCTTTGTTGCATAACCGGGCATACTTTCCCATCCATAATTCCATGATGTGGGGCCCAGTAGTTGGTCCAAGCCAATCACTGCCCCCTTCGCGACCCCACATGCCTCCTTGGTGTACACCATGCCCATATAATGAATTATGGCAATGGTTTGTACAAACCGTTAGATGCCAGAACTATCGTGGGACGATGAGGATTCCCACCCATATGCTGCATATCCTCTACAAATTACTAATTAATATGCACGCTACGAGAATAACAGCCACGACCTGCACATCCGGCTTCATGCGAGAGGAAGAAGATACAGCTGACTTCTCTGTCTCATTCCAAATCTCATGGCTAACGCGTAATATACGGCGCTAGAATCACTGATGTCAGGGGTTATTAAGTCCCTATTTGATCATCATTGTTGCAAATAGAACCCTAACTTCTATTGCTCCATTATATCACCACTTAGGATGATATATATGATTTCTTTATTTATCAAAATAATATTTTCTTTCTTTTATAGCATAAATGATAACACACAATTTGCAAATACTTTGATAAAGACTCTTCAAATGACATGAGCAAGTGATGAACTTGCCTTGTGATGACAAGGTAGTGAAGTCTGATGCTTGCACTGGACCTTGAGCTTCTAGTTCTACAAAAACATCATTATTGCCCGGTAAGGACAATATTTAAAAAAGCAAAATGATTATGCAAGTAATGCAATGCATTATTTAAATTTATATGCATTTACCCCCAAAAGTTCCTTTTTGAGTAATAAAGGATTTATAAATATTACTTTTTTAATATTTATAACATATATTAAGTTATTTTATTTTATTTCCCTTTATTTGACTTTTATTGATTTAATAATACTTTTAGGAATTATTAATTATACATTAAATTTATTACTAAATATTTATTTAGTATTTTTCAAAAATACTATAATATTAATAAATAATGAAAGTGATTTTTATTTATTTTTATCGCCTTTCAATAATTTTTTAAAATTCCATAAGGAATATATAATTTACAAAATTCTTTATAAAAATTTAAGTGTCCAAAATTTTATATCTTATTTTATTTAGATAGAGTGGATTATTGTGAATCCAAAAATATTTTATTTATAATTTTTGGACTTTTATTTTATTTTTTATAATTTTATTGAGGTTAGGGGTATTTTGGTCTTTTTCAATTGATCAAAAAGATTTATTAAGCAACTTGGGTTGGCCCCTTGGGCTTATTGGGCCAAGGTGGCCCAGTAGGGCAGGGTAAAATGACTACCCCGAAGGGTTTTGGCCCACCCAGCCCACTCTGCCTCCTCTCTCTCCCTCGACCTTATCTCCTCCTCCTCTGACTCGCCCCCTTGGCCGGCAATGCCACCACCGTCGATTCTCGCCGTCGTCGGCCATCTGGCGCCGCTGTGGTGCGAGTTGGGGTTGTCAACGACGCTCTTTTGTTCTATCCACTTGGATTTGACTTCGGGGCTTCCCCGTGGTCAGTTCCACCCATTCCCGAACCCTAGGGTTCGGAGAATATGTTGTCGCCGCCGCCACGATCCCTCCTGCGGTGGTGTGCTGGTCTTGTGCGCTGTTGCGACCGCCGCCATGGCAGGTGCAGGTTGTAGCGCCCCTCTGGGTGCTCCCTGTGCCGTCGCGGTTCGTCGGCCCCTCTGCTTCCTCTTCAATTACTCAGCGAGGACCTCGGGTAAGTGGTATCTGTGGTGTTTGTCCATGCTACTGCCTTGATTCTTTTGTGTGTATCTAGTGGCTTTCATGCCGAGTGACTATGTGCTGGTTGAGTTCATATCTGGATTAGGGTTCTTGCTCTGATTAGGATTCATAACCCCCTGTTGATCATATCTATGATGCCTTAGATCTAGTGTTGATCGTATTTGATCATGGGAAATGATTGCATGATGTGATTAAGATTTGATAGTAGCTTTTATGATACTAGTTGCCTGTCAGATTAATTCTAGTGGTAATCCACCATGATCCATGTTAGTGTATCAATGAAATCCTTGATTGGATTATGTTGTTGATCTAAGAGCTTACTCTCACCGTCGATTGCTTATCTTGTGATGGTTATCTGAAATTATACTGTTGGCTTGTCTGAGGTTATACTCATTGAATCAAATCATTGCTTGCAATGATTTCTGTGGATGTATAGATTCATTTTAATGTTGATTCCTAGCACTTGGCTTCAGGAAAATGATATGTAGTGGTTATCCCTTTTTATATATGGAAGCTAAGTAGAGATTGGTTTTAGCTCATTAAGAACTTGTTCTTGTGATACCATTGTATTCTGGCACACAAGTGATTGAGTTTTATTTCTAGTCTTAGCTTGATAAAGCTTGTGATCAAAACTGACAAGTTAATATGGAAGCTTGAACTATCTTTCATGCCTATGATGTTGGTCTGAGGATTTAGGATTTAATTTCCAGTTGGTTGAGTATTAGTTTGTTTGAATCTTGCAAGATTAGAGGTGCTACTCTCTCTGAGAGATGTGCCCTGATCTTGATAAGATCCAATGAAAATGATCTAAGTTGCAAAGTAACACTAAACCCAGTGATGCTGGTCTGAGGGTTTAGTGTTTGTGGTTGAGCTTAATTTCTTATCCTTATACTTGAAATCTCTAGGATAGATTCACCCCTCTTGGGTGCTTATTGAGAGATCATTACATAAAGCAACACATGATTTTATTTAGATATTCTGATGAAATCATGTGATGGTTCTATGAGACTCACCACAAGATTTGATGTTGTTATAGTAGATTGATGATGATCTTGATCTTGATCTTGATCTGCTTTTGCTGGATCCTGAGCTTGCTCTTGAGCTTGCCTGCTCCTCCTAGCTCCTGGGCTTGACCTTGATATCCACCAGATCCATCCCCCTCCTTATGTCACCATCCAGGTGATGTTTTGGGTTGATCTGGGTAGTTGGGTTTGGCTGTTGTTCTTGGTTTAGCTGATATTTACTCTGGCTGTGCTGGTGTGTTGTGTAGTGAAGAAATGCACTAGTGCTTCACTCACGGTTGTGCTGTGGTTTTGTGTGGTTTGGTTGTGCTTGAGAAGTCGACAACACACCACTTGCATGCTTGTGTGTGTAGCTTGTGTGCCTGCTATGCACTTGTGGATAGGTTCAGAATTTTTGAACTTACCATTACCAAACTACTTTTACCTGGCTGGTGAATTGTCCCTTTTGGCTGTCATTTGAATTCTGGCTTTGAATTTATGAAGGATAAAATCTTTCATATTGGTGAAACTTGCCCCTTTTTTATATTTCTCAATGATGAGTTTGTCAGGTGCACCTCACTGACATATCTGAGAGAAACATACTAACACTAATCTTATCTTGTTTTCTGTTTAATCTTTGTTTTGCAGGTACAAAGATAAGGATGAAGTTTTAGTGTAGTTTTAGATATAGGATAGTTAGTAGATATACAAATGTACTTTTCTTAATCTTTTGTAATTTTTTCTTTTATATTTCTTGTAATTTTTATTTGGTTCATTTGTAATAAAGATTATATGTTTATTAATAAAGAATATTCTTATTCTTTACCCTTGTAAATTGTGAAGTTTGGAATAACTTCAGTAAGTTATTCTTTGTAACTTGTTTATGTATATGAAATGAATTTCATATACCATATTGCTTTTAGATAAGATTTAAGTTATAATACTTTTCTCTTAATTAATTTAAGATTCAAATCTTATATCAAAATAATTTAAATAATTATTCAAACATTCAAATTTAAAATTCAAATTCATTTTTAAGACACACACACACCATTCCTTTAAGATCATGTCAAAGTTTATAGCAATCCTCCTTTAAGACTAAGCCTACTCTCAAAGTAAGAAAGAAACATTGATCACTTAAGGTTTTTTATTTGGCGAAAAAATTTACCCACATTTTCACAAATGAATGCATGCAACAATACATATTCCTAACTCTACCCTTCGTTAGGTCCTAAATACAGGGATGTTACAGACTTCCCCCCTTAAATTAAACTTCGTCCCGAAGTTTGTTGAAATGTACCTGAATAGTTCTGGATAAGCTTTTCTTAAATCCTCTTCCTTCTCCCATGTGGCTTCTCTCTCAGGGTGATGTTCCCATTGTACCTTGCAATATTTGATTGCCATGTTCCTCACTCTTTTCCAGTTTTCTTCCAGAATCTTGCAGGGTTTTTCAATATAAGTTAGGTCTGCTTGTAATTCTATCTCTTGGTGTGTTATTGCATCATCTGGAACCTTCAAATATTTGCGAAGTTGTGACACGTGGAAAACATTATGCACTTGAGCCAATCTTGATGGTAACTCTAATGCATAAGCTATAGTTCTGTTTTGACTCAGTATCTTGAATGGTCCAATATATCTTGGACTCAATTTCCCTTTAAATCCGAATCTTTTTACTCCTTTCATTGAACTTACTTTCAAATAGACCATATCTCCCACTTCCGGATGCCATGATCTTCGGCTTTGATCAGATAACTTTCCTGCCTCCTCTGGGCTATTTTCAACCTATCCCTGATCTTATCAATGATGTATTGTCTCTCCTTGATATAATCTGGCGCAAATTCTTTGCTGCTACTAGGTTCATACCAACATATAGGTGATCTACACTTTCTTCCATACAGAACCTCATATGGAGCTGCCTTCAGACTACTCTAATAGCTATTATTATAAGAAAATTCTGCCAATGGTAGGTGATCTTCCCATGTTCCTCCAAAATCTAGTGCACAAGCTCTCAACATGTCTTCTAGTATTTGATTTGTTCTTTCAGTTTGACCTCCTGTCTTAGGATGATATGATGTGCTAAAATCTAACTTTGAACCAAGTGCTTCATGCAATTGCTTCCAAAATGCTGAAGTAAACACTGATCCCCTATCAGTTACGATCTTCTTGGGTACTCCATGCTTACTTACTATCTCTTTAACATATACTTCAACTAACTTCTCGGCATTATCCTTTTGATTCACTGGAATAAAATGTGCACTCTTAGTAAGTCTGTCCACAATTACCCACATCATATCCTTCCTTTTTGGTGTCATAGGTAATCCTGTGATAAAGTCCATACCTATTTCCTCCCATTTCCACTCAGGAATTTCTAAGGGTTGTAATGGTCCTACTGGGCTTTGATGTTCAGCTTTCACCCTTTGACAAGTATGGCATTCAGATACATATTTAGCAATATCTCTTTTCATGTTATTCCACCAGAATAATTCCTTCAAATCCATATACATCTTAGTACTCCCTGGATGTATAGAATATGGTGTATCATGTGCTTCTTTGAGTATGACATTTCTGATCTCAGTCACATCTGGAACACATAGACGGTCTTGAAACCATAAAGATCCATAATCTCCAAGGCGTAAAACTGATTTTTGCCCTTGAGATATCCATCGAATTTCCTCAGCAATAAAAGGATCTTTTTCTTGATGTCTAAAAATTTCTTGCTTAAGATCATCTGTCACCTCGCAACTACCTGCATAGTTGTTAATCCTCCAAGAACTTCTGTTCTGATGAATTGAAGTTCTAACCTTTCCAAGTCCATTTGTAACTCTTTTGGTAACTCTCTATTGCTTGGCTGAATATCTGCACTCTTTCCGCTTAAAGCATCTGCTACAACATTTGCTTTCCCCGGGGTGTAATTGATTGTCAAATCATAATCCTTGATTAATTCCAACCAACGCTTTTGTCTCATGTTCAATTACTTTTGAGTGAAGAAATATTTGAGACTTTTATGGTCAGTGTATAACTCACATCTGGCTCCATAAAGAAAATGCATCCATCCTTTCAGCGCAAAGACTACTGCTGCTAACTCTAAATCACGAGTTGTATAGTTGACTTCATGTGGTTTCAATTGTCTTGAACCATAAGCAATCACTTTCCGATCTTGCATTAACACACAACCCAAACCTTCTTTAGATGCATCACAATATACAGTGAAATCCTTTCCTATTTCAGGAACTGCTAAGATTGGAGTTGTGGTCAATCTAGTCTTCAACTCTTGGAAACTTGCTTCACACTTCTCATCCCACTTAAATGGTGTATTCTTCCTCAATAATTTGGTCATTGGTCCGGATATTGTGGAGAACCCTTTAATGAATCTCCGATAATAACCAGCCATTTCTAAGAAACCTCGAATTTGCTTCACATTGGTCGGTGCAGTCCACTCTAGTACCGACTGAACTTTAGATGGATTCACAGCAATCTCATCCTTACTGATCACATGACCGAGGAATTCTACCTCATCTAACCAGAACTCACACTTACTGAACTTAGCATAAAGCTTATGTTCTCTTAAAGTCTGCAATGCTATTCTCAAATGGTCAGCATGCTCTTCCTTATCCTTGGAATATATCAGAATATCATCAATAAAGACGATAACAAACTTATCCAAATATGGCAGGAAGATCTTGTTCATCAGATTCATGAATATTGCTGGTGCATTGGTCAAACCAAATGGTACCACCAGATACTCATGGTGTCCATATCTTGAGACAAATGCTATTTTTGAAACATCTTCCGGCTTGATTTTTATTTGATGGTATCCAGATCTTAAATCGATCTTTGAAAATACTCCAGCCCCTTTCACTTGATTAAACAAATCTTGAATTCTTGGTAAAGGATACTTATTCTTGATTGTCACGTTGTTCAGATTTCTATAATCACCACACATCTGTCTTCCACCATCTCTCTTAACCAAAAAGATTACCGGTGTTCCCCATGGAGATACACTTTCTTGTATAAATCCTTTTCTTGCTAACTCATCAATTTGCTACTTGAGTTCCTTCAACTCTTTGGGTCCCATTTTATAGGGTGCTTGAGCTATTGGTGTTGTACCAGGTATTAGGTCAATTGTGAACTCTATCTCCCGGTCTGGTGGCATTCCTAGTAATTCCGTTGGAAAAACATCTTGGAATTCATTAACTACAGGAATCTCTTCTAATTTAACTTCTTTCATTGAATTCAACTGCAATTGTTCCAGTGCCGCCTGCACCAACAATAGAGGAAGCTAATGACAAGGATCATGAAGCTTTGGACGATGCTGCTACTGAACGTCGCAGGTCGACAAGGTCGCGTGCCCCTCCTGAGTGGTACGGCAACCCTGTCTTGACTGTCTTGTTGGTAGAAGACAGTGAACCTACGAACTATGAAGAAGCGATGATGAGCCCGGACTCTGAGAAATGGCTAGAAGCCATGAAATCCGAATAGGGATCCATGAGCAAAAACCAAGTATGGACTTTGGTGGACCCTCCTAGCGACCGAAAGGCCGTTGAGTGCAAATGGATCTTCAAGAAGAAAACGGACGCGGATGGTAATGTTACCGTCTATAAGGCACGGCTTGTCGCGAAAGTTTATCGACAAGTTCAAGGTGTTGACTACGATGAGACTTTCTCTCCCGTAGCGATGTTTAAGTCTATTCGGATTTTATTAGCAATTGCTGCGTTTCATGATTATGAAATATGGCAGATGGATGTCAAGACTGCGTTCCTCAATGGCAACATTGATGAAGAGTTGTATATGATGCAACCCGAAGGTTTTGTCGATCCTAAGGATGCTGATAAAGTATGCAAACTTCAGCGTTCCATTTATGGACTGAAGCAAGCATCTCGAAGTTGGAACCTTCGTTTTGATCAAGTGATCAAGAGCTTTGGATTTGTTCCAAATTGCTACGAAGCTTGCATCTACAAGAAAGTGAGGGAGCTCGGTGACGCTTACGGTACTATATGTGGATGACATATTGATTATTGGAAATGACATCAACATGCTTAACGATGTGAAGAGTTATTTGAACAAATGTTTTTCAATGAAAGACCTATGTGAAGCTGCTTATATATTGGGCATCAAAATCTATAGAGATAGACAAAGACGTCTGATAGTTTTAAGCCAGAGTACATACCTAGACAAAGTTCTGAAAAGGTTCAGAATGGATAAGGCAAAGAAAGGTTCAGTGCCTATGTTGTCAGGTAAGATATTGAGCAAGGCTCAGTGTCCAGCTACGGTAAATGATAGGGAAGCTATGAGCAAAGTGCCTTATGCCTCGGCCAAAGGTTCTATCATGTATGCCATGCTGTGTACTAGACCGGATGTGTCCAATTCTCTTAGTTTGACGAGCAGGTATCAAAGTGATCCAGGAGTGGAACACTGGACAGCCGTGAAGAACATCCTAAAGTACCTAAATAGGACTAAAGAAATGTTCTTAGTCTATGGGGGTGATGAACAGCTCATCGTAAAAGGTTACGTCGACGCTAGTTTCGACACCGACAGGGATGCTTCTAAATCTCAGACAGTATACGTTTATATTTTGAATGGAGGAGCTGTGAGCTGGAGGAGCTGCAAGCAAAGCGTGATCGCGGGATCTACAGTAGAAGCGGAATACATGGCTGCTGCAGAAGTGTCAAGTGAAGGAGTTTGGATCAGGAACTTCATCACTGAGCTTGGCGTGGTTCCAAGTGCATTGGACCCACTGGAGATATTGTGTGACAACACTGGCGCCATAGCACTCGCTAAGGAATCAAGATATCATCCAAAGACCAAGCATATCAACCGCAAGTTTCATATAATCCGAGATTATATAGCAGATGGAGATCTGGAGATCAGCAAAGTACATACATATCTGAATGTCGCAGATCCATTGACTAAACCTCTTCCACGTGTAAAACATGATCAGCACCTCAGTGCCATGGGTGTGAGATTGTTGCCAAATGTAAACTAGATTATTGACTCTAGTGCAAGTGGGAGACTTTTGGAATTATGCCCTAGAGGCAAAAATAAAGATGTTATTATTATAATTCTTGTTCATGATAATGTTTATATTCCATGCTAGAATTGTATTAAGCGGAAACTTTAATACTTGTGTGGTTTGTGAACAACACCGTGTCCCTAGTACGCCTCTATGGACTAGCTCATTGATTGATGATGGTTAAGGTTTCCTAACCATAGACATGAGTTGTCGATTAATAATGAGATCACATCATTGGGAGAATGATATGATGGACAGACCCAAACTAAGTGAAGCAATTAGATCGTGTCATCGTGTTCATCTTTGCGAAGCTTTTCTTATGTCAAATATTGTATTCCTTAGACCATGAGATAATACAACTCCCTGGTATCGGAAGAAAGCTTTGAGGTCATCAAACATCATCCTATGAGAGGGTGATCATAAAGGTGTCTCTCAGGTGATCAGAAAGTATACATGGGTTGTATGTATCGAGATGGGATTTGTCCCTCCCAAGTCGGAGAGATATACTTCGGGCCCACTCGGTAATCGATATCAACACCGCTTGCAAGCATGTGGTTAAGGAGTTAATCAAAAAGTAATATCGGATTACGGAACGAGTAAAGTACTTGCTGTGAACGAGATTGAACTAGGTATGATGCAAGACGATCAAATCTCGGGCAAGTAAAATATCGCGAGACGAAGGGAATATATATATGGGATTGATTGAATCCTGGCATCGTGGTTCATCCGATATGATCATCGATGAATGTGTGGGAGTCAATATGGGTTTCCAGACCCCGCTGTTGATTATTGATAGAATATCATGTCTGCATATTCTCGAACCCGAAGGGTCACACACTTAACGTGTCTCGACACCTAAGATAAATTGGATAATTGGTTTATGGGTTTTTGTTCGGAGTCTCGGATGGGATCCGGGACATCACGAGAGGTTCCGGAATGGTCCGGAGAATAAGATTCATATAAGGCAGTGCAGTTTTTGGAGTTCGGAATTGTTCCGGGTTAATCGGTATTGTACTAGAAGCTTCTAGAACCTTCCGGAAGGGGTCCAACGTGGTCCCACCTGTCGGGAGGGGGCATGGGCCTATGAGGGAGTGCCCTGGCCGCATTGGGCCAGGGGAACAAGGCCCCATACGGCCCATCCGGCCAAACAAGGGGAAACCCTAGTTTGGAGCTTCTAGAAGGGGGGGTTCCTTGCCGCCCACTCCTCCCTCCTTGGCCGCCGGCCTAGGGCTTGGGGGAGGGGTTAGGGCTGGCGCCCACCCCTCTATATATAGAGGGCTGGGGCGCACCACCCCCCAACACCTTCCCCTCAAGCCTAGTCGCCCTGCTGCCCTCCTCTCTCTCTCCCTCCCGACTGTGTGTAGGCGAAGCCCTGCTGCAGAAACTCTCCACCAATTGCACCGTGCCGTCGCGTTATAGATCCAACCCATCTCTCCACCATACTTGCTGGACCGAGGAAGGAGGAGACGTCGAGGTGCTGCATGTGTGCATCTCACGGAGGCATCGCCACTTGCGATGCTAGATCGAATCGGATCACGAGGAGGAGAAGCGAGTACGACTACATCACCCACGTTCCGACGAACGTTCCGCTGTGCGAATCTTCAAGGGTATGAAGATCTAATCCAATCTCTCTCGTTGTTTGCATCTCCTAGATTAGATCTTGGCTTCCCTCTGTTCGCATCCGTAGAAAATTTTGATTTACTATGCCGCGAAACCCTTCAGGATGACCAGGCGAAGCTGCTATAATTGTCCTAGTCTATATGGAAGATTAGGCAAAATTGGTGACATTTCCTGCAGTTTTATGAAGGGTACATAGCACAGAATAATATAAGCTCGTGTAGTGCTCTTTTGTCATGAAAAAAATGACAGAAAATGTTTGTGATATCCTGACATATATAGCACTCAGGCATTTCGATATGTTGAAGTAGCAGATTGCAAAACAAATATCAATAGCAAACCCCCAAAGAAAGTTGAAAGAAAACAGTGCCAAACTCCACTTTTAGAATCGCAGTTCAACCTAATATTACTGAACAAACCGTGGTAAACTGTCAAGTTACACCACAACATCAATCAGCACTTCCCGTTGGCGGTATTCTGAGCAGGGAGCAAGGTGACAACGCGCTTCAGCTGGTAGCACTTGTGTCTTGTTCTACCATTGGCTTCTCAGCATCTTCCCGAATACTTGTTCAATATCTCAAAATTACTCATGTTCAGGTTTTAGCTATTCAAGAGCTTGTGACACACATGAACAAACAGCATGTCTTATATCAGGCAACACTCAGTAAATTTGCTGAGAAGAAAAGAACCTGATAAAGAAAAATGGCTGAGACAAATCACACACTACAGGACGCGCGGGCTACACCGAGGGCAAAAAGCCGTCGGCGTATGCTAAAAGCCCTCAGGGTATGGTACGCCAACGGCTGCCCTCGGCGTAGCCTCCTCGGCAAAGGGCTCCCTCGGCGGAGCACATAGAGGCCGTCGGCGTATCAAAATGCCATCGGTGTATGCTACGCCGAGGGCAATAGCGGCCGTCGGCATAGCTTGTCGACAGGTTGCAAAAACATTTTTTCTAAAAGAAATATTTTATTTTTTTCTCAGTTTTTGAATCTTTGAATTGTTTGACTCGTTAATCTCTCACTTTGAACATTTTTAACACTGATTACACTTAATATTTAATTAAATTGCAATCTTGATCGAACTTCCCGGCCGGTCACCCATCCTAATACTACTCTAGCTTTCCGCAAAGTAATTCATACATTGTTGTCAATACTATGATACCAATCCTATTAACCCTTATATCAACATATCACATGTTTGTATTTTTTGAAATTACAAACAATTATTTAAGTAAACATTAATAAATAAGTGAAAATATTATTGAATTCAAATAAATAATAATAATTTTACTTTTTTGTATTTTCTATTTAATATGGAATAATTAATATCTTTAAATCTGTAAATTGGAATTTAACAAATAATATGTCTAAATTGATCAGAAAAATGAGAGGAATCCATATATGATATCCATATCAACTAATCACAAACCCTCCATTTTTGAATTTTCTATTTGGTGGTTGCTTTAGAAAATTCCCTTTTTGCGCTTGGATAATGAAAAATGGCTTTTTGGTGCGATGAAAAGAAAAACTTGCATTGAATCTTTAATAAAATAAAATATTATGAACCTAAAAATGATTTTTGTAAAAAACATGAGCATCGGATCATGTACATGTAGTTCATATCTGACCCACTTCCTGCCGATTCGGCAGGAATTTGTCATTTTCACCAGAGGTGGACGGAAAGGTTTCGGATCCCCCTGTTGGGACATTGTGCATATAAGGTGGTATAGTATTTTTGTAAAATGTGGTGGTAGCATTTTGAATTAGCCATGGTGGTTGTTTCACAAAATCGTCCGTTTTTTGTGCTCGAAAAATGGGAAATGGCTTTTTGGTGCGACGAAAAGGAAAACTTCCTCCTGCAACATTGTTTGCCATCCCATGATGCATGTGTATGCACAATATGGGCACATTATCACAAACTATGCATTGATTCTAGCCATAACATTGGTCATTTGACCCGAAAGCCAAAAACCTCGAATGAGATGGGTCATTTTGTGAAGGTTTTTTGAGACATAATTAATATATCAAGTTTAATATTTTTACTTATAACTATGTCACATAATATGACACCACGCGAAGGTTTCGCATTGTTTCGATCGTTTTTGAATTTTTTATGCCCGTTTTAAAATATCGTTAAACTTTGTCGAACGGCGGGCATGAAGATTCTTAGCTCGGGGCCGAGCCTCGCTAAACTTGCATTGGATCTTTGATAAAATAGCATATTGTGAACCTAAAATGATTTTTGTAAAAAAACATGAGCATCGGATCATGTACCTGTAGTTCATATCTGACCCACTTCCTACCGATTCGGCAGGAATTTGTCTTTTTCACCAGAGGTGGACGGAAAGGTTTCGAATCCCCTTGTTGGGACATTGTCTATATAAGGTGGTATAGTATTTTTGTAAAATGTGGTGGTACCATTTGGAATTAGCCATTTGGTGGTTGCTTCACAAAACCGTCCATTTTTTATGCTCAGAAAATGGGAAATGGCTTTTTAGTGCGACGAAAAGGAAAACTTCCTAAATATTGTTCGCCATCTCATGATGCATGTGTATTCACTATATGGGCACATTATAACAAACTATGCCTTGATTCTAGACATAGCATTGGTCATTTGACCCGAAAGCCAAGAAACCTCGAATGAGATAGGTCATTTTGTGAAGGTTTTTTGAGACATAATTAATATATAAAGTTTGATATTTTTACTTATAACTATGTCACATAATATGACACCACGCGAAGGTTTCGCATTGTTTCGATCGTTTTTGAATTTTTTATGTCCGTTTTAAACTATCGTCAAACTTTGTCAAACGGCGGGCATGAAGATTCTTAGCTCGGGGCCGAGCCTCGCTAAACTTGCATTGGATATTTGATAAAATAGCATATTGTGAACCTAAAAATGATTTTTGTAAAAAAACATGAGCATCGGATCATGTACCTGTAGTTCATATCTGACCCACTTCCTACCGATTCGGCAGGAATTTTTCTTTTTTACCAAAGGTGGACGGAAAGGTTTCGGATCCCCCTATTGGTACATCAAAATCGTCCGTTTTTTGTGCTCGGAAAATGGGAAATGGCTTTTTGGTGCGACGAAAAGGAAAACTTCCTCCTACAACATTGTTTTCCATCCCATGATGCATGTGTATTCACAATATGGGCATATTATCACAAACTATGCCTTGATTCTAGCCATAACATTGGTCATTTGACCCGAAAGCCAAGAAACCTCGAATGAGATAGGTCATTTTGTGAAGGTTTTTTTGAGACATAATCAATATATCAAGTTTAATATTTTTACTTATAACTCTGTCACATAATATGACATCACTCGAAGGTTTCGCATTGTTTCGATCGTTTTTAAATTTTTTATGCCCTTTTAAACTATCGTCAAACTTTGTCGAACGGCGGGCATGAAGATTCTTATCTCGGGGACGAGTCTCGCTAAAATTGCATTGGATATTTGATAAATAACATATTGTGAACCTAAAAATTATTTTTGTAAAAAAACATGAGCATCGGATCATGTACGTGTAGTTCATATCTGACCCACTTCCTATCGATTCAGCAGGAATTTGTCTTTTTCACCAAAGGTGGACGGAAAGGTTTTGGATCCCTCTATTGGGACATTGTCCATATAAGGTGCTCTATTATTTTTGTAAAATATGGTGGTAGTATTTTTAATTAGCCATTTGGTTGTTGCTTCATAAAACCGTTCGTTTTTTATGCTCGGAAAATGGAAATTGCCTTTTTGGTGCAACAAAAAGGAAAGCTTCCTCCTGCAACATTGTTTGCCATCCTATGATGCACATGTATGTACAATATGGGCATACTATCACAAACTATGCCTTGATTCTAGCCATAACATTGGTCATTTGACCAGAAAGCCAAGAAACCTCGAATGAGATAGGTCATTTTGTGAAGGTTTCTTTGAGACATAATCAATATACCAAGTTTGATATTTTTTCTTCTATGTCACATAATATAACACCACGCGAAGGTTTCGCATTGTTTCGATCATTTTTGAAATTTTTATGCCTGTTTTAAACTATATATAATGTTTTATGTTTTACTTAATTTTTATTTACAAATGTGTAATATTTGAGTGTAGATAGATAGGCCTTATTTTTCTGCAAATTTTGATATATTATTTGTATTTTTCCGAATTAGAATGATTTAGTTATGATTTTTCAAAGTTTAATGAGATAAAATAAAAAATAGCTACGCCGAGGGCAGCCGTCGGCGTAGCATAGGATATGCCGAGGGCAATTCTATGCCGACGGCTGCTTGGCGGAGCTGGCCTAGACGATGGCTACACCGATGGTCCCGACGTTTGGCCGTCGGCGTAGCTTCCCATTCCTGTAGTGACATACCGAACATGGATAATCAACCTTCAGAACTCCTTTTTACACACTGGTCCCGTTAGGCATGGTAATCTCAATGGAATTTATGCTGTGAAACAGCAAATACTCATGTTTAGTGTTTGTAGTTCGCAATATAAATTGGAAACTATAGCCAACAAAATACTAAAATCACCACTGAACATAGTACTACAAGCCAGTTTATTCTACTCTAGGGTAAAGACATACCAAAACATGTGTTCCTCGTACCCTCAGCTCCTCGTACCGTTTGCTAAATAATTGGGACCATATAAAGTATTTGTTTGGTTCTACTGCATATAGACAAATTTGTATTTTCCCCAATAAACGAAGATATGTTTGTGTATGCAACCACAAGTTGGAAGCGTGCAACATGTATTTGTTTGGTTCTCCTAGCATCTCCCAGCATCCGCTAGCTCGCTCATGTGTTCCACGCCTTGTTTTATCATGTACAGATTAACGCTACAAGGACAGCTAAAAATCGCCACTCACATAACTAGCGTTTGAGTTTTGCACTATAATCCAGTCTAGTCTACGATAAAAACATACCCAAACATGTTGAGTTTATTATGTGATAGAAAAGCAATGTATTTAAGCGAAAAAATTTCTCTTAGCTATTGATGAAATGTAAAATATATTAGAATATGTAAACATCGGACACTCTCGGTAGAGGGAAAATATGTAGGCATATTGTATACTAATGTTGTCAAAACTACTAGTATTTTGTACCACAAGTTGAACGGGTGTAAAATTTACAAATTATACAATTTGCCTTTGAATGGATACTCATGGTCCTCAAAAATTTCCAGACCCCTGGTCCTGCCATTTCATGGCTCCTGTGGGCCAGCATGGTCCGCGAAGTCTTGTGCTTCAAGCCTTATTTTGTCTTGTACAGATATACGATATTAGGACAACTAAAACCACCACTCAAAAAACATAGTACTACAAGCCAGTCTATTTTAGTCTAGGATAAAGACATACCAAAACATGTGTTCCTCGTACCCTCAGCTCCTCGTACCCTTTGCTAAATAATTGGGACCATATAAAGTATTTGTTTGGTTCTACTGCATATAGACAAATTTGTATTTTCCCCAATAAATGAAGATATGTGTGTGTATGCAACCACAAGTTGGAAGCGTGCAACACGTATTTGTTTGGTTCTCCTAGCATCTCCCAGCGTCCGCTAGCTCGCTCATGTGTTCCACGCCTTGTTTTATCATGTACAGATTAACGCTACAAGGACAACTGAAAATCGCCACTCAGATAACTAGCGTTTGAGTTTTGCACTATAAGCCAGTCTAGTCTACGATAAAAACATACCCAAACATGTTGAGTTTATTATGTGATAGAAAAGCAATGTATTTAAGCGATATTCTTTCTTTTAGCTATTGATGAAATGTAAAAAATATTAGAATATGTAAACATCTAACACTCTCGGTAGAGGGAAAATATGTAGGCATATTGTATATTAATGTTGTCAAAACTACTAGTATTTTGTACCACAAGTTGAACGGATGTAAAATTTACAAATTACACAATTTGCCTCTGAATGGACACTCATGGTCGTCAAAAATTTCCAGACCCCTGGTCCTGCCATTTCATGGCTCCTGTAGGCCAGCATGGTCCGCGAGGTCTTGTGCTTCAAGCCTTATTTTGTCGTATACAGATATATGATATTAGGACAACTAAAACCACCACTCAAAAAACATAGTACTACAAGCCAGTCTATTTTAGTCTAGGATAAAGACGTACCAAAACATGTGTTCCTCCTACCCTCAGCTCCTCTTTCCCTTTGCTAAATACTTGGGACCATATAAAGTATTTCTTTGGTTCTCCTGCATATAGACAAATTTGTATTTTTTCCAATAAATGAAGATATGTGTGTGTATTCAACCACAAGTTGGAAGCGTGCAACATGCCGATGAGGTTTCTCATGGTTGGGATATTTTTATAAATTCTGCCCTTAGATTACATGAATAACGAGGTGAAAACAAGATTTTAACAGAATTCTTGTGTAAACACACCTTCGTCTATGAATATATAGCAGGCAAACCATGTACTCACAAATTGTAATTTTTTCTAACACTATGGATAGAATTTGAATTGGGAATTTTGTGTACATGGAGTCTTGAGGCACAAGTCATGACCAATCACATGTCAAGTTGATTATGTGACACAAAAGCATTATATTTATGTGACTCAATTTCGTTTAACTATTGAAGATTTAAATATTTGAATGTGCAAGTTGCACGCATGCGAATTTTGCAAATTACGCAAGCTGCCTTCCACTGATCATCAAAAGTTTGCGGACTACATGGCGTGTCCCCTGGCCATATGGTTCTAGCATCTCCCAGCATCTGCTAGCTCGCTCATGTGTTTCACGCCTTGTTTGTAATGTACAGATTAACGCTATAAGGATAACTGAAAACCGCCACTTAGATAACTAGCATTTGAGTTCTGCACTACAAGCCAGTCTAGTCTACGATAAAAAACATACCAGACATGTTTAGTTTATTATGTGACAGAAAACAATGTATTTATGCGATAATTTTTTTCTTGGCTATTGATGAAATGTAAAAAATATTAGAATATGTAAACATCTCACACTCTCCGTGGATGGAAAATATGTAGGCATAATACTAATGTTGTCAAAACTACTAGTATTTTGTACCACAAGTTGAACGGATTCAAAATTTACAGATTACACAATTTGCCTCTGAATGGACACTCATGGTCGTCAAACATTTCCAGACCCCTGGTCCTGCCATTCCATGGCTCCTGTGGGCCAGCATGGTCCGCGAGGTCATGTGCTTAAAGCCTTATTTGGTCGTGTACAGATATACGCTATTAGGACAACTAAAATCACCACTTAGAGAACATAGTACTACAAGCCAGTCTATTATAGTCCAGGATAAAGATGTACCAAAACATGTGCTCCTCATACCCTTTGCTAAATACTTGGGACCATATAAAGTATTTGTTTGGTTCTACTGCATATACACAAATTTGTATTTTTCCCCAATAAACGAAGATATGTGTGTGTATGCAACCACAAGTTGGAAGCATGCAACACGCCAATGAGGTTTTTCATGGTTGGGATATTTTGTATAAATTCTGCCCTTAGGTTACATGAATAACGAGCTGAAAACATAATTTTAATAGCATTATCGCAAAGATGTGCCTATGTATAATAGAATTTTGAATTTATTTCAATATACCCACAGAGAAATAGAAAACACACCTTCGTCTATGAATATATAGCAGGCAAACCATGTAATCACAAATTATAAAAAGCAATTCTAACACTACGGATAGAATTTGAATTGGGAATTCCGTGTACACTTGAGTCTTGAGGCACAAGTCATGACCAATCACATGTCGAGTTGATTACGTGACACAAAAGAAATATATTTATGTGACTCAATTCCGTTTAACTATTGACGATTCAAATATTTGAATGTGCAAGTGGCACGCATGCGAATTTTACAAATTACACAAGCTGCTCTCCACTAGTCATCAAAAGTTTGCAGACCATATGGAGCCCCCTTGCCATATGGTCTTAGCATCTCCGGCGTCTGCTAGCTCGCTCATGTATTCCATGCCTTATTTTGTCATGTACAGATAAACGCTATTAGGACAACTAAAAGTCACCACTCAGATAACTAGCGTTTGAGTTTTGCACTACAAGCCAGTCTAGTCGATGATAAAAACATACCCAAACATGTTGAATTTATCATGTGACAGAAAAGCAATATATTTATGCGATGATTTTTCTCTTGGCTATCGATGAAATGTAAAAAATATTAGAATATGTAAACATCTCACACTCTCCGTGGATGGAAAATATGTAGGCATATTGTATACTAATGTTGTCAAACTACTAGTATTTTCTACCACAAGTTGAACGCATGCAAATTTTACAAATTACGCAAGTTACTCCTGAATGGACACTCATGGTAGTAAAATAATTCCAGACCCCTGGTACTCCCATTCCATGACTCGTGTGGGGCATGGTCCTAGCATCTCCCAGCCCCGCTAATTCATGTGTTTCACACCTTGTTTTGGCATGTACATAGAAACGTTAACACTATTAGGACAACTGAAATCGCTACTCGGAGAACATAGTACTACAATACAAGCCAGTCAATCTAGGATAAAAACATACCGAAAACATTTGTTCCTCGTTCGCCGGCCAATAAGTGCGCTGTCCATCTCCTGCCATGGATGCACCAAACACCAGACCAAGCTCATCTCCATCATATCTGCCACATAAACACAGCGGAGAGAAAGAAAGGAGGAGCATGGCAACAACGTCGGTGTTCGGCAAGGGGCTGCCCGTCGACGTGAAGAGTGTGAAGCCGAATTTGATGAAGGTCACGCAGAGCCTTAACAAGCCGATCATGGTTATCGCCCCGACAGAGGCAGGGACGTACCCCGTCATCGTGTTCCTGCACGGTTTCGAGTTGGCGGCCCATGATTATGAGCAGCTCCTCAGGCATGTCGCCTCCCATGGGTTCATCGTGGTGGCACCACAGGTAGCCTCCTGCATCTCCGCACCATCTTCGTTCTCTTCCTGCCCATTTTCAAGGTTACTTGTTTAAATTATTTAAACAGTGGCATTCCAGGTCATGTATTTACTAATCAAAATCGACGAAAAATATGTATATACACAACTCATCATACTTTTTAGGATCACTGCAAAACACGTATTACTTAGGCAGTCTAACCTCAATTTCAACTGCGAAAATGAATTAAATTTAATTGAGCCGTAGGACAACTATCGAATGAAACGGATACAAAAATTACTAGCCGGTTAGGAATTAATATGATCGACAAATCACTGTTTATTAAGATAAGATAAAACGAGTATTTTCACAATATAGTACTCTCACCTTCCACCTACACTTGTATCAACAGCTCTACTCGGTGACATGCCTCGAAGACGATAGTTGGGACATAAACATGGCTAAGCATATCACCAACTGGCTCGCAGGAGAGGACGGGCTCCAGTTCGTCCTCGAGAACAAGTTCAAGCTTGACAGCGTCAAGCCTGACCTCTCCAGGTAAGGATGGCCTACTTAGTACAAAAAAACGAACTAAGTTTTGGCAAAACACCACTTTTTACGAAAACTAGTTCATTTGTTTGAACTAGGCTAAACTTAGAGGGTACCCTAAAGGTTTTAAAATTCCATCTCTATCTCCAGGTTGGCCCTGGCCGGCCACAGCCGAGGCGGCCACGCAGCCTTCGCTCTAGCCCTGGGGTTGGGGGACCCTAAGATCAAGCTGGCACTCAAGTTCTCTGCCCTCATCGGCGTCGACCCGGTGGCCGGGGCAGCCCCAGGCTCACAGTGTACACCAAAGATCCTCACCTTCAAGCCTCGCTCGCTCGACTTGGGGATGCCGGCCCTGGTCTTGGGAACCGGGAAGCTTCAGGAGGATGGCTCCGAGTCAAAATGCACCCCTGCAGGCATCAACCACACCGCGTTCTACGACGAGTGCATCCCGCCGCGCTACCACTTTGTGGCCAAGGACTACGGGCACATGGACATGCTGGACGACGGTGTGCACTCCATTGTCAACTGGATGAGCAAACTGGTGTGCACGTGCAACAAGAATGGCACCAAAAACCTTGCCAGGCAGAGCATGGGAGGAGTCATGGTCGCATTCCTGAGGGCTGTCCTGGAGGATAACGATGAAGATCTTAAGGCCATACTTGATAACCCCGGGCTTGCACCAATCATACTGAACCCAGTTGAATATGATTTGGCACGAATGCCCAAGCCTCACGGGAAGGGAAGTTACATCACTACTACTATGTGGATTATGTATCTGTGCATCATGTGTGTTGAATAAAAAAGTAATTATTAATTAGAAAAAAAAGCTTCATGATGTGCTTCATGAAATTTTATTGTCCAATACCACCACCATTCCGTCGAGGTTGGATTACAAGGTCTCTAAGATACTACCTGTAAAGAAAGGCAACACAAATGCAAAAACCGAAAAGGTAGGCATATGCATAATCTGCCAGTATGCATAATCTTCAGGTTATCCAATCCTGAAATTCACAAGTTCAGCTTTGGACACCGATAAAAATCAATCTACACTGACAATCCAAAGAGTAAACTGGTGCTGGTGGTGATTCACTGTAAATTGCTAATAAGTGTAATTGCTCCCAGTTTTTAGTGAATGAATTCCACTGAACTATTAGCATTAGCAGCAACGATATATAGCAGATCCTGCAGGCAAGCTAAATTTAAGAAAACCGACTAGCTAAAGCACAATCACTAGCAGAATTTAATTTATTTAACCTTGTAAATTAGCTATGTTCGCAAATAATTTAACCTCGTAATTAGCTATCCCCTGCGCCGTCACCTTCCACTGGACTGCCATGACATGGACATCAAGTTACTGTAATGTTGTTTCACAACCGACCGGCAATCTGAACCAGAACCAGTGCTCATGCTGTTCTCACATACTAGTAGCAATAGCAGGTATACAAAAAATCAAAGTGGCAGTCACTTTGGCTTTCTACAGCACATTAATTGACCTTCTAGCTGTGCTCTTGCTAGATACCTTGAACACATGATAAACGCCAGGTCACAGCCAAATAGAGTCAAAAGCACAACCTTAATAATAAGCATTCAACATCCATAATCAGAAAAAAAAAGAGTAAAAGTTCATTTCTTCTTTTCTGGCACACACGCAATAATTAAGATCGAGGAACCAGCGTCAGCAGGTGGGCATCTTCAGAACGCAGTCCTACACCTACACACACGCAAAACACATTTACATAGCAAATGTACCATCTGATTCACTTAGTTTTTAATGCCTCCCAGGAATATGCACTGCACGGTTGAGTTCTAACAGATGCTCTTGGACTTAGGTTCAGAACACCTGTGATGTTCCATGCCACCGTTGTAGCAGGAACAGAGATTGGCAGGCATACAACAAGATTAGTATCATTGGCTTGTTACATAGTCTTAATTAACCTACTACTGAATATGCAGAATTTAAGCGGCGTTAACTATCCCAAACTCATCGATGCACATAAGATAAACTCTAGGCACGTCGTGCGGCACAATAAATACGGGCAGGATGGACCGGCTCGCCATTGTCCGTTGTTGCTGGAAGAAAAGACAAAGGTGACCAGCTTAGTGTTGCAGATTGACATCCAGATCACTCTGAAGGAAGTTTCTTCCTCGTCGCAGGGGGGCAAGAAGAATGTCTCGTATAAACGTTTGTGCTTTACCAAGGTTGGGTCCTTGACCAAATTAGCAACTAGGTGGCCGGGGATGGACCGGCTCCTCCCTGACCAGCACCGGCGTCGCGCCGCCGCGCCGCCGCGCCTCCCCACCCCGACCCGGACCTGACCCGTCCCAGCCCCGGTTAGCGCCGCCACGGCCCATCCTATCCCCGACCAGCGCCACTCCGCTCCGCCCCTGGCCAGCGTCGTGCATCCCCGCCCCGCCCCGACCAGAGTTCGCCGAAGAGGTAGTGCCTCGTCGGCGTCCGATGGCGACGGACGTGGGCCTGCCTCCCACTTATTTTTTATTCCCAATTCTTTTTTTTTGAGTTATTATATTTTTTTTTAACTAGCCTGGGAACGATCTAACTAAGCAAATTGGCCCTAACAAGTGGATCCCACTAGTTAGAAACGGTGTCAACTCGCTCTTAATTGGGTTTTAGTGCGAATTGCAAAACAATTATAGAAAAATGGTCACATGTTGCGAAATTTTCTAAAAGTGGTGGTTTTTCGAACATTTGGGAGATATGTGGTGGCTTGTATATATCTCTAGACCGGTGACTAACCTGTAATCTAATAATCAGGTGGACCTCCTCCGACTGACTAACCGTGTGGTGTGACAGACGATCGCGCCACCGTCGTTGCTGTCTTAACTTTCGAACCAAATCGTAGACAGATGAGAGGAAAAAATTAACTTTGGAACCAAATCGTTTTTGTTTAACCAAAGTTAACTGCGAGTTGAATTTTAACAGATCTTACCACCGTTTCTCCTTAATTTCCAATAGCACCTCATTAGCGCTTGTAGGAATGCCACCAGTTGCATGCATAGGTACAGATCGTAGGCACCGTTTCTCCTTAATTTCCAATAGCACCTCATTAGCGCTTGTAGGAATGCCACCAGTTGCATGCATAGGTACAGATCGTAGGCACTTTAAATACGTTCTCTCAATTAAACTGTTGGTTTTTGTTCAAAATAGAAACCTACTGATCGTGTGTATATAAACTATACATGCCGAACTTTGCAAAAAAAGTAAAAATGAACACGGTAGTAATAATGCTCTCACGACCTTATCCAAAAAACTCTCAAATTGAAGTGCAACCTGAATCAGCAATAGCATCTTTGCCAATCGAACATTAGTCCCAATCTTCCAAACCATCAGAGGTACACCCATTGTTCAGCTCGCAGCGACGCCTCAAGTTCCAGCATCCAACGTCGCCTGCTTAGCACCTTCCTGAGTACCTGCCCGATGCATATGTGAAAATTATTCAGCAAAGCTGAGATAACATATATACTAGGCATAAAACAAACGATGCATGATACATACGAAACCAACCTACAGGGATCTTTACATACATAGTGAAATTGGTAGTATTGATCTCAATCATCGGTGTTCACCATTGTAATTTGCAGTACAAGTTAAAATACTGAGGAATACAAAGGCATGCAAACATAAAGAAATAAACCAGAGACCTAACAATCATAAATTGATCGTGTCCATATGTTGTAGGACTTTAGGAGTTACCTACTACAGTACTATTAGTAATATCGGACTTAGGTCAATGAAGGATCAAACTACCTAGTGTACCAGTAGTGCGAGCCATCTGTTTATCCCATGTCATACTACAAAAATAATAGATTGTGTTTTGGGTATGTGCCCTGAAGGACTGGCAGGTAACAAATCCTAACTGCCTCAAAATATTGGGTGTCCTGCCTCTAATTTATCTTGAGAGTATGATTTAAAATCAAGCAGTTTTTGAGTATAAAGTGTTTCTGCAAGCCCACTGAACAGCTGCTTTTGATGTAACCCGTTGAGGGGGAAATAAGGCTCACCACTTCACTTTTGCCCATCTCATATAGTACAAGCGATGCATTAGTGTAGTGGTAGCAACGGCTCAGGTTTTTATTTGCAACCATACCACATATGTAGGCTCCTACCTATCTGAAATCACCATGTGTGATTGATGAAGTCTCCCAATATAAGCCTGTTGAACTGGAATAAATATCTATGGTGAGATAATCTGAAGGTGTGAACAACTTGTAGTCGTGTTCTGATTTGAATTCGAATTACTCCAATAGCTTAACCATAAAAGTATTTCTATAAGATTAATTGTTGTGGAGTACAACCATGACCATTTTTTTTTCATCACCTTAAAATTGGAACAGACAAACAGAAGTTACCAATTACAATAACAATAAACTATTTAGCATCACACAAACAGGGTAAAGGACATAATATGGATGCAATAGAATATTTACCGGTTGATATTTTTGGTGTCGACAACAATGATGGTGGGAAGTTTCTATATATGTGTGTATCAGTACTAGATAAGCCGGGCACTGAAGCACACACCCTCTCAAGCCGGAGTGTCTTGGTGTCGAGGGAGAAGCAACCCGCATCAAGCGGTTTAAGCGTTCCGTACTTATATAGGAGCGCGTACCTCCTCATTGAACCTATGAAGAAGTATGTAGAATCCAGTGACATTGTCTTCACCATATCCCATTGTCTATAGCTCTCGTCGTTGTTCCGCCTAACGGTGTATTTGTGGTAAGATGTCTGATCACCTGTGCGCACAAACATCCCAGACGTGTCTTCCCCTGCTTCCTCCACAATGGATATATCCCCGCTACAAAACCCTCGGGTTCCGGGTGGGGCGTCAGCACTGAAGAACTCCATCCTTGCGGTGTCAAGCACAAGAAGCTTTGCCTTCCATTCTATCAACCAATAGAAGCAACCATTAACGTAGTGACGGCGGGAAAAGAGGCACGTCGTGCGGCACACTAAATATGGGCAAGATGGACCGGCTTGCCATTGTCCGTTGCTGGAAGAAAAGACAAAGGTGACCAGCTTAGTGTTGCAGATTGTCATCCAGATCACTCTGAAGGAAGTTTCCTCCTCGTCGCAGGGGGGCAAGAAGAATGTCTCATATAAACAACGTTTGTGCTTTACCCAGGCTGGGTAAAGCACCAAATTAGCAAATAGGTGGCTGGGGATTGGAGGAAGATGGATGTACCGCCGGTGCAAAGGGTCGCGCACCACGGTCTCCTCGGCGAAGAAGGATCTGTCGTCGTGAGTGCTCTTGCTTTCGAGGAGGACCCTTCCGTCGCGGATGTCACATAGGACCCAGTCGTCGCGGCGGGCAGGGAGGAAGGAGAAAGAGAAGTCGGCGGCAAGGGCGATGGCGTTGTTGGTGGAAGGGTACGGTGACATGATGGTGGGTTGGAAGCTCAGGGGCTTGTCGGAACTTGTTTTGGTGAGGAAGCCGAGAAGGGGCGGGGCATGGAGCTTGCGGAGCCTTACTACGCCGCCGCTGTGGTTCACACTGGCCACGCGCTCTAAAGGAAACCAGATCGGAGCCTTACTAGATATTACTAGGTCAGATCGAAGCTTTGTCCATTTAGCGCTCTGAATCTGCTGAACTTTTGGTAATCAATTCATTCATTTAGGACTCATAATCTTCTCATATCTTCACTGTGTAATCTATCACAATTATTTTGTATTCCTTTACAAGAATATCGGTTCTCTCTCTCGAAATAGGCTTTCGCCCCGCTATATTAATATAGCCACTCGGCCGAACAGGATACAAGGTGATGGGGAGACCCCCTTACAAAGCAGATCAAGATAAGAAAAGAAAAAAATGCGGAAGACCAACACTTGCCACCAAGGACAACGAGCCGATACTGGGGTGAACCGGGGCTCCACGACGACGCCCCCAAGAGGGTAACGACGCATCATGCCTCCGCCGCCGAGACTGAAGGTCAAGGGTTTTCACCCGGAGCCCTAGCGGAGAAGGTAGCCGCAATAGCGCCCCCAAGAGGATAACGGTACCCGCAGGCATCGCCGCCGTTGGTGCCGAAGCACTGAGCTTTCACCCGGAAAAACCTTCAAGCCGATCCCCGGCGACCTCGCGCCCGCTATCCCCGAGAGTGACCTCCTAAACCCTAAACCCTAAACCCTTTTGGTAATCTCTTCATTCATTTAGGACTCATAATCTGCCCATATCTTCATGTGTAATCTATCAAAATTATTTTGTATTCCTTTACAAGAATATCCGTTCTTACATAAGAATTGTCAGGAATACGATATTGTATTTGTTTCTCAATGTTTGTGCCATTAAATTTCTTCGTATTTTCACTAGTGTAATAATTTTTCTAGTGCCAACATTGTTTTTTGGGTGTGGGCGTACTCTTATGTTCTTCATTTGGGTGGTATGACTGTAAAAAAAAGTACCAGAGCTCACACAGCGTCAGTCTAAACTGGCTTTTGCAAAGAACATGTCTGAACTGGCATTTTGGATCTGAACAATCTAACATGGATGACCAGGCCAAGCTGCTATAATTGTCCTGGTCTAGATGGCAGATTAGGCAAAAATGGTGATATTTCCTACAGTTTTATGAAGGGTACATAGCACAGAATAATATAAGCTCGTGCAGCGCTCTTCTGTCATAATAAAAATGACAAAAAATGTTTGCGATATCTTGACATATATAGCACTCAGGCATTTCGATCTGTTGAAGCAGCAGATTGCAAAACAAATATCAACAGCAAACCTCAATGAAAGTAGAAAAAACAGTGCCAAACTCCACTTTTACAATCGCAGTTCAACCTAATATTACTGAACAAACCGTGGTAAACTGTCAAGTTACACCACAACATCAATCAACACTTCCCGTCGGCGGTATTCTGAGCAGGGAGCAAGGTGACAACGCGCTTCAGCTGGTAGCACTTGTGTCTTGTTCTACCATTGGCTTCTCAGCATCTTTCCGAATACTTGGTCAATATCTCAAAATTACTCATGTTCAGGTTTTAGCTATTCAAGAGCTTGTGACACACATGAACAAACAGCATGTCTTATATCAAGCAAAACTCAGTAAATTTGCTGAGAAGAAAAGCACCGGATAAAGAAAAATGGCTGAGACAAATCACATACCGAACATGGAGAATCAACCTTCAGAACTCTTTTTTACACATTGGTCCCGTTAGTCATGGTAATCTCAATGGAATTTATGCTGTGTAACAGCAAATACTCATGTTTAGTGTTTGTAGTTTGCAATGCAAATTGGAAACTATAGCCAACAAAATACTAAAATCACCAATGAACATAGTACTACAAGCTAGTTTATTCTACTCTAGGGTAAAGACATACCAAAACATGTGTTCCTCGTACCCTCAGCTCCTCATACCCTTTGCTAAATACTTGGGACCATATAAAGTATTTGTTTGGTTCTACTGCATATAGACAAATTTGTATTTTCCCCAATAAACGAAGATATGTTTGTGTATGCAACCACAAGTTGGAAGCGTGCAACACGTATTTGTTTGGTTCTCCTAGCATCTCCCAGCGTCCGGTAGCTCGCTCATGTGTTCCACGCCTTGTTTTATCATGTACAGATTAACGCTATAAGGACAATTGAAAATCGCCACTCAGATAACTAGTGTTTGAGTTTTGCACTATAAGCTAGTCTAGTCTATGATAAAAACATACCCAAACACGTTGAGTTTATTATGTGATAGAAAAGCAGTGTATTTAAGCAAAAAAAATTCTCTTAGCTATTGATGAAATGTAAAAAATATTAGAATATGTAAACATCTGACACTCTCGGTAGAGGGAAAATATGTAGGCATATTGTATACTAATGTTGTCAAAACTACTAGTATTTTGTACCACAAGTTGAACGGATGTAAAATTTACAAATTACACAATTTGCCTTTGAATGGACACTCATGGTCCTAAAAAATTTCCAGACCCCTGGTCCTGCCATTTCATGGCTCCTGTGGGCCAGCATGGTCCGCGAGGTCTTGTGCTTCAAGCCTTATTTTGTCTTGTACAGATATACGATATTAGGACAACTAAAACCACCACTCAAAAAACATAGTACTACAAGCCAGTCTATTTTAGTCTAGGATAAAGACGTACCAAAACATGTGTTCCTCATACCCTTAGCTCCTATTTCCTTTTTCTAAATACTTGGGACCATATAAAGTATTTGTTTGATTCTACTGCATATAGACAAATTTGTATTTTCCCCAATAAACGAAGATATGTGTGTGTATGCAACCACAAGTTGGAAGCGTGCAACACGTATTTGTTTGGTTCTCCTAGCATCTCCCAGCGTCCGCTAGCTCGCTCATGTGTTCCACGCCTTGTTTTATCATGTACAGATTAACACTACAAGGACAACTGAAAATCGCCACTCGGATAACTAGCGTTTGAGTTTTGTACTATAAGTCAGTCTAGTCTACGATAAAAACATACCCAAACATGTTGAGTTTATTATGTGATAGAAAAGCAGTGTATTTAAGCGAAATTTTTTCTCTTAGCTATTGATGAAATGTAAAAAATATTAGAATATGTAAACATCTAACACTCTTGTTGGAGGGAAAATATGTAGGCATATTATATACTAATGTTGTCAAAACTACTAGTATTTTGTACCACAAGTTGAACGGATGTAAAATTTACAAATTACACAATTTGCCTCTGAATGGACACTCATGGTCGTCAAAAATTTCCAGACCCCTGGTCCTGCCATTTCATGGCTCCTGTAGGCCAGCATGGTCCGCGAGGTCTTGTGCTTCAAGCCTTATTTTGTCGTGTACAGATATACGATATTAGGACAACTAAAACCACCACTCAAAAAACATAGTACTACAAGCCAGTCTATTTTAGTCTAGGATAAAGACGTACCAAAACATGTGTTCCTCGTACCCTCAGCTCCTCTTTCCCTTTGCTAAATACTTGGGACCATATAAAGTATTTGTTTGGTTCTCCTCCATATAGACAAATTTGTATTTTTTCCAATAAATGAAGATATGTGTGTGTATTCAACCACAAGTTGGAAGCGTGCAACACGCCGATGAGGTTTCTCATGGTTGGGATATTTTGTATAAATTCTGCCCTTAGATTACATGAATAACGAGGTGAAAACAAGATTTTAACAGAATTCTCGCGTAAACACACCTTCTTCTATGAATATATAGCAGGCAAACCATGTACTCACAAATTGTAATTTTTTTCTAACACTATGGATAGAATTTGAATTGGGAATTTGGTGTACATGGAGTCTTGAGGCACAAGTCATGACCAATCACATGTCAAGTTGATTATGTGACACAAAAGCATTATATTTATGTGACTCAATTTCGTTTAACTATTGAAGATTTAAATATTTGAATGTGCAAGTTGCACGCATGCGAATTTTGCAAATTACGCAAGCTGCCTTCCATTGGTCATCAAAATTTTGCGGACTACATGGCGTGTCCCCTGGCCATATGGTTCTAGCATCTCCCAGCGTCCGCTAGCTTGCTCATGTGTTTCACGTCTTGTTTGTAATGTACAGATTAACGCTATAAGGATAACTGAAAACCGCCACTCAGATAACTAGCATTTGAGTTCTGCACTACAAGCCAGTCTTGTCTACGATAAAAAACATACCAGACATGTTGAGTTTATTGTGTGACAGAAAAGCGATGTATTTATGCGATAATTTTTCTCTTGGCTATCGATGAAATGTAAAAAATATTAGAATATGTAAACATCTCACACTCTCCGTGGATGGAAAATATGTAGGCATAATACTAATGTTGTCAAAACTACTAGTATTTTGTACCACAAGTTGAACGGATTCAAAATTTACAGATTACACAATTTCCCTCTGAATGGACACTCATGGTCGTCAAACATTTCCAGACCCATGGTCCTGCCATTCCATGGCTCCTGTGGGCCAGCATGGTACGCGAGGTCATGTGCTTAAAGCCTTATTTGGTCGTGCACAGATATACGCTATTAGGACAACTAAAATCACCACTTAGAGAACATAGTACTACAAGCCAGTCTATTATAGTTCAGGATAAAGATGTACCAAAACATGTGTTCCTCATGTGTTCCTCGTACCCTTTGCTAAATACTTGGGACCATATACAGTATTTGTTTGGTTCTACTGCATATACATAAATTTGTATTTTTTTCCCCAATAAACGAAGATATGTGTGTGTATGCAACCACAAGTCGCAAGCATGCAACACGCCAATGAGGTTTTTCATGGTTGGGATATTTTGTACAAATTCCGCCCTTAGGTTACATGAATAACGAGGTGGAAACATAATCTTAATAGCATTCTCGCAAATATGTGCCTGTGTATGATAGAATTTCGAATTTATTTCAATATACCCACAGAGAAATAGAAAACACACCTTCGTCTATGAATATATAGCAGGCAAACCATGTAATCACAAATTGTAAAAAGAAATTCTAACACTATGGATAGAATTTGAATTGAGAATTCTGTGTACACTTGAGTCTTGAGGCACAAGTCATGACCAATCACATGTCGAGTTGATTATGTGACAATTTATGTGACTCAATTTCGTTTAACTATTGACGATTCAAATATTTGAATGTGCAAGTGGCACGCATGCGAATTTTACAAATTACACAAGCTGCTCTCCACTAGTCATCAAAAGTTTGCAGACCATATGGAGCCCCCTTGCCATATGGTCTTAGCATCTCCAGCGTCTGCTAGCCCGCTTATGTGTTCCATGCCTTGTTTTGTCGTGTACAGATAAACGCTATAAGGATAACTGAAAGTCGCCACTCAGATAACTAGTGTTTGAGTTTCGCACTACAAGCCAGTCTAGCCAGACGATAAAAACATACCCAAACATGTTGAGTTTATCATGTGACAGAAAAGCAATATATTTATGCGATAATTTTTCTCTTAACTATTGATGAAGTTTAAAAATTATTAGATTATGTAAACATCTCACACTCTCAGTAGAGGGAAAATATGTAGGCGTATTGTATATTAATGTAGTCAAACTGCTAGTATTTTGTACCACAAGTTGAGCCCATGCAAATTTTACAAATTACACAAGTTCCTCCTGAATGGACACTCATGGTCCTCCCATTCCATGGCTCGTGTGGGGCATGGTTCTAGCATCTCCCAGCGTCCGCTAATTCATGTGTTTCACACCTTGTTTTGGCAAGTACATAGAAACGTTAACGCTATTAGGAAAACTGAAATCGCTAGTACTACAATACAAGCCAGTCTAGGATAAAAACGTACCGAAAACATGTGTTCCTCGTTCGCTCAGCTCCTCTGCCTGGCCTATAAGTGTGCTCTCCATCTCCTGCCATGGATGCACCAAACACCATACCAAGCTCATCTCCATCATATCTGCCACATAAACACAGCGGAGAGAAAGAAAGGAGGAGCATGGCAACAACGTCGGTGTTCGGCAAGGGGCTGCCCGTTGACGTGAAGAGTGTGAAGCCGAATTTGATGAAGGTCACGCAGAGCCTTAACAAGCCGATCATGGTTATCGCCCCGACAGAGGCAGGGACGTACCCCGTCATCGTGTTCCTGCACGGTTTCGAGTTGGCGGCCCATGATTATGAGCAGCTCCTCAGGCATGTCGCCTCCCATGGGTTCATCGCGGTGGCACCACAGGTAGCCTCCTGCATCTCCGCACCATCTTCGTTCTCTTCCTGCCCATTTTCAAGGTTACTTGTTTAAATTATTTAAACAGTGGCATTGCAGGTCATGTATTTACTAATCAAAATCGACGAAAAATATGTATATACACAACTCATCATACTTTTTAGGATCACTGTAAAACACATATTACTTAGGCAGCCTAACCTCAGTTTCAACTGCGAAAATGAATTAAATTTAATTGAGCCGTAGGACAACTATCGAATGAAACGGATACAAAAATTACTAGCCTGTTAGGAATTAATATGATCGACAAATCACTGTTTATTAAGATAAGATAAAACGAGTATTTTCACAATATAGTACTCTCACCTTCCACCTACACTTGTATCAACAGCTCTACTCGGTGACATGCCTCGGAGACGATAGTTGGGACATAAACATGGCTAAGCATATCACCAACTGGCTCGCAGGAGAGGACGGGCTCCAGTTCGTCCTCGAGAACAAGTTCAAGCTTGACAGCGTCAAGCCTGACCTCTCCAGGTAAGGATGGCCTACTTAGTACAAAAAAATGAACTAAGTTTTGGCAAAACACCACTTTTTACGAAAACTAGTTCATTTGTTTGAACTAGGCTAAACTTAGAGGGTACCCTAAAGGTTTTAAAATTCCATCTCTATCTCCAGGTTGGCCCTGGCCGGCCACAGCCGAGGCGGCCACGCAGCCTTCGCTCTAGCCCTGGGGTTGGGGGACCCTAAGATCAAGCTGGCACTCAAGTTCTCTGCCCTCATCGGCGTCGACCCGGTGGCCGGGGCAGCCCCAGGCTCACAGTGTACACCAAAGATCCTCACCTTCAAGCCTCGCTCGCTCGACTTGGGGATGCCGGCCCTGGTCTTGGGAACCGGGAAGCTTCAGGAGGATGGCTCGAGTCAAAATGCACCCTGCAGGCATCAACCACACCGCGTTCTACGACGAGTGCATCCCGCCGCGCTACCACTTTGTGGCCAAGGACTACGGGCACATGGACATGCTGGACGACGGTGTGCACTCCATTGTCACCTGGATGAGCAAACTGGTGTGCACGTGTAACAAGAATGGCGCCAAAAACCTTGCCAGGCAGAGCATGGGAGGAGTCATGGTCGCATTCCTGAGGGCTGTCCTGGAGGACAATGATGAAGATCTTAAAGCCATACTTGATAACCCCGGGCTTGCACCAATCATACTGAACCCAGTTGAATATGATTTGGCATGAATGCCCAAGCTAGCCTCACGGGAAGGGAAGTTACATCACTACTACTATGTGGATTATGTATCTGTGCATCATGTGTGTTGAATAAAAAAGTAATTATTAACTAGAAAAAAAAGCTTCATGATGTGCTTCATGAAATTTTATTGTCCAATACCACCACCATTCCGTCGAGGTTGGATTACAAGGTCTCTAAGATACTACCTGTAAAGAAAGGCAACACAAATGCAAAAACTGAAAAGGTAGGCATATGCATAATCTGCCAGTATGCATAATCTTCAGGTTATCCAATCCTGAAATTCACAAGTTCAGCTTTGGACACCGATAAAAATCAATCTACACTGACAATCCAAAGAGTAAACTGGTGCTGGTGGTGATTCACTGTAAATTGCTAATAAGTGTAATTGCTCCCAGTTTTTAGTGAATGAATTCCACTGAACTATTAGCATTAGCAGCAACGATATATAGCAGATCCTGCAGGCAAGCTAAATTTAAGAAAACCGACTAGCTAAAGCACAATCACTAGCAGAATTTAATTTATTTAACCTTGTAAATTAGCTATGTTCGCAAATAATTTAACCTCGTAATTAGCTATCCCCTGCGCCGTCACCTTCCACTGGACTGCCATGACATGGACATCAAGTTACTGTAATGTTGTTTCACAACCGACCGGCAATCTGAACCAGAACCAGTGCTCATGCTGTTCTCACATACTAGTAGCAATAGCAGGTATACAAAAAAATCAAAGTGGCAGTCACTTTGGCTTTCTACAGCACATTAATTGACCTTCTAGCTGTGCTCTTGCTAGATACCTTGAACACATGATAAACGCCAGGTCACAGCCAAATAGAGTCAAAAGCACAACCTTAATAATAAGCATTCAACATCCATAATCAGAAAAAAAAAGAGTAAAAGTTCATTTCTTCTTTTCTGGCACACACGCAATAATTAAGATCGAGGAACCAGCGTCAGCAGGTGGGCATCTTCAGAACGCAGTCCTACACCTACACACACGCAAAACACATTTACATAGCAAATGTACCATCTGATTCACTTAGTTTTTAATGCCTCCCAGGAATATGCACTGCACGGTTGAGTTCTAACAGATGCTCTTGGACTTAGGTTCAGAACACCTGTGATGTTCCATGCCACCGTTGTAGCAGGAACAGAGATTGGCAGGCATACAACAAGATTAGTATCATTGGCTTGTTACATAGTCTTAATTAACCTACTACTGAATATGCAGAATTTAAGCGACGTTAACTATCCCAAACTCATCGATGCACATAAGATAAACTCTAGGCACGTCGTGCGGCACAATAAATACGGGCAAGATAGACCGGCTCGCCATTGTCTGTTGTTGCTGGAAGAAAAGACAAAGGTGACCAGCTTAGTGTTGCAGATTGTCATCCAGATCACTCTGAAGGAAGTTTCCTCCTCGTCGCAGGGAGGCAAGAAGAATGTCTCGTATAAACGTTTGTGCTTTACCAAGGTTGGGTCCTTGACCAAATTAGCAACTAGGTGGCCGGGGATGGACCGGCTCCTCCCTGACCAGCACCGGCGTCGCGCCGCCACGCCTCCCCGCCCCGACCCCGCCCCGGCCCGTCCCAGCCCCGGTTAGCGCCTCCACGGCCCATCCTATCCCCGACCAGCGCCACTCCGCTCCGCCCCTGGCCAGCGCCGTGCATCCCCGCCCCGCCCCGACCAGAGTTCGCCGAAGAGGTAGTGCCTCGTCGGCGTCCGATGGCGACGGACGTGGGCCTGCCTCCCACTTATTTTTTATTCCCAATTCTTTTTATTTTTTGAGTTATTATTTTTTTTTTCTTTTTTAACTAGACTGACAGGTGGGACCGATCTAACTAAGCAAATTGGCCCTAACAAGTGGATCCCACTAGTCAGAAACGGTGTCAACTCGCTCTTAATTGGGTTTTAGTGCGAATTGCAAAACAATTATAGAAAAATGGTCACATGTTGCCAAAAAAATTTAAAAGTGGTGGTTTTTCGAACATTTGGGAGATATGTGGTGGCTTGTATATATCTCTAGACCGGTGACTAACCTGTAATCTAATCAGGTGGACCTCCTCCGACTGACTAACCGTGTGGTGTGACAGACGATCGCGCCACCGCCGTTGCTGTCTTACAAACCGTCTTCCCTTTTTTACTTCTCACATATTGAGCTCCGAACAAGCTTGCAAGCACTGCCATGACTCACATATTGAGCTTCAAGGGGGATTAAAACCGTAGACAGATGAGAGGAAAAAATTAACTTTGGAACCAAATCGTTTTTGTTTAACCAAAGTTAACTGCGAGTTGAATTTTAACAGATCTTACCACCGTTTCTCCTTAATTTCCAATAGCACCTCATTAGCGCTTGTAGGAATGCCACCAGTTGCATGCATAGGTACAGATCGTAGGCACTTTAAATACGTTCTCTCAATTAAACTGCTGGTTTTTGTTCAAAATAGAAACCTACTGATCGTGTGTATATAAACTATACATGCCGAACTTCGCAAAAAAGTAAAAATGAACACGGTAGTAATGCTCTCACGACCTTATCCAGAAAACTCTCAAATTGAAGTACAACCTGAATCAGCAATAGCATCTTTGCCAATCGAACATTAGTCCCGATCTTCCAAACCATCAGAGGTACACCCATTGTTCAGCTCGCAGCGACGCCTCAAGTTCCAGCATCCAGCGTCGCCTGCTTAGCACCTTCCTGAGTACCTGCCCGATGCATATGTGAAAATTATTCAGCAAAGCTGAGATAACATATATACTAGGCATAAAACAAACGATGCATGATACATACGAAACCAACCTACAGGGATCTTTACATACATAGTGAAATTGGTAGTATTGATCTCAATCATTGGTGTTCACCATTGTAATTTGCAGTACAAGTTAAAATACGGAGGAATAGAAAGGCATGCAAACATAAAGAAATAAACCAGAGACCTAACAATCATAAATTGATTGTGTCCATATGTTGTAGGACTTTAGGAGTTACCTACTACAGTACTATTAGTAAAATATCGGACTTAGGTCAATGAAGGATCAAACTACCTAGTGTACCAGTAGTGCGAGCCATCTGTTTATCCCATGTCATACTACAAAAATAATAGATTGTGTTTTGGGTATGTGCCCTGAAGGACTGGCAGGTAACAAATCCTAACTTCCTAAAAATATTGGGTGTCCTGCCTCTAATTTATCTTGAGAGTATGATTTAAAATCAAGCAGTTTTTGAGTATAAAGTGTTTCTGCAAGCCCACTGAACAGCTGCTTTTGATGTAACCCGTTGAGGGGGAAATAAGGCTCACCACTTCACTTTTGCCCATCTCATATAGTACAAGCGATGCATTAGTGTAGTGGTAGCAACGGCTCAGGTTTTTATTTGCAACCATACCACATATGTAGGCTCCTACCTATCTGAAATCACCATGTGTGATTGATGAAGTCTCCCAATATAAGCCTGCTGAACTGGAATAAATATCTATGGTGAGATAATCTGAAGGTGTGAACAACTTGTAGTCGTGTCCTAATTTGAATTTGAATTACTCCAATAGCTTAACTATAAAAGTATTTCTAAAGATTAATTGTTGTGGAGTACAACCGTGACCATTGTTTTTATTTCATCACCTTAAAATTGGAACAGACAAACAGAAGTTACCAATTACAATAATAATAAACTATTTAGCATCACACAAACAGGGTAAAGGACATAATATGGATGCAATAGAATATTTACCAGTTGATATTGTTGGTGTCGACAACAATGATGGCGGGAAGTTTCTATATATGTGTATATCAGTACTAGATAAGCCGGGCATTGAAGCACACACCCTCTCAAGCCGGAGTGTCTTGGTGTCGAGGGAGAAGCAACCAGCATCAAGCGGTTTAAGCGTTCCGTACTTATATAGGAGCGCGTACCTCCCCATTGAACCTATGAAGAAGTATGTAGAATCCAGTGACATTGTCTTCACCATATCCCATTGTCTAAAGCTCCCGTCGTTGTTCCGCCTAACGGTGTATTTGTGGTAAGATGTCTGATCACCTGTGCGCACAAACATCCTAGACGTGTCTGCTTCCCCTGCTTCCTCCACAATGGATATATCCCCGCTACAAAACCCTCGGGTTCCAGGTGGGGCGTCAGCACTGAAGAACTCCATCCTTGCGGTGTCAAGCACAAGAAGCTTTTCCTTCCATTCTATCAACCAGTAGAAGCAACCGTTAACGTAGTGGCGGCGGGAGAAAAGGCACGTCGTGCGGCACACTAAATACGAGCAGGATGGACCGGCTCGCCATTGTCCGTTGTTGCTGGAAGAGAAGACAAAGGTGACTAGCTTAGCGTTGCAGATTGTCATCCAGATCACTCTGAAGGAAGTTTCGTCTTGGTCGCCGCAGGGGGGCAAGAAGAATGTCTCGTATAAACGTTTGTGCTTTATCCAGGCTGGGTCCTTTACCAAATTAGCAAATAGGTGGCTGGGGATTGGAGGAAGATGGAGGTACCGCCGGTGCAAAGGGTCGCACACCACAGTCTCCTCGGCGAATAAGGATCTGTCGTCGTGAGTGCTCTTGCTTTCGAGGAGGACCCTTCCGTCGCGGATGTCACATAGGACCCAGTCGTCGCGGCGGGCAGGGAGGAAGGAGAAGGAGAAGTCGGCGGCAAGGGCGATCGCGTTGTTGGTGGACGACGTGGAAGAAGGGTATGGCATGATGGTGGGTTGGAAGCTCAGTGGCTTGTCGGAACTTGTTTTGGTGAGGAAGCCGAGAAGGGGCGGAGCATGGAGCTTGCGGAAGCGGCAAAGGAAGGAGCGATCGGCGACGACGTGGCGGAACGAGACGCAGACGTGGGAGACGCGGCAGACGTCGCGTGGGGTGGGGAGGCGGATGAAGATCTCCGCCAGGATCTCTTCAGGGATCGCCGGTAACGCCATTGCTCTAGCTGCTCTCGGGCGGCGCGTGGAGGAGGAGGAGGAGATCGAGGTATTGGCGGCGGTGCGCGACTCGGAGAAGAGGTTTGGGACGCGACTTTTTTCTCGTAGATAGATAGGCTTGTTAAGATCGTGTACGAGGTCTGGGTTTCTGAATTGTTATTGCTCAAAAAAATGGCATAATTAAGACAGGGTACGACCGAATATTAATGGCATATTTCTGAGAGTCAGAATTGTTAATGGCATATTTCTATCTCGCCGAATTAGCGGTGGCATTGCACTGATTAAACATGAACGACAAGTCCATCGAGCAATTTTTCTAAATTGTCCATTAAAAATCAATAAACCTTACCCAAACTAGGGTGAGAACTCATCCTTCGTCAGATTAACTTCACTGTGTGATTGCTGTCAGGAAAGAAAAACATCACGGCTGGTGTGATGACTTCAAAAAATACCGCTGTATAATGGATCAGAAAATATATTATTATACTACTATTTTGCAACCAAAAAACTTTATTGTCTTTGTTGGGGCGGTTAGTTTGCCTTGGTGCCTTTAGCTGAACTGTAATGTGCAGCTTGATTCAGGTTCTGCAAAAAAAAAGAGAACGTCGTCTGAGCTTAATGCAGGAGAGAGTTCGCCACTACACACTAGGTTGTCTCTTCGGCGTTGGCAGGTGAACATTTCCGGTACGCTGGTTGACCGGCTGGTTGACGATGACCGTGCAACCGCCATCGCCACCACACGGGGTGCTTTCACCTCAAACTCTCCTACTCTCATCGAGCTCAGCTCAAATAAGAACATGTGCTTCACCTCGCTGTGCAAACATACCATCTGACTAACTTGTGCCAAGAGTGCAGAAAAGCTGCAAGTATGTTTTTTAATAGAGCCTACCGGCCTTTCTCCCTAAAATGAGATTGAACTTAAAAACCAATCGAATCCGTAAATTGCCAGACTTCTTCGAGAGGAAGAACTCAAATGGTACAAACGATCTAAAGCTAAATTCATCCTTAAAGGAGATGAGAATACCATGATGTTGCCAATGGCAAACATAAGAAAAAACTTATTCACTCTTTAATTCAAGATGAAGGTAGGATTGAAGTTCAGGAGTATTACAAGCTATTACAAATCTTTGTTTGGGGCACCACCGGAAAACTCCTTTTCCTTGGATGAGTCCCACACAGAGGATATTCCCTAAGTTTCTGTTGAGAAAAATAACTTTTTGACTGCCCCTTATACTTATTAGGAGGTCAAGAAAGTGGTTTTCCAAATGAAACATAACAAAGCTCTAGGACCAGATGGCTTTCCAGCCAAATTCGATCAGAAAGTCTAGGAGGTTATTGTGGTGACCCAGTATACCACCGCATGTGTAGTACATTATAGTCGTTGACATAACATCCACAGAACACCGTTCTGTAAATATCACATCCCTCAGAGTGGTACAACAGAAACATTGCGGGTCCATATTACAAAAGTACACACTTTATTATTATTACAATACTGGAAGTTCTAGACTTCCAAAAGATCCAACTTACAAACCAAAATATAAAGTGTTCAGCGGAAATTTAAAAGTAACAACTCCGACTAGGAGTGGGGCTCAACAGGTTATTCTATAGAGTTCATCCTGCTCGGCTCCGTTGGTTACTATTAACTAGGTCACTTAGTTTGACTCGTTCTCATCGACACCGTAGCGGATCTCGTAGTCCACTCCTTCAACTCCTCCAGATAGATCAGGTTCTTCGTAGAACACGTCTTCTTGGCATTCGGCTGCATACATTGGCACGTCTTCGGGATCCTTAGAGTCTAAGCAAGGGATCAAAGGAAAGAATGAGTAACAGCGTTACCCAACAAGTTCATTATATGCAATGTGGGAAGTTTGATGCTCTAACTACCACCTCGGATTATAAATCCTTGGCACTATGCAGTTTTTGTAAATCTTTCTTCAAAGATTGATTTTATTTCGAAAAACTATGATAATCAGCCTTCACAGGTTGACCAGAACTTTCATGGAGTTCCTTTCCTGCCGCGTTCGTAGCTCCTTCCTGGAACAGGGAGTAACAAGTTACAGTTCTTACACTCTGCAGAGGTGCGTTACTTTACCCATGAGAGATCAACTCTTTGTTGCACAACCAGGCGTACTTTCCCGTCCATAATTACATGATGTGGGGCCCAGTAGTTGGTCCAAGCCAATCACTGCCCCCTTCGCGACCCCACATGCCTCCTTGGTGTACACCATGCCCATATAATGAATTACGACAATGGTTTGTACAAACCGTTAGATGCCAGAACTATCGTAGGACGATGAGGATTCCCACCCATATGCTGCATATCCTCTACGAATTACCAATTAATATGCACGCTACGAGAATAACAGCCACGACCTGCACATCCGGCTTCATGCGAGAGGAAGAAGATACAGCTGACTTCTCTGTCCCATTCCAAATCTCATGGCTAACGCGTAATATACGGCACTAGAATCACTGATGTCAGGGGTTATTAAGTCCCTATTTGATCATCATTATTGCAAATAGAACCCTAACTTCTATTGCTCCATTATATCACCACTTAGGATGATATCTATGATTTCTTTATTTATGAAAATAATATTTTCTTTCTTTTATAGCATAAATGATAACACACAATTTGCAAATACTTTGATAAAGACTCTTCAAAGGAAATGAGCAAGTGATGAACTTGCCTTGTGATGACAAGGTAGTGAAGTCTGATGCTTGCACTGGACCTTGAGCTTCTAGTTCTACAAAAACATCATTATTGCCCGGTAAGGACAATATTTAAAAAGCAAAATGATTATGCAAGTAATGCAATGCATTATTTAAATTTATATGCATTTACCCCAAAAAGTTCCTTTTTGAGTAATAAATGATTTATAAATATTACTTTTTTAATATTTATAACATATATTAAGTTATTTTATTTTATTTTATTTCCCTTTATTTGACTTTTATTGATTTAATAATCCTTTTAGGAATTATTAATTATACATTAAATTTATTACTAAATATTTATTTAGTATTTTTCAAAAATACTATAATATTAATAAATAATGAAAGTGATTTTTATTTATTTGTATCACCTTTCAATAATTTTGTAAAATTCCATAAGGAATATATAATTTACAAAAATAAAAATTTAAGTGTCCAAAATTTTATATCTTATTTTATTTAGATAGAGTGGATTATTGTGAATCCAAAAATATTTTATTTATAATTTTTGGACTTTTATTTTATTATTTATAATTTTATTGAGGTCGGGGGTATTTTGGTCTTTTTCAATTGATCAAAAAGATTTATTAAGCAACTTGGGCTGTCCCCTTGGGCTTATTGGCCCAAAGTGGCCCAGTAGGGCAGGGTCAAATGACTACCCCGAAGGGTTTTGGCCCACCCAGCCCACTCTACCTCCTCTCTCTCCCTCGACCTTATCTCCTCCTCCTCTGACTCGCCCCCGTGGCCGGCGATGCCGCCACCGTCGATTCTCGCCGTCGTCGGCCGTTCTAGCCGCCGCTGTGGTGCGAGTTGGGGTTGTCAACGACGCTCTTTTGTTCTATCCACTTGGATTTGACTCCGGGGCTTCCCCGTGGTCAGTTCCACCCATTCCCGAACCCTAGGGTTTGGAGAAGATGATGTCACCGCCACGATCCCTCCTGCGGTGGTGTGCTGGTCTTGTGCGCTGTTGTGGCCGCCGCCATGGCAGGTACAGGTTGTAGCGCCCCTCTGGGTTCTCCATGTGCCGTCGCGGTTCGTCGGCCCCTCTGCTTCCTCTTCGATTCATCAGCGAGGACCTCAGGTAAGTGGTATCTGTGGTGTTTGTCCATGCTACTGCCTTGATTCTTTTTGTGTGTATCTAGTGGCTTTCATGCCGAGTGACTATGTGCTGGTTGAGTTCATCTCTGGATTAGGGTTCTTGCTCTGATTAGGATTCATAACCCTCTGTTGATCATATCTATGATGCCTTAGATCTAGTGTTGATCGTATTTGATCATGGGAAATGATTGCATGCTGTGATTAAGGATTGATAGTAGCTTTGATGATACTAGTTGCCTGTCAGATTAATTCAAGTGGTAATCCACCATGATCCATGTTAGTGTATCAATGAAATCCTTGATTGGATTATGTTATTGATCTAAGAGTTTACTCTACTGTCAGATTGCTTATATTGACAGTAGTTGCTTACTGCGATTATACTGTTGGCTTGTCTGAGGTTATACTCATTGAATGAAATCATTGCTTGCAATGATTTCTGTGGATGTATAGATTCATTTTAATGTTGATTCCTAGCACTTTGCTTCAGGAAAATGATATGTAGTGGTTATCCCTTTTTATCTATGGAAGCTAAGTAAAGATTGGTTTTAGCTCATTAAGAACTTGTTCTTGTGATACCATTGTATTCTGGCACACAAGTGATTGAGTTTTATTTCTGGGCTTAGCTTGATAAAGCTTGTGATCAAAACTGACAAGTTAATATGGAAGCTTGAACTATCTTTCTTGCCTATGATGTTGGTCTGAGGCTTTAGGATTTAATTTCCAGTTGGTTGAGTATTAGTTTGTTTGAATCTTGCAAGATTATAGGTGCTACTCTCTCTGAGAGATGTGCCCTGATCTTGATAAGATCCAATGAAAATGATCTAAGTTGCAAAGTAACACTAAACCCAGTGAAGCTGGTCTGAGGGTTTAGTGTTTGTGGTTGAGATTAATTTCTTATCCTTATACTTGAAATCTCTAGGATAGATTCACCCCTCTTGGGTGCTTATTGAGAGATCATTACATAAAGCAACACATGCTTTTATTTAGATATTCTGATGAAATCATGTGATGGTTCTATGAGACTCACCACAAGATTTGATGTTGTTATAGTAGATTGATGATGATCTTGATCTTGATCTGCTTTTGCTGGCTCCTGAGCTTGCTCTTGAGCTTGCCTGCTCCTCCTAGCTCCTGGGCTTGACGTTGCTATCCACCAGATCCATCCCCCTCCTTATGTCACCATCCAGGTGATGTTTTGGGTTGATCTGGGTGGTTGGGTTTGGCTGTTGTTCTTGGTTTAGCCGATGTTTACTCTGGCTATGCTGGTGTGTTGTGTAGTGAAGAAATGCACTAGTGCTTCACTCACGGTTGTGCTGTGGTTTTGTGTGGTTTGGATGTGCTTGAGAAGTCGACAACACACCACTTGCATGCTTGTGTGTGTGTAGCTTGTGTGCCTGCTATACACTTGTGGATAGGTTCAGAATTTTTAAACTTACCATTACCAAACTACTTTTATCTGGCTGGTGAATTGTCCCTTTTGGCTGTCATTTGAATTCTGGCTTTGAATTTATGAAGGATAAAATCTTTCATATTGGTGAAACTTGCCCCTTTTTGATATTTCTCAATGATGAGTTTGTCAGGTGCACCTCACTGACATATCTGAGAGAAACATACTAACACTAATCTTATCTTGTTTTCTGTTTAATCTTTGTTTTGCAGGTACAAAGATAAGGATGAAGTTTTAGTGTAGTTTTAGATATAGGATAGTTAGTAGATATACAAATGTACTTCTCTTAATCTTTTTTAATTTTTCTTTTATATTTCTTATAATTTTTATTTGGTTCATTTGTAATAAAGATTATATGTTTATTAATAAAGAATATTCTTATTCTTTACCCTTGTAAATTGTGAAGTTTGGAATAACTTCAGTAAGTTATTCTTTGTAACTTGTTTATGTATATGAAATGAATTTCATATACCATATTTCTTTTAGATAAGATTTAAGTTATAATACTTTTCTCTTAATTAATTTAAGATTCAAATCTTATATCAAAATAATTTAAATAATTATTCAAACATTCAAATTTAAAATTCAAATTCATTTTTAAGACACACACACCATTCCTTTAAGATCATGTAAAACTTTATAGCAATCCTCCTTTAAGACTAAGCCTACTCTCAAAGTAAGAAAGAAACATTGAACACTCAAGGTTTTTTATTTGGCAAAAAAATTTACCCACATTTTCACAAATGAATGCATGCAATAATACATATTCCGAACTCTACCCCTCGTTAGGTCCTAAATACTGGGATGTTACAGACTTCCCCCCTTAAATTAAACTTCGTCCTGAAGTTTGTGGAAATGTACCTGAATAGTTCTAGATAAGCTTTTCTTAAATCCTCTTCCTTCTCCCATGTGGCTTCTCTCTCAGGGTGATGTTCCCATTGTACCTTGCAATATTTGATTGCCCTGTTCCTCAATCTTTTCCAGTTTTCTTCCAGAATCTTGCAGGGTTTTTCAATATAAGTTAGGTCTGCTTGTAATTCCATCTCTTGGTGTGTTATTGCATCATCTAGAACCTTCAAATATTTGCGAAGTTGTGACACATGGAAAACATTATGCACTTGAGCCAATCTTGATGGTAACTCTAACGCATAAGCTATAGTTTTGTTTTGACTCAATATCTTGAATGGTCCAATATATCTTGGACTCAATTTCCCTTTAACTCCGAATCTTTTTACTCCTTTCATTGAACTTACTTTCAAATAGACCATATCTCCCACTTCTGGATGCCATGATCTTCGGATTTGATCTGATAACTTTTCTGCCTCCTCTGGGCTATTTTCAATCTATCCCTGATCTTATCAATGATGTCTTGTCTCTCCTTGATATAATCTGGCGCAAATTCTTTGCTGCTACTAGGTTCATACCAACATATAGGTGATCTACACTTTCTTCCATACAGAACCTCATATGGAGCTGCCTTCAGACTACTCTAATAGCTATTGTAATAAGAAAATTCTGCCAATCGTAGGTGATCTTCCCATGTTCCTCCAAAATCTAGTGCACAAGCTCTCAACATGTCTTCTAGTATTTGATTTGTTCTTTCAGTTTGACCTCCTGTCTTAGGATGATATGCTGTGCTGAAATCTAACTTTGAACCAAGTGCTTCATGCAATTGCTTCCAAAATGCTGAAGTAAACACTGATCCCCTATCAGTTACGATCTTCTTGGGTACTCCATGCTTACTTACTATCTCTTTAACATATACTTCAAGTAACTTCTCGGCATTATCCTTTTGATTCACTGGAATAAAATGTGCACTCTTAGTAAGTCTGTCCACAATTACCCACATCATATCCTTCCTTTTTGGTGTCATAGGTAATCCTGTGATAAAGTCCATACCTATTTCCTCCCATTTCTACTCAGGAATTTCTAAGGGTTGTAATGGTCCTGCTGGGCTTTGATGTTCAGCTTTCACCCTTTGACAAGTATGGCATTCCGATACATATTTAGCAATATCTCTTTTCATGTTATTCCACCAGAATAATTCCTTCAAATCCATATACATCTTAGTACTCCCTGGATGTATAGAATATGGTGTATCATGTGCTTCTTTGAGTATGACATTTCTGATCTCAGTCACATCTGGAACACATAGACGGTCTTGAAACCATAAAGATCCATAATCTCCAAGGCGTAAAACTGATTTTTGCCCTTGAGATATCCATCGAATTTCCTCAGCAATAAAAGGATCTTTTTCTTGATGTCTAAAAATTTCTTGCTTAAGATCACTGTCCTGCTCTGCAACTACCTGCATAGTTGTTAATCCTCCAAGAACTTCTGTTCTGATGAATTGAAGTTCTAACCTTTCCAAGTCCATTTGTAACTCTTTTGGTAACTCTCTATTGCTTGGCTGAATATCTGCACTCTTTCCGCTTAAAGCATCTGCTGCAATATTTGCTTTCCCCGGGGTGCAATTGATTGTCAAATCATAATCCTTGATTAATTCCAACCAACGCTTCTGTCTCATGTTCAATTACTTTTGAGTGAAGAAATATTTGAGACTTTTATGGTCAGTGTATAACTCACATCTGGCTCCATAAAGAAAATGCATCCATCCTTTCAGCACAAAGACTACTGCTGCTAACTCTAAATCATGAGTTGGATAGTTGACTTCATGTGGTTTCAATTGTCTTGAACCATAAGCAATCACTTTCCGATCTTGCATTAACACACAACCCAAACCTTCTTTAGATGCATCACAATATACAGTGAAATCCTTTCCTATTTCAGGAACTACTAAGATTGGAGCTGTGGTCAATCTAGTCTTCAACTCTTGGAAACTTTCTTCACACTTCTCATCCCACTTAAATGGTGTATTCTTCCTCAATAATTTGGTCATTGGTCCGGATATTTTGGAGAATCCTTTAATGAATCTTCGATAATAACCAGCCATTCCTAAGAAACCTTGAATTTGCTTCACATTGGTCGATGCAGTCCACTCTAGTACCGACTGAACTTTATATGGATTCACAGCAATCTCATCCTTACTGATCACATGACCGAGGAATCTACCTCATCTAACCAGAACTCACACTTACTGAACTTATCATAAAGCTTATGTTCTCTTAAAGTCTGCAATGCTATTCTCAAATGGTCAGCATGCTCTTCCTTATCCTTGGAATATATCAGAATATCATCAATAAAGACGATGACAAACTTATCCAAATATGGCAGGAAGATCTTGTTCATCAGATTCATGAATATTGCCGGTGCATTGGTCAAACCAAATGGTACCACCAGATACTCATGGTGTCCATATCTTGAGACAAATGCTATTTTTGAAACATCTTCCGGCTTGATTTTTATTTGATGGTATCCAGATCTTAAATCGATCTTTGAAAATACTCCAGCCCCTTTCACTTGATTAAACAAATCTTGAATTCTTGGTAAAGGATACTTATTCTTGATTGTCACGTTGTTCAGATTTCTATAATCACCACACATCTGTCTTCCACCATCTCTCTTAACCACAAAGATTACTGGTGTTCCCCATGGAGATACACTTTCTTGTATAAATCCTTTTCTTGCTAACTCATCAATTTGCTCCTTGAGTTCCTTCAACTCTTTGGGTCCCATTTTATAGGGTGCTTGAGCTATTGGTGCTGTACCAGGTATTAGATCAATTGTGAACTCTATCTCCCGGTCTGGTGGCATTTCTGGCAATTCCGTTGGAAAAACATCTTGGAATTCATTAACTACAGGAATCTCTTCTAATTTAACTTCTTTCATTGAATTCAACTGCAGATCCACCATGATATGACTGTGTTTATCTGCTTGGTAAACTATCCTTGCTCCACTTGGAGTTTTGATTGAGACAGTTTTCTCCTCACAATTTATCTGAGCTCCGTGTTCCATCATCCAATCCATCCCTAGCACTACTGCAATTCCCTTCAAAGGAATCACATAAAGGTCTGTGGAATATGTACAACCATAGATCGAGATAACCTGATCTTGTTTTATGTGGCGTACAATCACATTCCCTCCTGCCGTAATTACGGTCATAGGACTTTCTAACATTGCCCTTCTAATCCCGAACTTATCACAAAATTCTTCAGAAATGAATGAAGTAGTTGCACCAGTATCAAATAGAACTTTGCCTGGATTGGTAAGGATATTGAGCGTACCTATCACTGCATGCTCCGAATTATCCACCTCCTTGAGAGTTGCACAGTTCAGTTTTCCGGTTGGTCAGTTTCTCTTGCCATTGTTTCCCCCTTTATTGGGCTGTCCATTTCCTCCACTAGCTTGTCCTCCTCCCTTGGTAGGCCATCCTCTCGGTGGTTTGCTCGGACAATCTGGATTGATATGCCCCTTATGGCCACAATCATAACAAATCACTACAGGCTTTTTGCACTCCCTCTGGAAATGCCCTGGAATTCCACAGTTGTTACAGATAACATTCCTTCTCGGATTAGATTGATTTCCACCACTGCCCTTGTTATTGTTATTGTTGTTGTTGCCATAATTCCTATTCTGAGGTTTGAATTCTAGGTTAGTTTTTGGTTTGCTTGCCTGAATTCTCTTAGTTTCCTTCTTGGCTCTCTTCCTCATATCCTCTTGGACATTCTTGTAATCATCTTCAAAAGTAATGGCTGCATCCAACAATTGCTGATAAGTTTGCTTATTATATAACCTTAGCTGCATCCTCACAAATGGATTTAATCCACGCAGGAAACGCTTCTTCCGCTTCTCTTCAGTGTTAACATCCTCCTCAGCATAACGAGACAGTTGGCTAAACTCCCGGATGTACTTCATGACACTAGTATATCCTTGCTGAAGCTCCTCAAATTCTCTCTGCTTCAATTCCATCACACTTTCCGGAACATGATATTCACGGAATCTCTGCTTGAACTCCTCCCAGGTAAACTCCCTACCTGGTTGTTGCATGGCTAACTGATTTTCCCACCATAATGTTGCCGGTCCAGTCAGCAGATGAGTTGCATACCTCAATTTTTCATCATCATTGCAACTCACAGTTTTCAGCTTCCTTTCTGTATCTGCTAGCCAGTCTTCTGCATCCATTGGTTCAGAAGCTGATGTAAAAGGTAACGGTCTTGCATTCTGGAAATCAGATAAACTCACTCCTCCACCTTCAGGTGCCCTCTGATTTGCTCGCCCCAGCAACTCTTCCATGAACTTGTTTTGGTTCTCTTGCATCATTTGCGTGCATTGCATAAAGTTCTGCTCCATTAAAGGCCTCATTGGTGGTGGTGGTGGTAATGCTCCTTGATTTGCTATATCAGCATCGGCCTTTTCCTTGGCCTCATGCTCCATCCGCTGCTGCTCAGTTTCCATTTCTACACCCGTATCCATGACCCTCTAGTCCTGCAACATAAAGCGAATACTCATAATTACATCATGCACATGTGTTCTGAGCTCGACTTTACGCACAGAACTAGTCACACAATAAAAATCCAAGGAAAATCCAAATATGCATTTCACATATTATACATAATATCATAATGATACAAAGTTCATACAACATATACCGTATAGGTATATTTACAGAACTACCGTATTCATCTCACTACCTTATTCCTTGGAGTACAATACACAGTGCCACTACTAGAGAAAAGGCTATAGGAGACATGCTTATGCGAGGCGCATTTAGACATATGCGCCTCCTATAAAAATAGGCGAGGCGCACTTTGCGATATGCGCCTCTAGTATAAAAATAGGCGAGGCGCATATGATAAGAATGCGCCTCCTATAATCCCTGTACGGACGAATCTAGCTGCCCCATATTATGCGAGACGCATTCTAGTCATATGCGCCTCCTATATATCAGATAGGAGAGGCGCATATGGATAGAACGCGCCTCGTATAATCTGTGTGGACCCACGTGTTGGTAGGTGCACGAATATGCGAGGCGCATATGGTTATATGCGCCTTATATATTTGACAATATGCGACTCCTGCGGGCCCGACGGTGGTAGGTCATATCGCGGGCATTCCAGTACTACCTCGACCGCTCCACCCCGCACGCCACCGGCCGCTGGGTCGGCACCCTCGTCGTCGCTGCGATCTACGCCCTCAGGGTCTTCATATCCGTGGTGCTCTGATACCAGTTCGATCTATCGGCCTTCTTCCCACCCTCACCTCCCTCGTCATCCTCGTCGATTCCGAGTTTTTTTCCTGCGGCGAGCGCTCGATCTTGCTCAAATCCATGGCTACCTTGCCCTCCCCCTCCTTCTTGCCCACCACCGCACCTGCGTACGCGCTGACCACTGTTTTCCCCCCGCCCCCGCTTGGTTCTGGAGCACCAGCTTATGGTCACTGTACCTTTCCCTCGGCCGCCACCTACCCATCTCCTCATTCCCCCGGCGGCTACCCCAGCTACGCTTTTCCCTTCTTCACCGCCCCAGCTTCCTTCCCCTCCCCAATTCCCACCCATTTTGATCCAAATCGGGCACCGCTCGCTGCAACCCCAATCCATGGCGACCTGCACAACTCCCCTTTCCACAGTGCCCCACCTGCGTTTCCGTACGCCGCCACCCACCCCTACCCGCCTCCCGCCTCCGCATACACGCATGCTCCTGGCTTCTCCCCAAATTGGCCAGTTTGGCGACCCCCTACTCCAGACCCGACTCCATCCGCCGTCCCACCCACCCATCCGATTCCACCGGCCTACTACCTATCCTTCCACTGCCCCATCCCTTCCCAATCCCACTTATCTTCTCCCTCTAATTCTCCACTCTAGCCACTACCCGTATCCACCTCCAGCGAGTTCTATGGTGGCCAATCCCTGCAGGCCCCTCGCTGTGGCCGTTCCGAGCTACAGCAGCACAAGGATGGAGGCAGCGATACTGAGGAGAACGGCAGCGGGACCGCGCCTTACGACTGCGCTCTCCAGATTGAGAACAATGGCCATGATGCCCACCGTGTGTGCCCCGACTCGATCTGCCAGAAAGGTAACTCCACCTACAACACCCTGTTCTTCGATGAGAAGCTCGGCCACAAACACACGGGTCCTGAGATCCTCTCTGTGCCCAGCACCGGCTCCAACCACAGCTTCGTCACGCAGCAGGCCCAAACTCTGTCTAGCCTGAACTTGCTCCACGGTGAACTATCAAAACTCTCAGTTTTAGTCTCTCAGTTCGCAGTGGCTAGGGGCATGGAAACGACTGAAGCACCGGTTACTTGTTCTTCTCGGACTGTAACGCCTGCACAGTTTAAATCGCCAAGAACTACTGCCTCGATGTTCTCTGGTACGTGTGCAGCAGCAAGCTCTTCAGCGAGCTCACGTAGCTCTTCTGATGCATTAGCTACTACATATGTCAAACCACATGTGTTAGGTGAAATTCCAACTCCACAATCTGGGTACGAGAGCTACTGCTATGGGCATCCAAATCAAATTCAGAGTTTACAGAGTTCACGTGTGCATTGTGGAAGTACCAATCTGGGCGAGCAGAATCAAATTCAGAGTTTACAGAGTTTACAGGTAATAAAGGCTTAATCTGGCATGGAGTGACTGTTATGGAGTGACATGATGCACCACCTGGTTTCATATATTGAGACCCTACTGTAACAGAAAAGTTGTTTGTTTGGCCAGAACAAGTAGTTAGTTAGATTTCCCCTATTCTGTGTTACCTACCCCTGTTATTAGAACAAAACCAAGCTCTAGCCAAATGGTTTCTCATCGGCTATGCACTTTTGATGCTAGCATGATTTCATAATGCTTTCTAAATGCGTGATGACTGCAGTAGTTAGCAAGGCAATTCTTAATCTGAGCAGTGGCTATTTCCATCTATTTATTATTTGTTTTGCTCATGTGAAGGAGCTTTTGGAAGGCAGTGTCTTAATTGATTGCTGCTAGCCTCATATAGTTTTAACCCTCATAGGACATCTATCATTGTTGTTTTTGGCAAATGGCAAGTTGGCAACATATTTAATGAATGTTTTTTTGTTGTAGGGGTCAAGATGGTTGGCTCATTCATTACCAGGGCTTTAATGTAAGAAGCAATGCGATTATTATTTAAATTGCAGCAATGGGGTGATTCTCTTGTTTACATCCACAACTGTCTGCTGTTTATCTGTTTTGCAGACTTGTTCTTGGATATGCATACCCGGCCTATGATTGTTACAAGACAGTTGAGCTAAATAGGCCTGAGATTGAGCAGTTGCGTTTCTGGTGTCAGTACTGGTATATCTTGGATGCCCATTCATTTTATGTTGACTATCATTCTTGGTTTGTTTGTGCTTGGTCTCAGATTCATGAACATGGTTTTGCAGGATTTTACTTGCAATGCTTACTATTTTCGAGAGAGTTGGGGATAATTTCATATCATGGTAATCTTATGTTTTGGAATTAAAGTTTTAGGTGATTCTGACTTGGAGGATTTAGCTACTTGATAGTTGATAATTCATTTTCCTACAGGTTTACCAATGTACATGAAGCAAAACATGAATCGAGATTGATCGCAATCTTCTTGAGTTGAGGACTAGAGCTAGTGACATGGAAGTTGTTTACTTCCATAAGGTTGCGTACTGCCGGAGACAAGGTTCCATGAAATCCTGCAATATATTGCTTCTCATCCACGAGCTCAAAGATCTCGTTCTCGGTACTTCTAGAATATTCCGTTTGCTAGCCATTTTTACCGATATCATATCCAACTTAGTGAGAAGTGTCGCTAGCCATTTTGTCGATGTCATGTCAATCTTAGTGAAAAGTGTAATTCTAGCTATTTTGTACTGATATCATGTCCATCTTCTTGAGAAGTGTAATGCTAGCTCTGTACTTATCCTTCGGTATGCTATTGAGCGTCTAGAGTTTAATATAATCTCGTGATTTGTTTCATAATGGTAGCGCTATTTAGGTTTTCTTCTGTTTGAGCCCAATATTTTAGGCTGGAGGTATTGCTTTCCACTGACATAAGTAATATCATCTTTATTATGTGTAGGAGATGCCGAGGTGTTATGTCGTGTACGTCGGTCGGGTTCCAGGTGTGTACGAGGAGTGGAAAGACTGCCAGAATCAAGTGAACAACTTCTCGGGCATGGAAGGAAGAAGTGGAGGAACTTCCTCGTGATCACCACCTTGTTGCTCTTCATGGTAGGTTATGTGTTCTACTTCATCTAGATAGAGCTACGTCGTTGGAGTTGTAATGTGATTGTGAACTTGTACTCGAAGGTGTAATGTGATTGTGAACTTGTACTCGGAGGTGTGAACTTGTGGCACAAACACTTGATGTATGAATATGTATGTCATGATTGATGTGTAATGTATTGTATTCATGTTGGTTCTATCATGCATTGGCAAATTGCAAGTTTCTGAAAAATTCTGTGCTCTTTATACTGTATTCTGGACTATATTGTATATTTGAATATCTGTATATTATTATTTATAGTGGTCTGTAAAACTTGAATTTCGAAAATATTACCGGAGGCGCATATAGGATACTATAGGAGGCGCATATACTATAAATATCCGAGGCGCATTGTAAAAAATATGCGAGGCGCATATCGATATGCGTCTCGCATATGTGAAGTATAGGAGGCGCATATCATATGCGCCTCGCATAAGAAATACCCGAGGCTTGAAGTTAGAGGAGCATGTGATATGCGCCTCGGATAGGCTTTTAGGTGCGCCTCGCATAGGATTTTCTCTAGTAGTGTGCTTGATACTTTTGACTACTTGTCTCCTTCTAGTAGTAACTATGCTCATCATACATGCCTGACGTCCAACCGTGATGAACTTTCCTTGTGATGACAAGGTAGTGAAGTGTGATGCTTGCACTGGACCTTGAGCTTCTAGTTCTACAAAAACATCATTATTGCCCGGTAAGGACAATATTTAAAAAGGCAAAATGATTATGCAAGTAATGCAATGCATTATTTAAATTTATATGCATTTACCCCAAAAAGTTCCTTTTTGAGTAATAAAGGATTTATAAATATTACTTTTTTAATATTTATAACATATATTAAGTTATTTTATTTTATTTCCCTTTATTTGACTTTTATTGATTTAATAATCCTTTTAGGAATTATTAATTATACATTAAATTTATTACTCAATATTTATTTAGTATTTTTCAAAAATACTATAATATTAATAAATAATGAAAGTGATTTTTATTTATTTTTATCACCTTTCAATAATTTTGTAAAATTCCATAAGGAATATATAATTTACAAAATTCTTTATAAATATTTAAGTGTCCAAAATTTTATATCTTATTTTATTTAGATAGAGTGGATTATTGTGAATCCAAAAATATTTTATTTATCATTTTTGGACTTTTATTTTATTATTTATAATTTTATTGAGGTCAGGGGTATTTTGGTCTTTTTCAATTGATCAAAAAGATTTATTAAGCAACTTGGGCTGTCCCCTTGGGCTTATTGGGCCAAAGTGGCCCAGTAGGGCAGGGTCAAATGACTACCCCGAAGGGTTTTGGCCCACCCAGCCCACTCTACCTCCTTTCTCTCCCTCGACCTTATCTCCTCCTCCCCTGACTCGCCGCCGTGGTGCAAGTTGGGGTTGTCAACGACGCTCTTTCGTTCTATCCACTTGAATTTGACTTTGGGGCTTCCCCGTGGTCAGTTCCACCCATTCCCGAACCCTAGGGTTCGGAGAAGATGTTGTCGCCGCCGCCACAATCCCTCCTGTGGTGGTGTCTTTGGTCTTGTCTTGCGGCCTTGCCGCCGTGGCAGTGCGTTGCGCCCTACTGGTGCTCCTGTGCCGCCATGTTCGTCGGCCCCTCTACTTCCTCTTCGATTCATCAGCGAGAACCTCGGGTAAGTGGTATCTGTGGTGTTTGTCCATGTTATTGCCTTGATTCTTTTTGTGTGTATCTAGTGGCTTTCATGCCGAGTGACTATGTGCTGGTTGAGTTCATCTCTGGATTAGGGTTCTTGATCTGATTAGGATTCATAACCCCCTGTTGATCATATCTATGATGCCTTAGATCTATTGTTGATCGTATTTGATCATGGGAAATGATTGCATGCTGTGATTAAGGATTGATAGTAGCTTTGATGATACTAGTTGCCTGTCAGATTAATTCTAGTGGTAATCCACCATGATCCATGTTAGTGTATCAATGAAATCCTTGATTGGATTATGTTGTTGATTTAAGAGTTTACTCTACTGTCAGATTGCTTATACTGACAGTAGTTTCTTACTGCGATTATACTGTTGGCTTGTCTGAGGTTATACTCATTGAATCAAATCATTGCTTGCAATGATTTCTGTGGATGTATAGATTCATTTTAATGTTGATTCCTAGCACTTGGCTTCAGGAAAATGATATGTAGTGGTTATCCCTTTTTATCTATGGAAGCTAAGTAAAGATTGGTTTTAGCTCATTAAGAACTTGTTCTTGTGATACCATTGTATTCTGGCACACAAGTGATTGGGTTTTATTTCTGGGCTTAGCTTGATAAAGCTTGTGATCAAAACTGACAAGTTAATATGGAAGCTTGAACTATCTTTCTTGCCTATGATGTTGGTCTGAGGATTTAGGATTTAATTTCTAGTTGGTTGAGTATTAGTTTGTTTGAATCTTGCAAGATTATAGTTGCTACTCTCTCTGAGAGATGTGCCCTGATCTTGATAAGATCCAATGAAAATGATCTAAGTTGCAAAGTAACACTAAACCCAGTGATGCTGGTCTGAGGGTTTAGTGTTTGTGGTTGAGCTTAATTTCTTATCCTTATACTTGAAATCTCTAGGATAAATTCACCTCTCTTGGGTGCTTATTGAGAGATCATTACATAAAGCAACACATGATTTTATTTAGATATTCTGATGAAATCATGTGATGGTTCTATGAGACTCACCACAAGATTTGATGTTGGTGTAGTAGATTGATGATGATCTTGATCTTGATCTTGATCTTGATCTGCTTTTGTTGTCTCCTGAGCTTGCTCTTGAGCTTGCCTGCTCCTCCTAGCTCCTGGGCTTGACCTTGTTATCCACCAGATCCATCCCCCTCCTTATGTCACCATCCAGGTGATGTTTTGGGTTGATCTGGGTGGTTGGGTTTGGCTGCTGTTCTTGGTTTAGCTGATGTTTACTCTGGCTGTGCTGGTGCGTTGTGTAGTGAAGAAATGCACTAGTGCTTCACTCACGGCTGTGCTGTGGTTTTGTGTGGTTTGGCTGTGCTTGAGAAGTCGACAGCATACCACTTGCATGCTTGTGTGTGTAGCTTGTGTGCCTGCTATGCACTTGTGGATAGGTTCAGAATTTTTGAACTTACCATTACCAAACTACTTTTACCTGGCTGGTGAATTGTCCCTTTTGGCTGTCATTTGAATTCTGGCTTTGAATTTATGAAGGATATAATCTTTCATATTGGTGAAACTTGCCCCTTTTTGATATTTCTCAATGACGAGTTTGTCAGGTGCACCTCACTGACATATCTGAGAGAAACATACTAACACTAATCTTATCTTGTTTTCTGTTTAATCTTTGTTTTGCAGGTACAAAGATAAGGATGAAGTTTTAGTGTAGTTTTAGATATAGGATAGTTAGTAGATATACAAATGTACTTTTCTTAATCTTTTATAATTTTTCTTTTATATTTCTTGTAATTTTTATTTGGTTCATTTGTAATAAAGATTATATGTTTATTAATAAAGAATATTCTTATTCTTTACCCTTGTAAATTGTGAAGTTTGGAATAACTTTAGTAAGTTATTCTTTGTAACTTGTTTATGTATATGAAATGAATTTCATATACCATATTGCTTTTAGATAAGATTTAAGTTATAATACTTTTCTCTTAATTAATTTAAGATTCAAATCTTATATCAAAATAATTTAAATAATTATTCAAACATTCAAATTTAAAATTCAAATTCATTTTTAAGACACACACCATTCCTTTAAGATCATGTCAAATTTTATAGCAATCCTCCTTTAAGACTAAGCCTACTCCCAAAGTAAGAAAGAAACATTGATCACTCAAGGTTTTTTATTTGGCAAAAAAATTTACCCACATTTTCACAAATGAATGCATGCAACAATACATATTCCTAACTCTACCCTTCGCTAGGTCTTAAATACTGGGATGTTACAGTTATCAAAGGGGACCTGATGCAATTGTTTGAGTATTTGCAAGTTGGTCGGCTAGACCTTTTTAGACAAAATTTTGGCAATATAATTTTACTATCTAAAGTTAATAATGTAGAACCCATACAACAGTATCGTCTAATCTGCCTTCTTAACGTTAGTTTTAAATTTTTTACAAAAATTTCTAGGATTAGACTAAACTCAGTAGCTGATCATGTTGTACGCCCTTCTCAAACTTCTTTCATGCAATGAAGAAACATCCTAGATGGTGTAGTAATCCTACATGAAACTATCCATGAATTACACTCAAAGAAATTAAATGAGTGTTGTTTAAGATAAACTTTGAGAAGGCCTATGATAAAGTTAATTGGTCTTTTCTTCAGCAAACACTCCTTATGAAAGGCTTTTCAGAGGAGTGGTATGCTCTCATCTAGTCTTTTGTGTCTGGAGAAAGTGTTGCCATAAATGTCAATGATGACACTGGCAAATATTTTCATACCAAGAAAGGACTAAGGCAAGGGGATCGATTATCGCCTATACTATTTAACATAGTGGCTGACATGTTGGCTATCCTTATTGAGAGAGCTAAGGCTGATAGTCAAATTGAAGAATTAGTTCCGCATCTAGTTGATGGTGGAATCTCTATTCTTCAATATGCTGACGATACAATCTTATTTATGGAGCATGATCTGGAAAAAGCTAAGAATCTGAAATTAATATTATCAATATTTGAGCAACTCTCTGAATTGAAAATTAGCTTTCATAAGAGTGATTTGTATTTCTTTTGCGAGGCTAAAAATGATGCCCACTTATATGATTTTCGGCTGTGGACATGGGTAATTTTCAATCAATTATGTAGAAATACCGATCCATTATCGGCGTCTCACGATTAATGAAGGGAAACTCGTCACTAGTGGAAACAGGGCCGCTAGTCCCAGTCCATAAGGGCCTTTAGTCCCGGTTTAATCAAGCGGGACTAGAGGCCCACCACTAGTACCGGCCCAGTTACCAGCCGGGACTAGTGGATGTCCATGTGGCTGTCCCTGCATGCTCAGGGTGCACCACCACTAGTCCCGGTTGGTGTTAAGGACCGGGACTAGTGGGTCTCTGTCGCGGCAGAGCATTACCTTGGACTAGTGGTTCTCTGCCATGGCAGTATTTGTGCCCTTTCTCTACCACGGCAGAGATTTCATTTTTTATTGTTTTATTTACTTATTTTTCATTTCAACATAGTTTTTGAATATTTCTACGCCACCACATATCATACACATTCGTGCATATATAACATAACTTGTATTACGATATCGATCATATAAATATATATAATTTACATAGTTACATGGAGATCACAAAATACCGGGACTAGAGCACGTCTGTTCGATTGCATGGAGATCAGTAGCGCCTATTCACACTAAATTCTAGCGTTGAGGAAAGACTTTAAAAATGTCTTAATAGTTGGAAAGGTAAATTGTTGTCTCTTGGTGGAAGACTTGTGCTCATTAATTCAGTACTCACCAAAATGGTACTATATATGATCTTGTTTTTGCAGCTACCAAAAGGTGTCTTGACAAAAGTGAATTATTTCTGCTTAAGATTCTTTTGTCAAGAGGATAGTGAGAAAAAAAAATATCGACGGGCCAGATGGAATGTGGTTTACCGACCCAAACAATACGGTAGACTGTGCATACATGATTTGCAAGTCAAAAACACTGCACTCCTGGGTAAATGTTTTTTCAAACTTCCTACAGAAAAAGGAGTGTGGCAAACCATTCTATGGAGAAAGTATGTTGGCTCAAAAGCTGTATCTCAATTGGTTTGGAAACGTGGAGATTCACACTTTTGAGCTAGACTAATGACATTCAAAAAACATTTCTTCCGGTTTGATGCTTTCAATATTAATGATGGATTACATGTTAGGTTCTGAAAAGATAAATGGCTTGGCCAAACTACTTTTCATGAACAATATCGGGCTCTATACTCGATCGTTAGGCATAAAGTGGATATAATTTGCACGGTAATGGAAAATAATTCTCCTAATGTGTCTTTCAGAAAAAGTCTTATATGTCCTAGTTTGGTGTCTTGGAACAATCTTTTATTAAGATTATCCATGATATAACTGTCAGAGGGTATGGATGAATTCAAATGGAAAATACTACCAATTTGTAAATTTTCTGTTAATTTTATGTATAGACATGGCCGTCCAAGAGCCTGTGTGGGCTGGGCGACCGCACGGGGCCCCCAAATTTTTGGGCCCTCCGTTTCCCAAACCCAGCCTAGGCATCTAGGAGTAATCCTTCATTTTGTAGCGCAGTCAAGGTGGGCGTTTTTACGATTGTCAGACTTCCATGGCCCAATACAGTCCAGATCATTTCAGTTATGAATTTGCGTCATACTATAGTATGCCCTCCTGAATTCATAGCGATCAAAATTCCTGTGAGTCCAGATCTAATGTAGTTGTCGCGATTGTTCTGCTCAACAAAAATACATATCGCGAGACCGATCAAAATTCATCGATCTAATTCTCCCTTCCATGGCGTCTGGAACGGCGGCACACCGTTGCCAGTTTGCCATGTTGCCATCTTCCCTCGCTCTAGCATTGTTCGCTCGTGCCATAGGCCTTCGGCCTGCCGCCACTAAAATTGATCGATTGGTCCTAGTTTTGCTACGATGCCCCAACTATCGATTTGAAGGCCGATGAAAGGTTGGTCAATCAATCTTCTTCCATTATTTTATTAATTTATCTTGATATGACCAAACTTACTTTGTGCTAGAATTCGATTTTTTTATGTTTATAAATTAGAAAGAATCATATCTTCTAGAAATACAAACTACGACTCCGGTGCTACAAAGAGTGGGAACAACGGCTCAGTCCCATATTGAATTCATTTTCTAAAAAAAAAGGAAAATATTCGCTTGCCCTTTCATACATATTGAGTTTATAACACAGTGCATCGAAAGTAAGATTTAATTTTTTGGTCAAAACATAGGGCCTAGATTTAAATTTTGCACAGGGGCCCCCATTTTCTGGTTGATCGGCCGTGTCCTAACTATGCAGAGGTTAGGTATAAACTTACATTTTAATAATAAAACGCCCAAAAAAAGATCGATCAGTTTGCACGGTGCTTTTGGAGGGAAGAAGACCCTGTATTACTAACCGCGTGTCGTTTAGTGTCCCAAGTGTTCCAAGTGGCCAATGCCTGTATTACTAGACCGGTCGTATTACTATCTCTCACGAGAGATCTGCTTCTTCTTCAAACTGAACGACAAGTTTGCGTGACCTTCCTGGTACAAAAGTAAATCCTATTACTTCTCCAGTCCATATTAATTGACATAAATTTGTCTAGATTTAAATAAATCTAGACACTATTTAGTATATAGGTTCATTCAAATTCTGACAAATCAAAATCAATTAATATGGAATGAGGGAGTACATATATAGTAGTATGCCCTGACACTGGAACTGTCTTTTTTTTTTGCTTGGACACAGGAACGGTGTGTACAACACTGTTATATGGAAGAAGACCCTGATCTAACGGAGGTGTTGCCTTCTCTCCCAATGCCTACCCTTCCCATGCAAACACTTGCTTTAAACATTTGTTGTCAGTCTCACTCATGCCAATGCTAGCGCAAAACGTTATGTGTTTATACCAAAAATATTGCAGCAGACTCCTTTTTTCTATCTGTACATTATTTCTCTTGATTTTCTTCAAGATATGAGAGGAAGGCTAGCCTTCTTATATATCCCCATTAGCTGCTAAGTTAATGCAGCGACCTGTAGAGGTGGTGAGAAGGTTCAAGTGCCTACCTACTACTGCACTTCATTGATGCTCACTTGTCCTTGCCTATAAATCCATTGCTCTTTACAAACATGGTGCTAATTTCTCCTGTTCAAAAAGCATATTGTTAATTTGTTATATGTACGTGTTGTTAATGAACAGAACAGAATTATGAGGTGGATACAGGATTTCTTCAAGCATGTACAATGAATAAGTGTACTTCTAGCTTGGTATGTCAAGGCTGATAAACAGAAAAGGAGGCTCGCCGTCGCTAGTGTGCGTTTTGTTTATGGACCCGAGGGGAAGAAACGGTAAACGGTGCTAGGAGGTGTCGGCCTAGGAACTGCCATGAGACTGATGAACCGCCTTTTGCAAAGAATGTTAGAATGTTTCCTTTTTCCTGACATATGTAGCACTCCGCGAGTTCCATCTATTGATTGTCCCGGGACAGAGTCACAGAGTACATAACAGAGATCAACAGCAAACCTAGCAGAAAAGAACATTGCAATCCTACGGCGCCAGACTACACTTCTTCGAGCAAGATGATCTTCACAGACATCAAATTGGTCGGAGCAATGCTGCACTAGAGCCCCGTCACAAGAGACCGCATCATTCCCGTTTGAAACAAAAACAAAAACAACTATATATTTGTGCCATTCCACACGCTTGTAGCAGCAGAAACTACGACGATGTACAGTCACATATACAACAAGAACAAAGTCTTGACCCTTCTTACAGAGTGTCAGTTAACTTAGATATTTGTGCAGAAACTACATCGCCAATATTGTCGCCACCTTCACCGATATATCGGCATACAACGACTTAAAAGCTACACGACATATGCAGCACCGAAAACCTAGTCCCATATAATTAACTTAGCTTACTCCTCCCACACAGAAGCTATTTAACACTAGTGAAAACAGCCCCATGTGTCCTGGTTGGTGAGGGGTTTTAGTCCCGTTTCCCCAACCGGGACGGGGCAATCAGGACTAAAGCCCCAATCTTTAGTCCCGGTTGGTGGGCAAAACAGCGTACACTTGGCCGCAGCAGAGAGTGAGGGGGATGAGCAACTGTCCCGGTTCGTAACACGAACAGGGACAAATAATCCTCTGCCGCGGCAGAGATTTGACACATTTCTTTGCCGCGGCAGCATTTTGGCCACTTTTTGTGCCGCGGCAGTGAATTCATTTTATGTTGTTTTATTGTTTATTTAGTGTTTTGCACTCATCAATGAAGGAACTATTATATTACACAAGATCATCATGACAATATAGATCCAAGTGTCGAACATATTACATTCGATACACGGATCAAGTTCATGCACTACATACAAAATAAGCTCTTTGTACAATCCCTATTATTTATACACACCCGAATAGTATTCTCCTTTTGGGTTTAGGACTTCTGCATCCAAGAATCCCGTCAATTCCTCCTGAATTGCTCGTATGCGATCCTTTGGCAGAAGACCGTCCCGTAAACGTTTGATCTGATTTAAAAAATGAGTCAACCTATATGAATGAAACTAAACACAATTTGATGGTAATTAAAAACTATAGAAATTGTTTACGTACGTGGAGTTGCTCTAAATTTCCGCCCTTCTCACAGCACGTCTGACGGATGAACTCGCAAACATAGTATCCACATAAATTGTTCCCTGGTCCTTGCGTTAGGCACTTTACGAGAACAGAGTTTAATCAAAAAAATAATCAAGCATGATAATAACGGTATTAAAACTAGAATCAAAGAGATGCGCGAATATAGCTAGTGGTGCTTACATCTAATGGTTGAAATGTAAGCTCCTCTTTCCAAACACCCCTAGCCTTGTTGGTGAACCGTTTCCAAGCACTGCCCGGAGAAGAAAATGAATAAAAGAAGTTATTAATTACTTGATATCATAAAATTCATGAACGTTGCCGATATAGTATCGTAATGATTAGAATTACCGCTGGAGAACCATATGCATGTCCTTCCACTGCTCAGGGGGTTTATGTTTCGAGTCCATGACTAGTACACGCCCTTTCTCAAGTTGAATGATTAACAAAATATAGTGGAAGTTGCGCATGCATAACTAATCAATTATATACTTAACATCGAGTAAGCGAAATAGAAAGTGTATACAAGACAATAACACTCACTCGAAGTTGTAATGAAATAGTATTTCCCTCCTGGTTTCTTGAAACCTTAACGCGTGTACGATATTATCCTCCGTATCCTAGGGGTTGGTTTTGAGATTAGCTTGATGAACCCAATATGGGTCAATGAACCCAATGTCATAGATTTGTCCTCTGCTGCATTCGAGAATCTTCATTCTGCAAATTATAGTATGATTATATACATGCAATAAACAAGGTGAGATAGCTAGAGACAAAATTAATTACAGAATTAGTACTTACAGACAATAGGCACTGATGATCGATTTGTCCAAGTCGTCTTGATTGAATAATTGAAATAGTTCATCAAATTCAATGGATATCATGTCATCTATTTCTTTCCCATAATGCTTTTTTGTAACCCTCAGCACTATCCAGTTAGCCCCGGCCTTTGTGGCATGCATGTACCAGTTATGCAATCTTCGCATTTTTGTTGGAAGATTATTTACCTCCTCAGGTTTGACGAGAGGTTTATCGTACTGGTATTTGTATGCTACTTTACACACGGGGATGTACTCTAACTGGGATAAGTACTAGGCAATACTCATACCTTGAGCAGCGGCAGCTTCTGCGTATTGTGCAACTACCTCTGGATCATACTGCTCTTCGGGCATCCCGCAAAACCACTACTAGAAAATCGCGTTGAATTTGTGCATTGCATCGTCATCATCATGCATTGTTTGCATAAAACTATTTTCGTAAACCCCGATTTGTTTTCCAAACGCCCCGTCTTTAAATCATACCCAAAAACCGGGACTCCGGAATATTTTGTTTGACCAACGATGATTTGCAAACGGTGCATTTAAAACTAAATAAAATATTAAATTAATTTATAGCGGGGCAGTCGAACGGGCCGATTCGACCCGAACGACCGCCCCAGGTTTTAAATCGGTCCACCTGACCCACCCTATTAAACCTAGACCTACCCAACCTATTTCTACCCACCCTCTGGCCACCTCACCCAGGCCAACCCCGTCGTGACACATCACCCTCTCCCTCCCCCTAGCCAACCAGAAACTGCCACATCACTCCCTCTCTCCACCTCTCTCTCCCCACCAGCTCACACAGGCCCACACACACAGCACCCCACCCCACCAACCGACGCACGCACACACCCAGCATCACCCACCCCGCGCCATCCCCGCCTGTCCCACTGGCCCACCACGACCGCCTCCCCCACGCGCCCTGTTCCTCTTCCACCTCTCGCCCCATCTCCTCTCTCCCTGGCGCGCGCCGCCCGCCGCCACGGCCTCCCCCCTCCGTCCCGCTCCCGGCCTCCATCCGCCTCCGCCTCGCCCCCTCGAGTTCCCTCTGCCGCTCCTCCCTCAAGCCACCGCGCCCGCATCTTCCCCCCCCCCCCGCAGCTCCTCCGCATGGCCTCACCTTCCCGGCGCCGACCGACCGCGTCCTCCGCCTCGCCTCGCCTCCCTCCCAGCGCTGCCCTCTCTTCCCGCGTCGCCTCCCGGGCGCAAGGCCACGGTCCACCGCCAAGCTTTCCTCGCCCGGCCGCGTGCCAGCTCGCCAGAGCCGACAAACCCCGCCGCCACCAACCGCCTGCTCCCCCTCTCCGCGTGTTCCGCCCCCGACGCGACCCCCTCGCCGGCTTCGGCCTCCTCCGGCCCTGCTCCGCCTGCCTCGCCAGGTCGACGACCCCGCGTCGCCCGCGTGCCCATCCTCTTGGCCGCGTCAAGCCCGGTGGTTGCCTCCTGACGAGGGTATCTTGTCCTTTTCGTGCTGCCGACGTGTGCATGGTGCTGCTGCTGTTCACTGCAGTAGATGATGTGCATGATGCAGGTCTGCCCTCATGAGATGACAAGGTCAATCTTCGACAAGAACCTCCTCGCACAACCCCGGCCAAACAAGTTCGTCCACGGATAAAACCTTCTATGCGGAACCCCAAGGCCTTCGACAAAACAAGAAACGCCAAGTACTCCTTCCGGCTTCGAAGCCCGGCCCCGGGGACCGACAGGATCTCCAACACGGCCGCTAGTAACCTCGTCGTGGAACGTCGAGCTCTTTCTCACGGAACTCGAGAACGCCAAGTGCTCCTTCCCGGAGTCCGAAGGACGCTCTCGCCGAGGCCCTGGACACCAAGTTCCCCCCGGTTTTGAAGCCGATCCCGCCAAGATCTTCTCGCCAACAAGGCCATCGCCAAGACCTGCTTGCCCTGCAAGATCGACCGGGGACATTCAGGGTCATCTCCAAGACCGTTCACGGATCCGAAGACCCCAAATTCTACTACAAGGACACGAAGATCTCCTTCTGGGATTCGATGACCCGAAGACCGATCCCGGCGCGCCCGAACCCCGTCAAGACCCCGACCCCCCTCGGATCCGAGGACCGAAGATGGCCGGAACGCCAAGACCGACCCGATACACGGGCCGACAAGACCCTCGCAACGGCAAGATCGACCCCGTGGGGCCCGACAAGATCTGCACGACGACAAGAGCGACAGCAACCAGGGCGAGTCCGAAGCCCCGACGCCAGACCAAGCACTTCGTCCCGAACGCCATAACCGTCAACATGGCCCGACCACCACGGATACGCCAAGATCTACCCCGCTATCCGAGAACGACCCGTCGAACCCTGGACCCTGAGACCGACCCCGAACCCCGGAACCCCAAGTTCGTCGAACCCTAATGTGTGAACCCCTTTCCGAGAACCCTATTTTATAATATAATAAACTTGTCGCATCTTAATTGTTCATGCATGCATATTGTCATGTGGTTTGGGGGCCTTATGCCGATTCACCTAATAATTAAATATGGGGCCCATATGCGGGCAAATCTAGTCTCATATTGGCCTCATTTAAATTTGTGTAGCGAACCCGGTGCTATCTTCTGCCATGTTAAAACAACATTTAAATTGCGGGGTATCTAAACAACTTGAACCATATAATCATTTGTCGGGACCCTGGTTCCGCTTAATATGACCTAATTGCATCGCACTTTTGCCATGTCCTCCATCATACATGCATCATGCCGATCTTCTGCCGTGTATTAAATATTGCATCTGGTGTTTCTTCTAGTGTTTTGCTTCTTCGCGGATAAAGTCGTTGAGTTGATGTGAGCTTCGCCCCGATCTCCGGTTGAACCTTCGATAATGTTTTCAGGCGAGCATCTCCCCCTTTCTACCTATCTTACTTTTATAGTATTTATTCCCTCTTGTTGATCTTTTGCTACCTGTGTTGCGTTGCTCTAGTTTCGTACCCGTGATATCCCTTGCAGCCCTATATTGCCATGGCCACCTCCTATCACCTGTTGTTTGGTAGATAGCTGGACTTGCGCGTCGTAGTCGCTTGCTCAAGTGCTGTTGCGTGACGTCAAGTGCCACTGTTGTTGGAGTATTGCCACCTGTTGGATGTTGGAGATGATCTCGGCTTTACTTTTCGTTCACTTTAATTCCTGTTTAACAACTAAAATTGAAGTAAGTAAGCAGAGGCATCGGTGGGTGATAGATAACATTTGGTTTCCGGACGCCCACTTGTGTCCCGTAGGACCCCGAGTACTTGATACCTGTTCCTTGATTTATCGCACTATCCACATATGGGGAATTATGGGCCCCCCTTAGCCAGAGCTTGATTCCGTCTTATTTCTTGGGGCCACAAACTAGTTTGAGGTTTTATTTACGATCCTGTACTTATGCCATGCTTTATTACTGTAATTACGTTTGTGCGAGGAGCACACTGTACTGTTTAGGATCGTGGCACGATTCCGCGGTGTCGACAAGCCCAGCCACACTTTCGGGTTCCCAGTCGTTCACAGCCGTCCCCACAACCTTAAGTCCGTCTCGGAGCCGGCTTCGCTATGGTTCTACTTTAAGGGTGGCCTCAAATATTTCGAATCTTGTGATTGCTGTCGTGAAGACCTCGTTGGGTTTTGATTTGGTTTTTCCGAGGTTGATTGTGTGTGTGTTGCTATTTGTGCACCCCGGCCGGGTTAAAACTTTCTGAAAGCCGTGTCCGCGGTTATGGACTACTTGGAGCACAGTATCTCGACCATAGACAAGCATAACTAAAGTTTACTGCTATAAATTTGACTTAATAATGACTAGTAATCAGCTTCACTATAATGGAATGGCTAATTAATACTGCCCACAACTGCTTGTTTGGAGTGTCGCTTGCGACCATTGTATCTGACTAGTAAGTATTGCAACTACAACGAAATGGCTGAATAAAAGTACCAACAACTGCTGGGTTTTGGGTTTATCTCATGCTATCTGTATCTGATTAGTAATTGTTGCAACCACAACGGAATGATTAACTAAAAGGGCCCACTGCTTACTTTATCAGGATGATTATCTACATCTGACTAGTAATCGCTGCAACGATAACTGAATAAATAAAACTGCCAACTGTGTGAGTTCCTCGGTTGACTTCCTCGTTTGGTCTCGAGGGGGAAACACCAGGATGGGTTTGTTTGGTGATAGCTTCAGGTTGGATCCGGTTAGGTCATTCTTATCCCTCTCTGATATCCACCAGTTGTTTCGAGTCTCTATAGGTTGTTTAGTGCATGCTGCCGCTGCCGCTTCAGTCCACCATACCTATGTAGGCGAGGACCGCCGAATTCTAGCCTCGCCGTGTACTGGCCTCAGTACTGACGCTCCTTCTTTTTCCTTTGCCCTTTGTCGGCACCCCTTTTGTTAAGCAGGTTTTGAGATCGACGTCGTTAGAAGGGTTACCCTTCCGGCTTGGCCTGGGCAGGGTTATGGACGCCATTGGTTATTCTTCAGGGCTCTTAGCCCCATTTGCTTCTTGTCCGTAGTCGGACGCTCTACCGTTTTCAAGGTAATTTGGATCTTGTATATTATATCTGTATTCTTGACTCATGGAGTCGCTGTTATATATATATATCTGTTCTGTGGGTCCCATCGAGGACTGTTGTGTAATGTTATTACTTCGTTTTCCACCCGCATGAAAGTGCCTGGTGGGCACCTTTGAATCGTTTCTATGGGTTTGGCGAGTTTCGCTAAAACTTGCATAGGCCCGATTCTGAGGGTGTTACAGAGTGGTATCAGAGCTCAGCAGTTGCGATACCCCACAAGTCCAGCCTGTAGGATAACCTAGCTAACGGCCGAAGTAGAGTGTCCAAAACTATTTTTGAAAAATCGGTTGGATAGATCTGATTAGGTCTGATTTTTGCTCCTTACCTTCTGCTGCTCTCCTCTTACCTCTACGTGTTTTGAATCCGCTCTCTTCTCTTTCTTCGAGTCCAGGATTTCTCGTGGTTGGGTTTCCGTCGTACCTTCAAGGTTTCTCTTTCTCCCTTTTGTAACGGAGGTGCTACGATCATCAATCTGCAACTTGTCTGTTGTACCTTCCTCCAATCTTTTGTTCTTGAGCTCCTTATCCATATGTGTTCCTTGCTGGATATTAGTGTCGTTGAAAAACATATGAGAAGGACGAGCTTTGGTGAAGTTGGAGTTAACCTTGAGCATGTGTTGTTCATGCCAATGGAACCATCGCGAAACCTAATCAGTGTGTCTTTCATACGTTTTCTGTTGTATCTTCCGGTGTTTCCCGAGGTGATGACATCATCTACGCCAGATCCGAAGCAGAGTCTGCATCACTCCTTTGTTTCCGAACCTCGCTTGTCGAGATCTTCAGTCTGATTCCGAGAATGGTTGCACGCTTTTCCACTGATTGTGCGGAGTAATAGTTTGGGTGCGTGATGGATTGGCCCCCATGCCGACTACCCCTTCTATTCGCTTTTGTACATTGAAGTGGATGAGAATGCATCGGTTCCCTCTTTCCATCGAAGTTAGGGGTGGCTTTATTTGTTGATATCTCTACCTTCGCCCTTTTGTTTCCGGAGTGTTCTCCCGACGATCACGGACAACGACCTCTTGTTAGTGGTGTCGCGAGGATCTACATGAAGCGATAAGACGCAGATCGCCGTCCTTCCTTCCGGTACCATGAGGCGGATCTCGAGGGCGAGATCCATTGTTAGTGGTGTCGAATTGTGGCATCCCGCAAAACCACTACTAGAAAATCGCGTTGAATTTGTGCATTGCATCGTCATCATCATGCATTGTTTGCATAAAACTATTTTCGTAAACCCCGATTTGTTTTCCAAACGCCCCGTCTTTAAATCATACCCAAAAACCGGGACTCCGGAATATTTTGTTTGACCAACGATGATTTGCAAACGGTGCATTTAAAACTAAATAAAATATTAAATTAATTTATAGCGGGGAAGTCGAACGGGCCGATTCGACCCGAACGACCGCCCCAGGTTTTAAATCGGTCCACCTGACCCACCCTATTAAACCTAGACCTACCCAACCTATTTCTACCCACCTCTAGCCACCTCACCCCGCCAACCCCCGTGACACATCACCCTCTCCTCCCCTAGCCAACCAGAACCCACATCACTCCCTCTCTCCACCTCTCTCTCCCCACCAGCTCACACAGGCCCACACACACACACCCCACCCCACCAACCGACGAGAGACACACCCAAGATCACCCACCCCATCGCCTTTGTCCCACTGCCCACCACGACCGCCTCCCCCACGCGCCCTGTTCCTCTTCCACCTCTCGCCCCATCTCCTCTCTCCCTGGCGCGCGCCGCCCGCCGCCACGGCCTCCCCCCTCCGTCCCGCTCCCGGCCTCCATCCGCCTCCGCCATCCCTCGAGTTCCTCGCCTCTCCTCCCTCAAGCCACCGCCGCAGATCTTCCCCGCAGCTCCTCCTCTACCGCTGCCTCACTCTCACCGGCTGACCGCCTGATCCTCTCCGCCTCGCCGCCCTCCTCACCCTCTCTCTCCTCTGCTCGCCCGCCGCGCGCGCCAGCCAGTCCACCTGCCAAGCTTCCCCGCCGCCACAGCTTCGACTCTCCCCGCCGCCACCTCCGCCCTGCCCTCCGCTTTGCCTCGCCAGGTCGACGACCCCGCGTCGCCCGCGTGCCCATCCTCTTGGCCGCGTCAAGCCCGGTGGTTGCCTCCTGACGAGGGTATCTTGTCCTTTTCGTGCTGCCGACGTGTGCATGGTGCTGCTCACCATCGCAGTAGATGATGTGCATGATGCAGGTCTGCCCTCATGAGATGACAAGGTCAATCTTCGACAAGAACCTCCTCGCACAACCCCGGCCAAACAAGTTCGTCCACGGATAAAACCTTCTATGCGGAACCCCAAGGCCTTCGACAAAACAAGAACGCCAAGTACTCCTTCCGGCTTCGAAGCCCGGCCCCGGGGACCGACAGGATCTCCAACACGGCCGCTAGTAACCTCGTCGTGGAACGTCGAGCTCTTTCTCACGGAACTCGAGAACGCCAAGTGCTCCTTCCCGGAGTCCGAAGGACGCTCTCGCCGAGGCCCTGGACACCAAGTTCCCCCCGGTTTTGAAGCCGATCCCGCCAAGATCTTCTCGCCAACAAGGCCATCGCCAAGACCTGCTTGCCCTGCAAGATCGACCGGGGATTCAGGTCATCTCCAAGACCGTTCACGGATCCGAAGACCCCAAATTCTACTACAAGGACACGAAGATCTCCTTCTGGGATTCGATGACCCGAAGACCGATCCCGGCGCGCCCGAACCCCGTCAAGACCCCGACCCCCCTCGGATCCGAGGACCGAAGATGGCCGGAACGCCAAGACCGACCCGATACACGGGCCGACAAGACCCTCGCAACGGCAAGATCGACCCCGTGGGGCCCGACAAGATCTGCACGACTCCAAGAGCGACAGCAACCAGGGCGAGTCCGAAGCCCCGACGCCAGACCAAGCACTTCGTCCCGAACGCCATAACCGTCAACATGGCCCGACCACCACGGATACGCCAAGATCTACCCCGCTATCCGAGAACGACCCGTCGAACCCTGGACCCTGAGACCGACCCCGAACCCCGGAACCCCAAGTTCGTCGAACCCTAATGTGTGAACCCCTTTCCGAGAACCCTATTTTATAATATAATAAACTTGTCGCATCTTAATTGTTCATGCATGCATATTGTCATGTGGTTTGGGGGCCTTATGCCGATTCACCTAATAATTAAATATGGGGCCCATATGCGGGCAAATCTAGTCTCATATTGGCCTCATTTAAATTTGTGTAGCGAACCCGGTGCTATCTTCTGCCATGTTAAAACAACATTTAAATTGCGGGGTATCTAAACAACTTGAACCATATAATCATTTGTCGGGACCCTGGTTCCGCTTAATATGACCTAATTGCATCGCACTTTTGCCATGTCCTCCATCATACATGCATCATGCCGATCTTCTGCCGTGTATTAAATATTGCATCCGGTGTTTCTTCTAGTGTTTTGCTTCTTCATGGATAAAGTCGTTGAGTTGATGTGAGCTAGCCCGATCTCGGTTGAACCTTCGACAATGTTTTCAAAGTAGCATCTCCCTTTCTACCTATCTTACTTTTATAGTATTTATTCCTCTTGTTGATCTTTTGCTACCTGTGTTGCGTTGCTCTAGTTTCGTACCCGTGATATCCCTTGCAGCCCTATATTGCCATGGCCACCTCCTATCACCTGTTGTTTGGTAGATAGCTGGACTTGCGCGTCGTAGTCGCTTGCTCAAGTGCTGTTGCGTGACGTCAAGTGCCACTGTTGTTGGAGTATTGCCACCTGTTGGATGTTGGAGATGATCTCGGCTTTACTTTTCGTTCACTTTAATTCCTGTTTAACAACTAAAATTGAAGTAAGTAAGCAGAGGCATCGGTGGGTGATAGATAACATTTGGTTTCCGAACGCCCACTTGTGTCCCGTAGGACCCCGAGTACTTGATACCTGTTCCTTGATTTATCGCACTATCCACATATGGGGAATTATGGGCCCCCCTTAGCCAGAGCTTGATTCCGTCTTATTTCTTGGGGCCACAAACTAGTTTGAGGTTTTATTTACGATCCTGTACTTATGCCATGCTTTATTACTGTAATTACGTTTGTGCGAGGAGCACACTGTACTGTTTAGGATCGTGGCACGATTCCGCGGTGTCGACAAGCCCAGCCACACTTTCGGGTTCCCAGTCGTTCACAGCCGTCCCCACAACCTTAAGTCCGTCTCGGAGCCGGCCGGCTTCGTTGCGGGTTCTACTTTAAGGGGTGGCCCCCTGAAATATTTCTGAATCTTGTGATTGCTCTGTCGTGAAGACCTCGTTGGGTTTTGATTTGGTTTTTCCGAGGTTGATCGTGTGTGTGTTGCTATTTGTGCACCCCGGCCGGGTTAAAACTTTCTGAAAGCCGTGTCCGCGGTTATGGACTACTTGGAGCACAGTATCTCGACCATAGACAAGCATAACTAAAGTTTACTGCTATAAATTTGACTTAATAATGACTAGTAATCAGCTTCACTATAATGGAATGGCTAATTAATACTGCCCACAACTGCTTGTTTGGAGTGTCGCTTGCGACCATTGTATCTGACTAGTAAGTATTGCAACTACAACGAAATGGCTGAATAAAAGTACCAACAACTGCTGGGTTTTGGGTTTATCTCATGCTATCTGTATCTGATTAGTAATTGTTGCAACCACAACGGAATGATTAACTAAAAGGGCCCACTGCTTACTTTATCAGGATGATTATCTACATCTGACTAGTAATCGCTGCAACGATAACTGAATAAATAAACCGCCAACGTGAGTTCCTCGGTTGACTTCCTCGTTTGGTCTCGAGAAACACCAGATGGGTTTGTTTGGTGATAGCTTCGGATGGATCCGGTTAGGTCATTCTTATCCCTCTCGATATCCACCGGTTGTTTGAGTCTCTATAGGTTGTTTAGTGCATGCCGCTGCCGCTTGATCCACCATACCTATGTAGGCGAGGACCAATTCTAGCCTCGCTGCAATCGCCTCGATCGACGCTCCTTCTTTTTCCTTTGCCCTTTGTCGGCACCCCTTTTGTTAAGCAGGTTTTGAGATCGACGCCGTTAGCAGGGTTACCCTTCCGGCTTGGCCTGGGCAGGGTTATGGACGCCATTGGTTATTCTTCAGGGCTCTTAGCCCCATTTGCTTCTTGTCCGTAGTCGGACGCTCTACCGTTTTGAAGGTGATTTGGATCTTGTATATTATATCTGTATTCTTGACTCATGGAGTCGCTGTTATATATATCTGTTTTGTGGGTCCCATCGAGGACTGTTGTGTAATGTTATTACTTCGTTTTCCACCCGCACGAAAGTGCCTGGTGGGCACCTTTGAATCGTTTCTATGCGGGTTTGGCGAGTTTCGCTAAAACTTGTATAGGCCCGATTCTGAGGGTGTTACAGCCGCATATTTGCTCGACCCCACATTGGTATGGGAAATCACCTTGAGAGGGGCGCAAGACTATTTTGCTTGTTCTCCGAGCTGGGCAACAGATTTATCGCTTGCATCAGTACTGCTCTTCGAGGCTTGTTGTGCCGCATGTGACTTGAGAATATAACACTCATAGTTTGATGATAGCTTTGGCTCGGGTTGATGAAGAGTCTTTAGCATTTTGAACACTGGGGCTTTTTCTTCTTTGGTGTTGGGGAACTCTGGCTCTTTCGGCCGCCTCAGCTTAGCAAAAAACGCTGTCGTTTCCGCATCAACGATAGCCGTAGTCTCCTCTTCAGTACAGTCATAAGCTCTCTTGGGAGGAACCTTTGGTACTTTTGGAAGAGGCTCTTGTTTACGTTTCGGCGATCGCTTACCACGACGCAGAGTAGCGGTGGTACGCTTACGCTTTTTATCCTGAGGCGCCGGTGATGGCTGCCGCGGCGATGGCTGCGCCGGAGATTGGTGAGGCGACGGAGACGGGTGAGGCTACGGAGCCGGGTGAGGCGACGAAGACGGCTGATGCGGCGGCGATGACCTCGCTGGAGACGGGTGAGGCGGCAGCGAAGATGGCCTTGGCGTGTGATTTGGAAGAACGATACATTCCTTTGGCCATAGAATGGTGACGTTTGTTGCTTCTCCCAGTTCAGTCACATCCCCTTCACCTGCAGGGTAGTCAAGCTTCAAAACTTCAAAGGTGAGCATGATTTCATCCACCCCGACAACAGTGTAACCCTGTGGAACCGGACGACAGTGGTAAGTTGGTGTGGGTCCAATTGGTAAGGCATAGCCGACCGCCACCTTCATTGATATGTTCACAACTTTGACATGTAGCTCGTAGTGTGTCATCTGTGTGATATCATCCACTGGGTAGCCAACATGATCCATCGTCAGTGCACCATCATCATCGTCATTGTCATCACCCAGGACCTCGATGGAAGCCACACTGCTTTTTCGATTATTTGATAGGCCGGTAGCATCGAATGCAGGTTCTACCACCATGTGCTGTTGAGATGGGCCGATAGTACTTTGCTCTTTAAGTGCGTTAATTTCATCTTGTTGTTGCTTTATTCATTTCAATTGTACGCATGCGCTCTTTCTGAATATCTGCTTCAACTTTCGCCTTGTCCTTTCTCCTCTGACGGCTTCTATCAGGATATTTCTTCCTCTCTTCGGGAAAGCCAGTCCTCCATGGTTGGGAGCCGCTTGTGCCTCGTGTTCGTCCATCATGTTCCTTATTTCCAGGGGCGAGTGTGAGCTCATCATTCTCTCTATCGGGAATGAAGTCCCCATCTTTAACAGCCTTTACTGCTTTTCTCATCTTCTCGATTGGCAAGGGGTCTTCTTTATGTCGTATGTTATATATACACTTCCCTTCCGAGTCCAACGTGCCCCCATGCCCGTAAAACCAATTCCTTCCACGTTCGATCCAATCGTCTATCTCTGGGATGATATTTTTAGCATGCAGTTCATCCTCAAGTTTCTCCCACTTAGGAATACCAGCCATGTAGCCACCTTGCCCCATAGTATGGTGATACTTCTTGTTAGCAGCATTCAGCTTATTCGTTGCAGACATTTTCTTAGCTTTTTCTGATGTCTTGTAATTCACAAACTCATCCCAGAATGGTTTTATCTTCTCAAACTGAATCTTCTTGAAATCCGGAGTCTTCTCTTTCATGACATAGTCAAGGTGCAATCTTTTCTTCTAGTTGGTGAAACACTGGGCCATCTTCTTCATAGCCCACTCCCTGACCTTATCCTCCATGGCTCTCCCATGTTCTAAGGCGTCCTCAACTGGATCCTCTGCATTTGGATCCAGCTCTATCTTCGGTAGTTTGAAATTAAGCATGATCCTCTTCCATAGTAAATCTTTGGCCATGTTAGGAACAAATAAACATGTTCCCTCTTCTTCCGCATTAGCAGGCCTATTCCAATTTCGAATGGTGATTGGGATTAAGTCCCTAATAATTACTCCGCATTGTGCCACAAATTTGTTTGCGACAACTTCGGGAGCAATCGGTTTGCCTTCATCACCGATATCTTTGATCCTGAACCTCTCATGGTCTTCCAACTTTTTGGTTGGGCCTCGTCCGCTCTTTTCAGTAGATTTCTTCGATCCGAAGGGCTAAAAGAAGAAAGATCGTTGTTACTATTTCTTTATAGATAGCAGATGATTAATTAATGAATTAATTATATTACATGCACCTCGTCGGAGCGGTCGTCTTCTCGATCACACAAGGCATCGCCTTCTACCTCGCGGAAGGCATCACCTTCAACCTCAAACAAGTCGTCTCTTCCGGCAAAAAGAGGATCACCCTCACTAGAGTTGTTCAGAAACGTCGATACATCTAAATTTTCTTCCCCGCGGATCACACCTTGGATCAACTCTTCCTTTTCTTCATCTCTGTCGTGTGGGTCCATATTTTCTGCATAGGTGGAAAAACGGATAAGTCAAAGCGGCTAAGGGAGAATATTAGGTACGGTGTTGAGAGATATAAACCCTAATTCGGTGAAACCCTAATATATACAAACACAATAATAAAAATGAATTTACAATATCAGAAACCCTAATTCGGAGAAACCATCGGGCTCAGATCCTATCGCGAAGAACCAATAACGGAAAGAAAGGCGGCAATCAATACATGGCATAATACAATGCGCAATCAATATGTATGACATGTCAGATTTAGAGATCCTACACTAACCCTAGGTGCAACATCGATTTAAAAGGGTTCGGGATGCCCTAGCAAGGACACACCGGTGAGCCCACATGTACATAATGGGTGTCGATGTTTCTTTAACTAAACTAGGGTTTAAAGTTGCTTGACAATGTATTATGATTGATTAGACACATATCTCTCAACTTTCTGAACATTTTGATATATTATTTGTATTTTTCTGACTTATAAATCATCAGTTATTGAATTTACAAGTTTATATCAATTTCTGGAAATATTAAACCATTTTAAAACAGTTACTATGTCACTTTACATCCGCACATGGGGGTAGTTTTTCATCGGGTCTGGGGCTACCCACAGTCACTGATCTGTGGGGCCGAAGACTAATAAGACTTAACTAATTAATAAACCTAATAATACCTAACTAATAATAAACCTAATAATATAAACTAATAAACCTAATATGCTAGGAGCAGTGGATCAGGTAATATAAGCTCAAAGGAAGTAATGCAACAGATAGGACACTCTATCTATTGATAAAATACCACAGTAGAATCATATGCATCATGGCAAGAATTGAAATGCTTTCGAAATCATAGGATTATATCATGGTGGGGCTATGCTCGCCTTTGCCTGTTGATAGCCTAAAGCAGAGCTTCAGGATCTGTGTACTTGACTTGATTACAGTTGGTCAAGTATTTATCTTCGAGCTTCGACGGTGTTGATCTCTGGCTTCAATCTTGATCTCGATATGGTATTCTACCGGGAAGAACCAAACACCGGAAAGAAAGGGAAACAATCAACACAAGGCATCGATGCAATGCTCAAGAAAGTATGATGATATGACAAGTTGAATTGCATTGAAATGTAACCCTAAAGCATGCTCGACAATTAATCGAGGTTCCGAGGGGTGAAAACCCTAACTCGGAGAAACTTCGGAATCACCTGTGAGGGGTTACTATGTTCTTCTAATTAAACTTGTTATGAAAGTTGTTGAATAATGCATGATTATAGCTTAAATAGATAGTTCTCACTTTTCTGAACATTTTGATATATTGAACATATTTTTCTGAGTTATAATAAATTACTTATTGAATATACAAGATTATTACATTTTCTAGAATTGTTTAATCAATTTAAATGGAATTACTGCATCACTGTGACATCAGCACAGGGGTGAGGTCATTTGTCACCGGGGCAGAGGCTACCCCCAGCCACTGACGACTAGGCCCCATGTTATATTGCCTCATGCTGATGTCAGCATGACATCAGCAATGGGGATCCTCAGGTGGGCGACGTTAGTGCCGATTGTGGGCACGCGAGCGAGCGAGACTGGGCCCGTTCGATGCGGATCATCGAGGAGGACCACAAATTGGTGGCGCTGGACCATTTGGTCGAAGGACACGCCGGCGGCAATCACAACTGCAGCGGCGGGGTGAGGCGTACGACGCGGGCTCGATAGAGAAGCAAGGAGGAGAACGGAGGGGTGCCTGAGCACCAGCAGCGGGTCGGGAAGGCTCGTCATGGTCCGAGGGCAGCCGAATCTACGCCGGCGAGCATGAACTACGGCGGCGAAGTGCGACGCTCGACGCGGGCTCGAAACAGAGCGAGAGGAAGGACGGGAGAGGGTCCAGAGCTCACCACAGATGTGACGCAGCCGTGGCGGCGGGCGGCGAAGCTCGGGCGACTGTCCGGCGTCGGTTCCTGCAAGGCTCGGTGATAAGCAGAGAAGTGAGATGGGAAAGAAGAAGAGGAGGCGAGCCAGTTATAACCAAAGGACCTTTTGTCCCGGTTGGTGGCTCCAACCGGGACTAAAGGGTCATACGTCCCGGTTGGAGCCACCAAATGACGATACTCCCTTTGTTTCATCGGACCAAGGCACGCTAGAGTCTTTAGTCCCGGTTGGTGGCTCCAACCGGGACATATGATCCTGTTTTCAAAAAAAATCAGAAATTTTCTCTCTGTTCCCGCCTTATTTTTTATTTTGGGGTTTAAATTTGTAATATTTTTTAATGATAATTACTTTGGAATTTAGAAAAACTTTAAACATAAAAAGTGTTTGAATTTGAATAACTAATTCAAAACCATTTTGTTTTTTAAAAAATAATTAATGTAACCATTTAAATTATGAACCATTTAAAATTAAAAATGAATTAACTTATATTTTTTGAATATTAATTTGGAATTAAGAAAAACTTTAAACATAAAAAGTGTTTGGATTTGAATAACTAATTCAAAACCATTTTCTGTTTTTAAAAATAATTAATGTAACCATTAAAATTACAAATGAATTAATTTATATTTTTTTGAATATTAATTTGGAATTTAGAAAAACTTTAAACATAAAAAGTATTTGAATTTGAATAAATAATTCAAAACCATTTTATGTTTTTAAAAATAATTAATGTAACCATTTAAACTATGAACCATTTAAAATTAAAAATGAATTAACTTATATTTTTTTAATATTAATTTGGAATTTAGAAAAACTTTAAACATAAAAAGTGTTTGGATTTGAATAACTAATTCAAAACCATTTTATGTTATCAAAAATAATTAATGTAACCATTTAAAATTAAAAATGAATTAAATTATATTTTTTGAATATTAATTTGGAATTTAGAAAAACTTTAAACATAAAAAGTGTTTGGATTTGAATAACTAATTCAAAACCATTTTATGTTACTAAAAATAAATAATGTAACCAATTAAAATTAAAAATTATTTAACTTATATTTTTTGAATATTAATTTGGAATTTAGAAAAAATTTAAACATAAAAAGTGTTTGAATTTGAATAAATAATTCAAAACCATTTTCTGTTTTTAATTTGGATTTGAATTAACTTATATTTTTTATATATTAATGGGCGGGAAAAAAGGACATGAAATAATGGACGGGAAGAAAATTTTATTAGGATAGAACTGGAATTAAAGTACATAACACAACTAACACTAAGTTACATAAAGCACGACTGAAGATTAAGTTACATAGAAGAACTGAAAATTAAGATACATGGCCAGATTAAGCCACAATCGGCCGAACTTGTTTTGGAATATTGGAGTGATTCAGTCATGTTCCTGCCTACACCTGTAATACTCGCCACTTTATTCGTCGTACTCGTCGCGGCCGTCGTCGCTGTCGTCGTCGGGGTCGCCGTAGTTGAACCTTGAAGGCTGAGTACGAGTGGGCTGGACTTGAGGGTAGCGCAGGCGGGGGTTAGATTCGGCGGCCGTGTCGTAGGCCATGACGCTCTGGAGAGCCCGACCACACCACCACAGCCGACGGCCGGCCTCGTTGAAGTTCGGAGGCGTGAGCTCAAAGTAGTAGTGGTTCGTGATGGCCATCTGGCGCGCCACACCTAGAGGGACAGGAGGAACCGGCACGCCTCCAAGGCCAAAGATCCAAATGACGGGACCACAGTGGCCAGGGGTAGTTCGAGCCGTAAAGCGCCTCCGCCTCCCTGGGGGTTAGTGCTATGGTGGAAGCAATGGGAAAGAGAGATGAGGTTGCAGATATGAGTCTAGAGATGTGCAATGACAATGAAGGCTAACCCTACATATATATAGTGAGAAATGGCAGGAAGATAACTGGAGGGAAGAACTGGCGGGAAAAACTGCGGGAAGAAATGGTGGGAAGAACTGGCGGGAAAAAATGGCGGGAAGAAATGGCGGGAAAAAATGGCGGGAAGAAAAATGGCGGGAAGAAATGGCAGGAAGAAAAATGGCTCATTTAATACATATACAGTTAACAGAAAAAATATGACATTGATTTCCATGTTGAGATATATATGTGTGCCAAAAATGGCTCAATTAATACATTTAGTCAATCTTATGATCGCGGGAAGAAATGACGGGAAGAAAAATGGCGGGAAGAAACTTGGGTTTAGGGTTTAGGGTTTTGTGAAGGTTTTTTCGAGAAACGTTAGAACTTGCATTGGATCTCTAAAGAAACCACATATTGCGAGTCTAAAAATGATTTTTTCAAAAAATCACGAGCGTTAGATCATGTACCTGTAGTACAAACCGGACCCACTTCCTACCGATTCGGCAGACATTTGTCCTTTTTACCCGGGATGGACGAAAAGGTTTGAGATGTCCCGATTGGGAGATAGTCCATGTAAGGTGGTCTAGTATTTTAGGAAAATGAGACAGTAGCATTCTGAAACGGCATTTTGGTGGTTACTTCATAAAACGACCCGTTTTTTGCGCTCGGAAAATGGAAAAGGGCTTTTCCATGCGACAAAAAGGAAAACTTCCTCCTGCAACATTGTTCTCCATACCAATGTCCACATGCATGCATAATATGGGCACATCACACAAACTATGCCGTGATTCAGCACATAACATCGGTCATTTGGACCGAAAGCCATGAAACCTCGAATATGATAGGTCATTTTGTGAAGGTTTTTTCGAGACATGATCAATTTACCAAGTTTGGTATTTTTGCTTTCAACTATGTCACATAATATGACACCACGCGAAGGATTTTCATTGTTCGGATTTTTTTTGAATTTCTTATGCCCGTTTTGAATTTCTAACTATGGTCGAACCGGCGTGCATGAAGATAGGGGACGAGTATCGTTAGAACTTGCATTGGATCTCTGTAGAAACCACATATTGCGAGTCTAAAAACGATTTTTTCAAAAAATCACGCGCGATAGATCATGTACCTTTAGTACAAACCGGACCCACTTCCTACCGATTCGGCAGACATTTGTCCTTTTTATCCGGGATGGAAAAAAAGGTTTGAGATGTCCCGGTTGGGAGATAGTACATGTAAGGTGGTCTAGTATTTTAGGAAAATGGGACGGTAGCATTTTGAAACGGCATTTTGGTGGTTACTTCACAAAACGACCCGTTTTTTGCGCTTGGAAAATAGAAAAGGGCTTTTCCGTGCGACAAAAAGGAAAACTTCTCCTGCAACATTGTTCTCCATACCAATGTCCACATGCATGCATAATATGGGCACAACATCACAAACTATGCCATGATTCAGCACATAACATCGGTCATTTGGACCGAAAGCCATGAAACCTCGAACATGATAAGTCATTTTGTGAAGGTTTTTTTGAGACATGATCAATATACCAAGTCTGGTATTTTTACTTTCAACTATGTCACATAATATGACACCACGCGAAGGATTTTCATTGTTCGGATTTTTTTTGAATTTATTATGCCCGTTTTGAATTTTCTGAATTTCTAACTATGGTCGAACCGGCGTGCATGAATATAGGGAACGAGTATCGTTAGAACTTGCATTGGATCTCTAAAGAAACCACATATTGCGAGTCTAAAAATGATTTTTTCAAAAAATCACGGGCGATAGATCATGTACATGTAGTACAAACCGGACCCACTTCCTGCCGATTCGGCAGACATTTGTCCTTTTTACTCGGGATGGAAGAAAAGGTTTGAGATGTCCCGGTTGGGAGATAGTCCATGTAAGGTGGTATGGTATTTTAGAAAAATGGGACGGTAGCATTCTGAAACAGCATTTTGGTGGTTACTTCACAAAACGACCCGGTTTTTGCGCTCGGAAAATGAAAAATGGCTTTTCCGTGCGACGAAAAGGAAAACTTCCTCCTGCAACAATGTTCTCCATACCAATGTCCACATGCATGCATAATATGGGCACAACAACATTGATAGGTTCATCTTTAGTCCTGGTTGGAGGGATTTTGGCAGTCAGCAAAGACTAATGATAGGGGTGAGTGTCGACATTATGTCGTAGAAGGTACCTTGTCCCGGATGGTGTCACCCGAATAAAGATTTACCTTTAGTCCCGGTTGGAGACACCAACCGGGACAAAACACGAGTCAGCACTAATAATAGGGGTGAGTGTCGACATTATGTCGTAAGTGTCGACACTATGCCGAGCTGCTTGTACTATAAATAGGCATCCTTGTGAATCCAGTCCTCCAGCCAGATTGAGGCATATCCAATATTGTTTTCGAGAGCAGGGACACCACTACGACCAGTTTCAGGGAGATGCCGCCGGATCTCAGTCCTCCGACATCTTCAAGAAACTGGTCATAGAGGCACTCCCTAATATGTGAAATTAGTTAGCTCCCAGGTGTATTGATCTAGTTAGAGAAGTTACAAGCTGCAAGATGGTGTGCGAGAGAAGGGACACCACTATGACCAGTTTCAGGGATATGCCGCCGGATCCTAGTCCTCCGGCATCTCCAAGAAACTGGTCATAGAGGCACTCCCTAATATGTGACCACGCGTGTTTGGAGATCAGATCTTAATGGTAAGTACGAATCGGGACAACTTCTTCATAGTTCGGAAAAGTCGTTCTATGAATCGGGACTAAAGGCCCTCTTTAGTCCCGGTCCAGCCACAAAACGGGACTAACACTTAAGGCATTTATTAATATTAAAAACCGAGACTACAAAACCGGGACTAAAGGCCCCCTATATATTGTCCCGGTCAAGCCAAAAATCGGGACTAACACTCAATACATTTATTAAACTTGGAAAATTGCAAACATCATAAGATATCTCGGCCAGACATGAACTAGAGTTACACAATATGAGCATGAATTTCTTGGCATATGTCCTTCCTTATGATCGCTTCAGACGTAACCATGGAGCATCTTCTTTACTTAACGGAATGCTTGGGTCAGTTTTCACTGTGAAGGGCGGAATTTCATCAAACTTATTATAATCTTCTGACATGTCTGTCTTGTCCTCGATTCCCACGATGTTTCTTTTCCCTGAAAGAACTATGTAACGCTTTGGCTCATCATATGATGTATTCGTTTGCATATTTTTTCTTTTTTTCGGTATGGAGGACATGTCCTTCACATAGAAAACCTAAGAAACATCATTGGCTAGGACGAATGGTTAATCTCTATAACCAAGATTGTTGAGATCCACTATTGTCATTCGGTACAACTGGTCTATCTTTACCCCTTCCCCATTCAGGTTGACCCATTTACAGCGAAACAAAGGGACCTTAAAAGAGACTCCATAGTCTATTTCTCATATCTCCTCTATGTAACCATAGTATGTGTCCTTTTGTCCATTCTTGTATGTTGCATCAAAGCGGACACCACTATTTTGGTTGGTTCTCTTTTTATCTAGGGCGATCGTGTAGAATGTATTCCCATTTATTTCGTACCCTTGGAAATTCAATATAGTAGAAGATGGTGACGGGACCAACAAGTATAGCTGATCTCCAACAGTGGTGTCATTCAAGAGATGTGTCCGCATCCAACCACCGAAAGACTTCATGTGTGTTGGAATTATGCCCTAGAGGCAATAATAAAGATGTTATTATTATAATTCTTGTTCATGATAATGTTTATATTCCATGCTAGAATTGTATTAAGCGGAAACTTTAATACTTATGTGGTTTGTGAACAACACCGTGTCCCTAGTACGCCTCTATGGACTAGCTCATTGATCAATGATGGTTAAGGTTTCCTAACCATAGACATGAGTTGTCAATTGATAATGAGATCATATCATTGGGAGAATGATATGATGGACAGACCCAAACTAAGCGAAGCAATTAGATCGTGTCATCGTGTTCGTATTTGCGAAGCTTTTCTTATGTCAAATATTGTATTCCTTAGACCATGAGATAATACAACTCCCTGGTATCGGAAGAAAGCTTTGAGGTCATCAAACGTCATCCTATGAGAGGGTGATCATAAAGGTGTCTCTCAGGTGATCGGAAAGTATCTGTTGGGTTGTATGTATCGAGATGGGATTTGTCCCTCCCAAGTCGGAGAGATATACTTCGGGCCCACTCGGTAATCGATATCAACACCGCTTGCAAGCACGTGGTTAAGGAGTTAATCACAAAGTGATATCGGATTACGGAACGAGTAAAGTACTTGCTGTGAACGAGATTGAACTAGGTATGACGGTACCGACGATCAAATCTCGGGCAAGTAAAATATCGCGAGACGAAGGGAATATATATATGGGATTGATTGAATCCTGGCATCGTGGTTCATCCGATATGATCATCGATGAATGTGTGGGAGTCAATATGGGTTTCCAGACCCCGCTGTTGATTATTGATAGAAGATCATGTGCATATTCTCGAACCCGCAGGGTCACACACTTAACGTGTCTCGACGCTAGGATAGATTGGATAATTGGTTTATGAGTTTTTGTTCGGAGTCTCGGATGGGATCTGGGACATCACGAGAGGTTCCGGAGTGGTCCGGAGAATAAGATTCATATAAGGCAGTGCAGTTTTGGAGTTCGGAATTGTTCCGGGTTAATCGGTATTGTACCTAAGCTTCTAGAACCTTCGGAAGGGACCAACGTGGCCCCACCTTCCGGGAGGGGCATGGGCCTATGAGGAGTGCCCGCATTGGGCCGGTACAAGGCCCCATAGGGCCCAGCCAAGAGAGGTTTAAACTCTAGACAGAGCTTCTAGAAGGGGGTTTCCTTGCCCCACTCTTCCTCCTTGGGGCCGGCCTTGGCTTTGGGAGGGGCTAGGGCTGCGCCCCTCTATATATAGAAGGCTGGGCGCCAACCCCTACACCTTCCCTCCAACCCTAGCCGCCTGCCCTCCTCTCCCTCCCGGCCAGGCGAAGCCTGCCGCAGAAATTCTCCACCAATTGCACCGCCGTCGCGTTGTAGATCCAACCCATCTCTCCACCATACTTGCTGGACCAAGGAAGGAGGAGACGCCGAGGTGCTGCGTGTGCATCTCACGGAGGCACCGCCACTTGTGGTGCTAGATCGGATCGGATCGCGAGGAGAAGCGAGTACGACTACATCACCCACGTTCCGAGCGTTCCATTGTCGAATCTTAAAGGGTATGAAGATCTAATCCAATCTCTCGTTGTTTGCATCTCCTAGATTAGATCTTGGCTTTCCCTCTGTTCGCATCCGTAGAAAATTTTGATTTACTATGCCGCGAAACCCTTCAGTGGTATCAGAGCTAGATCTATGCGTAGATGTGATTCACGAGTAGAACGCAACATGGTTGTTGCGGGCGTTGATGTTTTCTGTTGCAAGCCTCTTGTTTGTGTTCTTCTTATGACGCGGGATAGTGAGATTGAAGCGGTCCAGGCCAACCTTACGCGACATCGTTCGCGAGACCGGCTCCGCACTTGACGTGTGGCTTGTTCCACACATATGGCTGGTGGATGTCAGTTTCTCTCACTATAGTTGTCATGGGATTAACACCGGAGTTTGGCAACCATAATATCACCGTTGTGGCTTTCCGTAGGTAAGAATCGTTCTTAGCATCTACTCCCATAAGCCACGTAAAACATGCAACAACAAAGTAGAGGCGTCTAACTTGTTTTTGCAGGGAGTGTTTTCTGTGATATGGTATGGCCCAAGATGTGATGTGTATAATGTATGCGATGATCAGTTTTGTAATGTTTCACGACTTGCATGTCGATGAGTACACAACCGGCAGGAGCCATATGGTTGTTTTTATAATTGTGTATGACATGTGTGTCAACTTCTTATACGCCATGTAATAGTTTCACTTTATCGCTAAGTAGTTAGCAATAGTTGTAGTTGCTATTCGTGGTGGAGGCAATCATGGTGGAGTGATGGAGATCATGCAGGAACGCACAAGATGGAGATCATTGTGAGAAGATTGGTAATACCATGTCACATAAAGTTATATGCATGTGATGTTTATCCTTTTATGTATCTTATTATGCTTAGATCGCGACGGTAGCATTATAAGATGATTCCTCACTTAAAGATCAAGATAAAAACTTTGTTCTCCCCGAGTATGCACCGTTGCGAAAGTTCGTCGTGTCCAAGCATCACGTGATGATCGGGTGCTATAGACTCTACGCTCACATACAACGGGTGCAAGCCAGTTTTGCACACGCGAAAATACATGGGTCTAACTTGACGAGCCTAGCATGTACAGACATGGCCTCGGAACACATGAACCGAAAGGTTAAGCATGAGTCATATGAATGATATGATCGACACTTCGTTGTCCACCATTGAAACCACATCTCTTCTCGTGATGATCGGATTCGGTGTGGTGAATTTGGATCGTGTTCACTAAACAACTTGAGGGATGTTGAATTTAGTGGGAGTTCATCTAGTAATTTGATTAAGTTGAACTATTTATCATGAACATAGTCTAAATTGTACTTGCAAATACTGTAGATCACATGGCCAAGTCCAACTTCAACTTCAACGTTTTTGATGAGATAGAAAAGCTTAGAAACAATGGGTCTAACTTCACCAAATGGTTCCGCATTCTGAGAATCTTTCTCGCTGGCGGACAGAAGGACTATGTCCTTGAGAAAGCGCTAGGTGACGCCCCTGCTGTAGATGCGCCGGCTGATGAAAAGGCTGTTTACCAGTCGCGCAAGGATGATTATGATTTGATTAAGATCGCCATGTTGTATGCTATGGAATTGGATCTTCAAAATCGTTTTGAGGAGTTCGCCGGGCCCTTTGAGATTCTCGAGGAGCTGAAAAACTTGTTTCAGACTCCTAGCTACAAGATGGAGGAAGGGAGTTCCGTTAGTGAGCACGCCATTAAGATGTCGGGCTACACTCAACGCCTTGAGCAACTGGACTGCAAGATTCCAGACGAGCTCAAGATTGACACTCCTAGCTACAAAAGTTTTGTAGTTGATCACAATCAGATTGGTTCCACTGATATGATCACTGAGCTCTTCGCTAAGATGAAAGTAGCGGAGGTGAACATCAAAAAGAAAAATCATGTGTTGATGGTCAACAAGCCCCCCACCTTCAAGAAATGTAAGGGTGCAAGGAAGCCCTTCAAGAAAGGCGGCGGCAAGAGCGTTGCCCCTGCTGAGAAGAAGCTCAGGTCTGGTCCTAAGCCGGACACTGAGTGCTTCTATTGCAAGGACAAGGGTCACTGGAAGCGCAACTGTCCGAATTACTTAGCGGACAAGAAGGCTAGCACCATCAAAGGTATATTTGATATACATGTTATTGATGTTTTCCTCACTAGCCCTCGTTGTAGTGCCTGGGTATTTGATACCGGTTCAGTTGCTAATATTTGTAACTCAAAACAGGAGCTACGGAATAGACGGCGGCTTGCGAGGGATGAGGTGACGATGCGCATTGGCAACGGACCAAGAGTTGATGTGATGGCCGTCGGCACGCTCTCCTTAGTTTTACCTTCGGGATTAGTTTTAAACCTTAATAAATGTTATTATGTGCCTGCGTTAAGCATGAACATTATTTCTGGATCGTGTTTATTGCAAGAAGGTTATTCATTTAAATCGGAGAATAATGGTTGTTCTATTTATATGAGTAACATCTTTTATGGTCATGCACCTCTTGTGAATGGTTTATTTTTTCTAAATCTCGAAAGGGATGAAACACACATCCATAACATTGAGGCTAAGAGATGCAAAGTAGATAGTGATAATACTACTTATTTGTGGCACTGTCGTCTAGGTCATATTGGTGTAAAGCGCATGAAGAAACTCCATTCTGATGGACTTTTGGAGTCTCTTGATTTTGAATCATTTGACACATGCGAACCATGCCTCATGGGCAAGATGATCAAAACCGCGTTCTCCGGTATGATGGAGCGAGCAACGGACTTGTTGGAAATCATACATACCGATGTATGCGGACCGATGAGTGTTTCGACGCGCGGTGGATATCGCTATTTTCTCACTTTTACCGATGACTTGAGTAGATATGGGTATATCTATTTAATAAAACATAAATCTGAAACATTTGAAAAGTTCAAGGAATTTCAGAATAAAGTAGAGAACCATCGTAACAGAAAGATTAAGTTTCTACGATCCGATCGTGGGGGCGAATATTTGAGTTATGATTTTCTCACGCATCTTAAAGCAAGAGGAATTGTTTCGCAACTCACGCCACCCGGAACACCACAGCGCAATGGTGTGTCTGAACGCCGGAATCGAACCTTATTAGATATGGTCCGATCAATGATGTCTCTTACTGATTTGCCGTTATCATTTTGGGGTTATGCATTAGAAACCACTGCATTCACTTTAAATAGGGCTCCATCTAAATCCGTTGAGACGACACCGTATGAACTTTGGTTTGGTGCTAAACCTAAGTTGTCGTTTCTTAAAGTTTGGGGATGCGAAGCTTACGTCAAGAAGTTGATGCCGGACAAGTTCGAACCCAAAGCGGAGAAATGCGTCTTCATAGGATACCCTAAGGAAACTATTGGGTATACCTTCTATCACGATCGAAGGCAAAGTGTTTGTGCATGAACGGTTCCTTTCTTGAGAAGGAGTTTCTCTCGAAAGAAGTGAGTGGGTGGAAAGTAGAGCTATACGAGGTTACTGAACCTTCTCTTGAATTGGAGAATAGCTAAAGACTGAAATTGTTCCAGTCACCGCACCAACAATAGAGGAAGCTAATGACAAGGATCATGAAGCTTCGGACGATGCTACTACTGAACGTCGCAGGTCGACAAGGTCGCGTGCCCCTCCTGAGTGGTACGGCAACCCTGTCTTGACTGTCTTGCTAGTAGAAGATAGTGAACCTACGAACTATGAGGAAGTGATGATGAGCCCAGACTCTGAGAAATGGCTAGAAGCCATGAAATCCGAATTGGGATCCATGAGCGAAAACCAAGTATGGACTTTGGTGGACCCTCCTAGCGACCGAAAGGCCGTTGAGTGCAAATGGATCTTCAAGAAGAAAACGGACGCGGATGGTAATGTTACCGTCTATAAAGCACGGCTTGTTGCGAAAGGTTTTCGACAAGTTCAAGGTGTTGACTACGATGAGACTTTCTCTCCCGTAGCGATGTTTAAGTCCATTCGGATTTTATTAGCACTTGCTGCGTTCCATGATTATGAAATATGGCAGATGGATGTCAAGACTGCTTTCCTCAATGTCAACATTGATGAAGAGTTGTATATGATGCAACCCGAAGGTTTTGTCGATCCTAAGGATGCTGATAAAGTATGCAAACTTCAGCGTTCCATTTATGGACTGAAGCAAGCATCTCGGAGTTGGAACCTTCGTTTTGATCAAGTGATCAAGAGCTTTGGATTTGTTCCAAATTGCTGCGAAGCTTGAATCTACAAGAAAGTGAGTGGGAGCTCGGTGACGTTTCTGGTACTATATGTGGATGACATATTGATTATTGTAAATGACATCAACATGCTTAACGATGTGAAGAGTTATTTGAACAAGTGTTTTTCAATGAAAGACCTAGGTGAAGCTGCTTATATATTGCGCATCAAAATCTATAGAGATAGACAAAGACGCCTGATAGATTTAAGCCAGAGTACATACCTAGACAAAGTTCTGAAAAGTTTCAGAATGGATAAGGCAAAGAAAGGTTCGGTGCCTATGTTGTCAGGTAAGATGTTGAGCAAGGCTCAGTGTCCAGCTATGGTAAATGATAGGGAAGCTATGAGCAAAGTGCCTTATGCCTCGGCCATAGGTTCCATCATGTATGCCATGCTGTGTACTAGACCGGATGTTTCCAATGCTCTTAGTTTGACGAACAGATATCAAAGTGATCCAGGAGTGGAACACTGGACAGCCGTAAAGAACATCCTAAAGTACCTAAATAGGACTAAAGAAATGTTCTTAGTCTATAGGGGTGATGAACAACTCGTCATAAAAGGTTACGTCGACGCTAGTTTTGACACCGACAAGGATGATTCTAAATCTCAGACAGGATACGTGTATATTTTGAATGGAGGAGCTGTGAGCTGGAGAAGCTGCAAGCAAAGCGTGATCGCGCGGTCTACAGTAGAAGCGGAATACATGGCTGCTGCAGAAGCGTCAAGTGAAGGAGTTTGGATCAGAAACTTCATCACTGAGCTTGGCGTGGTTCCAAGTGCATTGGACCCACTGGAGATATTGTGTGACAACACTGGCGTCATAGCACTCGCTAAGGAACCAAGATATCATCCAAAGACCAAGCATATCAACCGCAAGTTTCATATAATCCGAGATTATATAGTAGATGGAGATCTGAAGATTAGCAAAGTACATATAGATCTGAATGTCGCAGATCCGTTGACTAAACCTCTTCCGCGTGCAAAACATGATTAGCACCTCAGTGCCATGGGTGTGAGATTGTTGCCAAATGTAAACTAGATTATTGACTCTAGTGCAAGTGGGAGACTGTTGGAATTATGCCCTAGAGGCAATAATAAAGATGTTATTATTACAATTCTTGTTCATGATAATGTTTATATTCCATGCTAGAATTGTATTAAGCGGAAACTTTAATACTTGTGTGGTTTGTGAACAACACCGTGTCCCTAGTACGCCTCTATGGACTAGCTCATTGATCAATGATGGTTAAGGTTTCCTAACCATAGACATGAGTTGTCAATTGATAATGAGATCATATCATTGGGAGAATGATATGATGGACAGACCCAAACTAAGCGAAGCAATTAGATCGTGTCATCGTGTTCGTCTTTGCGAAGCTTTTCTTATGTCAAATATTGTATTCCTTAGACCATGAGATAATACAACTCCCTGGTATCGGAAGAAAGCTTTGAGGTCATCAAACGTCATCCTATGAGAGGGTGATCATAAAGGTGTCTCTCAGGTGATCGGAAAGTATCTGTTGGGTTGTATGTATCGAGATGGGATTTGTCCCTCCCAAGTCGGAGAGATATACTTCGGGCCCACTCGGTAATCGACATCAACACCGCTTGCAAGCTCGTGGTTAAGGAGTTAATAACAAAGTGATATCGGATTACGGAACGAGTAAAGTACTTGCTGTGAACGAGATTGAACTAGGTATGACGGTACCGACGATCAAATCTCGGGCAAGTAAAATATCGCGAGACAAAGGGAATATATATATGGGATTGATTGAATCCTGGCATCGTGGTTCATTCGATATGATCATCGATGAATGTGTGGGAGTCAATATGGGTTTCCAGACCCCGCTGTTGATTATTGATAGAAGATCATGTCTGCATATTCTCAAACCCGCAGGGTCACACACTTAACGTGTCTCGACGCTAGGATAGATTGGATAATTGTTTTATGAGTTTTTGTTCGGAGTCTCGGATGGGATCTGGGACATCACGAGAGGTTCCGGAGTGGTCCGGAGAATAAGATTCATATAAGGCAGTGCAGTTTTTGGAGTTCGGAATTGCTCCGGGTTAATCGGTATTGTACCGGAAGCTTCTAGAACCTTCCGGAAGGGGACCAACGTGGCCCCACCTTCCGGGAGGGGGCATGGGCCTATGAGGGAGTGCCCTGGCCGCATTGGGCCAGGGGCACACCGGCCAAGAGAGGTTTAAACTCTAGATAGAGCTTCTAGAAGGGGGGTTTCCTTGCCCCCCACTCTTCCTCCTTGGGGCCGCCGGCCTTGGCTTGGGGGAGGGGCTAGGGCTGCGCCCACCCCTCTATATATAGAGGTCTGGGGGCGCACCAACCCCCTACACCTTCCCCTCCAACCCTAGCCGCCCTGCTGCCCTCCTCTCTCCCTCCCGGCTGCTTGTAGGCGAAGCCCTGCTGCAGAAATTCTCCACCAATTGCACCGCGCCGTCGCGCTGTAGATCCAACCCATATCTCCACCATACTTGCTGGACCAAGGAAGGAGGAGATGTCGAGGTGCTGCACGTGTGCATCTCACGGAGGCACCGCCACTTGTGGTGCTAGATCGGATCGGATCGCGAGGAGGAGAAGCGAGTACGACTACATCACCCACGTTCCGACGAACGTTCACTGCATGTAATCTTCAAGGGTATGAAGATCTAATCCAATCTCTCTCGTTGTTTGCATCTCCTAGATTAGATCTTGGCTTTCCCTCTGTTCGCATCCGTAGAAAATTTTGATTTACTATGCCACGAAACCCTTCAATGTGTTCATATGTAATCCATGATTCAGGCTTCCCCGGGTTTTTGGAGCGTACAATATTCTTGTGTTCCTCGATATACGGAGCTGCCAAGGTGGAATTATGTAGAACTGTGTTGTGTGTTTTAGTGAAAGAATCCCCGTCCCTACATATCATTGCTTTCTTTCCTAGTGTGCCTTTTCCACTTAGTCTTCCCTCATGCCGCGAGTTAGAAACACCAATCGGCTTAAGGTCAGGAATAAAGTCAACACAAAACTCAATGACTTCCTCTGTTCCATATCCCTTGGATATGCTTCCTTCTGGTCTAGCACAGTTATGAACATATTTCTTTAAGACTCCCATGAACCTCTCAAAGGGGAACATATTGTGCAAAAATACAGGACCGAGAATGGCAATCTCTTCCACTAGGTGAACCAGGAGATGCGTCATAATATTGAAGAAGTATGGTGGGAACACCAACTCAAAACTAACAAGACATTGTACCACATCCTTCTGTAACCTTGGCAGAATATCTGGATTGATTACCTTCTGAGATATTGCATTGAGGAATGCACACAGCTTCACAATGGGCACTCGAACATTTTCCGGTAGAAGCCCCCTCAATGCAATCGGAAGCAACTACGTCATAATCACGTGACAGTCATGAGACTTCAGGTTTTGGAACTTTTTCTCTGCCATATTTATTATGCCCTTTATATTAGATGAGAAGCCAGACGGCACCTTGATACTATAAAGGACTTCAAAAAAGATTTCCTTCTCTTCTCTGGTAATAGCATAGCTGGCACGATTTAAGTGACGCCCTTTATCCGTCTTGTTCTATGTATGCATGTTCTTTGGGCTTTCATAATTTGTTGGTCCTCCCGTGCTTCTGGTGTATCTTTTGTATTCTCATACACGCCTAGGAATCCTAGCAGGTTCACGCAAAGATTCTTCGTCACGTGCATCACGTCGATTGAAGAGCGAACACGTAGGACTTTCCAATATGGCAGCTCCCAAAATATAGATTTCTTCTTCCACATGGGTGCGTGTCCTGTAGCGACGTCGTTTGGAACTGATTGACCGTCGGGACCCTTTCCAAAGATTACTTCTATGTCCTTGACCATACCAAATACATCATCACCAGCAGGGAGTTCAGGCTTCTTCCAGTGATCTGCCTCACCTTTGAAATGCTTGCCTTTCTTTTTTACGGGATGATTGGTCGGAATAAATCGTCGATTCACCAGGTACACAACCTTCTTGCATTTATGCAAATATGTACCTTCAGTCCTATCTAAACAGTGCGTGCATGCCTTATATCCCTTGTTTGTCTGTCCTGAAAGGTTACTAAGAGGAGGCCAATCATTGATGGTTACGAAAAGCAACCCTCGTAGATCAAATGGCTCATGTTTGTTCTCATCCCACGCATGTACACCTGGTTTGCCCCACAACTGTAAGAGTTCTTCAACTAATAGCCTAAGGTACAGATCAATGTCGTTGCTCGGTTGCTTCGGGACTTGGATGAGCACTAGCATCATAATGAACTTACGCTTCATGCACAACCAAGAGTAAGGTTGTAGATACATAGAGTCACGGGCCAGGTGTTGTGACTGCAGCTCTGCTCCCCAAAAAATTCATGCCATCCGTACTTAGACCAAACCATAAGTTCCTTGCGTCACCTGCAAAGTCCGGGAAGTCTCTCTCGATTTTTCTCCACTGTGACCCATCAGCAGGGTGTCTCAACTTCCCATCTTTCTTACGGTCTTCTTTGTGCCATCGCAACAACCTGGCATGCTCTTTGTTTCTGAACATGCGTTTCAACCTTGGTATTATAGGAGCATACCACATAACCTTAGAAGGAACCATACCAGGGTTATCTTGTCTGATCTTATACCGCAATGCATTGCATACCGGGCATTTATCTAAATTCTCATACTCCTTACCACGGTAGAGGATGCCGTCATTAATGCATGCATGTATCTTTTGCACATCTAATCCTAGAGGACAGAGAGTCTTCTTTGCTTCGTAGGTACTCTCGGGAAGTTCGTTATGTTTTGGAAACTTCGGCTTCATTATTTTCAGCATCTTTTCAAATGAGGAGTTAGTTAGACCACACTCTGCCTTCCATCGCAGCAATTCCAGTGTGGTATCGAGCTTTGTGCTGCCATCTTCACAATTTGGGTACAACAATTTCTTGTGATCTTCTAACATGCCCTATAACTTCAACTTCTCATTTCTGTTTTACAGTCTCGCTTTGCATCAGAAATGACCCTACCAAGTTCATCAGCGGGCTCATCTGATGCCCGTTCTTCACCTCCTTCCTCTTCATTGTCTTCCATTGCAGTATCACTGTATTCAGGAAACATATGATGATAGTTCTTATCATCATATTCTTCTTCACCGTCTTCCATCATAACCCCTCTTTCCCCGTGCTTGGTCTAGCAATTATAGTTGGGCATGCAACCTTTCATAATCAGGTGGCCGCAAATGATTTTCGAGGAAGAGTACTCCTTGTTGTTCCGACATTGAACACATGGACAACGTATAAAACCATTCTCTTTGTTTGCCGTAGCCACATCGATAAATTTATCCACGCCTTAATGTACCCGGGTACACGTCGGTCACCGTACATCCATTCTCGACCGTTCATCTGCATCATATAAGTAAGTTTATCAAAAACAGGACATCATAAATAGTGAAATGACCAATTCACATCGACACATGCATTGTATCAATGACAGAGAAAAGATAAGATTGCTAACCTCGATCGAGGGAAATAAAGAGGAGAAAGCTCAAGTGCGTCTCAGACATCTTTTATATTTTTGTTCTGTGAGAAATTGAACGGGATCATTCACTCAAACATTTCATCAAACACCTTGAATGCATGCATATGAAAAAAATAAACTAGCACACCTCTCACACCTTCCACCAAGAAAAAACAGAGGAGAGGCAGAGGGCTGGGGCGTCACATTTATATAGGGCGGGATCATACGTCCCGGTTTGTAACACAAACCAGAACTAAAGGTGTGTGTGCCATGCCACGTGGCTAACGTCCAACCTTTAGTCCCGGTTTGTGTTACGTATGACCCCTTACCAACCGGGACGCATGCCTCCGGCCACCGTGCCCGCTCGAACCGGGACGTGTGTCAGCATTAGTCCCGGTTCGTGGCGCAACCGGGACTAATGCTGTTAAGGGGCACGAACGGATAGCCTGTTTTCTACTAGTGTAATCACATCTTGGTTGTTAGATCCCACTAGAACTTGCATTCACCTCTATTGTTGGGGCATCAGTAACACCGTGTCTTATGAGATGTAATCCCACTAAATAAGAATATACCATCATATATAGTATATTGCTAGAGTGCCAAATCAGTTGGATGAATATTAATTAGCATCGCTAATATAATGGATGAGTCCAAGAAGAATACCCCTAATACCCTAATGTTCCACGAGAACGACAAAGAGTGTAGTATCTTGTCCCAATGCCTACCCTTCCCATGCAAACACTTTGTTGAGATCATTTCTTGCTATCTCAGTATCTCCTTCATGCCAATGCTAGAAAAAAGTTATTTGTATGTATACCAACAATGCAACGACAAACTCTTTTTTTTATCTATGGACATATCTCGCAGGATATGAGATAAAGGGTAGGTATCTAACTTAAATATAAATGTATAAATGCCGTCGAGCTCCAGACGAAGAAGTAGTGAACGTTTATGTACCTACCTACTACCTCGAAATTCATTGAGTTTAATTTGTCCTTTCTTGTGGATCTATTGTTGTTTTGGAAAGATTGACAATTCATGTGGGGTTACTAGTTTTTTTATGAAATGGGGAGGACCTGACCTTTGCATCAATAGATGCACATAGCCTTTTATTACTTAGTTTTAAAGTTTATAAGTTTACATCTCAAGGGCCAGAGAAGGTCGATACAAAAACCAATCATCGAAAAATAATAAAAATGCTCAGCAATCTAAACATCTTGAATCCTATTAATAGGCCACCAAGTATGGTAGAAGATATCTCGAGCTACCGTCAGCAGTAGGTTGCATCCGATAACCATGCATTCCCGCTGATCCTCCAGGAGCATGAAGAGCCGTAGATGTATCCAGTGTACGGTCATATGGATAACCAGCAAAAAATTGGTAGAGTCCTTGTGAAAAATGATGTCAATTCTACGATTTCATATCAACCTTACTAAAGCGGAAACCCCTATGCATATCCTAGTGTTAATGTCCTTGTTGATTTCATTCAACCAATTGCCAACCATGTTTGTTATATTGGTTGGTGCTGGTATATGTAGAAAAAATAATTTTCCGAACTAACCTAGTAAAAGAACAAGAGAGAAATAATTGTTACTATATTGTCTCCTCTATGTCGCAGAAGCAACACTTCTTACTCCCATTGCAGTTCATTTTAGCTAGATTATCTCTAGTTAACAACACATTTTTACTTAGGAACCACATAAAAAATTATTTGTAGTGGGATTTCAACTTCCAAGATATTTGCGTAAGTATCTTGTATGTCCATTAATAAGATCAGCATACATTGTTTTCACCAAATTTTTTTCCAAAAGGTGTTAATTTCCATATAAAGCATCAGGTTAGTTATTCAAAGATACCTCATTAATCTTTGGCATAAGTATACCCATGAGTTTCACTTATTTTTAGTCAATAGCCTCCTAAAACCAATGTTTAAGGGGGTTACTAGTTAATTTTACTAGTATTTATTAAAGGTAATAAAGTGTGACTAAAAGTATATTTTACACCTATGTCACAGGTAGGGAGAGGATTGATACATGGAAATATTCTTTCATAGGTTTATTCAAATGATTTAATGTCTTAATACTAGGTGAATGTGTGGCCCCAATAGATTTTTCTGATTAAGTTGTGTTTTCCCTTTTTCTGTTAAGAAGGAAAATTTAAGTGTTTGTCAAATAGAAGGAGAAAACATGGACCAATCTTGTCCCTTGTTAATTGTGAAGTTGGACTGATTTCACTTATGCATTAAACATTAAGAGGACTTGAGCCATATATGTTAAGGGTTTCGCGGCATAGTAAATCAAAATTTTCTACGGATGAGAACAGAGGGAAAGCCAAGATCTAATCTAGGAGATGCAAACAACGAGAGGGATTGGATTAGATCTTCATGCCCTTGAAGATTCGCACAGCGGAACGTTCGTCGGAACGTGGGTGATATAGTCGTACTCGCTTCTCCTCCTCGCGATCCGATCCGATCTAGCACCACAAGTGGCGGTGCCTCCGTGAGATTCACACGTGCAGCACCTCGACGTCTCCTCCTTCCTCGGTCCAGCAAGTATGGTGGAGAGACGGATTGGATCTACAACACGACGGCGTGGTGTATATGGTGGAGAATTTCTGCAGGCTTCGCCACAAACAAATGGGAGGGAGAGATGGGCAGCAGGGCGGCTAGGGTTGGAGGGGAAGGTGTGGGGGGGTGGTGCGCCCTCAGCCCTATTTATATAGAGGGGTGGGCGGCTGCCCTAGCCCCTCCCCCAAGTCCAAAACCGGCGGCCCCAAAGGAGGAAGAGTGGGGGGCAAGGAAACCCCCCCCCTTCTAGAAGCTCTAGATTAGGGTTTTATCCCCTTTGGCATTTGGGCCCTATGGGCCCTGGCCCAATGCCAGGGCACTCCTCATAGGCCCAAGCCCCTCCCGGAAGGTGGGGCCACGTTGGTCCCTTCCGGAAGGTTCTAGAAGCTTCGCACAATACCGATTAATCCGAACAATTCAACTCCAAAACTGCCTTTGTCTTATATGAATCTTATTCTCCGGACCACTCCGAACCTCTCGTGATGTCCCGGATCCCATCCGAGACCAACAAAAACTCATAAACCAATTATCAAATCTATCCTAGCGTCGAGACACGTTAAGTGTGTGACCCTGCGGGTTCGAGAATATGCAGTCATGATCTTCTATCAATAATCAACAGCGGGGTCTGGAAACCCATATTGACTCCCGCACATTCATCGATGATCATATCGGATGAACCACGATGCCAGGATTCAATCAATCCCATATATATATTCCCTTCGTCGTGATATTTTACTTGCCCGAGATTCGATCGCTTGCATCGTCATACCTAGTTCAATCTCGTTCACAGCAAGTACTTTACTCGTTCCGTAATCCGATATCACTTTGTGATTAAATCCTTAACCACATGCTTGCAAGCGGTGTTGATATCGATCACCGAGTGGGCCCGAAGTATATCTCTCCGACTTGGGAGGGACAAATCCCATCTCGATACATACAACCCAACAGATACTTTCCGATCACCTGAGAGACACCTTTATGATCACCCTCTCATAGGATGACGTTTGATGACCTCAAAGCTTTCTTCCGATACCAGGGAGTTGTATTATCTCATGGTCTAAGGAATACAATATTTGACATAAGAAAAGCTTCGCAAAGACGAACACGATGACACGATCTAATTGCTTCGCTTAATTTGGGTCTGTCCACCATATCATTCTCCCAATGATATGATCTCATTATTAATCGACAACTCATGTCCATGGTTAGGAAACCTTAACCATCATTAATCAATGAGCTAGTCCATAGAGGCGTACTAGGGACACGGTGTTGTTCACAAACCACACAAGTATTAAAGTTTCTGCTTAATACAATTCTAGCATGGTATATAAACATTATCATGAACAAGAATTATAATAATAACAACTTTATTATTGCCTCTAGGGAATAATTCCAACAGTCTCCCACTTGCACTAGAGTCAATAATCTAGTTTACATCTGGCAACAATCTCTCACCCATGGCACTGAGGTGCTGATCATGTTTTACACGTGGAAGAGGTTTAGTCAATGGATCTGCGACATTCAGATCTGTATGTACTTTGCTAATCTTCAGATCTCCATCCGCTATATAATCTCGGATTATATGAAACTTGCGGTTGATATGCTTGGTCTTTGGATGATATCTTGGTTCCTTAGCGAGTGTTATGGCGCCAGTGTTGTCACACAATATCTCTAGTGGGTCCAATGCACTTGGAACCATGCCAAGCTCAGTGATGAAGTTCCTGATCCAAACTCCTTCACTTGACGCTTCTGCAGCAGCCATGTATTCCGCTTCTACTGTAAATCCCGCGATCACACTTTGCTTGCAGCTTCTCCAGCTCACAGCTCCTCCATTCAAAATATAAACGTATCCTGTCTGAGATTTAGAATCATCCTTGTCGGTGTCAAAACTAGCATCGACGTAACCTTTACTGACGAGTTGCTCATCACCCCATAGACTAAGAACATTTATTTAGTCCTATTTAGGTACTTTAGGATGTTCTTCACGGCTGTCCAAAGGTTCCACTCGGATCACTTTGATACCCTCGTCAAACTAAGAGCATTGGACACATCCGTCTATTACACAAAGATGGCATACATGATAGAACCTATGGCCGAGGCATAAGGCACTTTGCTCATAGCTTCCCTATCATTTATCAGAATGGACACTGAGCCTTGCTCAATATCTTACCTGACAACATAGGCACTGAACCTTTCTTTGCCTTATCCATTCTGAACCTTTTCAGAACTTTGTCTAGGTATGTACTCTGGCTTAAAGCTATCAGGCATGTTTGTCTATCTCTATAGATCTTGATGCACAATATATAAGCAGCTTCACCTAGGTCTTTCATTGAAAAACACTTGTTCAAATAACTCTTCACATCGTTAAGCATGTTAATGTCATTTCCAATAATCAATATGTCATCCACATATAGTACCAGAAACGTCACCGAGCTCCCACTCACTTTCTTGTAGATACAAGCTTCGTAGCAATTTGGAACAAATCCAAAGCTCTTGATCACTTGATCAAAACGAAGGTTCCAACTCCGAGATGCTTGCTTCAGTCCATAAATAGAACGCTGAAGTTTGCATACTTTATCAGCATCCTTAGGATCTACAAAACCTTCGGGATGCATCATATACAACTCTCCATCAATGTTTCCATTGAGGAACGCAGTCTTGACATCCATCTGCCATATTTCATAATCATGAAACGCAGCAATTGCTAATAAAAAACGAATGGACTTAAACATCGCTACGGGAGAGAAAGTCTCATCGTTGTCAACACCTTGAACTTGTCGAAAACCTTTCGCGACAAGTCGTGCTTTATAGACGGTAACATTACCATCCTCGTCCGTTTTCTTCTTGAAGATCCACTTGCACTCAACGGCCTTTCGGTCGCTAGGAGGGTCCACCAAAGTCCATACTTGGTTTTCGCTCATGGATCCCAATTCGGATTTCATGGCTTCTAGCCATTTCTCAGAGTCTGGGCTCATCATCGCTTCCTCATAGTTCGTAGGTTCACTGTCTTCTACTAGCAAGACAGTCAAGACAGGGTTGTCGTACCACTCAGGAGGGGCACGCGACCTTGTCGACTGCTGACGCTCAAGAGCAAGAGATCGTCCGACGCTTCATGATCCTTGTCATTAGCTTCCTCTATCGCAAAGTGCACCTTCGAACAATTTCAGTGCGCGCTACTCTCCAATTCAAGATAAGGTTCAATAACCTCGCCTAGCTCTACTTTCCTCCCACTCACTTCTTTCAAGAGAAACTCCTTCTCAAGAAAGGAACCGTTCTTTGCACAAAAACTTTGCCTTCGGTTCTGCGGATAGAAGGTATACCCAATAGTTTCCTTAGGGTATCCTATGAAGACGCATTTCTCCGCTTTGGGTTCGAGCTTGTCCGCATCAACTTCTTGATGTAAGCTTCAGATCCCCAAACTTTAAGAAACGACAACTTAGGTTTAGCACCAAACCACAGTTCATACGGTGTCGTCTCAACGGATTTAGATGGATCCTATTTAAAGTGAATGCAGCGTTTCTAATGCATAACCCCAAAATGATAACGCAAATCAAGAAGAGACATCATTGATCGGACCATATCTAATAAGCTTCGATTCTGCGTTCGGACACACCATTGCCTGTGGTGTTCCGGTATGTGAGTTGCGAAACGATTCCGCTTGCTTTAAGATGCGTGAGAAAATCATAACTCAAATATTCACCTCCACGATCGGATCGCAGAAATTTAATCTTTCTGTTATGATGGTTCTCCACTTCATTCTGAAATTCTTTGAACTTTTCAAACGTTTCAGATTTATGTTTCATTAAATAGATATACCCATATGTACTTAAGTCATCGGTAAAAGTGAGAAAATAGCGATATCCACCGCGCGTCGAAACACTCATCGGTCCGCATACATCGCTATGTATGATTTCTAACAAGTCCGTTGCTCGCTCCATCATACCGGAGAACGCGGTTTTGATCATCTTGCCCATGAGGCATGGTTCGCATGTGTCAAATGATTCAAAATCAAGAGACTCCAAAAGTCCATCAGAATGGAGTTTCTTCATGCGCTTTACACCAATATGACCTAGACGACAGTGCCACAAATAAGTAGTATTATCACTATCTACTTTGCATCTCTTAGCCTCAATGTTATGGATGTGTGTTTCATCCCTTTCGAGATTTAGAAATAATAAACCATTCACAAGAGGTGCATGACCATAAAAGATGTTACTCATATAAATAGAACAACCGTTATTCTCCGATTTAAATGAATAACCGTCTTGCAATAAACAAGATCCAGAAATAATGTTCATGCTCAACGCAGGCACATAATAACATTTATTAAGGTTTAAAACTAATCCCGAAGGTAAAACTAAGGAGAGCGTGCCGACGGCCATCACATCAACTCTTGATCCGTTGCCAACGCGCATCGTCACCTCATCCTCGCAAGCCGCCGTCTATTCCGTAGCTCCTGTTTCGAGTTACAAATATTAGCAACTGAACCGGTATCAAATACCCAGGCACTACAACGAGGGTTAGTAAGGAAAACATCAATAACATGTATATCAAATATACCTTTGATGGTGCCAGCCTTCTTGTCCGCTAAGTACTTCGACAGTTGCGCTTCCAGTGACCCTTGTCCTTGCAATAGAAGCACTCAGTGTTCGGCTTAGGATCAGACTTGAGCTTCTTCTCAGCAGGGGCAACGCGCTTGCCGCCGCCTTTCTTGAAGGGCTTCTTTGCACCCTTACCTTTCTTGAAGGTGGGGGGCTTGTTGACCATCAACATATGATTATTCTTTTTGATGTCCAGCTCCGCTACTTTCATCTTAGTGAAGAGCTCCGTGATCATATCAGTGGAAACAATTTGATTGTGAGCAACTACAAAACTTTTGTAGCTAGGAGGGAGTGATTGCATAACTCTGTCAATCTTGAGCTCCTCTGGAATCTTGCAGTCCAGTTGCTCAAGGCGTTGAGTGTAGCCCGACATCTTAATGGCGTGCTCACTAACGGAACTCCCTTCCTCCATCTTGTAGTTAAAGAATTTCTTAGACATCTCATATCTCTCAGAACGGGCCTGGGTCTAAAACATGGTTTTCAGCTCTTCGAGAATCTCAAAGGGCCCGGGATAGTCTTCAAAACGATTTTGAAGTTCCGGTTCCATAGAAAACAACATGGTGCTCTTAATCACACCATAATCATCTTTGCGCGACTGATAGACAGTTTTCTCATCATCCGACGCGGTTGCAGCAGGGGGGTCACCTAACGCTTTCCCAAGGACATAGTCCTTTTGACCGCCAGAGAGAATGATTCTTATATTGCGGAACCAATTGGTGAAGTTAGACCCATTGTTTCTAAGCTTTTCCTTCTCAGCGAAAATGTTGAAGTTGAAGTTGGACTTAGCCATGTGATCTACAGTATTTGCAAGTACAAATTAGACTATGTTCATGATAACTAGTTCAACTTAATCAAATTACTAGATGAACTCCCACTAAATTCAACATCCCTCAAGTTGTTTAGTGAACACGATCCAAATTCACCACACCTAATCCGATCATCACGAGAAGAGATGTGGCTTCAATGGTGGACAACGAAGTGTCGATCATATCATTCATATGACTCATGCTTAACCTTTTGGTTCATGTGTTCCGAGGCCATGTCTGTACATGCTAGGCTCGTCAAGTTAGCCCCAAGTATTTCCGCGTGTGCAAAACTGGCTTGCACCCGTTGTATGTGAGCGTAGAGTCTATAGCACCCGATCATCACGTGATGCTTGGACACGACAAACTTTCTCAACGGTGCATACTTGGGGAGAACACAGTTTTTATCTTGATCTTTAAGTGAGGAATCATCTTATAATGCTACCGTCGCGATCTAAGCATGATAAGATACATAAAAGGATAAACATCACATGCATATAACTTTAATGTGACATGGTATAGCCAATCTTCGCGCAATGATCTCCATCTTGTGCGTTCCGGCATGATCTCCATCACTCCACCATGATTGACTCCACCACGAATAGCAACTACAACTATTGCTAACTACTTAGCGATAAAGTGAAACTATTACATGGCGTATAAGAAGTTGACACACATGTCATACACAATTATAAAAACAACCATATGGCTCCTGCCGGTTGTGTACTCATCGACATGCAAGTCGTGAAACATTACAAAACATGATCATCGCATACATTATACACATCACATCTTGGGCCATACCATATCACAGAAAACACTCCCTGCAGAAACAAGTTAGACGCCTCTACTTTGTTGTTGCATGTTTTACGTGGCTTATGGGAGTAGATGCTAAGAACGATTCTTACCTACGGAAAGCCACAACGGTGATATTATGGTTGCCAAACTCCGGCGTTAATCCCATGACAACTATAGTGAGAGAAACTGACATTCACCAGCCGCATGTGTGGAACAAGCCACACGTCAAGTGCGGAGCCGGTCTCGTGAACGACGTCGCGTAAGGTTGGCCTGGACCGCTTCAATCTCACTATCCCGCGTCATAAGAAGAACACAATAAGAGGCTTGCAACAGAAAACATCAACGCCCGCAACAACCATGTTGCGTTCTACTCGTGAAACACATCTACGCATAGATCTAGCTCTGATACCACTGAAGGGTTTCGCGGCATAGTAAATCAAAATTTTCTACGGATGCGAACAGAGGGAAAGCCAAGATCTAATCTAGGAGATGCAAACAACGAGAGGGATTGGATTAGATCTTCATACCCTTGAAGATTCAGACAGTGAACGTTAACGTGGGTGATGTAGTCGTACTCGCTTCTCCTCCTCGCGATCCGATCCGATCTAGCACCACAAGTGGCGGTGCCTCCGTGAGATGCACACGTGCAGCACCTCGACGTCTCCTCCTTCCTCGGTCCAGCAAGTATGGTGGAGATACGGATTGGATCTACAACACGACGGCGTGGTGTATATGGTGGAGAATTTCTGCAGCAGGGCTTCGCCTACAAACAGTCGGGAGGGAGAGAGGAGGGCAGCAGGGCGGCTAGGGTTGGAGGGGAAGGTGTGGGGGGTGGGTGGCTACCCTATCCCCTCCCCCAAGTCCAAAACCGGCGGCCCCAAAGGAGGAAGAGTGGGGGGCAAGGAAACCCCCCCCCCTCTTCTAGAAGCTCTAGATTAGGGTTTTATCCCCTTTGGCCGGCTGGGTCCTATGGGGCCTTGTGCCCCTGGACCAATGCGGCCAGGGCACTCCCTCATAGTCCCAAGCCCCCTCCCAGAAGGTGGGTCCACGTTGGTCCCCTTCCGGAAGGTTCTAGAAGCTTCCGGTACAATACCGATTAATCCGGAACAATTCCGAACTCCAAAAACTGCACTGCCTTATATGAATCTTATTCTCCGGACCACTCCGGAACCTCTCGTGATGTCCCGGATCCCATCCGAGACTCCGAACAAAAACTCATAAACAAATTATCCAATCTATCCTAGCGTCGAGACACGTTAAGTGTGACCCTGGTTCGAGAATATGCACCATGATCTTCTATCAATAATCAACAGCGGGGTCTGGAAACCCATATTGACTCCCACACATTCGTCGATGATCATATCGGATGAACCACGATGCCAGGATTCAATCAATCCCATATATATATTCCCTTCGTCTCGCGATATTTTACTTGTCTGAGATTCGATCGTCGGTACCGTCATACCTAGTTCAATCTCGTTCACGAAGTACTTTACTCGTTCCGTAATCCGATATCACTTTGTGATTAACTCCTTAACCACATGCTTGCAAGGTGTTGATATCGATCACCGAGTGGGCCCAAAGTATATCTCTCCGACTTGGGAGGGACAAATCCCATCTCGATACATACAACCCAACAGATACTTTCCGATCACCTGAGAGACACCTTTATGATCACCCTCTCATAGGATGACGTTTGATGACCTCAAAGCTTTCTTCCGATACCAGGGAGTTGTATTATCTCATGGTCTAACGAATACAATATTTGACATAAGAAAAGCTTCGCAAAGACGAACACGATGACACGATCTAATTGCTTCGCTTAATTTGGGTCTGTCCACCATATCATTCTCCCAATAATATGATCTCATTATTAATCGACAACTCATGTCCATGGTTAGGAAACCTTAACCATCATTAATCAATGAGCTAGTCCATAGAGGCGTACTAGGGACACGGTGTTGTTCACAAACCACACAAGTATTAAAGTCTCCGCTTAATACAATTCTAGCATGGAATATAAACATTATCATGAACAAGAATTATAATAATAACAACTTTATTATTGCCTCTAGGGCATAATTCCAACAATATGCAGCTATATTTCGTTGCACCAATACAAGAGTCTGGTGGGATATATCTGAGACATGTGCAAAGAGATTGTGTTTCTCCTTTTTCCAGTTATATCTTACACACTTAAACAATATGATCGATGATAACATAAACATAGCAAAACTCTAATAGAAACTCATATTCAAAAGACACCATTTACTTCTTCCATATGTTGGAAACATGCCCTAGAGGAAAATAATAAAGGATGTTTATTATCATATTTTATTAGTTTATAATAGTTTTATACCATGCTATAAATGTATTAATAGGAAACATTGATACACGTGTGGTATGTAAACATGCCATATCCCTAGTAGCCTCTATTTAACTAGTTCATTGGTCAAGTGATGATCAAGGTTTCCTGATCATGGAGCATTTATGCTAATTGACAATAAGGTCATATTATTATAGGTGAATAATGTGATGTATATGTACCCAACATAAGTATTGCAACACGATCAAGTCACAAAGTTCATCGCTACAAAAATTAGAAACAAAGTATATATCATACTCCTTAGACCGTGTGATTATATCTAATCACCATCACCCGAGTCTGCTTTGATTACATCAACTGTCACACCGTAACAGGGTGATCATAAAGGTGTATGTCAGGTATTCCAGAGGGATAGGTTAAAGAGTATGCATCAAGATCAGGATTTGTTCACCTTGTGACGGGAAGATACGCCAGGCGCACTCAATGAGATTACATCCATGAAGCTGCGCAACGTATGACTAGGTTATGGGGATGGAATACCACAGAACAAGTTAAGAAGCACTTGTCGGTAATGAGATTGAACAAGTTAAGAGCATCTCCACTCGGCTACCCAGGACGCCGATCCGGACGCCGAAAATAGGTCTGGAAGCCAAAAATCGGCCCGGTCGCGTTCCCAGGAACCTCTTTTCGTCTGGATTCGGGCGAACTTTGGTCCGGGCTTCTCAGGCGGTACCCAGGATCCTGGGAATGTCGGACACAGCGAAAATGGGCGTGGGTCAGCTCTGTCGGCGAGACAGTCCCATTCCTCCCCCCACTCCACTCACCCAAACTGCGGCGAAGAGCTCCTAGCGCCTCTGTCGCCATGACTTCGCTAGCGGAGCTCCTCCACGCCGAGACATGCCCACGCCTCTAGATATGATCGCTGTAGTCGCCGTCCATTCCGCCGCCCATTCCGCCACCGCTTTCGCCGCCCGAACTTTGTTGTTGCAATGCTTCGCTGTGAGCTCCCACCACCACGCCCGCCAAGTGTTCGGCATTTGGCCAGTTTGGCCATGGACTCCGACGACGAGCAGACACTCGCCGTACTTCTGGAGGAGAATGCCGAGGTCGCTGAAGATGCAGATCACATAGAGATCCTCGCCACTCTCGCCCAGTTGTACCTGCAGATGGCAAAGCCGAAGCACGGTGGTTCGGCGCCGGGTCGCCGGAAGTGCAAGGCGAGGCAAAGGATTGAGGGCTATTGCTTGTTGTACGCCGACTACTTCGCCGACGAGCCGCTCCACGGAGAGGCCGTGTTTCGGTGTCATTTCAGGATGAGCCGAAAGCTCTTCCTCAAGATCTTGCATGCCATCTGAGAGTTCGACCCCTATTTTGTTTGCAAGAAGGACTGCACCGGCATGGTTGGGTTTTCCTCACTACATAAGTGTACCGTGGCAATGAAGTTTCTTGCATATGGAGCACCGGGTGACAGTGCCGATGACTATCTCCGCATGGCTGAGTCCACCGCCATCGATTGCTTGTACAGGTTCTGCAGGGCAGTGATTGCAGTGTTCGGGAAACAGTACTTGAGATCACCCACTGCTGAAGACATTGCTTGGATCCTCGCAATCAATGAAAGTAGAGGATTTCCCGGTATGCTTGGAATCTTAGATTGCATGCATTGGCGGTGAAAGAACTGTTCATTTGCATGGCAAGGAATGTACAAAGGCCACAAAGGAGGTTGCACTGTGATACTTGAGGCAGTTGCTACACATGATCTTTGGATCTGGCACTCCTTCTTTGGCATGGCAGGATCGAACAACGACATCAACGTCCTCAACTATCTTTTCCAAGATTGTTGAGGGTCATGCTCCCCCTGTGGAATTTGAGATCAACGGGCACCACTACAACAAGGGATACTATCTAGCAAATGACATCTATCCAAGATGGCCAACATTTGTGAAGACTATCTCAAACCCAATGCTCCCCAAGCATTCTCAGTTTGCCAAGGAACATGAAGCTTGCAGGAAGGACGTGGAGCAGGCATTTGGTGTGCTCCAGCAGAGGTTTGCAGTTGTCCGGTTCCCTGCTATGACCTGGTCGAAAGATAAGATGTGAGAACTGATGAACTGTTGTGTGATCTTGCACAACATGATCATTAAAGATGAGAGGAAGGTTCTAGTGAGTTTGCTCGAGCAGAACGAGCCATACTAAAGACAGGGTCCTCTTGCAGAGCCTGATCATCAGGTGCCTCCAACTTGGGCCGCCTTCATCGCCATCCGTCAGGAGATCCGAGATCTGACGGTGCATCAACAGGTGGAGGATGATCTTGTTGAGCACATATGGATACGCAGGGGCAATACGTAGATGCCGAGCATGAACTGGCCGAAATATGTTGTATTTTCACTACAGGCCGAACTATGTTTACATTTACGCCGAACTATGTTTAGAATTTCACCGAACTATGGCCGAATATATGCCGAACTATGGCCGAATATATGCCGAACTAGGCCGAAAAATGTTCTGTATTCATAGTATGCCGAACTATGGACGAACTTCAAGCGAATTTGAGCCGAATTTAAGCGGACACGGGCGTCCCGGGAACTCGGTCTGGGAACGTGCGTGGGAACGTCGGCGTTCCCAGGCCGAAAACGTGTTTCGTCCGGCCAAAGTTTGGTCCGGATTTTGCCCTGGAAACGCCCAATGAGTGGGGATGCTCTAAGAAGCACTTGTCGGTAATTGAGAGAAATAAATTCATGAGTATTAATGTATGTCTATATAAAAACAAAAATAAAAACCTGGGCCGACTACTTAGGTGTAGAAGTATGTCGACAGCCAAGCCGTCACCGTAGGTTTAATGTCGTTGCCTCGCCGTCACGGCCAGGACTTCCTGGGCCACGTGGCCACCCTATGCCGACGACCCATCAGATCCTGACCCGATGGTCAGTTCTACATCGACGACTGCCGTCAGCCCATCATGTCCTAAGCTGACGGCTTCCCTGGGCCGATAGCCGTTTTATTGGGCTGCCCGTCTTGTGCCATATGCCGTCGGCCTGATGGCTCCATCTAAAAACCGTCAGCATAGGATTTGGCCGTCGGCGTCTTGACGTTTTCCTATAGTGGTAATATTATGCCTTCAATCGAAGATGACCCTGATGGCCCAGATGTACAGGAACCTTCAATCGAAGATGACCCTGATGTAAAAGCCGTGATGTCTGGTGTTCCAATGCCTACTCTTCCCATGCAAACACTTGATTTAATCATTTTCGGTTGTCTCACTCATGTCAATGCTACCTCTCAAAGCGCTTGGCGTGTATACAAGCAATGCAGCAGACTCATTTTGCTCTTTGGACGTTTCTCTCGATTTGCTGCAAAATATGAGATGATGAAGGCTAGCTTCTTATTTACAATAGCTACTAAATTAATGCAGCCACCTGAAGAAGTACTTGAAAAGGTTGAAGTGCCTACCTACTATTGCACTTCACTTAGACTAGTCACGATAGATAGTATCATATAATAGTGTCATGTATATAATATTAGTATATGATACTATCTTTACAATACATAGTATCATGTAGTAGTATCATAGTATTAGTATGTTTATTGTTTTGTAGAATCTCAATGTAAAATTATGTACACGATTTTTTTGGGATTAGTTTTTCCAATTCTATATGTTATGATACCGTGGTGCATGCATGTGCTGCATGATACCACCTATAATACCCCCATTGGCACTAGTCTTACGCTCACTTGTCCTTGCCTATAATTCCATTGTTCTTTGCAAACATGGAAGGTCCATGTGCTGTTACTACCTTACTAGTACTAACGTAACAGAAGATTGATTAAGAGTATGTTTGACACCTTGATATACGGTCATTATTCTGCTTGCATGTGCATCCAACCAATTTTCTCTGAATCACAAGAAAAAGATTAATTTATGGATAAAACTATTTTACATATTCACTGATGTTAAATCCTGGTAAATGTAAAAAAATCGTGAAATTATTTAGGTTTATGGATGATCTGAAATATTAGAACAAAATGTCTTTGTCCATAGACAACTTCAGTGGGCACATCAGCCACTAGCAGTAATTTTTGATGCGTTCACTAGCTTTTAAAATTTAATATGAATACTTCGGAGCAATGTTTTTTATCCCACTAAAGTGCCATTTAATCTGTCTATCTTAGCACACGCGAGATGTCCACGTCATCACTTATTCCTAACCGTCTAAATAACCATCTGTCAATCCATTTATGTTCTATATATCATCACATGCCAGAAACTAATAGACGATCCCACTAACTTAATTTTGTGTACACGCAACAAATCTTATTAGTGATAATCACCGAAAAATGTCAGTATGTGCCAGTATTGAGTCTGCCTCCCCTTAAACTACCGAAGGGCATAGCAGGAGTCAGACATCCTCTGCAACATTGGATCGGGTTATGATAATGATCCTGTAGTTCTGCGGCTTTGGACGGTTGGACCAAAGGTAATTGACAAGTTGCTTAAGCTATGCTTGCTTACAGGTTGCCATGTGCTTGCCGCAAATATCCAGTGACGTTAAGGCCGACACAGCTGGTCGCTTGCTCCCTTGCTCATCTCCGACGACCACACTACTAAAAAAACGCCTATTCGTGACGCACCTGAAAAGGCCTTCCGTGGCGCACTAGCAGTGCGCCACGGGCCTCGCGCTACGGCTATCTCGTAGCCGTGGCGCACTGCATGGTGTGCCATGGTTATATCGAGATAGGCGTGAAGGTGCGCCACGGGTAGGGGTACAGGGTGCGCCACAGATGTGTTTTTCAAAAAACAAAAAAAATACAAAAAACACCCTCGTTTTGAATTGCAAAAGCAATCGGGTCCGTGCATCGCCACCGCAGTCGTGTCACCTCGCCGGAGCATGGCCGTGGCAGGGAGGTGCGGGAGGGGTCGTGGCCGCTCTAGTCCTCGCCGGCGTCGAGGTGGTAGGAAGGGTGTGGTTGGAGAAAGGAAGGTAGGAAGAGAGGGAGGAAGGAAGAGATGGAGGAAGAGAGGGAGGAAGAGAGGGAGGAAGGAAGAGATGGAGGAAGAGAGGGAGGAATGAAGGTCGGACGCCGCCGTCACTGCAAGGAGAGGAGGAGGCCGCCGTTGCGCCGCCGCCGCGCCACCATCACTGCAAGGAGAGGAGGAGGCCGTCGTCGCGTTGTCACTGCAAGGAGATGAGAAGGGGAAGGAGGAGAAGTAAGAAGGAAGAAGGAGAAGGAAGAAGGAAGAAGGAGAAGGGAAAGGAAAAGGAAGAGGGAAAAGGGGGAAGGGAAAGGTAGGTGGGCGGGGTGAGGATTCGAAATTTGAATCCCGCCCAAGCTTATCCATGGCGCACTAGGTGGTGGTGCGCTACGGGTAAGTCGCCCTCTATTTTTTTCTCTGCAGGAAAAAACGGTCTTTTGACCTTAACTTTTTACTCTTTTCGAATTTTGAAAATCTAAAAAATCGCTAAACGACCAGAGGTGGTCGCAAGCAGATACGAAATCTCGTTCTCGTCATTTTGGTATATTATACGATTTTTTCGATATCGTATGCAAAAGTTACGGCCTTTTTACCGTGGCATGACTTTTTTTTGCAAATAAAGTCAAAACTCATGTTTGTTAATTTTACTAGAAGTTATTCCACATTACCTACCTAAATATGAAAGGATTTAATTTTTTAAAGTGTTTATCATTTTCTTTTATTTTTTGCAAAGCCTAAAAAGGCGATCCACGGGGGGGGGGGGGGGGGGGGGGGGGGGTGGAGTTGTTGCATGCCACTTAGCCGTAGGGCACTAGGGCAGAGTGCCCTACGGCTAAGTTGACCCAGATGCAGCAGCAAACATGCCCGTAGCGCACTAGGTCAAGGTGCCCTACGGATAAGTGACACATCCGTAGCGCACCTTAACCTAGTGCGCTACGGGTATGTGTGATGTGGCCACATGTGCCATGGCCCACACATAGCCGTGGCGCACCATCCCCATGTGCGTCACGCTTATGACAGTTAGCCGTAGGGCACCTGTGGGCAGTGCGCCACGCATATTTTACCGTGGGACACCACTAGCAAGTGCGCCATAGAAGTGTGGATTACCTATAGCCGTTTTGCTAGTAGTGCCACCGCCACCCTAGCCACCACCAGAGACCACCGATGGCCGGATCCTCTCGCCGGCCATAATCCCCGCCACCCATCTTAGCGTGACGCCCCGGGCAGCTCACAGCCCCTCAAGATCGCCCCGCCTCCCAGCCCCAATCCCTTCGATTAAGCGCCCAACGGTCGGCACCCTTGGCACCCTTGACTTGCCGGTGCCGCCGATGCTGGTCTACCACGGTATGCGGTAGCGATCGTGGGGGGCATGGGTCGCCAAAATCACCGACCGCAACACCCAGCGGAAGGTCTTGATCGGCAGCTTACAGTCGCCGGAAGCGCCGTACAACATGAAGAACGTCGAGTTCCACAATTCTAACTACGGCGAGCTCAAATTCAGTTTGAATCGACCAAAATTCGGTAAAATTTGATTGAATTTTGCGGTGATCATCTGATTTACTCCTCTAAGTTTTATACTTGGTTAGAAACGGCTATCGGTTAGAGGAGTATTTTTACTAGTGGCCCCAGATCGAACGCGCCTCCTACGCTGCCTGCCGCCTCCTGCCATACCCGCTTTTGGAGGGAACAAGACCTTGTATTGCCCCGTTTGGCCTGGTGTCCTAATGGCCAATGCCTATCCTTTCTTTTTTTTTAGAAAAGAGTATATATTAATATCACAGGGATACCAATTACACCTAGCCTCTGCAACAACGCATGCCCTAGCGGCCTTACGGATGCACACAGCCTAGAAAAAAGGAAAAAGAATTACAAAAAAGAAAAGTCCTGTTATAGAGAACTATTCCTCACAGCAACGACACTGACACCACCAGAACAATACCAGTAGTCCTCCACTCCAATAACAACGCCTTCAAAAATGGAACAGTACAAAAACGCCATCGTTGTCCGATCAAAGATCATAGGTTTTCACCCCGGAGAAAGTCCTCGCTCGCAAAACAATGCCTTCAACAAGATCATTGCCAGACATAACCAGTTAAGGCCAGACCTTGGATTTTCACCCCTGCAAGATAAGACTAGGAACTCCTCATGTGTTGTCTCCCCACAAACAGTCGCTGCTACGAGTCACAGATCACATAGCCAGTTCGTCGTCGTCACAAAGACTCAAATCACCATCGCTTCCCTCATGTTTCCGTTTCCTGACATTCTCCGCATCTGACTTCACCATGGATCGATGAATGGCACTTGATGAGAACAAATAGCAGAGTTGCAACGCTCCCGCTGAAACCAAACGGCCAGAAAAACAAGGTACGCACGACCGAATATCTTTTGATCCAGCAATCTCTAGGCCTGATGCGCCCATGGGAGTTCACCGGTGGAGCCTTCCGGAACTCGACACTCCAGCCAGATCCACGAGGGCCAACATCAAGCAGATCTTCTTATTCGCGCGGGAGGAACCCTAGGACCACCTCCATTATTCAAGCACACCAGCAGGCCCCCACGCCGTTGATCAGAACAACGAAGGAGAAGGCAAGGCAGGGCTGGAGACAAGTACCAGATCGGACATAGAGGACCAGATCGGACCCATCTCCCATCGCGCCCCGTGACCTCACTTTGCGGGTTCGGCTCGTGCCCACCATGGCCAGAAGGACCATGGCCTCGTCTGGATCCTGCCGTCAATCCGGGTAGAGGACAAGTCTAGGTCTTTCAAAGGAATCCCCAATTCCAGCGTCTCCTCCACTAGATCGCTGCCACGGGGAACCTCCACCCCGACGCAGGGACGCCACCCAGGTCGCTGCGCATCGGCTGCCGCCGCCCCAACAGCTCCAGCGATCGCCTCCGTCGCACCACCATCCTAGCCACCTTCGACAGCTAGGCCCGCCACCGCCGCGGCGAGGGCCGGCGACAGCGGCAAAGATGATCCAGTGGTGGGAGGAGGGGCTTTTGCGGCGATAAGATCGCCCCCGGTGCCGCCCTGGGGTGCGACACGGGGAGCTCTTTCGCGGTCGCTTGTTGCCTACCCTTCCTACGCGAACACTTCAAACTGAACTACTGCGTAATGGTATGCCCTGACCCGTGATCCTTTTGTACGGCACTATATCAGGGAAGAAGACTCGTGATGCTTGCTCAAAACGTTATGCGTGTATGTAAGACGCGAAGGCTAGCAACTGCAAGATATGAGACACTCATACCAATGCTTCTTATTGTTGAAGTGTATAAGTGGATTGCACTAGCCCTTTCCATTAGTTCGGACTTTTAGTTGCGTTGGCTAGTGCATGAAGCTTGACATGATATCAGAGCCTAAGGTCTTGAGTTCGAGTCCTGGATTTCACAATTTATCCTAAAATTGTTGTAGACCCCTCTGTGTCCACGTATAGGTATCTTGAGTCATACGTGAGTTTCGTGTGCCGTCGCTTTCTTCCGGTTGCACGTGCTAATTTCTTCCAGTCACACATGAGAGGGGGTGTTAAAGTGTATAAGTGGATGCACTAGCCATTTCCATTAGTTCGGACTTTTGGTTGCATTGGCAAGTGCATAAAGCTTGACACTTACTACTTGCGATAGCTGCTAAATTAAATAAGCGACCCGAAGAAGCGGAGAAAGGGTTGAAGTGATGCCTACCTACTAGTGCACTTTACTGATGCTCACTTGTCCTTGCCTATAATTTCCTTGTTCTTTACAAATTAAACATGGAAGGTCCATCATGTGCGGTTACTACATTACTAGTACTAAGGTCACATAGAGATTGATTAAGAGTATGTTCGACACCTCGGTATATATAGTGCGTTTCAAATAATGTTTGTGAAAGCTAGCTCTGTGGATTGATACATGGGTTTATTCTTGCTTGTTTAGCGCTTTGTTAGCATAATAAGATGATCCCTCATTTAAATATCAAGATAAGAATGTGTTCTTCCTTTAGTATGCACCGATTATGTTTTCGTCGCTCCAAGACATCACGTGATGATCGGGTGTTCTTGGATCCACGACCATATTTTGGGTGTAAAACAGTTACACACGCGAATACTAAGGTTCTAACTTGGCGAGCCTAGCATGTACAGACATGGCCTCGGAACACGGACCGAAAGGTTAAGCATGAGTCATATAGTTGATATGATGCCGATTTGATGCTCGCCTTTGAAGCTATATCGACTCACGTGATGATCGGACTTGGTGTAGTGGATTTGGTTCATGTAATCACCAAAAAGGCACGAGGGATGTCGTTTTTGAGTGGGAGTTCATTCATAATATGGATTATTTGAACTCAATCTATCATACACTTAGTCTAAACTTTACAAATTCATTGTAGATGGCACCACCGCTTTTAATTTCAATGTGTTCATGGAGAAAGATAAACTAGCAACGAACGGTAGCAACTTTACCGAATGGGCCATGAATTTGAGGATTCTCCTCTCTGCTGCACAAAATCAATATGTGCTAGAAGCGCCGTTAGGCCCCCCACCTTTAGATGATGCCCCTGACGAGGAGAAGAATGTCTATCGACTCGTCGGAGGACCACAACTTAGTTCATTGCGGCATATTGTATGGGCTAGAGCCGAACTTCAAAGGCTTCAAAACGGCAATACATTTGATACAATGGGTGAGTTGAAAATGATTTTCGACACACATGTTGTCAGAGAGCTACAACGCTCGTAAAAGTTCTTTAGTTGCATGATGGAAGAGCACACTCCGTTAGTGAGCATGTACTCAAGATGTCGGGTTACGCCGATAAGCCCGTGTCCTTGGGAATATCGATTTCCATTGACTTAGGCATCCATCGTGTTCGCAGTCTCGCCACCTAGCTATAAGAGCTTCGTGATGAACTATAATATGCAAGGCATGAAGAAGTCTCTCCCGAGCTCACAATGCTTAAAACTGCAGAAGTGGAGATCAAAAAGGAACATCAAGTGTTGATGATCAATAGGAACACTGGTTTCAAGAAAGAGAAGAAGGGAAAACGGAAGGTAAGTAAGGGCGGCAAGCCTGTTGCCGCGCCTAAAAAGAAACCCCGAGTTGGACCTAAGTGCTACTATTGTAAGGGGACTGGCCACTGGAAGCGCAACTGCCCCAAGTATCTGGCAGACAAGAAGGCCGGCAAGGCAAACAAAGGTATATATGATATACATGTTATTGATGTGTACTTGACTAGTGCTCGCAGTAGCACCGGTTTTGATACCGTTGCTAATATTTGTAACTCGAATCGGGCTGCGGAACAAGCGACCGCTAGCAACGGTGAGGTCAAGATGCGTGTCGGCAATGGATCAAGCGTTGATGTGATCGCCGTCGAACGCTGCCTCTCCACTTGCCGTCGGATTAGTTATAAACTTGAATAAATGTTATCTGGTGCCTGCACTGAGCATGAACATTGTATCTGGATCGTGTTTGATGTGAAGTGGTTATTCATTTAAATCCGAGAACAATGGTTGTTCCATTTATATGAATGAAATCTTTTATGGTCATGCACCCATGATGAATGGTTTATTTCTATTAGATCTCGATGATAATGTTACACATATTCATAATGTTGATGCTAAAAGGATTAAACTTAATGATGATATATCCGCATATATGTATGCTGCCGTCTAGGTCATATTGGCGTTAAACGCATGAAGAAGCTCCATTCGGATGGACTTTTGGAATCACTTGATTATGAATCATTTGATACATGTGAGCCATGCCTTATGGGCAAGATGACTAGAACGCCGTTTTCCGGTTCAATGGAGCAGGCGATTTATTGGAAATCATACATTCTGATGTATGTGGTCCAATGAGTGTGTCGGCGCGAGGTGGATATCGTTATTTTGTTACGTTCACGGATGATTTGAGTAGATACGGTTATATCTACTTGATGAAACACAAGTCTGAAACCTTTGAAAAGTTCAAGAAATTTCAGAATGAAGTGGAAAATCATCGTAATAGAAAGATCAAATTTCTACGGTCCAACCGAGGAGGTGAGTATCTAAGTTACGAGTTTAGCACTCACATGAAAGAGTGTGGAATTGTTTCACAACTCACACTGCCGAACACCACAAATAAATGGTGTGTCGAATGTCAATCGTACTTTATTAGATATGGTTCGATCTATGATGTCTCCGACGGACTTCTTGTTGTCATTTTGGGGTTATGCACTAGAAACCGCTGCATTCACTTTAAATCGGGCACCATCTAAATCCGTTGAAAAGACACCAGTATGAATTGTGGTTTGGAAACAAACCTAAGCTGTCATTCTTAAAGTTTGGGGATGCGGTGTTTATGTGAAGAAACTTCAACCGGATAAACTCGAACCCAAAGGAAAAATGCGTCTTCATAGGATACCCTAAAGAAACTATTGGGTATTCCTTCTATCACAGATCCGAGGGAAAGGTTTTTGTTGCCAAGAATGGATCCTTTCTAGAGAAAGAGTATCTCGCGAAAGGTGTGAGTAGTCGGAAGGTAGAACTCAAGAGGTTGTGGAACCTTCTCTTCAAAGTATGGCGAGTAGCGCCTGGGAAGTTGTTCCGAGTTGGCTCCACCTGTTGAAGAGGGAACTAATGATAATGATCATGAAACTCCGAAGAGAGTACTACCGAACCTCGCAGTCAAACAGACGCTGCAGCCCCGAGTCAGACGGAAATCATGTCATGAATTTCATGGTTGATGAAAATGATGACCCTGCGACGTATGAAGAAGCGATGATGAGCCCGGATTCCAACAAATGGTTAGAAGCCATGAAATCCGAGATGGAATCCATGTATGAAAATCAAGTTTGGAACTTGGTGGAATTACCTCACGACCGAAAGTCCGTGGAGAACAAAAGGATTTTCAAAAGGAAAACCGATGCTGATGGTAATGTGACCGTCTATAAAGCTCGACTTGTCGCAAAGGGGTTTCGACAAATTCAAGGAGTTGACTACGATGAGACTTTCTCTCCCGTAGCGATGCTAAAGTCAGTTAGGATTATGTTAGCAATTGCTGCATATTTCGATTATGAGATATGGCAGATGGATGTCAAAACCGCGTTTCTCAATGGTAATATTGAAGAAGAGTTGTATATGATACAACCAAAGGGTTTTGTCGATCCTAAGGATGCTAACGAGGTGTGCAAGCTTCAGCGATCCATCTATGAATTGAAGCAAGCATCACGAAGTTGGAATCTCCGCTTTGGTGAGGTGATCAAAGAGTTTGGATTTGTCCAAACTTATGGAGAAGCTTGTATTTACAAGAAAGTGAGTGGGAGCAATGTGGCATTTCTGATATTATATGTGGATGACATATTATTGATCGGAAATGATATAGATATTTTAAACAGTGTTAAAAGTTATCTAAACAAAGAAATTTTCAATGAAGGACCTAGGTGAGCGTCATACATATTAGGCATAAAGATCTATAGAGATAGATCTAGGCGCCTAATAGGGCTATCGCAAAGTACATACCTTGATAAGATTTTAAAGAAGTTTAAAATGGACGGAAGTAAGAAGGGGTTCTTACCTATGTTGCAAGGCAAGACATTGAGTAAGACTCAAAGTCCGCTTCGGAAGAAAGAGAGATAATGGACAAAGTCCCTATGCTTCACCATAGGCTCTATAATGTACACCATGCTATGTACAAGACCGGATGTGGCACATGCTATTAGTTTGACTAGTAGGTACCAATCGGATCCGTGTTGAACATCGGATAGCGGTCAAGAATATCCTTAAGTACTTATGAAGAACTAAGGATATGTTTCTTGTATCTGAGGTGAAGAATAGCTCGTCGCTAAGTGTTATGTCGACGCTTAGCTTTGACACCGATCCGGATGACTCTAAGTCTCAATCCGGATACGTATTTCTCATGAATGGCGGAGCGGTTAGTTGGAGGAGCTCCAAACAACCTGGTAGCGGATCAACAACGGAGGCAATATGTTGCTTTGCTTGAAGGCTCAGAAGCAGTTTGGATGAAGGAGTTCATATCCGAACTAGGAGTGGTGGCAAACGCGTTGGACCCAATGGTGATCTATTGTGACAACAATGGTGTCATTGCCAATGCCAAAGAGCCAAGGTCTCACAAGCATTCCAAGCATATTAAGCGCCGGTTTCACTCCATCCGCGAGCATGTCAAGGATGGAGATATAAAGATTTGTAAAATACATACGGATCTCAATGTAGCAGATCCGTTGACTAAAACTATCCCTAGAGCAAAACATGATCAACACCAGAACTCAATGGGTGTTAGATTTATCACTATGTAATTAGATTATTGTCTCTAGTGCAAGTGGGAGACTGAAGGGAATATGCCCTGAGAGGCAATAATAAAGTGTTTATTATGTGTATTCCAAGTATATGATAGATGTTTATTTTGCATGCTATAATTGTATTAATACGGAAACGTTAATACATGTGTGTTTAATAAACAAACAGAAAGTTCCTAGTTATGCCTCTCTCATAAACTAGCTCGTTGATTAACAAGATGATCAAGGTTTCCTGATCATGGACATTGGATGTTGTTAATAACAGGATCACAACATTAGTGTAATGGTGTGATGAACATTCATCCGAAGTATAGCATTACGATCAAAGTCATTGAGTTTATATTGCTATAACAACTTACGAAGTGATCCTAATCCTTAGACCATGAGATCATGTCAATCACTAACACCGGAAGAGTTTCTTGATAACATCAAACGTCACACCGTAATGGGGTGATTATAAAGATGGATTCAGAACTAATAAAGTGTTATGTTGAGGCTCATGGATCGAGAGGAATTTGATCATCCCGATGACGGATAGATATACTGGGCCCTCTCGGTGATATCACATTGATTAGCTTGCAAGCAAGTGATTTGATCACTAGAATGTTATATCACAGAACGAGAAAGGAGTGCATGTCGAACGAGATCAAACTAGGTATGGAGATACCGATGATCGAATCTCGGACATGTAATATATCGTGAAACAAAGGGATTAAGATACTAGCGTAAAAGGTTTGACGATCACAAGAAAGTCATCGTTGAATGTGTGGGAGTCGATGGGTCTCCAGATCCCGCTTCTGATTATTGATCCGAGAGGGGTCTCGATCATGTCCGCATTATTCACGAACCGTAGGGTGACACACTTAAGAGACACCGACATCCAATTGGAGCAAATGTTTCATGCCGAAAGAATGAACAAGCGCAGGAATTTATTTCACTAGATACCGAAACAGGTTTTCGGGTGAAATTGCATAAAGTGGTTATGCATGTGAAATAGAATTCTAGCAAGGGGTTATTTGTGAATGTTTGTAATTAAAGTAATTGACAAAATTCTGAATAAAATAAAAGAGTTTTATTTAATGAGAGTTTGCATTAAATTTGGTGGAAATTTAATGGGAATTTGAGTGGACTTTTGAGTGGAGGGAATTTAAAGGAGATTTGTGAGTGGAGTGTCCACCCACATGAAGAGGGGAGGGCCAGGGGCAGCCCCATGCGCCGCCACCCCTTAGGTCCCCCCTCCTATAAAAGGAGCCCCCCTCCTCACTTGTCTCTCACACCTCCTCGTGAAGGATCTCTCTCCCCCTCTAGAATTTATCCCCCATGGTCTCGGACTAGCGAGATACATGTTCCCGGTGGCTATTCGGCAAGAAAGAGTTGTGCTTCCGCTGTATCGCTGGAGCGAGGAGGCGGAGGTTGCTCGGTGCCTCGAACGTGTGTGCGAGCACGGATGCGCTGCTGATTTGCGGCGCTTGGATTTCCTCTCGATCTTGAGATCGGCAAGAGATCGTCTACATCAACCACGAGTTGAACTCGTTAAGCTTTGTCGGTCTTCAAGGGTATGTTCTCTACGGATATACATCCGCCCGTTGTTTGTATCTAGTAGATAGATCTTGGTATATAGTTCACATCGTAGGAAATTTTTGTTTTCTATGCTGCGAACCCTACAGGAATATGGTATCCTAGGTGTTATGGTATCGAGACTTTATCGTCGGCGATACATTATCCTAACACCCTTTGAGGCTTCATCACCCTATGCCGTCATAGTGACGAAGGACGATGAACCCAAGCCACTAGAATACTGGTTGAATGTTATGTTTGTTCACTACGACTTAAAATGGTGAGTGGTAGGGTATGAGACTCTATTTATTATATCGTATGTAAAAAAATCTTAGATTTTATTTTTTTTAAATATGTTTAATGTTTGACGTGATAGCCTTTTGAGATTGAGTAGCACGTACGCCGCGAGAGCGACGATGGACGACGAAGCCGAATCACTAGAATAATTTTTATATCCTATATATGAATAAATTTTTATAGTGATGGATAACTTACATGCTATTTGGTGGGTAACTTCTACACTAAAGCCTGAATAACTCTCGTATTACTAGTGAGTAACTTTTGGAGCAAATAAAAGTCATGTTATCCACCCCTAACACGTGACTTATCCATATCATAATAGTTAAGTTATCCATCCTGATACATATAAGTTACCCATCATATAAATAGGTTTAGAGACGTTATCGCATTGCTCATGTGGGTAATTTTTGTATTATATAAAATCTTGATTGCCCAGGTATATTTAGTTTAGTTAATTAAATATGAGCTATAATTTAATTTAATTGAGACATTGTTACTTAGGTGTTAGGATATCGAGATTTCGTCGTCGTGGCGATGGGTGATGAAGCCGAGCCGTTAGACTATGACTTAGGATGGTGGGTGATAGAGTATAACACCATATTTATTATGTCGACTCGACGAAAACGGATTCCAAATTGGAAGATTTCATATTTGTGTTTTTTGCGTATAAAAAACTCAAACACATTACCCGTTCATAGGATGGATAACTTATGTGTTAACTGGTGGATAACTTATATAGTACCGTCTGGATAACTTAGGTATTACATGTGATTAACCTTTTGGTTCGAAAAAAAAGTTCTCGAAACCTATCGACATGGGATCTAGTTTCAAAGATCTCGTCGAGACTAGCCCAACGGTGAAAACGGATCATCAATCGGATAAGCATATTGAACTATAAAACGTTTTGAATTTTCGAATATTTGCATTAAACGCGGCTGAATCTGTCTGGTTTGCCTGCCAGAATTTATCATTTGAAGACTGGTCGCCGGGTAGCAAATTCCTTTTTTTCTTTGAGGTTATGAAGTGTTTCTTGCGGAGTCTCTTCCACTCAAATGACAGCTGAAGCTGTTGGTGGTTAGTTGCTTTTTAATTTTGTTGTTCCAAGTCTTTATCTGTGCTAACGTTTTAGGGTGTGGTAGACGCTCGGGGCTGAGGTTTTTTGCTTTTGTGTTGTTATTGTAATCTCAAGAGAAAACTGTTTCAATATAAGGCAGAGCGTAAGTGAACGTGCCTACCTGTAGTCTTCAAAAATGAACTGCGTCAGACCATGTATCTTCCGTTGCACAAGGAAATTTAGACAATAGCTCTCTATGTTGTTGTTGAACTATAATGCGGAGCTTAAACCGTCGTGTGAATTGTCGACTTTGGATACCGAACTTATAATAAAAGGTTGTGTGCATCAGTCGATGCAGAGTCCGGGGTTTTACCCCTTTTCGAAAAAGAAGAAAACCGTCGTGAGGCGATGTTAACCTCCATGAAACTGTAGATCAGACATAAAAACTGTGATGATCCAGCCGCCAGAGAATCAAAAAGGAACTTGAAAGTTAGTTTCTTCTCTAAAGAAAATAATGAACAACGCACACCCACACCAAATTACATTTAGAAACCGGTGTCAGAAGCAGGAAAACATCTTCAGAATGCCGTCCGACTGGCCGGTGATTCACAAACAAGCATTGGCAGGTCAAAATCTTCAAGATAGCTGTCCTGCCAGGAGGTGACAAGGGCAAGGGCACCGTCACCGCCTCGCACTCACTCTACTTTCATGACACACATGGCCTCGTCTCAAATAACCACAATAGATTGACGCAAACATGACACACATGCAGTAGCACTAGCAGGTACCGAGATTGGCGAATATAGCAATATTACGATCACATTGATTGGCTACAGTCTTACTTAACCTACACTGTTCTACCCCTAGCATTCCATCAAAGTTGGTGATCACATGTGAGAACAACCAAAATGATAATAAGATATTACAAGATTTGGGTGGGTCTCCACGAACAGAAGTTCTGCATTATAAAACCTAAAAATCTTTATACGAGATATTCCTGTTAGTGAAGGTAGTGTCATTTTGGCATTGTGCATTGAAATTTCTTGTTTACACCGCCTTGTATATAAATGTTAGGACCTAATACAAGAGTTGAGGGTTTCGACCATTCCTCGCATGATTTTATACGAAATCCTATTATGTAGGTTGAGCGATGTCCACCCGCACATGCCACATAACCACTCTTCAGCACGTGCGGCGACATGATCGATGTGCTAGAGCCTTCCACATCATGGTCTCTCATTAGCACCGACATGAGGCAACATATTGTTCCTAGGTGTGAACCACATGCGATGTCACTTAGGAAGGTTCTAGACTTATCACAGCAAATTCCCACACCGGGTCAACTAGAGGGAATCTAGTGAGATATTGGGGTCAACCTTTGTTTTCATTGCTACTATGACCTAAATAAACACAAACCAAGCGAAAATTTCATCGTTCAACTGCCATTGGAAGTCGGTCGAAGGGGTAGACCGGTAGGGGACATGATATAGAGTTTCATCCTAAACCGCGCTCTGGAGGATCGAAATCCCTCCCAAAATTGCATGTGGCCCTAATATATGTAGGTAAATGTGGTGGGACGTTTAAAGAGGATATGTACAGCCTCCTAGGTGTGATCCCTTCACAGACTATTGGAAGGTTCTGGACTTATAGCTCCATACTCACATTTTAGGGTCAACCGGAGGGAATCTTGTGAGATCCTAGCTAGGCTTAAACTTGGTTTTCCGTATAGCTATTACCTAACCAAATAAGGACCAAGGGAAAAATACAATGGCCAAATGTTGTTGGAACCCGGTCAAAGGGGTAGACCGACGATGCCCACGGGTTAGGGTTTCGATCGAAACCATGTTCTAGAAGTGTCAAAAGTGCCATGTGTGTCGAGACGATAGACTGTGTGATAGCATCGACGTCAACATGGGTTGGAGGGTGGGGGTTGTACTTCCAAGAGATCATGTGTCTTCCTAAGGGAAATACACATAGGATTAAATAAAATAAAAATAATTATATTAGAAATTTTATAAAGTTTTATAAGAAAGTGCTCAAAGATAAACTAGCAAACTTAATAGAAGGAAAATAACATGGAAACTATAGCAAAATCAATAATATTACAAACTATCAAGGAAGCTTTGATTTTTTAAATAACATGCATAAAACTTATTGAAATTCAAAGTTTTTTCACAGTTATGCGAATTCAAATGTAAACATAATATTTATGATAGCATGTACTTTTCGAATACTTTAATAATTTTACTGGAATAATTATCTTAACTATTGCCGGTGTCTGATCATCAAACACATCCTGGGTGGTGGATAGTATGTGATATGTTCATTTATTTGGTTGATTAGTACATGATCGACTTAAGCATGCATGAATGCATATATCTACTCGCTAGCTTCGGTTTGCTGCGTGCGCATGTGTGCCTCTAGAATTTAAAACCTAGCTAGCTGCTCTCTATCAGTCAAGTCCATAAATTAAAACCTAGCTAGCTGCATTTTCTTCCTCTCGAGGCATTAGTCTGAGAACATGCAAAATGCGTGAAGAAATAAGTTCAAAAATCATTTTTTCTTCAATATTAGGTACATACTATGGTACGTCTTGGACATGGAACATTTTTCCCTTGATATTTTCTTAACCATATTCGAAAAAATAAATAAAGAGGTACTCCATAAATATGTTTTGGATTATACGTAAGCATCTATCCCACTTTGGCCATCTTATTATTCATAGTTTCTGAATTATATTTTTCTGCTCAAAATCACATGTTTTTTTTTCTTTTTAATTATGTATGGATGCCTACGGAGTCAAAAGCGGCAGCTGCTTGATCCATGTCTCCGTTAGCCGCATCGGGAACGGGTGTTCAAAGGAGGGTGACTCAATTCTCATAGTCGGTGAATTGTTCGGGTCGTGACGGTATCCGGATCAATTGGTCGCGTGGTCCTCCACCTTGTGTCGTCTCATCACGTTGGTGGCAGTGGGAGGCCACCGTAGCCGAGGGTGGCGATATCGGCCCAAAGTTATACTAATTATTATCTCTGCATCAAATTAAACTTGAAGGTAACAAGTTGCCATAGAAAGAAAAACAGCTCTTGGCGAATGAGTTATTGCTCCGATGCATAACAACACTATTTTTTGACAATCTTACAATTTAAATGGGTCTAGCCACGCTGTTCTAAATAAAATAACCCATATTCTAAAAAAGAAATACCCCATTAAAATTCATTTGGATTTTAGAAATGTAAGTTGGAACACCTCTGCTTTTTATCGTGTGGCCGTTATTGATGTTTCTCGGTGGGTAGGGGCAACTAGAAGTCCGGGTACCGATAGGTTACTAGACAATTCGACCAATAAAAAAAAATACTTTGACACGAAATTGGGCTATCGCCATAAGCCGATGGTGCCTTCGACATGCCGATGTTGGTGCCATCTCGGTGAGGCCTTCTTTAATCAAGATCATCATCAGGTGTCATCCAAATTAATAGTCACATACACGTAGGCAACTCATTCTCGGAGCCTGTCCCGAGACGAGAGGATGCCTACACATATACTAACTATCTAGCTCCCCGTTAGCCATCGAGAACCTTCTCCAACTAGGCATACATAGATTGCCATTTTGATTGCTACGTAGTCGCCTGCATGCATGTGTATACAGGATTGATAATTTTGAGCCCGAAGATTTTGAGCTCCAAAAGTTTTGGAAAGGAGCGAGCTCACGCCACCGAGCGGGCGGGAAGATTTGGGGGTGAGACCGAACTTGGAATTCTGGCCCAGCCCAAACGTGATCGCGAGCCTCTCCCGCGGATCGCGCAGCTGAAACCGATCTGAAACATCCAAAGGCCCAAAACCCAGCCAGCCAGCCAGATTGTGTTTGTCTAATGGACGACGACCTAGTTGCCGCCGCTTCTCTTCCTCTCGATTTCAGCACAACTTTTAAATCTAATGAATATATAGAAAACGAACAGCTTGGTTTATAGAGGAAAACCAGACGAAAACTCTAACAACGGGAAGGCACATGTGAAACCCCACAAGACATACAAGACGTCAAAAGGCGAAAACACAAGACGCACCCAACCGGGCATACACCAGAGCAACTCCACTAGCTCCAAGAAAACCGCTGCATCAACCAGATCTGCCATAAGCTTTGGCCCAACCTCGACGACGCTAGAGAGGGACGACATGCATGCCAAGATAGAAGGGCATGTGCCTCTTTAAATCCACGAGCAAAGAACAAAGGGATCATTGGACGCTCCTTGCATGTGTGTGTGTGGGGGGGGGGGGGGGGGGGGGGCTCCTATAGCCGAAAGCCTCCGCACACCTCCACTTCTGCAACTACTTCCTCTTCTTCGTAGCCGATGGGAGGATGCAACACCCCACAACGGTGCCATTAGCTCCCGCACTGCAGGTCTAAGCAAGCAAGGTGCAAACAGTCATGGGTGTGCCATTGCCCCTAGACAGCTCGTCATTGCCACCACCTATTCCTGCACCGACCAAAACAGGGAGCGTGCACCACCTTCCCCTCTTCCACCCGCCGCCACACATGCCTGAAATGGGCCTTGATTGGGCCCACAGAGCCGCTGACAGCATCTCCCGAGCGACGTCACCCACACCTCCGCCTCCTCCTCGTCCTCTCCTTTCCTCCTCCGCGCCATACGTCGCATCACCCGCCGATAGGCAGCTCCGCCATGCCGCGTCATGCCAACCACCGAGTTGTCGCCTCGCTGCGCGTAGAGGGTTGTCGGGTCGCACTCTCCCCGCACTCCGCCTTCGGCGGCCAGGCACAGCCACCGCCGCCAACACTGGCGGCTAGTGGAGTAGGACCTGTGGGTGGTTGTTTAGTCTAGGGTCGGGTGTTGTAGTAGTAGTAGTTGTTGTTGTTGTTCTCCTAGAAGAGAAGCGCTGCTTGCTTATTTTTGATGTTTTCAATCTCTTGCTGTTATAGCTCCGCCTTCTTATTCTGGAGAAATGTAAATTAGTTGCTTCCATCTTAAATGAGCAAATGGAAAACTGCAGTTTGTAGTTCCACAATAAGAACAAGATAATATAGTGTTTTTAAGGAAAATTGCATTCTCTAGATCTCTGAGAGGAAAAATGGCGACGAGCATAAAAGCCTTCCAAAAGTCATGCAGAAATCCCAGACCAGCAGGAGGTCTCCCACAAAGTGTAAAGCCACTTTGTTATCTGTTGATGGTGGAAATTTCTTTGACAAATCAGGGTCATCTTCTACAGGCTTTACTAAAATATATCATCAATTGAGTAATTATGCTTTGCATGTGAATATTTGAGAACCGTAATTGTCAAATAATATCGGAAGCTTTACAAGGTTTGAATGCTGATGAAATGATGCACTTTCCTTGTCTGTTAGCGTTCCAAAGGCCCTCCCTAGCTTCGAATGGTGGTGATACAGCCCAAGGCTGCAGTGAAGGCAAGGATAGGGTGCAGGAATGATGACTTGCTCCACTCAGATGACGCCGGGGACAAGAACGACTACAGACCTTATTAAGGTGCCTCCTGCTGTCTTCTCTGATTTTGTTGTTGTTGTAGGTTTGTATCTTGAATTCTTTGTTAGTTCCTTTCTAACACTTTTTTATGGTAAATACAAATCCCCGTTTACTACAATGTAGTAATTCAACCGTTAGTACAGTATGAATAAACTTGCTGGTATCCTGCCACTTGAGTAAAGCCGGCCAAAACAGGGAGCCTGCATCACCTTCCCCTCCTCCACAGTTAGTAAAGCCGGCCGCCATCTCCACGCGAATGCGCTGCCCTACCATCTCATACTCATCCTTGATGCGGCCATAGCAGCCTAGTAAGGGCCCAGATCAGGTCCACAAAGCCATCGCCCAGAACCGCTCCCACTACCCTCCTCTTCGCCTGCTCCACCGCAGACCAGCGCCGCCGCCACACATGCCTGAAACGGGCCTTGATTGGGCCCGCATAGCCGCCGACAGTATCTCCCGAGCGACATCGCCCGCACCTCCGCCTCCCCCTTCCCTCCACCTCGTCCTCTCCTTTCCTCCTCCGTGCCAGACGCCGCCTCAGCCGTTGACAGGCAGCTCCGCCATGTCGTGTCATGCCAACCACTGAGCCATTGCCTCTCCATGCTTAGAGGATTGACAGGTCGCACATTCCTTGCGCTTCGCCTTCGGCGCCGGGCACGACCACTACCGCCGGCACTGGTGGCTAGAGAGGAGGACCTGTGGGTGGTTGTTTAGTCTAGGGTTGGGTGCCCTTCGGAGCCTCCATCGCGTGAGAGCGACCTAGGAAGGAGGGTTTCGAATATGTTTGTGCGTTTAACCATTTTTCGTTATTAGTTCTCAAGAAACACCGCCATTCTATGTGTACGAGGTTATCCTTGCTAGTGGGGTCTACTTGACTTCTTAACTTAGCGAGCTCAAAACTCTAGTTCAGCTAGGGTCGCTAAAATTTTGGCTTGTTAATAAGCTTGTCTACTTACTCCTATGATTGTGTTTGCAAATACGGCAACATAGAGCAAACATGCCATTAACGTAGATGCAATATCTACATAGTAGCCATACTTAAATTGATTTTCCTATGTAGTAAAGCAGTTTTTGGGCGGATTAACTATTGCTCTGATGCACAACAACACTTTTTTTTTTGACAATCTTATAATTTAAATGGGTGTAGCCATGCTGTTTTTCATGCATTCGACCCGTTCATATCTGTATGGGTTATATATATTTACCTTTCCATGTTTATATGTGCATAATCATGAATGCAACGAGTTTGGCATTTTCCAATAATTTCCCATTTTAATCTTTGCTAGCGTTATCTTTTGCAAATATTTATTGTGCCTCTTAAAAATTGCACCAGCCGTGGCCGTCGCTGCTCGCCCGCGATGCCAAACCCGTCGACGGTCGCTCCTCCGCCTGGGCCTGGCCGTCCCCGGTCACCCGGCGACCCTGCCCCCGTCGACACCATGGAGGGATTCTTTCAGTCAGGCCCCGAGAGGGGACGCCGGCCACCAGGACGTACGGGAGCCACTGGACGCAGGCACCGCCACCAAGTTCCACCTCCTTCACCACGAGCAGCAGTGCCTATGCTCCGACCACTCCGATGTGCTCGCCGGTGAGACCCCACGTCCCTCGTCTTACCTCACACTATGGTGTTGCAGGACGCTGCCCTGCCCGGGTGTATGTTGAATCGAAAAACCCAATCTTGTACTGTCACGCAATTCTATTCCAATACAAGCCGGTCCTAGGTTGATTTAGATTTGCTCTAACATTCCTACACCCTAGTTAGAGTAATGTGTCTCTGTACTGGACCATATTAATGTTGCAAATGAACAAAGCATCTAACCACCAGCAATTTCTCTCTCTCTCCCATTACTATATATTTTCTAAATATTATCACTGTGTTGCAGCAGACCTAGCCAAATGAAAGCAAACACAATGAATAAAGCTCATTGAACAGGACTGTTTAGCTTGTGCAAGCATCTTGAACGCAGCGATTCTACCACTTTGTGGGCGTCCATGTCTTATCGGATGGTGCACAGAGTGTCGAGATTCGTGCTGTACCGTTTTACACTTTCATCCTAGACAAGTTATCTTCACGCTCCTATAGACACGGAAGTGGACAAGTCCATCTTCTCCATCGTCCAAGTGGACAAGGCCAAATGAAAGCAAACACAATGATTAAAGCTCATTGAACAGGACTGGTGAGCTAGTGCAAGCATCTTACACTGAATTTACAATTGTAGTATGATTATCCCAAGTCAGAAGCAGTGTTCTTTCATGATTATATCATGTTTTTGTTTGTGTAGAATCCATGATTGATTATCTTCTTATGACGAACTAATTAGAATTTTACTTTTTACGCATTTTCTAGATGCTTGATGGACGGGTGGATGGATATGGTGGATGCATAGTGCATTATGAGGAGTGTGGTATTGGCGGGATGGGCCATGGATTCTTCCTGTACACCATGTGCTAGCTTCTGCCTCAACAGGTGGAGATCGTACCACAAATATATTGAGATACCATACTAATAGGGACTCTGTTTAATGGTTTGATCCAATAGAAAAAAATGGGAAGTAGCAATTCTCTTTGTGTTATGTGATGCTTCCTTTTTTTTGCTACCGTATTTCAAGTAGGATGGGCACACATTTTTCTTCAGCTACATACGACAGAACCACACGTATTGCACTAGTTTTTGGTTGTAGGTTGCTCGAAATTAAGTACAAGCTTAGGATTTGTTTTGCTTAGATTGAAAATGGCGACAAGCATAAAAGCCTTCCAAAAGACATGCTGAAAAACCATAGCCATCAGGAGGCCTCCCAGAGAGTGTAAAGGCACTTCGAAATCCATAGATGGTGGGCATTTCTTTGACAAAATAGAGTCATCTCCTACAGTCTATATCATAAATTGAGTAATTATGCTTTTGTGTGTGAATATTTGAGAACCTTAATTGTCAAATAATATTGGAAGCATTACAAGTTCTGAATGCTGATGAAATGGTCCTCTTTCCTTGTCTTCTAGCGTTCCAAAAGCCTTACCTAGCTTCGAAAGGTGGTGGTACAGCCCAAGCCGGCAGTGAAGGCGAGGATGGGGTGCAGAAACAATGACTTGCTCCACTCGGACGACGCTAGGGACAAGAACGACTATGGATCGTAGTAAGGTGCCTCCTGCTGTCTTCTCTGATTTTTTTGTTGTAGGTTTGTATCTTCAATTCTTTGTTAGTTCCTTTCTACCACTTGTTTATGGTAAAAACAAATTCCATTTTACTTCAATGTAGTAATTCAACTGTTAGTGCTTGTGGTAGCCTGCCACTTTGAGTAGTAATTGTGAAGTGTCAAGAGAACAATCTTGCACATTATTTTGGTTGCCAAATACAGTTCTAGTTCTACTAGTAGGGACTATATGAGTTAGAGTAATGTGTCTCCATACTGAACTATATTAATGTTGCAAATGAACAAAGCAACTAACCACCAGCAATCTCTCTCCCGTTACTATTTTCTAAATAATATCACTGTGTCACAGCAGCTCCAGCCAAATGAAAGCAAAAACAATGAATAAAGCTCATTGAACAGGACTGTTTAGCTTGTGCAAGCATCTTACACTGAATATACACTTGTAATGAGATTATCCCAAATCAGAAGGCATGCTTGTTCTTTCCTGATTAGATCATGATTTCTGTTTGTAGAATCCAGGTTTGATTATCTTCTTATGGTGAGCTAATTAGAATTTTATTTTTTATACATTTTCTAGATGCTTGATGGACGGGTGGATGGATATGGTGGATGCATAGCGCATTATGAGGAGTGTTGAATTGGTGGGATGGGCCATGGATTGTTCCTACAAATTCGGTGCCAGCTGCTACCTCAAGAGGTGGAGATTGTGTCATATATATATTGAGATACCATACTAATAGGAACTTAGTTTAATGGTTTGAACCAATAGGAGTAAAATGGGGAATAGCATTTCTCTTTGTGTTATGTGATGATACCTTTTTTTGCTATCGTATTTCAAGTAGGATGGACACATATTTTTCTTCAGCTACATATGACAGAACCACACATATTGCACTAGCTTTTTATTGTAGGTTGTTCAACACTAAATGCAAGCTTTGGACTTTTTTGCTTAGATTGTAATCATTTAGTGTAGTTGCATTCTCTCGATTGGCTTTTTAGTGTAATACGTGGGTTACACTATGCCAGGTTCCTTGAATGCTATTATCAAATGCAAATCTGTATGGGTTATATGTATATTTTCCTTGCCATGTTTATATGTGCATAATCATTAATGCAATGAGTTTGGCATTTTCCAGTCATTTGATCATTTCGCATTTTTATGTTTTCTATTGTTTTAGGAATTAGTTATCAAAAATTTATTGTTGTGAACAGATTGGAGCAACCATTATTTAACCGGTGTGGTGGTTGTGATCACCACAACACGGTGGTGTTATTATGACTGGAAGGAAGCAGCAGCAGCTCGCCGACTCCTAGGTTCTTGCCTTCCCCTCGATATCCACTGTCTAACAACTAGCAACAAGGTACACAGCTCAGTTCTTCGTCCTATCTCTCTTTCTCATGTTGGTGGTCAACTAATTGCAGCTCCCTCTCCCTCTCTCTTTCTCTCATTTGTAATTGTTATTTCAATATTTTGAGTTCTGAACTCAGAGCTAAATTAATGCTGAAGCTTTCCATTCGGGCTCAGACGGAGAAGATGCGCGGGTGGCTCGGGAGGTGATGGACTCTTTGGAAGATGAGAGTGGTGACCTGGGATGGACGAGTACATCGAGACGTCGGCAGCTATCGGAGGAGGAACTGCGGCAGCAATTCTGGGAGGACATAGGCTTCCCGACGCCGGCGTCGAGGTTCTGGGAAAGGTCTCCGGTGGCGTCATCTCCGCCGCTTCCTCCTACCTCGCCTACTTTATCGCCGGTGCGGCACTCCAGGTCGAAGGCCAGGTCGATGTCTCCTTCGGTGGGGGTAAAGATCAAGCCATGGAAGGGTCCTATCCCTCGTCGGAGATCGTCAGCGCCGCCGGTGCTGGGCCAGTTCTTGGAGACGGAGATGCTCGCGCGAATTTCGGATCGTAATCCGATCTCATCGCGGGCTGCTGCCACGTTGGAGGGCCCCTGTTCTGACGAGTCTGTTTTGAGCGAGGCGACCGTGGCCGAGGCGATTCGTTCGACCGAGGAAGGGTCGGGGTCGGTCTGCTCCTGGACGGCTGTGGCGTGGCGTCTTAGGGCGTTGTGGACCTGGGGCAGGATCGATCGCAACTCCACGTACACGGGCGCTTCTCAACAGCCGACGAAGCCGTGCGCTCAGCTGCTCTCGCCGTCTTCGCCGCGCCAGCGTCCCTCGCTCCCAGCATCGTCCTCGCTGTGCGAGTCTCCTTCCTCGGTGGTTCCCGGACGGTCCTTTTCGGCAGCTGTTTCTTCACCAAGGATGGCTGGTCAGGTTCCAGGGGGGAACCCTTGGGCTGTGGCGCCCTAGTCTTCTCATCGGCCCGCGACGCTGGCGCAGCCGTCGCTTGGGCAATCTGCCCAGCCGGCGATTGCTCAGTTGGGTGCAGCGTCGACCGGGCCGCAACCTCGGGCGCCTCCTCAGCAGTCTGCTCCAACGTCTTCTGGGGGTATGCCACTCCCGCCCCCGTTCGTTGGGTTTCCCCCAGGGGTTGTCTTCAGGCCACCCGCGACGTATTATGCCGCAGCGCAAGGGAGCCAGCAGCAGCCGCTTCAACCACCGTATCGAGGTCCGATGCCGCAGTTTGCTGGCGGGCAAGGGGTGGTTTCTGGTGGACACATGCAAGGAATGTTTCAGCCTAATTCCTTTGCTGCAGGGGCTGTATCGTCAGGGGTGACGGTGCCTAAGAGGAAAAAGAAGAAGAAGCCGGTGCAGGGTGTGGCGCCAACGTTTGCGCCTGGAACTAATGTGCAGCAGCATCCGCTGAATTTTCAACATAGTGCTATGGTTGGACAGCAACAATTTGGGTATCCGCCCGGTCCATCTACTATTGCCTCAACATCTTTCCCACCTGCTGGCCAGTTTCAAGGTAATCTGAATGGTAATCAGATGCATTCTAATTCTGTTGTGGTGGATGCACCTGTCGCTGCGGAGGTTGTGCCTGTTTCTAAGAAGAATAAGAAATCGGTTAGGTGTTGGAAGTGCGCTGTGGACTCTCATGCAACCAAAGATTGCAAAGCTATTCATTATTGTTATATTTGTGATGTCAAGTCTCATCCAACCGTGAGGTGTCCAGTGCTGAAACAGCCGAGACCAAACGCTTTTATGACTGGGATTGGACATGACAAGACCCTGTTTGCTCAGATTCCTGACAGTGTGGTCCGTAGAAATTTGGAGACTAATCAGACACCTATTGCTTTGATCAAAGTTTCAGGTGATGTTGTATCAGCTGAAGTGGTACAACAACAGATTGCCAGAAGGTGCCCACTACAGTCTCAGTGGAAGTGGGAAGCTCTACCTTATTGGAATAATGATTACTTGGTAAGCTTTCCTTCATTTGAGGTATTGGACAGAGTGGATGGCAGCCAGTTTTCGATGCCCCTTGGTAGGACACAACTTGCTGTTTCGGTCTACAAGACTCAGGAGGTTCCGCATAAGATAATCCTTGAACAGGTCTGGGTGCATGTTGAGGGGGTTCCGCATTCTTTGCGGTCTTTTCTTGGGCTTTGGGCTGTGGGCTCTCTTTTGGGCACTACTTTGGATGTGGATCTTCTGTGCCTCCGTCGAAGGGGTGTCGTCCGTATACATGTGGCTATGTGTGATATTTCTGTTTTCCAGAAGAAGAAGGATGCTTTAGGTTTCTATCTTCTATCTGATGTGGTGGTGGATTTGAAAGGATACGAGCTACGCTTCAGATTGGAACCTGTTGATTTTGTGCCGGAACCGGATTTTTCACCTCTCCTTTGGAGAAAGAGTAGGGATGATTCTGAGGATGATGGATCTGGGAAGAATGGTGATGATGTTATGGATACTTCTGGACCAGCGGACACCACTACTTACGGTTCGTCTGGTGCTTACGCTTCGAATGGACAGAGTGGTGGTCAGGCTTCTGAGCAGGGGGCGCCATCTACTCATTCTCGTCAGGTTACGGGCTCAGTTTATGCGGTGACTCCCTTTAATGCTTCACCCACTACTCCGAGGGGCAAGGAACTTCTTAATGCTCTTCCAAAGGATTCTCCACTGCGTGGGAAGGCATGTGGTTCGCCTAGAGTTTCTCCTTCTCAGCTGTCGGCTGCTCTGCAGGTGGCGAGTATGTCGGTTGGGGGTTCTCCGGTTGCTGCTTTCTCGCTGCCCTGGCAGGATGTAGGTGCATCGATGGCCCAGGATGGGCCGTCATCTGATGTGGAGCGGCTGGGCCTATGCACTGCTGTTGTACATGGCGGAGGACCCGCTGATCCTGTCCTCGTGAGACATTTCGATGCTGCCCAGGTGGGGTGGTGTGTCGGGGTACGCCTTGCCTCGATGATTCGGGCGCCCAGACGGGCTGCTACTGACGTGGCCAGTGCGCCATGGGCGGACGGCCTCGGACCCGTGGCCCAGGAGGGGTCGCGGATGGACGCTTCTCCGGCCCAGGATGTTTATAAGCCTGACTTTTTGCGTGAGATGGTAAATCTAGCTAAGGATAATCCTTACCCTATTCTTATAGGTGGGGACTTTAATTTGCTAAGATTCCCTCATGAGAAAAGTCGGGGCAGGTTCGATGAACATTGGCCTTTTTTATTCAATGCTGTCATAGATAGCCTGGATTTAAGAGAGGTTAATATGACTGGGAGACAGTTCACTTGGGCTAATAGTCTCCCAGAACCGACATACGAGAAATTAGATAGAGTACTTATGGATACATTGTGGGAAGAGAAGTTCCCATTAGTAACCGTTCGGGCTCTAGAGCGTATTGAGGCTTTATCAGACCATGCTCCATTACTTTTATCTGTTGGAACACCATCACAAAGATCCAAACATAGCTTCAAGTTTGAACTTGGATGGATTGAAAGAGAAGGTTTTTTTGATTTAGTGAAAGAAGTGTGGGAAAAACCGGTGGCTGGTCAAACGCCTATCTGACGATGGAATAATAAAATGCGAGCTCTTCGTAAATTCCTTCGGTTGGGCTAGACATATCGCCGGTATTTTGAAAAAAGAAAAATACGTCTTTCAAATATTATTGATGATTTGGAGGCTTCATGGAAATAAGGCTTTTGACGCATCCGAGATTGAGCTTAAGAAACAATCGAATGCGTAAATTGCTAGAATTTTCCGCGAGGAAGAACTCAAGTGGTACCAACGCTCTAAAGCGAAATTTATCCTTGAAGGAGATATGAATACAAGATACTTCCATGCTATTGCCAATGGCAAGCATAAGAAGAAACTTATTCATTCTTTGGTTCAGGATGAAGGTATAATTGAGGAACAGGAGCAGCTAAAATCTTACATTACAAAGTATTACAAATCATTGTTTGGGGCACCACCGAAAGTTCCATATCCTTTGGAGGAATCCCAAATATATGATATTCCCAGTGTCTGAGGAAAACAGGTTTCTAACCGCCTTATACGGAGGAGGAAGTTAAGAAAGCTGTCTTTCAAATGGAACATAATAAAGCTCCAGGACTGATGGCTTTCTGCTGAATTTTATCGAAATTGGGAAGTTATTAAGGAGGATTTGATGCATTTGTTTCATGTTATGCATGAGGGTCACTTGATATTTTCAGACTGAACTTTGGCAATATTATTTTGCTTCCTAAAGTTATTAATGCAGCGAATACAACAATACCGCCTTCTTAATGTGAGTTTTAAAATATTTACAAAGGTGGCAACAATTAGGCTTAATTCAATAGCTGATAAGGTTGTGCGCCCTTCTCAAACGGCTTTTATGCAAGGAAGAAACATCTTAGACGGTGTAGTAATCCTACATGAGACAATTCATGAACTACATTCCAAGAAATTGAATGGAGTAGTGTTCAAGATTGATTTTGAGAAAGCATATGATAAGGTTAATTGGTCTTTCCTTCAGCAAACACTCCGTATGAAAGGTTTTTCTCAGGAGTGGTGCAATCTCATTCAGTCTTTTGTTTCTGGGGGTAGTGTTGCTATAAATGTCAACGATGACATAGGCGCATATTTCCGGACGAACAAAGGATTAAGACAAGGGGATCCACTATCGCCTATATTATTTAATATAGTGGCGGATATGTTGGCGATCCTTATTGAGAGAGCTAAGACTGATGGTCAAATTGAAGGTTTAGTTCCACATCTAGTAGATGGTGGACTTTCAATCCTTCAATATGCCGATGATACAATTCTTTTATGGAGCATGATCTTGAGAAGGCTAAGAATCAAGTTAATACTTTCAGCTTTCGAGCAATTATCGGACTGAAAATCAACTTCCATAAAAGTGACTTGTATTGTTTTGGAAGCTAAAAATGAGGCACATTTATATGCTGAGTTATTTGGCTGTGGCCACGGATCTTCCTATTAACTATCTGGGTATACCGATACATTATCGGCGTCTCACGATAGCTGAATGGAGAGGAGTTGAGGAAAGACTACAAAACGCGTCTTAATAGCTGGAAAGGAAAACTACTTTCCTTGGTGGAAGACTTGTAATCATTAATTCAGTACTAACTAATATGGTACTATATATGATTTCATTCTTTCATATACCAAAAGGGTTTTGAAGAAAGTGGATTATTTCCGCTCAAGATTCTTTTGGCAAGGGATGAAGTGAAGAAGAAATATCGACCGCCAAATGGATGTGGTTTGCCGACCAAAGGAATACGGTGGACTTGGCATACATGATTTGCAAGTCAAGAACACTGCACTCCTAGGTAAATGGCTGTTCAAACTTCTTGCAGAGCAAGGAGTCCGCAAACCATTTTGTGGAGGAAATATATTGGTTCCAAAGCTTTGTCCCAAGTGGTGCGGAAGTCGAGACTCACACTTTTGGGCTGATGGCAGCCAAAAACAATTCCTACGCTTTGGTTCTTTTAATATTAAGGATGGATCACAGATTAGGTTCTGGGAAGACAAATGGCTTGGCCAAATGCCCCTTAGAGAACAATATCCTGCTCTATATTCGATAGTTAGACATAAAGGGGACACACTTTCCAGAGTAATGGAATATAATACTCCTAATGTCTCTTTCCGTAGAAGTCTAATTGGTCCTAGATTATTATCATGGAACAATCTCTTATTGAGACTGTCTATGATACAGTTGTCGGATGGGGTGGACGAATTTAAATGGAAACTTTTATATAATGGTAAATTTTCTGTTGATTTGTTTTATAGAGCTTTGATCCAACCAAATATTCCAGTTGATGATAATAATAAAATTTGGAAAATGAAAATTCCCTTGAAAACGAAAGTATTTGCTTGGTATCTTCGTAAAGGAGTAATCCTTACAAAAGATAATCTTGTTAAGAGGAATTGGCAAGGAAGCAAACAATGTGTCTTCTGTATTCATAATGAGACAATTAGACACTTATTCTTCCAGTGTAAATTTGCTCGTACTATATGGTCAATCACCCAAGTGGCCTCTGGTTTATCTCCCCCTTCATCGGTTGCTAATGTTTTTGGCAATTGGTTGAATGGGATTGATGATAAATATGGGACTGTTTTTAGGGTGGGAGCGCTTGCCATTATTTGGTCGCTATGGCTATGTAGGAATGACAAGATTTTTAATAATATGATGTCTTCTACATTGCAGGTTATCTTCCGGGTCACGACAATCCTGCGATCATGGATAATTCTTCAACGGATGGAGTTCCGAGACTTCTTTGCGGAAGGGTGTAGGCGTTTGGAAGCCGTGGCGCGAGATATATTTTCTAGACATGGATGGCAGCGTGACTTACGATTAGAGATATCATAGTCACAACCCGGTGTACCATGTATACTTTTGTACTTGCTTTTCGTTTACTTCTGGTTGTAACTTGAGAGGATTTTTGGCTGTGTGCATCCTAGTTATGCAGAGGCCGGGTGTAAACATTGCCGTGAGTAATAAAAAGCCCATTTCCAAAAAAATCTCCTAGAAAATGTGAAGTTTGTTATGAATGCGAATTTATTTGTAACTCATGGATGATATGATCCACCTGTTCGATCCGGTTCTTCTGTTGTCCCTTCATTTCACACCTATTTGTATATAAACTTCCAACTTACTTCCAGAGCATGTGCATATATATTTGAACTGCCAAACTTGTTTAAGTAAATATGTTAGCTTGTAGTTTTTTCCTGTGAAGCAATCTGTCAAACTCTGCATTGCATATCTTTGCTAGATGTGTGGTTATTATCTAAATTAGTTTGTCAAAGAACAGGACATACTATGAGGCGAACACACACAAAGTTGAATGAAAATATTTATTTTGCTGTTACAAATTGCCCCAGGGTGTCCATCTCTGCTAGCTCTGTCTTTTGGCCATGTTGAGGCTTCTCCCTTGTGTATTGATGAAATTTATTATTTTCCTTTGGAGAAATGAACTTCTAATTCAAACGTAGGTAGAAGTGTTGTGTGATTTCCGTCTTGTGATGGGCTTGATCATGCAATATGCATATAAAAATCTTGTTTAGCTTGCTGCGGCTTCAAATAATATGAGTAGATCGTATATTGAGCAATCATCTCATCACCTTTGACTTGTCAATTTTTCAGGAAACAACATCAGAGCTCTAGTACATCTTTTGTAGCCTCTTCCTGTGTCGCTTTACTTGGCCAAGACAACATGGAAAAAGTTCTACGGTAGCGCCCCTCGCCTCTCCTTCTCTTCAAGTGTCCGTGCTGCCTGCGAGGAGCAGGAGTGAACGAGCGACGGCTGCAGCTGGACTCTACGAGTAGTACGAGATGGTCCATAGGCAGTAGCACGAAGACGAAAAAGGGCATCCCTGTGATGATGGTCTTCTGAGATGACGCACGAGGGCACGATTGGACCATCTGATATGTCTCCTTCCTCACCTTAATGACATGCTCTACTTCACCTTACAGGTTGCGGATTTCCTCCCTTCCTCTCACTTCTCACTGGTTTGTTTTGGTCGGTACGACAAACTACACTAGACATGTTTGTGAAACTGTCAAAGTGCTTCTAATAGACGTAAGTCATTATTTATGCCTAGACTTGGCTTTATTATTTAGGATGCATGTGCACATGTTCTAAATTTCATAAAGAAGGTTTAGAGCTAATTTGGGGAGTTCATCTAATCTATTTTGGAGTGAAGTTTTTTTGCTTCAGCTCATCGTGGGTCAATTTTTAGGGAAAAACTCATGGATGTAGCAGGTCAAAATCGCGGCACAAGATATTTTATTCTTGTGGCAAGTTCTTGAGGCGTAATCGCTGGTTATATAGTATAGCCTCTGCAATCTAAGTCGAGTTTTATCAATTGGTACTATCATAAAACTATCATGAAAGTTGACTAATGTATTTTGCACCATTAGTGGCTTGCTTTGATATTGTTAGTGTTTTAAATTTTGATCAGTTCATCTAGTCATCATGTTATTTGGGTACCTAGGGATAGCTGTTCCAGATTAAAGAATATATGCTTTATTTTTGTCTGTCGTGAGTGTTTGTCTAGGTAACTTTGTTGTTACCCTGAACTCCATTGCATGTTTTGCTCATATGTTGCTTGTTACAACTCACCGGAAGGATTTCAGTTGCCCCATAAAGCAAGATTTCACTGTTTTCCGGTTACTTAATGGCTTAAGATTGTGATCTTATGTCTGGTAGCATTTGGTATGGTATAAGAAGCTTTGCGTTCACCTGGAAATTCCAAGATCGAACTAGAATACTTGTTAACCTGTATCTCATCAACTCCTGCAATGTTTGCTGTTATATGGTGTGCAATGTTGCAATGTTTATGAATCTTTGCTGGGAGATTATAGTACTAGATATTGTCAAATGGTTATGATGTGCAATTTTGCAACGTCTTGCATGAGCCTGACATAAATTGTGGTTCTGTACATGGTAGCATTTTAGTGAAAATGACTAGCTAATCTTTAAATTTGATTACTATGTAGCAACTTGGCCTTTACTAATGAAATCATCCCCACTGGAAACGTGGTGTCTGTGTTGTCTCACTGAGGCCTGACCGAGGCCAGCGCCGCCGCCACGCTGGAACACTGCTTCCCTGACCTAGCTGCAGGATGACAACCCAAGACTGCTGCTCGCCATCTTCATCGAGTTGGTATAGATCCTTCATTCTTTGGTCTTTTTCCTAGTGTTGTTCTTTGCGATGTGTAGTTTAGTTCTTCTCGGAATCACCAAGTGGATCAATCTAACATCCAGTGTTCTTCCTGTTAGTGATATGCATGCCGATATGTTTTACAAAGACCTAGTGGATCAGAGCTTCGGTTGGACTAGATGATCATGTACTGATCCTATCTGGGCACCGCTTCATTATGCTACCATGTGCAAACACTAGGACAGCCCACAAGTAGTTGGCTGGTTTAATTTTTTTGGCTATGGTTACAGCTCGAGGTTACCTTGTCTGATATATATTTCTAGCTTTGGGGGTGGGCTAACTCGATTGAGTTCCTGTTAAGTTGTGAACCATGGATGTCATCTTGATTAATTGGCACGATTGATATATTTCTATCTGTGTATTAATATGAATGTGATTGATCTCTATCTGGTACAGACCTGGATATTCTAATCAGGAAATGAACCCTCGCTACCAGCACCAACAAGTGTGTGCAAGTGCTGGTTGACTCCTATCCTTCTACTCGTTCTCAAAGTGGATATTACGTGATAACAGCTCCACCAAGATTGCCATCCTCAAGGTAACGAGCTAGATCTCCCAATCTGCTGCGTGGCCTCCCTCTTGTTGTGTCGTCGATTTTACGGTGTGGTCAATGAATCGTGATTGTGTGCTTGTGAACGGAATTTGAGTAGCCATATTCTGGGTGATCCAGTGTGTTGTCATGTTTAATCTGGTGTTACGCTAGCATTTTAATCTGTTGTTACCTGTTTCTATCTAATATTTATGAAAGAAGCAATCATTTTTGAAAGATTGCTCTGCCCGATTATCATTTGTAAAAGAAGCAATCATATGTGCTTCTGATTTCTATCAAATGCAAGCATCATCCTGTAGCTAGATATAAAATACTTAACTAATAATTGCATTTTTTATGCTATGTTGGCATGATTGACCACTCAAATATGCACTCTGTTCATGCCTTTTTTGGTGGTTAAGTCAAGATACTTTTTGTGATATGTTGGAAGGTGACTATAATTAATATGTTCTATCTAATGTTTGGTCTAACCGTACTTACTTATGGGATGAAAGCTTGTCTTGCTTTAATTCTGACTAAATAAAGTTGTCTTCTAAATTTGCAGCTATATGGAGTTGGTCCCTGTTAAGATTGTTGTCGAGGGGTTGTAGCTACATAAAGTCGACCCCTGTTAAGTCTTATCTCGTCATTATCGACTCCAGAAGCAAGAGGCTCCACTCTTTGAGGAAATGCGCCAAGTCGTAGAAGCAATGGTATCTACACCATCATAGTATGACAATGTTTAATTCAGCTATTGTCGACGATATCAACCATCTCTTTCTGGTTCTTTGCAGAAACACCAGGCATGGTGAGATTTGTGATGGATGGTAGTATTGGTCAGGCTGCATTCGACCAGGTAAAAGCATTTTAAACAAAGTGCTTCTATTAATGATGTGATTGTGAGAAAAATGGATGGTCATGCAAGCGGAGGCGGCGCACTTGGCCTATTAGTAATGTTCCCTTTTTCTTGCATAATCATGCTTTTGCTATCTTCTACTATCGTACTTGGGGATTACGCTCTACATTGACTTGTGTACTGATTGATGCTAGTACTACAAGTACATGTAAATTCTGTATGATTCTGAATATTATGTCATATTTGCATTGAGCTTGGAAAAAAGTTTCAGCTTGGTAAAGAAGAGCAAAGGCCCCTCGGTCGCCTGCTCTCGATAATATCTCAACCGAGTTTCAAGAGCATCCAGCTTCCTGCTTCCGCTCTTAACTTGAGCTTCTCTCTGAGCTATTGTCTTGAGGGCTATTGTGTACATCTAGAATTGACATTGATATATATTTACAATGCAGGACCATGGCTCGAACCTGGTGAGAATATGTTATATGTGTTGATGGTAGAAGATGATGAGAATATTTCGACCATGGTATAGCCTGATGAGAAGATGGTAGCTACAAACATATATTTGTGCATTTTCACTTTGTAGGTTATTAATTCCTTTACACGGTTATGAGATGTACCCAGTTGGGATTTCGTACGGAGTTACCCCCAGTTAGGTTCGGCATAACTGGAGGAAATAGTTCACCAAGTGGCATCAGCTGACAGATCTAAATCCTCTTCCGTGTTTTTGAAGTAGCGTGTTAACTAAAAATGTGTAACTGGGATATCTATGCGTGGTTGTGATTGAGGGAAACAAAAGCTATGTTGTGAACTCTTAAAATTCGGATTCTCGGGCTTCTTGAGTACTTGGTAGATTCACATGGATTCTTTGAGATTGCTGTTGCAGAGAGTATGTTATTATATATGAATATGAGGAGGAAAGAGCAGGGCATGATGGATTCTCTCTGGTTTTCTAAGTAGCGTACATGTGTTTATACAAATAGTCTGAGTATTTGTGACTGTATTAGATTCAAAACTAGTGTGCCATTTTGCTACTATCTGAATTCAAATACACGTGTCGTTGGTCCACTTCTCAAGCGCCAACCCTCTTTGCCTCCATCTCCTGTACGCTACTGATCCTACTGCACTGGCTGCTGCCGGCAACAATACGGGGGAAACACAAGCGGAGCACAACTCGTGTGTGTTGTTTGATTCTACTCGCCTTTCCGTTCCAAATTGATTGAAACAAATTTCTCTTTACGTTTTAATAAAGTGCAGATATATGTGAATCTAGAAAAATCTGTGTCGACTACAAATTTAGAACGATATATAGGAGTAGAAAACATACACAGGGTGAGCCAGCGTATATATGACACACATGCATCCACGACGACTGACTACAATTAATTATAACTAGTATAGGAATCTAGCGCGACGCGCTGCTAGATTGTTATTGAACTCTATCGTCGTCTAAGGTGGTGCGGTTGACCGAGACATCGGTAATTAGCGGGATTGATTGATTAGGATCGCTTGGTGGCCTCGCCCCTTGCCGTTTTACTTGCTAACCTGGTGCGCGCGGCGGGAGCAGATAGGGGACCCTGAAAACTTTACCTTCTTCCCGCCCTCTCTGTCTTCCCTTCCCCCGAAATGATTTCAAATCATCCCAAAAGATCCCTATAAGTACAATCCCGTCGTAAGGTACCGCGTGCGGCTAGCGCGTGCGACCGACTGACTTAGACTTTGACTCCCCTCCGTCAGATGGATCCGTGAGATGCATCTGATGAGTTTGCTCCCTTTATATTTTTTGTTCCGTCGTCGGTACATATGGATCCGGAGATCTTGGCGGAAGAAAGGAGGTATATATGATGGCCGACTGGCGGAAGAAAGTAAGCGGCGAGGATCTTCATAGGCATGGTGAAGACTTTGGTGGTGTGGCTTCGGGAGATGTTGCAGCAGGTAGGTAATCCATCTGTTCAGTTCTGTTCTGTTTCATGGAGAAACCGCTGGTGCATCTATGATTGTGGATGGATCCGTGAGATGCATCTGATTATTTTGCTCCCTTTTTTTTCCCACGAACGGTTGTTTTTAGATCTGGTGGAGACTACTAGTTAGTTATACCCCGGCCGGTACAAGGACGGGCGACGTGGTGTTGAATTTTGCCGGCGAGGAGTCGTCAATTAATTAGCTAGCCACGAATCTGATAATTTGTTTTTATATTTGGACTTGTATATACGCATGCATCGATCAGTGGAGTCAGTCGTACTACGTGGCCAATGCATATACTGTATAGATTCCGGCAAGATTACTGTCGTGCCAGGCCAGGCTGCTGACATTTCCTTGCTGCGACCAAAATATCTTCATCGTGCACCACAACTCATCCTTCTTCGTCTTGTGTCAGGAAAGAAAAAACATCATCAGCGTGTGATGACTGAAGAAAATACCACAACTCATCCTTCTTCGTCTTTGTTGGTCAGTTTGCCTCCAGTGCCACTAGCTGAACTGTAATGTGGAGCTTGATTCAGGTTCAGAAGAGAAAAAAATAGCGTCGCAGCTTATATTGGAGTAAATGCTTAATGCAGCAACAGCAGAGCGTTTGCCACTAGGTTGTCTCCCCTGCTAAACATTTCCAGCACGTCGGTTGACCGTGGCTGGCTGGCGACGACCAAGCGCAACCGCCATCTCGGCGCCACACAGCATGCTTCACCTCAAGCTCGGGTAATCTCATTGAGCTCAGCTCAAATAAGCACATAACTATGTGCTTCACCTCATCACTGTGAAAACATACCATCTGGCTCACTTGTGCCAAGAGAGCATATCAGGACAGGCGCTGATAAACATAAGAGTGCAGAAATGCTGCAAGGCTGATTTTCAACAGATCCCTACTGCCATTTCTCCTAAAATTCAGCATACCAATCTTACGAATAGAACATACTGAGATCGGTAGACGTACAACAAGTTTACAATCACATTGACCAAGCTACGTTTGTCTTGATTAACCTACTCTGAGTGTGCAGAAACATAACGGTCTCGCTACCTTTATCCGGCAAACCCAACAGCACTACTCTGTCACCCGTGGCAACTGCGCACTTGAGCATGCAGCATATAGCCTTGTTCTAGCATCTCCTTCTCAGCCCCTTCTTCAACGCCTGCTCAAGGTCTCAAAATTATTTGTACTCAAATTGCAGATATACAAGATTCTGTGGACAAACAGGAACAAGATGTAGGTCTTCTTAATCAGGCAACACTCACTACATATATTGCTTACAAAGTATAATAGATACTCACGGGAGCAGATACCTACCTACCTAATCAATACTCACTTGATTTTGTGGCGACTTAATCGCTTTTTAGAGATCTTGTGATGGTAAAGGGGAGTATATGGAACGGTTTACAAGGCTAAGTTCCAAGATACAAATGCAACAGTTTCTAAATTCCCTCGAAAGCTGTGGAACTCAGCAGTTACAGCAGGGGGTACTATATTTTAATTCCTCTTTTATGAAAGGGATACTATGTTTTACTTGCAAAGACAAAAAATGTTATTTTTCTAGCTGCTTATTATACCGAGAGGATATTTTAACTAACAAAATTGATTATTTTTAAGATGCTCCCAAGTTAATACGAGCCACTAATTTTGGATGATCCAATGACTTCATATCTACCATTGCCCCTTAATTGGCAAGGCCCCATAAATGACTATATGTGACAGTAAATAGAGTATCACCAATTAAGCACAGGGGTAAGTAAGGAAAACTATAATGATGGCAATTCACAATTTTTTGGTTGTAATGCTGCCAAGGAACAGATGGTTTCCTATATATATGTGCTTGCTCCTTTCCTAATTTTCTCATACATCGATTTAGGCAATCCATGAGTGTGCTAGTTCTATACGAAGTATATTTAGATTCTGCCTTTTGACTATCAGGTTTCTAGAGGAAGTACCTGGAAGGCACGGTATCTTGGTTATATGTATATACTGAGTTGCCAAACTAACTATGAATGTGCTGTCGCATAAAAAGAAGAGGCAGATCAATTGCATAGAATTTTTTTCCCTATACGACTTTGAAAGCTGCGTTAGAAATAATCAAAGAGATCCAGATTTCTTATATTTGGTATTTACGGATTTCACTGGGAATTTGCATTCGAAATCAGGTAAACTAAAATTCTTTGAGGTGCATAAGTTTGATTTGTATCCCTGTAAACATGGGATCCTTGTGACAAATCAAACTAAGAAATGACCAAAGCCGACCAAAAGGTGCGCCCCCAATATTTTGTGAAATAAATGGACGGGGTTAAAAAATTACCACATTCACATGATTCATGACAGTGTGAATAATATTACAGATCAGGATGTGCAAAGAGGCGCCGCAGCCTCTAGTTCTAATAAAAATATTGATTGCATTTGGCAATGATTTAGGTTTAACATTGACCAAATACAAGTTCTCTGTCCGCTTATATCTATAAAAAAGGAAATGTGGACAATATATGTCCTGCTTGACTGGAATAATGGTTTCTAAAGTAAAGCAATCAAAAGGTGAACTGGAAGCAATGTTCTGATTTAACCTTGTACCCCTCCTACATTTTTGTGGTCCAGTGCTTTTTACATTTTGACAATGCCTCAAGGATGCTACCGAAAGTATGTAGGATCCTTTGTTTTACTTATCTACTTGCCTTGATATGGCAAGGAACAGGAAAAAAAAATAGTCGAGAGCTTGATTAGCTTTGCCACAAAAACACATAAAAGGGTAACAACTACCAAATTGTGTAAGTAAGAAACTACCAATCAAACAATGAAGTATGAAGCAGCAATGAATGGAAGGAAAGACTAGGATGCAATATAAAGTTTACCACTTGGTACGGTTGGTGTCGGCAACAAGGATGGTGGGAAGATGCTGTATGCGTAGAGGTTGGGGAAGCGTGAACTTGAAACAAACACCCTCTCAAGATGGAATGTCTTGATGTCCAGCGAGAAACATCCTGCATCGAGAGATGGGCCGCTTAACTCATATAGGAACAAGTGCCTCCCAGCTGAACCAATGAAGAAGTAGTCAAAATCCATTGGGATTGTCTTCTCGGACTTCCACTGGCTAGAACCGTCGCAGCTGATCCGCCTAATGGTATAGTTGAGGCAATTTTCATAGCATTGGCGCACAAACATCCCTAGCCTGCCTTCCCCTGCCTCCACAATGGCTGTGGCCACACCAGGCAAGGCCAAAGCTGTGGCTTCAGACGGGGTTTCAGCAATGGAGAAGTCCATCCTCTGGGTGTCAAGAACAAGCAACTTTTCCCTGAAATCGGTCACCCAATAGAAGCTCCCATAGGCGTATTGACGGCAGGAGAAGAGAGGCTTCCTGGTGGATGAGAGCGAGCCAGCAAGCAAATCGCTCCAGCTCTTGGACGGAATGGCTTGCCATTGACCGGTGCTAGAAAAGAAGACAAAAGCGACCGGTTTTGTTCTGCACTGCGCCATCCAGATCACGCTGAATGACATCTCGTCTTCATCATCGTGAGATGGGGCGAGGAAGGTCTCGCGGTAACTGTGCCAGGTTAGCCAGAGTGGGTGGTCCTCCACGGTAGCGGTTAGGTTATCAGGGATTGGGGGAAGCAGGATGTACCGACGGTGCAAGGGGTCGCACACCACCAGCTCCGGGAAGACGACGCTGTATCTATTGTCGATGTCGTGCTGAGGGGGTCTGTCGAGGAGCACGCGGCCGTCGCGGATGTCCCGCACGATCCAGTCGTCGAGGGGCGCCGGGAGGAAGGAGAAGGAGAAGTCGGCTGCCAGAGCAACGGCGCTGGCTGCCGATGCGGAGGGGTGCGGTGCGATGGCGGGGTAGAAGACTTTGTGTTGGTTGAGGAAGCCGAGCAGGGGCTGGGCGTGGAGCTTGCGGTACCGCCGGAGGAAGGAGCGGTCGGCGGCGACGCGTCGGAAGGAGACGCAGGCGGCGGAGGCGCGGACGAGGTCGGCTGCGGCGGGCAGCCGGAGGAGGACTTCCGCCATGAGCTCGTCGGGGATGGGCAGCGAGGCCATTTCGTGGCGTCCGTGCCGGAGGATGGGTCTCGTGCCCGAGGATGGTGTGTGGGCCTCGTCCGCCGGGCCGCCGCCGGAATCCATCTCGTCGGTGCGGAAACCCTAGCTTTTGTGGGGGAGGATTTGGGGGGAAGAAGGAAGGAGCCCGACTTCTTTGCAGCAACTCTGAGAACATCATTCTGAGGCTAATCTGGTCCGTTGATTACACATTTGGTGGCTCGGATTAACTTCATCGAAACAAGACAGCATCTGCTGTTTCGGATGAGAGATTCAGGCCAATATGATACGGTATGAGATTAGCTGTGTAATCTATCCCAAATGGAATACATAAGGACACGGCTACCCAACAATCGTTCTACAAACGACAAAATCTGGTGGGCGTTTTTTCACGGCTGAACATGCATGCGTGAATATGTACAATGTATGAGATGGCTCAAGTCTAATAATTGGCAATTTAGTTGTTAATCACAAAACGACAAAAATAGCTGATGTCTAATTTAATTTCGAAAATCTTCAAATTCAAAATGACTTGTAGGTCAAATCGTATATTCGATTTTAGATCTGTTTTCACCGTTGGGCTAGTCACAATGAGGTCTTTAAAACTAGATCACATATTGATATGTTTTGAAAACTTATTTTTCAGACATAAAAGTTATCCACCTGTAACACAAAAGTTATCCATACTGAGTTATGTAATTTATCCACCCTATGAACGGATCTTATGTTTGAGTTTTTGTATGCATGCACATGTGTAAATGTGAACTTCAACGATATAAGTTTTCTTTCACCACGTCGACCTCAAAGACACGATATCCTAACACCTAGGCTAACGTGTCCAAGTCAAGTAAGTCTATTATACATGTAGTTAACTACGATGGAGGTAACCAAGGCGTAAAAATTATTGTGGACACAAAGATAACTAAAGTTATCCTGGAAATTGTACAAAGTTATCCAGAGATAAACAAAAAACTATTCATGACATTGTATAATAATTATCCACTAGTAATACGAGAGTTATCCATACTTCAGCATTTAAGTTACCCACCCAATAACATGTAAGTTATCCATCACTATAAAAATTAACTAGAAATAAAATACAAAAGTTATTTTAACGGCTCAGCTTTGTCGTTCGTTACTACGAGAGGCGTACGAGCGACTCAACCTCAAAAGATTACCACGTCAAACATCAAGCATATATTTTTAAAAGGAATATTCAAACTTCTTTTTGCATGATATAATAAATGAGATCGTATGCCCCACCACCCAGAATTAAAATGAGCAAACGTGGCGGGTAATCAATAGTCTAGCGGTTCGGCTTTGCCCGTTTAGGTATCGAGTTTTCATCGCTCGCCGATGCATTAATCGAGGTTTCATAAGACAAAAAATATATAAAAATTATACACATGAGAAATATGAGAACACCCCGACCCAACTTATTTATACAATGGATAACTTGTATGATATTTGGTGGATAACTTATATATTTTGACATGGATAACTCAGGTGTTAGGGGTGGATAACTTTTTGGTCGAATTTTTTTTTCATCGAAACATACCAACATGAGATCTAGTTTCGAAGATCTCGTCGCGACTAGCCTAATGCTGAAAACGGATCCTAATTCGGATGAACTGTTTGTTCTATAAAACATTTTAAAGTTTCGATTTAATTCTTTACTAGTTTTGATTCGTTTTATCGGACGTGGGACAGCAGTGCAGCGCCCGCCAGGTTTTTACTTGTAGCGACTGGTCGCTTCTTAGATTTCCCCATACATAATACAAAGTTTCCAAGAACCTACAAAATCATGTTCTCAGCTCAAACCTGTGTATGGTGTTTGTCTGATGGTACCTATCTCCAGTAATGATTGGATTATTCTACTGTGTCATCATCGATTCCATACCCTACTCTCTGCACATTTTCACTTCAGTGTATACGTTCTCATGCACATACTTTGTTTCTGAACTTACAGAGAAGTCACTTTGCAAATCTAGGACTCTCAATCTGTTATATCTTCTACTCTCGTTGACAATTGAGGCAAAAGCCCCGGTGAGACTGAAGAAAATTGCTGCAAAATGCTGCTGTTGTTTTTCTTAGAACCTATATGTATACGCGTATCTTTAACCATCATTCTACTACACTTGGGGTCCAACACCATGAGTCCAAGACTGGTGATGTAACACCCCATGATGGGGCATATTATTGGCTATTGTTTGTATTTTTTTTGGAGAGAGATTTTCAGGTATTTATAGGTCCTCGCTAATTGTGTCTGAACTTCCTCATTGTTCATTTACTATTTAACATGTGAAACAGTTTGCATGGCCATCAGGGTCATGGACAACCTGATGCAAAGATAAATAAAATGTCTAAACTAGCTTTTCTTGGTCCTGAACTACCTTTTTGCACCTCTACGTCTTGTTCCAGCGTTGGCTTCTTAGGAACTTCCCCAATACCTGCCCAATATGTGAAAATTACGTGTTTTCAGGTTTTAGATATACAAGAGCTTGCGAGAAAATAAAAAACTTTAGATCTTAGTATCAGGCAACACTCGATACCTTGCTTACAGGAAAAGCATGGCAAGAAGAGATGAAGCAATAAACAAGAAGAAAAGCTAGGGAAGAAGCAAAGCCTGAGATAAAACACATGCAGTACATGGAGAATCTGTTGCAGCTGGTCGTTAGCAGAACTGTTATGAGATGATGTTCATTCCATTGCCTATAGATCAGTACGTACATGCAAATTGTAAGGAACCGAAGTCACAGAATAGAAGAAAGAAAAAAAAATTCTCTCTTCTTTTCAAGAAAATAATTATGACACACACTGATGTAGATTCAGAAACCGGCGTTGGCACTTGGAAGGTTCAGCAACTTGAAGACTGCCGCCCTACTGGCTGGGGACGTGGACACCAATGCCACAGCAAGTCAGCAAGCCTCAGTGCCTCACACACACAAACAAACAGTCTCATCTCCTCACTGTGCAAATAAGCAATAACAGATTGACACAAACATGTTAAGTATGACTCCCAGGCATAAGCAGGATAGAGAGGTTCAGCAATGCACAGTTGATAATGCCCCCCCAGCCTCAGTTCAGCATACCTGAGATATTTCGTGAGACACACAACTTTACTCGTAATAGCAGGTACAGAGATTGGCGCGCACACAACAGAGATTGCAGCCACATTGACTTCTTAGTTATTACATAGTCTTACTTAGCCTGCTACTGAATGTGCTGAAATTAAACGTCGATAATGATCTCACTACCTTATCAGCTGGCACACCAACCATCGTCAGATAAAGGCACGTAAGATAAACTCTTAGGTACAAGATAAACTGCGGGGCTGTTGTTTCTAGATGGTCATACATATTGCAACAAAACAAGAGACAAAAGAAACCATTGTCGAGTTGCATCACAACATCACAAGCCTCCTCTCTGATCCTCGGCACACTACCTCACCTCCAGCATTCACAGCAGCACTATTCTGGAGGTGATGACTGTGCGCCTGAACTTGCAGCACAGCCTTGTCCCAGCATCTCCATCTCAGGCCCATTTTCAACACCTGCCCAATATCTCAAAGTTTAGCATTTTCAAATTGTAGATAATATATACAAGAACTTGTCAGCAGAGAGGAACAAATGTTGGTCTTAGTATCAGGCAACAGCCGTCACCTTGCTTAGAGAAAAAAAAAGCACGGCAAGAAAAGCCAAGGTAAACAATGAAACAAGAAGAAAAACAAGGGAGGAGCAATGGCTGAGATAAAATACAGGGGATGAAAACAAAGCACAAACAATACATGGAGAATCAACTCTCAAGTTTAGCATCTGTACTAGTTTGCAAACTAGCCAGACAACAATAATTAGAATTCACAGAAAATGGTAGCTTCACGTTGCAGTACTTCATAAATTAGCTAGTTTGGCGGTATAACAAATTTCTAACTTTAGTCGCCGGAAGAAAAAAAAACAGGGATATCAATAGTGACAATAAACAAACTACGTGCATCCCCTGTCATCTCATTAAAGTGTTTGCTTGCATTGACTATTTGAGTTGAACAACAGAGATAGAGGAAGGCGAGGAGTTCAAACTGTCAAAAGATAGCATGATTGCCCTGTTATAATTTATCTTGAAAAGCTGATTTCAAATCAATGGCTTCTGACCACAAGCTGGCAAGCAATTTTTGCTATGTGAATGCCAAGTCCATTGAGCAAAATTTTTTATACGGTACTTCGAGAAACCAATCAAGCCCACCACTCCAATTCTGCTAACATCATATTTGGTATACAGGACATGCACTACTTGTAGAAATGGCTAAGCTTCTTATTTCCAAAAAATATCAGTTACGTAGATTTACTTGATATCATGAGATAAATCTATAGGTGTAAATATGACCAAAAAAATCTAAGACTCTTTATATCTATCATAATAAAAGTAGACAGTATAAGGCCTGCTTGACTGGAATCAATGTTTCCAAGATGAACATAAATGAAGTGGATTTGAACAAGTATTCCTCCCCATTTGCTTCAGTGTCAAATATCAAAAAACATTTCTTCAAAATAATTATTTGGATATAGTGTTCTTATGATACGCGAGGTGTCAAGAGTGCTTCTCATAGTGTTCAAAATCCTTTCTTTTACTTGATTAATTACCTTAAAATGCAAACATAATACCAACTATATCACAATTATATTAGTGAGCTTGATTAGCCTTGCCAAAAGAAGAGAAAACTAACTAATCAAATCGTGTCAAGAACTGCCAAAGCCAATAATGAACTATATGAAGTGGCATAAAAAGTACTCCCTCCGTCCCATAATAGATGTCTTAGATTTATTAAAAATTGAATGAACCTATATATACTAAATAGTGTCTACATTCATCCAAACTTTAACAAATCTAAGACATCTATTTTAGGACGGAGGGAGTAGATAACTTTGCAGCTTACCATTTGATATTGTTGGTGACGACAACATGGATGGCGGGAAGTTGCTATAGACGCACATACTATCAAAGCTAGACCCTAAAGTGCACACCTTCTCAAGCTGAAACGTTTCGATGTCCAGCCTGAAACAGTCTGTCTCGAGCAGTGAGCTTTGCCCTTGCCCGGCGTACAGGAGCGGGTACTTCTCCATATTATATACCAAATAGGCCCAAAAACCCAGTGAGATTGTCTTCACCTTCTGCCACTGGCTAGAGCTCCCACCATCGATTTGCTTGATGAAATAGGTGAGGTCGGATCCACTATCTTCTAGAACAAGCATCCCAGGCCTTCCTTCCCCAGTCTCCACCATGGCCAAATCACAGCAGCTATTGGCTTCTGGTGGGGGTTTAGCAATGGAGAACTCCATTGTTTTGGTATCAAGCACTAGTAAATTACTTTCTTCGCAATCAGCTGTCGCCCAGTAGAAGCAGCCATACACATAGTGGCACGAGTAGAACCTATTCATTTCTGACAACTGTGTCAAGCCAGCAGACAAATCGCTCCAACGGCGAGACAGGACATCTCCCCATTGTCCGGTGTTGGAAGAGAAGAAAAAGGCGACTAGCCTAGTTTTGCACTGTACCATCAAGATCACTCTGAATGATGTCTCGTCTGCGTCCTCGCCGTCGCAGGTAGGCATCAGGTAGGTCTGGACGCAGAGCTGCATTTTCTTTGTCAAGAATGGGTCCTCCACCAATGCCGTTAGGTCGTAAGTGATTGGGGGAAGCAGGAGGTACCGCCGGTGCAAGGGGTCGCACACCACAACCTCCGGGAAGGCGACAGAACTGTTGTGGACACGAATCGGCCTGTCGAGGAGCACGCGGCCGTCACGGGTGTCCCGCAGGACCCAGCTGCGAGCGGGGGCGGGGAGGAAGGAGAAGGAGAAGTCACCGGCCAAAGCAACGGCGCTGGCTGCCGATGCGGACTGGTTCAGTCCAATGGCGGGGTGGAAGATGGGGCTGGGTGTGGCGGACTGGTCCAGCTCGAGGAAGCCGACCAGGGGCGGGGTGTGGAGCTTGCGGTACCTCCGGAGTAGGGAGCGTTCAGCGGCGACGCGGCGGAAGGCGACGCAGGCAGCGGAGGCGCGGACGAGGTCGGCTGGGGTGGGCAGCCGGAGGAGGATTTCCCCGAGGAGTTCGTCGGGGATAGGCAGCGAGGCCATTTCTTGCAGTTGGTGGTCGAGGATGGGTTCCACGAGAGGGACCACGCGTCTCTGGCGCTCATCCGCCGCGCCGCCGCCCATCCCGCCGCCGGAACCTAGCTCGGTGGTGAAACCCTAGCACCGGGGAAGGAGTGTCTGTGTCACTGTGTGAGTGAGTGAGTGAGCCCGTGGATTTGGGGAAGAAGACCTTCCTGAACGGTGGTGCTTGCTTACTCACTTGGCGGCTCAGATTAACTTGATCCAACGGTGGTGCTTGCTTGCTGTTTGAAATGAGACATTATGAGCTTATATTAATTCTCGAAAAACACAACGTGAATGTGAGCATACTGTCAAAATAAACATTTTATCTTGCCTACATACTCTCTCCTATCCAAATTATTTAAATTAAATTTGTCTAGATTTGGATGTATCTCGGCTTATTTAGTGTTAGTTATATCCGAATCTAGATAAAATCAAGTCAACTAGTTTGGATTGGATGGACTTGAAAGTGTCAGAGAAAAAGGAAACGAAATAATAACTAAGATATCACAATATTTTAGTGTCACCTCTAGAAAAACTTTACTATGTAATCTATCACAGTATTTTGTACTGCCTTCGTCCAAAAATAACTGATTTGGATTTGTCTAAATTCGAATGTATCTATACACTAAAATGCGTCTAGATACATTCGAATCTAGATAAACCCAAGACAGTTATTTCTTGCCGGAGGGAGTATTCTTAATAAGCACTAAGATGAGTAGTATATCTGCTCATATATAAGAATTGTGAGGAACCAGGTCTCGCCAAAAAAAAGGAAAACAATTAATGAAAAGAATCATTTTTTCTAGCCGAAACTTGTTTATTTGAGCACATTTGCCACATTTCATATCTCTGTATAATGCTTGTTTAGTTAGCTTATTTGTGTTATCGTATTTTCATAATGTTTCAATTCAGAGTACATGAACTCATGTATGTACTTGTTTCCGAACGTCTGTGCTAATAATTTTCTTCATATTTACACTAGTGTAACAGTTCTTTCAGTAGCAACATTTTTATTTGGGTATGGGCGTACCCTTCGGTTTTTCATTTATATGCCTGTATGTTAACTAAATTTATTTGGAGTTTGGTTCCCCTGTATCTATAGTTTCTCGGTGAAAATTTTACATGATTTTTGTAATCCTTTATATTAAGAAGAGATATCCTAAGGGATCTAGATCCAGTGATTCACAAAGACAACTGGGATTTGAAGGGATAAGAAAGAAGACAATTATGCTAGTAGAACCGTTTATAGATCTACTGCTTTGAAATTATTGTTAGGTAACCAAGAGCAAATAGGATCAAATCACAAAATATACATTTTAGGAGCAATGAGCTCTTTATGTGTTTGAAGAGGGGCAAAAGAACTGATTCATCTTGAAAGAATATATCATGGTACGGGAACAATTGCGATATAACAACAAGTACTTTCCCTTTACTTTAGAATAGACATATTATCTCTCTTCTACTCTTCTAGAAAAATAAGAGGGTGAAGCTGTTTGTGCCTTCAAACAATTAATGCCTTGATGCGGATTATCTGCACCTATCTACATGTGAGAAAAATAAGAGGGTGAAGTTGTTTGTGTCTTCAAACAATTAATGCCGCTCTTTCTCACATGTAAAAATGGCTACAAATAGTCGAATACCAAGACTGCACCTATCTAGTAGTAGTACAACTCTGGGCACCTCAGGTTTAGTGCAGATCGGACAATGTCCTGATGAACATGCCGAGCTGACACCTGTTTGAGCTCAACTTGGTGAAGGTCCTCTATCAAACTTCTGAACTGCACTATACAGAAGGATCTGCCAGGCATGAGTCGCAAGGGCACAAGGTGATCTATAACCCCTGCCATGTCACTAAATTGGTCAGAATAAGTCTACTCCATGATGCCGCTTGTGATCCTGATTTGGATTGGCGATGTCTCCATGCTCAGATTGATGCTGCTGAATAGTAGACAACCTTGGTGCTTAAAATTGTGCTGTTGGTGAGGGGCGATGAACATGTTTCCACTGGGGTGAGGATGAAGGCTCATCCATCTTCTCTGCAACAACAGCGGCTGCAGTGGGCACAAAGAACATGCCACCAGCTGGTGAAGTGACAGATGGAGCAGCCAGTTTATTGCGAGACTGGGCTGTTCCGATTGCACCAGCCTTATTGAGTGTCCATTGTCCAGTGTCCACATATCTACAAAAGAACAAAATAGTGTACGTAAGTCATCCTGTGACAGTAAAATAGATCCTGCCACAACGATTGTTTCAAACACTTGTTGATCAAACACCTTTTCTTAAGTATACAACAGGAGAAAGCTTCAAAGTAAATTTGCAATTAGCTTAAAAAGATTGCAGGTAATTCCTGGCTTCAGGCTGGCGAATATTCGAGGACACTTAGAAGGTAAACAAGGCACGGCATACAAATGGCTTTGACTTCTTACAGAGCCATAGTTAAACAAGCCATTCCGAAGAAACTAAACGTCGTTAATGCTTTCGCTGTCTTATCCGGCAAATAAACAACCAAACCACTAATGTCGGATCAAAGGCACAGAAGACGAGAACACTCCACAGGTCTCATCCTACTGGTACTGGATGACCATATTACAGACCAATACAGAGCCAAAAGCAGACCAACTCAACTTATTAGCCAACAATTAAGTTGCATCACAATTAAGATGCCATCTCTAACCATCAACAGATGAACCTCACCTCCTTTGCATCAGCAATACTCTGATCATGGTGAATTGTGCGCTTCAGCTTGCATCATGGCCTAACGGCCCCTTGCTCAACACCTGCCCAATGTCCCAAAAATACATCTGTGCATATTCAAGAGCTTGTGAGCAAAGCGGGACAAATAATAGGACTTAGTATTAGGCAACAGATCAACATAAATTGCTTGCTGGAAAAGCACGGCAAGAAAAACTGAAATGTACCTGTTGTCCCGTTGGTACAGATACATTATTGATCACAACAGAATTTGAAAATGGAATACGTAGCACAAATTAGGTAGTATATAGTATAACAGATTTCTAATTTCGGTCACTAAGTGAGGAAACTTAAGCAATCAACGAACTATGCAGGGTTGATTGCATCTTGCATGAGTCACAAAGGACTGAGACAGAGGCAGGTGAGAAGTTTGAACTTTCTAATGAACTCCCATCAACACTGCACTTGCGCTTTCGCTTGCAACACTGCACTAACTGGCTGCTCATTGCAGTGACTACTTAATATAGCCAACCTAGGTCAGTACAGAAACGGGAAACCCTCGTGCTAGTGACTGGTGAGAGGAGTTTGAGGATGTTTTTGCATTTGGAGAGTGCGATGGTCTGTTTGCAATTTGAACATCACGCGAGGATATAACCCTGCCCCTTGCCTACACACCGGGCGGACAGGATTTCTCCACTGAGAACAAGCAAATTATACAGCCAGCACCTACAGAGTCACAAAATCAAAGGGAGAAAAAACAGAAAAAAACATTTATCCACTGTAAAAAAAACAGCTACAACTGATCTTACAAAATAATACTATAAGTACCTACATAAATATTGCTAGTAGAAAAAATTATTATTTTCCCAGCAAATGTTTGCTTCTTCACTTCAACCAAAAACTGAATCACCATACCGATTCAGCACAAACAGAGCGTTGGCTCAAGCAGGACAGGTATAAACAGAGAGAGCACATAAGTACTGCAAGTCGATCTTTAACAGGACCATAGTCATCCTTATAAAATGATTACCTAGCAAGCCTTTCTCCTAAAATTCAGCATGCCTGACAAATTCCATGCCACACATGCAGTTGTAGCGATAAATTGGCAAGCATATAAAACGACCAGTCACATTATCCAACAAGAGCACAAGACCATACTTTAAGTTAACCTACTGCGTCTGAGTCCAACGGTTAGGATAAATGCCCTCCAAGTTAACCTACTGATAGTGCAGAAACTTAATACTACATCTCGCTACAACAGACAAACGCTCTCAAGCATTATAGTGGACCAATCAGCAACCATATATGAAGACACTAGATTTTGTAGAGAACAAGCAGTAAGATAATTTTGACAGCTGGAGTGACTGAAACAGGAGGTCTCATGAAACTATAAGGTGCAAATGAGAATGACAAAATTATGTGTAGTGGCAGCAATGTGGAACCGTTTGATAAGAAAACAGCGCTTATTATACACTATGATGGCATCCCCATCAATTGATACTGGTAGGAGTCAATATAATGCCTCTACTAATATGACCGTGTTCATCTCACATATTCTAACTAGTAGAAATAATCAACTCAGTCACAATCCTCTCATGCATACTTATGCTCCGAACCATATTCAAATTACTCTTATCAGTTATTTGAGACAGAAGCACAAAGACAATCTCTCCAAACAGATTCACATTATTACGAGTTTATCTTTTTCTGGACAAAGTGATTGGGATTTCAGAAGGTATGATGCCACGGCCCTACAATCAAATAAAAGGGCCTAAACTTCAATGCATAGTTAGAATTATAGATTAAAAAAATCAGCATATAGTCAAAGGGATGTTTACTTGTCATGAGGAAGTGCATGTGCATACCCACAGATTTCCAAAAAATCCCGCATATAATGAGAATGCTAATATAGCAGGGAACTACGGTGGCCTGTGACCAGGAAATGTAAATGATAATTAAACTATGCCTACAACATATCTCTTGATTCTTAATATCTCAACTGCAAGATTACCTATTGAATTAATGGGGCACTAACTAAAGCTCTCAAGCATTATAGTAGACCAATCAACAACCATATATGAAGGCACTGGATTTTGTAGAGAACAAGCAGTAAGATAATTCTGTTGTCATCTCATAAGCTACTAAATAGCATAAGAAAGTTCTGTGAACCACATGGACTAAGAAGCGTATAAACCATGGAATCAAGGGCACAATGTACACAAAAATATTAAATTTGCAGATAGATTCAGGGATTTTCTCGGGGCAGTGAATTCTAGATAGCTGATAATTCTCTCATCCATTATCACATCTTCGATTAATAAGTTCTGGTACAAAGGTCAGAAGTACAAGCTCTATATAGTTGTGAAGATAAATTTTATAGCACTGAAAAACAGATCCCATCGAGTGGAAGCCAGCTTGCATCTGTTACTGCCTAGCTCTGCATTGCATAAGATTCAAAGTGTTCTTGCCTAACAAGATGCTTCAGTCACAGGGCACACCTACGACATAGGTAGAAGCCAACATCACCAGGAATGCATTAAAAATTGAAAATAGAAATTTTAGTGCAATGCAGAATGACCTGTTCTCACACTTTCGTACTTCCAAGTGTTAAATAACATGGTATGGGGATGATCAAGTTCATAACCAAGCCATGGTTTCTTCTCTACTAAGTAATACAATTACATATGAGGATTCCAGAATCCAATTATCAGTTTCATTAGGCATTAGCAACGACTGTACCAGCATCTAACAGAGCCGACAAACAACATCCAGTTAGGCAAAGAACAAAGAAGTATGAATTACCAGCTTACTACGCAGAGTCAACATTTTGTTGTGCCACACACAGTTGGCACTTCCCCTCTGCAAGCAGACGCATAGTATCCACTGAGGTGTGGCACCGCTTCTTTGTGAGGACATATGAACTTTTCCATGAAAGCCTTCTCAGTGAGCTTGACAACTGCAGAGTAGCCTGAGTCACGCTTGAGCAATCCATTTCCTTAAGAAACTTTACAGCATAGTGCCGAGGCCTAAGCCGGCCCTCCAAGCTATAAGTGATGATTCCCGGCCGTTGAGCAATGTACTTCGGTTCCAACCCCATCTCAGAGATAAGAAACACTGACTTTCTCTGCAGCGTGTCCCTGGACAATGCGAGCAGCACTGGAACCTTACAAACAGCATTGCGCACCTCAGCGTCCGACCACCTGAACGTTTTCTTCAAGTAATTCACTTTGGCAGCAATCTTCTCTTCACTGAGGAATGCAACAGCATGCAGCGCGATCCTGAACATCCTGGATCCACGGGGCACACCTATACCTTCAGCGCATGACACCATTGCCCGGACGTGTTCCAATTTGGCGACGAGCAACCGTTTCAAAGATAGGCACAACTTGGCGATTTCGGAATCATCTAACCCGCACTCCTGTAGGAGCGCAACATTGGGCTTTACTACATTCTCGAGGTCGCAGTAGAGGAGGTAAGATCCTTGCTTGATCACCCGGAGCACGTTCTCAAAGGAGAACAAGAGTTGGAGACGATGGATCTGCAACGGAATTTTTCTGGGACGCCCGAGACGAGGAGCGCGATCTCATTATGTGAGAGACCGACTCCGGTGAGGCCGGTGACGACAGGGGCCAGAGTTTTCTCCACTTTGGCGCAAAGGAACTGCGGGTCCCTGGCGACGACGGCGGCGACGTCGGCGCTGGAGAGGCCCAGGCCGGCGAGGAAGGCGAGGACGGCGTCGGGCTTGGCGGGTGACTTGAGGTGGGAGAGCTTCAGGGAGGCCTTGGTTGCCTTGGCTCGGGTGAGGCCACAGTTCTGGACGAGGTACTCCTCCACGCCGAAACTAGGGTTTGGTTAAATGCGGGGCGCGGCGGCGGAGAGGAGGCGGTGGAGTGGGGGAACAGGAGTGGCGGCGGGAAAAGAGAAGAGGTGGGCGAGGATGGAGCGTCGGAGGCAGAGCATGGCGCAGGCGATGGCGTGGCGGCGGCACCGGCGGCGAGGAAAGGGGAAAGAGAAGACGGTCGCCGCCTGTCGTTATTTTTTTGGCCGGACCTCTCTGACAGTACTTCCTTGTACGAACACCACGACGTTCGCACGACGTCCGCGTCGCGCACGGCGAGCACCTTTGCACGCCCACCTAGCCGCTGTCGACGACTCCTTGCACCAAGGTCAAGAGGATCCGCCAAAGCATCCACCGGGGAGCTAGTATTTGACAATACTGTCAGAGAGGGGAGAGATGGCGACACCCCGACACGTCTCTCCCACTGTTCCGACCCATGGCGATTCCTCGATCCCCACCCATGGTGGTCTTGAAGTCAAGCCAGTGTCCTTCCACTGCTCCGCCGCTTCTCCCCCACCCGCTCCTAGAAATCCGCTCAGGTTCCGTGACGCGCAAAGCTCGTTGCCGACGGCGAGATTCCTGGACTTTGAATCAGGAGATCATCGGAGGTTGACGCTGGCGAGTCCTGGAGGTGATGGAGGAGGTTTGGGAGGGGGACATAGGTGGAATGGGGGGGAGATTTGGTGGCCTGAATCACCCTCCGCCAGGACGTCGGTTCTCTGGGGTGGTTTCGGGCTGGGCCGGCGGGGGCTCCGGCGGATCGTCTTGAGGTGGCGCATGTGTTTCCGGCGATTCATTCAACCTCTGCATCGGCTCATTCGGCCCCATCCCCTTCGGGGGTTTGTCGGACCAGGCGAGGCATGCGGAAGAGGCGGCGGAGCATGGCGTTGAGCAAGCTCTTGGTACGTACTACCCCCGGGATTGCACTGAAGTTAGCGGAGACTCCTCCGAAGGCTTGCCGACGGAGAGGAAGACCGAAGCGGGAGGGCTCTCCGCTCTCTCGATTTGTGCAAGTTCGCCGGCGAGGGTTGCTGAAGGGGCTTGGAACGGTCCCAGTAGCTCCGGAGTTCTCGAGGCTGGAATGGCCGGCTGCTCTATCTCTGCTCGACCTCAACTTGCAGACAATGTTATTTGCGGCAACTCTCGAAGCTCTGCGGGAAGGCCAGATTTCATGGTGCCCCTCGTTTCCACAGGCTGTCAGCTCAGACAGTTAGCATGTAAGGAGGGGAGGCAACGAAGGAGAAGATTCAGCCTCTGGAGGGAGCCAGTGGTCAGTGGGGGGGGACAAAGGGATGGTGGTTGGAGGTGGAGGGGAAAGTTTTGAGGACTTTTTCTCTCAGCTCTGGTTGCCTGGAGATCCACACATCCAGCTGCAGAAATCTCAACCACATGCTCGAGCATCTCCACTAAAGCCCAGTATAAAAGGCCACCTCCGGAATCCTAGGGTTCGTGTCCCTCTCACTCTGGTGGCGGCGCATACCGAGCTTCTCTCTGGCTTGCAGTGCCTGGGTCTGGAAGTTCCTGTTGTTCCTGAAGCTTGTGCTCGTGAAGAAGGGATGGGAGATCGTGGAAGGGGAGGAAAGGGCCGTGGGAGAGGGAATGCTACTGGCCAGGATCAATGGCAGAACCAACCCCCTCAACCTCAACAGGGGCAGCCTCAACAACAAGGCATGCATCCGGGGCAGTTTAGCCAGTTCCCTCAGTTCTTTGTTGGGCAAACTCCTTTTGGCTTTGCTCCTGGTGGTATGATGACTCCATGGGGTTTTAATGGCCCTTTCCCTCCTTTCCAACATCCTCCACAGTTTGGTGGGGGCTCCAATCAATGGATTGCCCCTACTATCAATTCTGCTCAGAATCAACAGTTTCAGAGTCAGGGGTTTGACCAGGAGGATAAATCAAAGCCTACCCAGAAAGCTAAGAAAAGCGGGGGTGCTGTGGGAGAGAGGACCAGGTTTTGCTAATCCCAAGGGTCGATGAGCTATTTTGATGGTATTTGCTTGGGGTGTGGGAACTGTGACATTTGCAACTTGCCTGTGAGAAGAAGCCAATGTGTTTCATATGCAAAAGCTTTGGCCATCTTGTGGACAAGTGCCCTGTCAGGAAAAGACCCCATCAGGTTGCTAGATACATTGGTAGTGGTGCTCCTGGACTTGGGTTCTATCATATTGAGATCCCTGAGGTTGTGACTACTCCAATTACTTCAACCAAGAATTGTGGTATTGTGTTGATTGAGGAAGGCTCCTTGTCTGCTAGTGATCTTGCTGAGGAATTTTCAAAAATCTACAAAACCAACTGGCCATGGCAGATTAGAGACTTAGGGGCAGACAATACCTTTCTGGTCAAGTTTCCCCCACATATTGTTGTGGAGCAGGTGATTGGTTATCCCAAATTTGGAGTGTCCAAGCCAGGGGTATGGGTCAAAGTTGAGGCTTGGAATGATGACCCTGAACCTGTGGAATCCTTAAAGAAAGTTTGGATTATCATCACTGGCCTTCAGTCAAAATGGTGTGAATGGAATACTCTTGACCAAGCTGTTTCTGCCTGTGGGATCTTAGTGGATGTAGATTGGTTATCTATTTTCAAAGACAATGCTAAAGAGGTTAGAGTGCTGGTTAAGTGTAGAGACCCTTCCAAGCTTCCTATGGGAAGACTCTTTGAATTCAACAGTCACTTGTTCCAGCTGGGGTTTTCTCTGGATGTCTCTGACTCAAACTTGGATGATGAGGATGATCTTCTCACTGATGAGTTGAATGACCAAAGGAGGGAGAATGAGGAGGGGGCTTCAGGAGGAAATGACAGGGGTGTCTCAAAGGATCCTAATGGCTTCAGGAATTCTGAGCCCAGTCAATCTCAGCAGAACAGGGGAACCCACCAAACTGGGGGAGCTGGTGCTTCTAGAGTTAGGATGTTAGGGGATCAGAATCCTACAAGTGCTGTGTTTAACTTGCTCCTCCAGAAGAAACTGGTTAGTCTGGATTTTCTCAAATTGGGACCACAGGAGAGAAATGTTGAGGAGGTTACCCTTGAGGCCCATCAGGTCTGGGCTGCAGAACAGGAAGAGCAGTTGACTTATGGTGGGGTAAATGTGATCAGTGCCCAGATTGCAGCTTTGCCTGAGGATATCCTACCCTCCTCTGCTGATCTTCAGGGTTTCAGTGAGGGTGCTGCTTCAAACTACAAGAAAAAACAGAAGGTGTGGGGTCCAGTGCAAGCTGTTAGACAGAGTGCTAGGGTGGACAGTTCTAAAAGCATCCTGGAAAAAGCCATGGACTTGAAGAAAGTGGTAAATCTGGATGCTCCCAAATCCATGAAAGGTATAATGCAATCCAATCCTTTTAGTGCTCTAGATGTTGCTGATATTGAGGTGGTTTCTAGAGATATAGGTGTTGTTTTTCCCATTAAGGAGATAGTTGTTAGTAGTTGCTCACCTTCCAACTCTTTGCATGATGTCAAATATTTGGAAGATGAAGCTGATGATTGGATAGAGGTAGTAAATAAATCTCGGGGCAAGCACCCCAAGAAAAAGTTAAAATGATTTGTGCCTTTTGGAATTGCAGGAGCATCTCTACTCCTGGTAGACAGAAATTTTTAGAGTATAACATTTTTCCTTTGCATGTTGACTATATTGGTTTTCAAGAGACTAAGAAAGATAGTTTTAGTAATTCTTTCTTAAAAAATCTTTTAGGTAATAGAAATTTTGCTTGGAACTTCCTGCCCTCTGTTGGGACTGCAGGTGGGATCCTAGTAGGAGTTAATTTAGATCTCTTTGATGTTATTTCTTGGGATATTAAATCCTTCTCTGTTAGTACTGTTCTTAGGAATAAAAGTAATAATGTAGTCTGTAGAATTACTACTGTGTATGGTTCTTCTTATGAAGATAAAAAGCATGAGTTTATTTCTGAACTCCATGATTTTTTTTTAAATTGGGATGGTCTTGCTTTGATTGGGGGAGATTTTAATCTAGTTAGATCTCCTGAGGATAAAAGCAATAGAAATGTAGATTTTAGATGGGTTGATAGATTCAATGCTTGGGTTGAGCTCTGGGCATTGATGGAGATTGGTCTTTCTGGTAGAGCTTTCACCTGGGATAACAATCAGGAGGATCTAATTATGAGTAGGATTGATAGGATTTTTTGTTCCACTCAGTTTGATGCTAGATTCCCTTTAGCTAGTGCTAAAGCTTTGCCTAGGGTGGGCAGTGATCATACCCCCATCATCTGGGATTCAGGAGAGGGGCAGGTGATCAGGACCAAAAAATTTAGGTTTGAAAAATGGTGGGTTGGTAGGCCAGACTTTAAGGATATTGTCATTAAAGCCTGGTCACATAGAGTGAGTAGTTCCAATAGCTTAGATATTTGGCAAGGTAAGGTTAGATGTTTTAGGAGGTTAGCTAAAGGCTGGAATATTAATGTTGAGGCAGCCTTAAGAAGAGATAGGAGGCTTCTTATGGATGAGTATGATGAATTAGATATTAAAGCTGAAACTAATATGTTGTCTTCAGTAGAAAGAGAAAGACTAGATATGATCCTGCAAGACCTTAACTCTTTTTGGATCATGGAAGAAATTAAAGCTAGACAGAGATCTAGAGATAGGAATATTCTTGAGGGTGATAGGAATACATCATATTTCCATGCTGTAGCTAACCAACGTAGGAGGAAAAAACTGATCCATGTTTTAGAGGGTCCTGATGGCCCACATCGAGATAGATGGCATGCTTAAAGTGGCTACTGATTTCTATAAAGACCTGTTCAAGAAAGAAGATAGACCTGACATCTGTTTATGTCAGGACTTCTTTAGTGAGGAGGATAAAATTAGTGCTGATGAGAATCTGTCCTTGTGTGCTCCTTTTATGGAGGAAGAGATTAAGGATGTTGTCTTTGGCTCTTATGGGGAAGGTGCCCCTGGCCCTGATGGCTTGTCTTTCCTTTTTTATCAGACATATTGGGGTATCATCAAAAAGGATCTTTTTTGCTTGTTTCAGGAGTGTTTTGAGGATAAGCTAGATCTGTTTAGGCTTAATTTTGCTATGATTACTTTAATTCCTAAGGAGAATGATGCTAGAGTTATGAAGAAGTTTAGACCCATTAGTTTACTGAATTGCTCCTTTAAAATTTTCACTAAGGTTCTCACCAATAGACTTGCTAAAGTGATTGATAGGATCATCTCTTTGAATCAATCTGCCTTCATTAGAGGCAGATTCATTCTAGAGAGTGTAGTTACTGCTCATGAAGTCATACATGAGGTGCATAGGAAAAAAGATAAGGGTTTAGTTTTCAAAATAGACTATGAGAAGGCTTATGATAGGGTCAATTTAGATTTCCTCTTTGAAATTCTTGCGCTCAGAGGCTTTGATCCTTTCTTTATTAGGCTAATTAAACAGATCTCTCAGGGAGGGTCCATTGGGGTTAGAGTTAATGATGTTGAGAGTAACTTTTTCCTGACTGGCAAAGGCCTTAGGCAAGGAGACCCCATTGCTCCTCTTTTGTTTAATTTTTGCTAGGATGCTCAGTAGGGGGACCCATTCAGGGGCCATCAGAGGTTTGTTCTCTGGTTTTGTCCCTGGTGGGGTAGTTTGTCTTCAGTATGCTGATGATACTCTGCTTTTTCTTGAAAATGATGAGAGAGTAGTTGTGAATCTGAAATGGATACTGACCTGCTTTGAACAGATTTCTGGAATGAGAATTAATTATGCCAAAAGTGAACTCATTCCAATAAACTTAGAGGTGGAGGAATGCCAACCTTTCATTGATATTTTTCAGTGTGTCTTGGGTAGTTTCCAGTGAAATATTTGGGCATCCATCTTCATTATGATAAACTTAGGAGGGAGGATCTTCAACCTTTGGTTGATAACATTCTCCATAGAATTACTGGTTGGAGAGGAAAACTACTTTCTTATGCTGCTAAGAAGTACTTATCCAGGCCTGTCTTTCTAGCATCCCCATTTATTTGCTTTCCTTTTTTAAATTCCCTAAATGGGCTCTGAAAATCTTAGATTCTCATCTTGCCAATTTCTTTTGGAATGATGAGGAAGGTAATCACAAAATTCATTTAGCTAATTGGCCTTCGGTTTGCATGAAAAAAGAGTTTGGAGGTTTGGGCATTCCTAACCTCAAAGATCTCAATTTGTGCTTACTTGGATCCTGGGTTAAGAGGTACATTCAAGGGGAGGGCACCCTTTGGAGGAGAGTTATAGATTCCAAATATCATACTGGATCTCCAAACATCCTGTGTTGTAGGGATGTTCATCCCTCTACCTTCTGGAAAGGGGTGATGTGGGCATCCAGGGCTGTGGCTTTAGGATATAGGTGGCAAGTGGGTAATGGTAGACAGGTTAGATTCTGGGAGGATATCTGGTTTGGTAATTCTCCACTCGCTACTCAATTCTGGGACCTCTATGTTATCTCAAATCAACAAACAAAAACCATTGCTGATTTATGGGATGGGGTTCAGCTTAGATGTGACTTTAGAAGGACCTTTTCTGATCACATGATGGTCCAATGGCTAGAACTTAGAAGCATTGCTGATTCTATCTGTTTGTTGGATTCAGACGACCAACCTGTTTGGCAATATGAAACCTCCGGAGTATACTCTTCTAAATCCATGTATGCTGTGATTAACTTTAGAGGTGTTACTCCTGTTTTTTTGCCTGCAGTTTGGTCTTTAAAAGTTCCCCCCAGGATTCAAATTTTCCTGTGGCTTCTTTCACAGAATAAAATCATGACTAGAGATAACCTTAGGGCCAGGGGGATTCCTAAACCCCTTGAGTGCAATCTCTGCTCTGAGTTTGAGTCTGTGAACCACCTTTTATTTGATTGCATTGTCTCTAAACTTCTCTGGGATGATGTTTTTGAAGTTTTTGCGATTAAAGTAGATAACTTCTTTTTAGTTGCTTCCAAATGGATTGCTACTAAAAGACATTTGCATTTCAATGTTGTGTCTTCAGCTATTCTTTGGAGTATCTGGAACAATAGAAATAATCTAGTTTTTAATGCTTGCTCTTGGATAAATATGAAACAGATTTGGCGCCTCGTCCTGCTGTACCTTCGGAACTGGAAAGTTCCATTCAAAGAGCTGGAGGAGGGGGGTTTTGAGAAGTTCATGGACAAGATGGTCAACAACCTAAAAACGCCCCTAAGGCTCCTGGCGAGTTGAAATGCCCTGGCTTCGGGTGGACTTCCACCTGGAAAGTCAGTGCTGCCTCGACTCACGCTGGGAGAGCGACGGTGGAACACCTGAAGGCACACCCTGAAGATGAAGATTCAGTGCACGTGATCTTTGGGTGATCTGTAGTCTTCAGTGTTCCTTCCGTGTGGTGGCTTGCTGGGTTGTTGTCCTCTGCTCTTTTTGCTTTAGGCTTGTGGCGTTTGCTCTAAGAACTGTGAACTTAGTCCGCTTTAGTTTTAGTTTTTGTCGGTCTCCTAGTTTCGCTGTGTGGAGTTGTGTTTCCTGTTAATTCTGAACTCGGGTGGTCTCGTTTTTAATGAAAATGGGGCTGAGGGAGTGATCCCTTTTCATCTAAAAAACGAAGACTGCTGATCTGTTTTGCCGAGCAGCGATGCACCATAAAAGAAGCCCAGATTGTGAGAGCCCTGGGCCTTGAAGCGCTCCAGGTGGCCCAAAATGCTCGTACCAAGTTGCCTCCATATCTAAAACCATTTGGCGCCAAATACAAACATCACGAATCTTTGTCAAAACAAAAAACATTACTCCCTCTGTTCCAACAGAGGTACTCCCTACGTTCTAAAATAGATGTCTTAAGTTTTTTAAAATTTAAATGAATCTATATACTAAATAGTATCTAGATTCATTCAAATTTTAATAAATCTAAAACATCTATTTTAGGACGGAGGGAGTAGTAGCTTTCAGCTTTTGCTATTTCCTCCTGTCTATATTAATGGACTCAACTTTATCTAGATATGAATATATCTAGTCCAAACTAGTAAAATGTTATGCGTTGTTACGATCTATTCTTTTCTAAAATCATCATGCCCCTTATCATTTTATGCTAAAAAAACACAAGAACAGACCACCCAAAAAACCTATGACTATTAGGAACATGTCATAATACACAATATGAATTCAAACATAAGCAAATGCATATATAAAAAGGCAAAGCAAATCCAACCTACGCCTACATATCAGAGTGACAGCAGAAATTGGAGAAATTATTCTTCAGAGATTTGATAGCCTAATAAAAAATAAAAATAGGATAATAAAAAATACACACAAAAAACATATAAAGGATAAGAAAATCGATTTAATAATTTCCAAAAAAACAATTATTTGGATCAACTAACCTCTTTACGGAAGAACTCAAATAAAGCATCATCTAAATGTATTTTTCGGCATGGCCTTGCATTCTCTTGATATGGAAGAACAAAAAAGTTATGACATACCACCTACAAAAAAAATAAAAAAATAACACGAAAAAGAAAAAGGGATAGAATATGGTACTTTGTCACTTGATGATAAGCCATAATCAAGACTGTCAATATAAGATACTTCACAATCAGGTTTATATATCGTGAACAACATAGTATTGAACTGCCTATTGACAAACTATCACCAAACCTCCTTGTTATGATCACTAAAACAAGACGAGTAATCAGATATCTTATAGTGACCCAAGCAAATCAAACCATGTGACCACACCATCAAAATCATATACAAGTTATCAAACTGAAAGAGACATCATATGGTCAACAAGCATAAGTACGAACATACAACTCATAACAACTAACCTAGTTAATCAAAAACATGTAACCAAAAACATTAGCACAACATGGATATCAACTAAGAATCATGATACAATGAACAGGAAATGTTCAGCATAGCCTGTATATAAACCTCTTCACAGGAATGAATATGCACAGCCACATCCCTACTCTATCTAACTAGTATTTTGGAATAATTTCCAACTGTAGAGTCGAAAAAAAATGAAAAAGTTATGTCAACATAATACTAATTAGGAAGAGACAAAACATAGCCTGAAACTAGGATATTGTGAACTGCAATCATGTTTCAAAGTGTTCTGTTACATGGCCTCAACAGAGAGTCATAGACGCGACAGATATCACTCAAAATAGAACCTATCTCACTCAAAATATCTGCCATCGATATAAAAAGCACTACCATACATCATAAAACTGATACCGTACATGCTATAATAGTGGGGCAATGTGGTATGTGCTAGTGTGAGTTAGGATATCTCAAGCAACATGTTAGGTGCGGTGAGGGTGCGTCATGTTTGGCCTACAAGAACCAGGTCGCAACTATGAAAACAAACAAGCCGAACAGAGGAAATGTAAATTATCCTCCTACCTATCTCTTGCATGGTGTTCTTCCTCAAGACTTCTAGCTTCAAAAATATAATCACTTCACTGGAAATCATGACAAAGGGCAATGGGATACTACATTTTCTATGAAATCAACTAAAATCCTAATGTAATCAACATCCTTGAGCAATAAAAATAAACCATGAACTAAGTTACACTAACACCGAGCTCAAACAAACAAGATCGGAAATACTAAACCAAACGAGCATGAACTCCCCAACGCCAAAATATGAGATCTCCAACTACATGTGTCGCGCTCCCTACAAAAAACTAGGTACTCCCACCGCAGAATCAACACAACCCTACATAGCAAAGACTACAATAGTTATAAAATTTAGTGTATGGGTTACTGCAATTTTTAGATATTGGTAATGAGGTTCAAACTTGTTAAAACGATACCCAAACTTATGGTACTATCATGTAGTATTTGACCTAGAAAAAATCTCAAATGAAAATTTTGTGTATCTGACATGACTTTATACGGAACTGTACTGGCTGTTTATCTAAAATCCCAATAACATAGAGAACTAGCGACCCGCACCACTGAACCTAGCTTCAAATCAGAACACGCACTAGATATGGCCACAAAAAAAGGGAAAAAGGAATCAATGAATCCCTCACATGTCGTGCCCCACGAATAGCAGCAGCGAGGCCAATGCCCGTTCCAAATCGAAGCACAAACTGAGACCTAAAAAAATTAGAGCAACATTACAATAGATGATATTAGAAGGGAGGAGGATGGATGAATACCCATCACAGTGGTAGCGTGCTTGTGTTTCCCGCTACCGAATCGAAGATCTCTATTACGGTCTACGAAGAGGGGCGTGGCCCGCTTCTCTCTTCAATCCAGCTATAGGCGGCTCCGGAGGGGCACCTCCTCCACCAGATGAATCAGGGCCTCGCGAACCGTCGCCCCTGATGGTGCATGGAAGCTTTGTTGGGAGACCCCAAGAGGAAGGTGTGATGAGCACAACAGCAAGTTTTCCCTCAGTAAGAAACCAAGGTTATCGAACCAGTAGGAGGAAGAAAACGACTCAAAAGTGTTCCTAGCAACTTGGAAACCTGCACAACACAAACTCAAGACTTATCCCCAATGAACAGTGAGGTTGTCAATCTCACCGGTTTGCTGAAAACAAAGGGTTAACTAAATGGTGTGGAAGGTAATAGTGGTTTGCAGAAAGGTAAACAGTAACAGTGGAAGATGTGTCAATGGTAAAGATTGGACCGGGGTCCATAGTTCACTAGAGGTGTTCTCCTTAAGATAAACAAACATGGCATGCTGGGTAAACAAATTACAATAGGGCAATTGACAGGATTGAGCAAGGCATAAGAATGCAATACTAGACATTCATGATCCTATGAGATTCGATTGGGCAATACAACAAGATACATAGACCGCCATCCAACTGTATCTATGACTACTAATCCACCATCAGGTTATCATCCGAACCCCCTCCAGTATTAAGTTGCAAGCAACGGATAACTGCTTTAAACAAAGTGTGTAAGGTAAACATTCCACGTGTTCCATGAACAAGAGACCGTTGTTTTCTTCCTAGTGGCAACAACACATCTACAACCTTAGAGATTTCTGTCACTTCCCTTAGATTAAATAGAGGCATGAACCCACTATCGAGCATAAGTACCCCCTCTTGGAGTCACTAGCATCTACTTGGACAAGATAGCTACTAGAAACGGAGAGCATGCAAGATCACAAACAACACAAACATGATAGAACCGATAAGATAGAACCATTAATCAATCTGACATAGTAATCTCAATATCCATCGGATCCCTGCAAACACAACATGCATGATTACAAATAGATGATATTGATCATGAATGGAGATAACAAGATCTAAACATGGTAGCACAAAGGAGGAGATACAGCCATCTAGCTACTGCATGGACCCGTAGTCCAAGGTGGAACTACTCACACTTCATACCGGAGGCTGGCATGATGAAGAAGAAGGCCTCCGGGATGATCTCCCCTTTGGCAGGGTGCCGGGAAGAGCTTCAGATCCCTTCCCCCCGATCTAGGGACGACGGTAGCGGCGGCTACAAACGGTTTCGTGGAAGGTACTTAGGGTTTCTCTATCGGGGAGTCTTTATAGGCGAAGAGGCGAGGCAGGGGGCAGCCAGGGTGCCCGCACCCTCCTAGGCGCGGGCTGAGCCCAGCCGTGCGGCCAGGGGGTGTGGCCCCCTGGTGGCTCCCCTCCGTCTCGTATTCAGGCTCCGTGTTCCCCACGGTAAAATATTGACTTTGGCTTTTGTCCCGTCCAATTCCGAGAATATTGATTTTCTGCCTTTTCTGGAACCAAAAACAAAAGAAAACATGCAACTGGCACTATGGCATCTTGTTAATAGGTTAGTCCAGAAAAACATATAAAAACACCCTCAAAGTGTAGACAAAGCAAAGCAAAGTAGATACTAAACAAGCATGGAACATCAAAAAATATAGATACGTTTCCGATGTATCAAGCATCCCCGAGCTTAACTCCTGCTCGTCCTCGAGTATGTAAGTGATAAAATAAATATTTTTTAGGTGACATGCACCATCAAAATCAAAATCAAACCATTTGCAAACATTGAAAGCTGGGATCAAAGAACTCTAAACATGAGCATGAAATATGGAGTTCTAACAGTAAGATAAAGTAACTATGCGTGCAACATAAAAGGTTACAAACAAAGATCATGAATAACATGCATTGAAAAATGTTTGTTTGTTTCACATACATAAAACATAACATAGTGGCATTCAGCTTGTCCCTCATAGAGTAGCAAATAGATGAATAGGACACCTTCAAAGTTCATAAGAGTGACTAGATACAAATAGCACAAGAACAACTAATATCAACAATATGCATCAATTAATAAGTTTTGGGACAATGCACATAGAACTAAGAATGGCAACTATGCTCTCTTAATTGGTGCCTAAGGATAGAAGGTGAAGACTCAATATAATAGTGGAAGAAAGGACTGATACATTGGAAACGTATCTATAATTTTTGATGATCTATGCTTGTTTAGTATCTACTTTTCTTTACTCGTCCACACTTTGAGGTGATTTTTACATGTTTTTTGGTACTAACCTACTAACAAGTTGCAACAGTGCGAGATGCCTGTTTTCTGCTGTTTTTGGTTCCAGAAAAGTTAGTAAAGAAATTGTTGGAATTATGCCCTAGAGGCAATAATAAAGATGTTATTATTATAATTCTTGTTCATGATAAAGTTTATATTCCATGCTAGAATTGTATTAAGCAGAAACTTTAATACTTGTGTGGTTTGTGAACAACACCGTGTCCCTAGTACGCCTCTATGGACTAGCTCATTGATTAATGATGGTTAAGGTTTCGTAACCATAGACATGAGTTATCGATTAATAATGAGATCATATCATTGGGAGAATGATATGATGGACAGACCCAAACTAAGCAGAGCAATTAGATCGTGTCATCGTGTTCATCTTTGCGAAGCTTTTCTTATGTCAAATATTGTATTCCTTAGACCATGAGATAATGCAACTCCCTGGTATCGGAAGAAAGCTTTGAGGTCATCAAACATCATCCTATGAGAGGGTGATCATAAAGGTGTCTCTCAGGTGATCGGAAAGTACCTGTTGAGTTGTATGTATCGAGATGGGATTTGTCCCTCCCAAGTCGGAGAGATATACTTCGGGCCCACTCGGTAATCGATATCAACATCGCTTGCAAGAATGTGGTTAAGGAGTTAATCATAAAGTGATATCGGATTACGGAACGAGTAAAGTACTTGCTGTGAACGAGATTGAACTAGGTATGCCGGTACCGACGATCGAATCTCGGGCAAGTAAAATATCGCGAGACGAAGGGAATATATATATGGGATTGATTGAATCCTGGCATCGTGGTTCATCCGATATGATCATCGATGAATGTGTGGGAGTCAATATGGGTTTCTGCACCCGTTGATTATTGATAGAAGATCATGTCTGCATATTCTCGAACCCGAAGGGTCACACACTTAACGTGTCTCGACGCTAGGATAGATTGGATAATTGGTTTATGAGTTTTTGTTCGGAGTCTCGGATGAGATCCAGGACGTCACGAGAGGTTCCGGAATGGTCCGGAGAATAAGATTCATATAAGGCAAAGCAGATTTTGGAGTTCGGAATTGTTTCGGGTTATTCGGTATTGTACCGGAAGCTTCTAGAACCTTCCGGAGTGGGACCAACGTGGCCCCACTTGTCGGGAGGGGGCGTGGGCCTATGAGGGAGTGCCCTGGCCGCATTGGGCCAGGGGCACAAGGCCCCATAGGCCCAGCCGGCCAAGCCCTAGGGGAAACCCTAGGGGAGCTTCTAGAAGGGGGGAACTTGCCCCCGACTCCTCCCTCCTTTGCCGCCGGCCCTAGGGCTTGGGGGAGGGGCAAGGGCCAGCCATCCACCCCTCTATATAAATAGGGCTGGGGGCGCACCCTCCACACACCACCTCCTCAAGCCCTAGCCGCCCTGCTGCCCTCCTCTCTCTCTCCCTCCCGATTGCGCGTAGGCGAAGCCCTGCCGCAGAAACTCTCCACCGCTTGCACCACGCCGTCGTGTTGTAGATCCAACCTATCTCTCCATCCCACTTGCTGGACCGAGGAAGGAGGAGACATCGAGGTGTCGTACGTGTGCATCTCTCGGAGGCATCGCCACTTGCGATGTTGGATCGGATCGGATCGCGAGGAGGAGAAGCGAGTACGACTACATCAACCACGCTCGCTGAGCGTTCACATCTTGAATCTTCAAGGGTATGAAGATATCATCTATTCCCCTCATTGTTTGCATCTCCTAGATTAGATCTTGGTTTCCCCGTTCGCATCCGTAGAATTTTTTTGATTTACTATGCTGTGAAACCCTTCAGTGGTATCAGAGCTAGATCTATGCGTAGATGTGTTTCACGAGTAGAACGCGACATGCTTGTTGCGGGCGTTGATGTTTTCTGTTGCAAACCTCTTGTTTGTGTACTTCTTATGACGCGACACAGTGAGATCGAAGCGGTCCAGGTCAACTTTATGCGACCTCGTTCGCGAGACCGGCTCCGCACTTGACGTGTGGCTTGTTCCACACATGCGGGTGGTGGATGCCAGTTTCTCTCACTATAGTTGTCATGGGATTTACACCGGAGTTTGGCAACCATAATATCACCATTGTGGCTTTCCGTAGGTAAGAATCGTTCTTAGCTTGTTACTCCCATAAGCCACGTAAAACATGCAACAACAAAGTAGAGGCGTCTAACTTGTTTTTGCAGGGAGTGTTTTCTGTGATATGGTATGGACCAAGATGTGATGTGTATGTTGTATGCAATGATCATGTTTTGTAATGTTTCACGACTTGCATTTCGATGAGTACACAACCGGAAGGATCCATATGGTTGTCTTTATAATTGTGTATGACCTGTGTGTCAACTTCTTATACGCCATGTAATAGCTTTACTTTATCGCTAAGTAGTTAGCAATAGTTGTAGTTGCTATTCGTGGTGGAGCCAATCATGGTGGAGTGATGGAGATCATGCTGGCACGCACAAGATGGAGATCATTGCGCGAAGATTGGCTATACCATGTCACATAAATTTATATGCATGTGATGTTTATCCTTTTATGTATCTTATTATGCTTAGATCACGACAGTAGCATTATAAGATGATTCCTCACTTAAAGATCAAGATAAAACTGTGTTCTCCCCATGTATGCACCGTTGCGAAAGTTCGTCGTGTTCAAGCATCACGTGATGATCGGGTGCTATAAACTCTACGTTCACATACAACGGGTGCAAGCCAGTTTTGCACACGCGGAAATACTTGGGTTTGACTTAACGTGCCTAGCATGTACAGACATGGCCTCGGAACACATGAACCGAAAGGTTAAGCATGAGTCATATGAATGATATGATCGACACTTCGTTGTCCACCATTGAAACCACATCTCTTCTCGTGAAGATCGGATTAGGTGTGGTGAATTTGGATCATGTTCACTAAACAACTTGAGGGATGTTGAATTTAGTGGGAGTTCATCTAGTAATTTGATTAAGTTGAACTAGTTATCATGAACATAGTCTAAATTGTACTTGCAAATTTTGTAGATCAAATGGCTAAGTCCAACTTCAACTTCAACGTTTTTGCTGAGAAAGAAAAGCTTAAGAACAATGGGTCTAACTTCACCAACTGGTTTCGCAATCTGAGAATCATTCTCTCCGGCGGACAGAAGGACTATGTCCTTGAGAAAGCGCTAGGTGGCGCCCCTGCTGTAGATGCGCCGGCTGATGAGAAAGCTGTTTATCAGTCGCGCAAAGATGATTATGGTGTGATTAAGAGCACCATGTTGTTTGCTATGGAATCGGACCTTCAAAATTGTTTTGAAGATTTCCCCGGGCCCTTTGAGATTCTTGACGAACTGAAAACTATGTTTCAGACTCAGGCCCGTTCTGAGAGATATGAGATCTCTGAGAAATTCTTTAATTGCAAGATGGAGGAAGGGAGTTCCGTTAGTGAGCACGCCATAAAGATGTCGGGCTACACTCAACGCCTTGAGCAACTGGACTGCAAGATTCCAGAGGAGCTCAAGATTGATAGGGTTCTGCAATCACTCTCTCCTAGCTACAAAGGTTTTGTAGTTACTCATAATCAGATTGGTTCCACTGATACGATCACCGAGCTCTTCGATAAGCTGAAAGCTGCGGAGGTGGACATCAAGAAGGATAATCATGTGTTGATGGTCAACAAGCCCCCCAGCTTTAAGAAAGGTAAGGGTGCAAAGAATCCCTTCAAGAAAGGCGGCGACAAGCGCGTTGCCCCTGCTGAGAAGAAGCTCAAGTTTGGACCTAAGCCGGACACTGAGTGCTTCTATTGCAAGGACAAGGGTCACTGGAAGCACAACTGTCCGAAGTACTTATCGGACAAGAAGGCTGGCACCATCAAAGGTATATTTGATATACATGTTATTGATGTTTTCCTTACTAGCCCTCATTGTAGTGCCTGGGTATTTAATACTGGTTCAGTTGCTAATATTTGTAACTCGAAACAGGAGCTACGGAATAGATGGCGGCTGGCTAGGGATGAGGTGACGATGCGCGTTGGCAACGGATCAAGAGTTAATGTGATGGCCGTTGTTGGAACAAATCTTGTTAGTTTGTAGTTCATCGTGTTTGTTTGTTCAAGTTGTTCATGTAATCGAGTCGTCCGGCCGGAAAGCTGCGAAGTGTACACACATGGAGATGCGATCAGTGTGTATATAAGCTAACAGTCTGGTATAGGGAGATAAGTACGTGCAAATGCTAGCTAGGAGAATTGCTCAAATGTACCAGCGGAAGACTAGTTTTAGTTATGACCAAGTTTAGTCAAAAGAGAAGGTGCATGCGTGCGCATTCCTTGCATTGTTTACCGCGCAGTCGTGTGCCCATTGTGCTTAGGAATAGGTCAGATGGTTAGCAAGTGTGTGCGTGATAGTTATCTGGTTAGTGGGTGCGTGTCATCCTATGAGTGTGACTATTTAAACCCATGTAATCAGCTGAGTTGATGAGTCGAGAAATACAGAGAAAAAGCACAAGGCGTGTGCTGCGAAAATGTGTGTGTTTTTCATCTTCTCCACCATATATTTGTGTGTGTATCTTGGGCAAATCCATCATTTGGTATCAGAGCCACATGGGAGGTTCGATTCTTCATCGCCGTCAAGCTGCGTCGCGTGCGAAGGAGGAGATGTGTTGTTCGGTAAGTTGCGTCGCCGGCGGCAAGGAGGTGGTGGCCAAGGTGCAGAGGCCATCGCCATCAGGAGTTCCTCGGCCATGTCTGAGTCGTCGACCAGGTGCGTCATCGGCGGCAACATGGAGGCAAGTCACCGGCGAGCTGCGTCACTGGTGGCGAACATGGAGGTAGGTCAGCGGCGAGTTGCGGCACCGGCGGCGAACATGCGGCAGCGAGCGCATCACGGCGGCGCGCTCGTGGTGAAGGCGTAGGAGGTGTGTTCCCCGTCAAGGCCACCGGCGACGGCGACAAATCGGTGTGGCAAGATGGCAAAGGAGGTCGTCTATGCGCTGCATTGACGACATCGACGACCACAGGCTTCAAGGGAGAAATAAATAACAACAAGATTTGCCCAAGAGCTTTCGGCACGCTCTCCTTAGTTTTACCTTCGGGATTAGTTTTAAACCTCAATAAATGTTATTATGTGCCTGTGTTGAGCATGAACATCATATCTGGATCGTGTTTATTGCAAGACGGTTATTCATTTAAATCTGAGAATAATGGTTGTTCTATTTATATGAGTAACATCTTTTATGGTCATGCACCTGTTGTGAATGGTTTATTTCTTCTGAATCTCGAAAGGGATGAAACACACATCCATAACATTGAGGCTAAGAGATGCAAGGTAGATAGTGATAATACTACTTATTTGTGGCACTGCCGTCTAGGTCATATTGGTGTAAAACGCATGAAGAAACTCCATTCTGATGGACTTTTGGAGTCTCTTGATTTTGAATCATTTCACACATGCGAGCCATGCCTCATGGGCAAGATGATCAAAACCTCGTTCTCCGGAATGATGGAGCGAGCAACGGACTTGTTGGAAATCATACATACCGATATATGCGGACCGATGAGTGTTTCGACGCGCGGTGGATATCGCTACTTTCTTACTTTTACTGATGACTTAAGTAGATATGGGTATATCTACTTAATGAAACATAAATCTGAAACATTTGAAAAGTTCAAAGAATTTCAGAATGAAGTGGAAAACCATCGTAACAAAAAAATAAATTTCTACGATCCGATCGTGGAGGTGAATATTTGAGTTATGATTTTCTCACGCATCTTAAAGCAAGCGGAATAGTTTCGCAACTCACGCCACCCGGAACACCACAACGCAATGGTGTGTCTGAACGCCGGAATCGAACTCTATTAGATATGGTGAGATATGTCTCTTATAGATTTGCCGTTATCATTTTGGGGTTATGCATTAGAAACCGCTGCATTCACTTTAAATAGGGCACCATCTAAATCCGTTGAGACGACACCGTATGAACTGTGGTTTGGTGTTAAACATAAGTTGTCGTTTCTTAAAGTTTAGGGATGCGAAGCTTACGTCAATAAGTTGATGCCGGACAAGCTCGAACCCAAAGCGGAGAAATGCGTCTTCATAGGATACCCTAAGAAAACTATTGGGTATACCTTCTATCACAGATCCGAAGGCAAAGTGTTTGTCGCAAATAATGGATCCTTTCTTGAGAAGGAGTTTCTCTCGAAAGAAGTGAGTGTTGGAGATATGCCCTAGAGGCAATAATAAATGTAGTTATTATTATATCTTTGTGTTTATGATAAATGTTTACATTCATGCTATAATAGTATTAACAAGGAAACATTAATACTTGTGTGATTTGTAAACTTAAATTGAAGTCCCTAGTAAAGCCTCTTCATAATACTAGCTTGTTGGTTAATAAATGATTGTGGCTTCCCTATCATGAACATTGAGATGTTATTAACAACAAGATCATATCGTTAGGAGAATGATATGGTGGACATACTCCTATAGATAAGCGTAGCATAAAGATCAAGTCATTTTAATAGTTCAATTGCTATATGCTTTCTGATACATAGTAACCTAATTCCTTCGACCATGAGATCATGCATGTCACCTTCACCAGAAGGATGCTTTGATGACATCAAACACCACACCGTAACTGGGTGGCTATAAAGGTGGCATTGAGTGTTCGGAAAGTATTGGTTGAGACACATGGATCAAGAGTGGGATTTGTCCATCCATATGACAGATAGATATACTCTGGGCCCTCTCGGTGAAATGTCATCCAATTAGCTTGCAAGCATGTGACTGGCTCACAAGGGATCACATATCACGGGAACGAGAAAAGAGTACTTATCAGTAACGAGGTTGAACTAGGTATGCAGAGATACCTACGATCATAACCTCGGAAAATTAAACTATCGTGAGACAAAGGGAAATTGGTATCGTATGTAAGTGGTTCATTCGATCGCAAAGTAATCATAGAAATATGTGGGAGCCATATGAATTTCCAGATTCCTCTATTGGTTATTGTTCGGAGAAGTGTCTCGATCATGTCCGCATAATTCACGAACCGTAGGGAGACACACTTAAGGATTCGACGTTGTTTGAGTAGTTATGGAATGATGAGTAAGAGACCGAATGTTGTTCGGAGTCTCGGATGGGATCCGGGATATCACGAGGAGATCCGGAATGGTCCGGAGAATAATATTCATATAAGGAAAGTCCTGTTCGGGGTTGGAGAATGGTTCCGGTGTTTTCATCGGGAATGTTCTAGAAGGTTCCGGAATGTCCGGCACTCCGAGGGGAAGGGTACATGAATGTGTCATAACAAGTTGGAATGATTGCATCATGTACTAGGTGTCATCGCTGAACAAAATAAAGGGTTTAATCAAATCCTAGTTTGAAAAGTCAAACACCAATTTGAAAAGTCAAACGGCTATTTTGGAAGGTGGAGGGGAAGTAGGAAACCTACTTGGGGAGGAGTTCCTCCCCTCCACCGCCGGCCCACTTGGGAAACCGAGTTGGGGAGGGACTCCCCTCCCCTGGCGCGCCCCCTCCACCTATATAAGGAGGGGCAGGGCTGCCCCTCCAAGTACACAACACCTCCACCCAAAACCCTAGCTCCTAGCCGCCGCCCTCCATAGCCGCCACCGGCCTAGGGCAACTCGCCGCCGCCGCCTAGGTCAAACCCTAGCCGCCGGCCTTGCCCCCTCCTTGGTGTGTCTAAACCCTAGATCACCGAGGGCTCTCTCATAGTCCACCATACTCGCTCCGGCTTAAGGCGAAGCCCTGCGAGATCTCCCCTCTACTTCCGGTACCACGCCGTTATGCTGCCGGAATCGCGAGGAGAGTGCTACAACCTCCGCTGCCTGCTGGAATGTAACACCCTCAGAATCGGACCTATGCAAGTTTGAGCAAAATTCGCCAATCCCGCATAGAAACGATTCAAAGGTGCCCACCAGGCACTTTCGTGCGGGTGGAAAACGAAGTAATAACATTACACAACAGTCCTCGATGGGACCCACAGAACAGATATATATATAAAATGACTCAATGAGCCAAGAATACAGATACGATACAAAGATCCAAATCACCTTTAAAGCGATAGGCGTCCGCTACGGACAAGATGCAAATGGGGCTAAGAGCCACGAAGAATAACCAATGGCGCCCATAACCCTGCCTGGCCAAGCGGAAGGGTAACCCCGCTAACGACGTCGATCTCAAACCTGCTTAAACAAAAGGTGCCGCAAAGGGCAAAGGAAAAAGAAGGAGCCAAGATCGAGGCCGATTGCAGCGAGGCTAGAATTCGGTCCTCGCCTACATAGGTATGGTGGATCGGCGGCAAAGATGCACTAAACAACCTATAGAGACTCGATACAACCTCGGCAATCAGAGAGGGGTAAGAAAGACCTAGGCGGAACCAACACGATACTACCATCAAACAAACCCATCCTGGTGTTTCCCCCTCGAGACCAAACGAGGAAGTCAACCGAGGAACTCACACAGTTGGCAGTTTTACTTATTCAGTTATAGTTGCGGCACTTTACTAGTCAGGTTAAGATAATCACGATAAAGTAGCGATGGGCACTTTTAGTTAACCATTCCGTGATAGTTGCAACAATTACTAATCAGGTACAGATAGCATGAGATAAACCCAAAACCCAGCAGTTGTTGGTACTTTAATTCAGCCATTCCGTTGTAGTTGCAATACTTACTAGTCAGATACAATTGTCGCAGGCGACATCCAAACAAGCAATTGTGGGCAGTATTAATTAGCCATTCCATTATAGTGAAGCTGATTACTAGTCATTATAAGTCAAATTTATAGCAGTAAACTTTAGTTATGCTTGTCTATGATCGAGATACTGTGCTCCAAGTCGTCCATATCCACGGACACGGCTTTCAGAAAGTTTTACCCGGCCGGGGTGCACCAATAGCAACACACGCTCGATCAACCTCGGAAAAACCAAATCAAAACCCAACGAGGCTTTCACGACTGAACAATCACAGGATTCAGAGATATTTCAGGGGAGGGCCACCTTGTAGTACACCCAACGGTAAGCAAGGTTCGAGACGGACCCAAGGTTTGTGGGGCGGCAACGATGCCAGATCCCCAAACGGGATGCCGATACCACGTAAACGGGTCACAATTCCTAACAGATGCAGTGTGCTCCTCGCACAATTTAAATAGAAAGTAGCATGGCATAAGTACAGGATAGTAAATAAAACCTCAAACTAGTTTGTGGCCCCAAGAAATAAGTCCGAATCAAGCTCGTGGGGGTCCCATATACCTCCGGATGTGGATAGCGATAAATCAAGGAACAGTATCAAGTACTCGGGGTCTTCACGGACAAGTGGGCGTTCGAAACCAAATATTATCTATCACCCACCGATGCCTCTGCTTATTTCAATTTTAGTTGTTAAACAGAATTAAAGTGAACAATAAGTAAAACTAGGATCATCTCCAACATCAACATGCGGCAATACATCGAATCGTGGCATATGACGACACACATCGCACTTGAGCAAGCAACTACGACGCGCTAAGTCCAACTATCTACCAAACAACGGTAATAGGGTGTGTCCAAGGCAATATAGGGCTGCACGGTATATCAGTGCGGAAACTAAAGCATCGCAACACGATAGCAATAGATCAACGGGAGGAAGTAAATACTATAAAAGTAAGATAGGTAGAAAGGGGAGATGCTGCTTTGAAAACATTGTCGAAGGGTTCATCCAAGATCGGACGAAGCTCACATCAACTCAACGGCCTTATCCGCGAAGAAGCAAATCGCTAGAAGAAACACCGGATGTTATTTAATACAACGGCGAAGATCGGCATGATGCATGTATGATGGATGACATGGCAAAGGTGCGATGCAATTAGGTCATATTAAGCGGAACCGGGGTCCCGACAATTAATTAGGTGGTTCAAGTTATTTAGAAGCCCCTCAAATTAAATGTTGTTTTAGCATGGTAAAAGATGGCACCGGTTCGTTACACAAGTTTAAATGAGGCCAAGATAAGGCTAGATTTGCCCGCATATGGGCCCCATATTTAATTATTAGGTGAATCGGCCTAAGGCCCCCAAACCACAGATATGCATGCGAGATGAATGATTCAATATGCAACAAGTTGTTATGATGTTATAAAATAGGGTTTCGAGAAGGGGTTCACACATTAGGGGTCGAAGCTCTTGGGGTTCCAGGGGTTCCGGGGTCGGGCTCAGGGTCCAGGGTTCGACGGTTCCGTTCTCGGCTCCGGGGTTAGGGTCTCGGATCGGGGTAGATCTCGCGTTCCGGGAAGAAGTACTTGGCGTTCTGCGTCGGCGCCGTACCGTCCGTGTTCTCGAGCGCCGCATCCGAGGAGGAGTACTTGTCGCACAATTGTCTTCGGATCCGTGTAGACAGTCATGGCGTCCCTGAGGGAGTACTTGTCGTATCCGCGGTGGTGTGCATGTCGAACCGGTGGCGATCTCGGCGGTCATCGGGTCCCTGGTCATCGAGAGATCTTGGCGGTTATCGGGCGGAAACGGCCCTCGGCGAACTGGTCGATCCCATGACGGGCGTATTTGGCGTCCTCGTGGAATCCTTGTCGACTGCGGCGATGATCTCAAGTTCGGGGTCTCGGCCCACCGACTTGATGGTTATTGAAGGGCTTGGCGGCACGAATCACAGTCGATGGCGTGGTGTCCGCGAACGGCGAGATGGGACCGCAAGGCCCTTGTTGGATTCACCAGTACAGGGGGCCTCACGCTGCAACACTCGGCGCCACGGACAAAGATGGACGCGCCGGCAGACGCGAGTTCCGGGCGGCAAGGCGAAGCTCGGAGGCACCGTGAGGAGGCCGGCAGCGAGGCCGAGGGGAGCGCTGGTCGCGCGGGCGCGGCGAACATGAGGGGCGGCGTGGCAGGGCCCGGCAGCGGCGTCGGCGTCAACGCGCGGAGGAGGAACGACGGCGGGGGCATGAGCTTGAGCCGGCGGCGGTTCTGGCAGCGGCGCTGGGCCGGGCCAAGACGCGGCGGCAGCGACGGGGCGCCGCTGGGCGCAGTGGGACCGGCTGGCTAAGCAGGCCAGGTTAGTGAAAAGCGGAGGGCTCGCCGGAGATGGAAGGAGGCAGAGCCTTGAGGCGAAGCGAGGCACCAGAGGAAGGCCGTGGCGCAAGCAAAGCGGCAGCGGCTGCGCGAGGCGAGTCGAGGCGGGAGAGCTTGGGACTGGTGGCGAGGCGAGCCGCGCCATGGCCGAGGCGGGACGCCGGAGTTGGTGGAGGACATGGCGCGATGGAGGCGGGTTGAGACGGCAGCCGGCGAGCGGGAGGGTGAGGGGAAGCCGGAGAGGAGCGGCAGTGAGGTGGCGCTTCGGCCGGAGGAGAGGGAGCAGCCGTGGCTGGGAGGAGGAGGATGCGGGCGAGGCGTGCTGCCGGGGTGAGGCCATGGAGAGAGGCGTGAGGAGAGAGAGAAGTGGGACCGGGGGTGTGGGAGCGTGTGGGGCCCAGTGGCAGGGGCGCGTGGGGGCCCTGGGTGAGTGCTGCTGTGTGCTTGTAGTGTGTGCGCTGGGGGGGGAGTCTGGGGGGTGGTGGGGTGAGTTTGGTGAGAGAGAGAGGGGTTGGGTGATGTGGCGATTAGGATTGGGTAGAGGGGGAGAGAGGGTGAGGTGGCGTTAGGGGATTGGGTGGGGTGATGTGGCCAAGGGGTGTGGGTAGACTAGTTGGTAACTTTAGGATTTAGGAGCGGTGTAGTTGGACCGTTTTAAAATCTGGGGCGGTCGTTCGGGTCGGGTTGGCCCGTTCGACTGCCCCTACTAAAATAAATATAAATTTTATTTATTTCAAACAAAACTTTTGCAATCCGATATCAGGCAAACAAAAATATTACGGCGAACCGCATGTTGATGTTTGAATCAAGAGGGGGCGTTTTATAAAACAAAACGGGTGTTGCGAGAATAGTTTTGGCAAACAATGCATGATGATGACGATGCAATGCACAAATTAAACGCGATTTTCTAGTAGTGGTTTTGCGGGATGCCACATGGAACAAGGGAGAGGAAGGTCTTCGTTGAGTACCGAACGTGTGACCGACTGCGGAAGAGCTGCCGGAACGCAGCGCCGGAAGGATCGTCTACGCGATCTTGAGATCAGCAAGAGTATGACTACATCACCCACGAGAATCCGCTCTCATTAAACACTTTGGAATCTTCGAGGGTGAGTTATTCCATCGACTCGTTGCTACAATCTAGTAGATAGATCTTGGCTTGTTTGTTTGTATGCGATAGAAATTTTTTGTTTTACATGCTACGAAACCCAACAGTGAGTGGGAGGAAAGTAGAGCTAGACGAGGTTGTTGAACCTTCTCTTGAGTTGGAGAGTAGCGCAGCACCTGAAATTGTTCCAGTGTCGTCTGCACCGACAATAGAGGAAGCTAATGACAAGGATCATGAAGCTTCGGACGATGCTACTACTGAACATCGCAGGTCGACAAGGTCGAGTGCCCCTCCTGAGTGGTATGGCAACCATGTCTTAAATGTCTTGTTAGTAGATGACAGTGAACCTGCGAACTATGAGGAAGCGATGATGAGCCCAGACTCTGAGAAATGGCAAGAGGCTATGAAATACGAATTGGGATCCATGAGCGAAAACCAAGTATGGAGTTTGGTGGACCATCCTAGCGACCGAAAGGCCGTTGAGTGCAAATGGATATTCAAGAAGAAAACAGACGCGGACGGTAATGTTACTGTCTACAAAGCACGGCTTGTCGCGAAAGGTTTTCGACAAATTCAAGGTGTTGACTACGATGAGACTTTCTCTCCCGTAGCGATGTTTAAGTCTATTCGGATTTTATTAGCAATTGCTGCGTTTCATGATTATGAAATATGGCAGATGGATGTCAAGACTGCGTTCCTCAATGGCAACATTGATGAAGAGTTGTATATGATGCAACCCGAAGGTTTTGTCGATCCTAAGGATGTTGATAAGGTGTGCAAACTTCAGCGTTCCATTTATGGACTGAAGCAAGCATCTCGGAGTTGGAACCTTCATTTTGATCAAGTGATCAAGAGCTTTGGATTTGTTCCAAATTGCTACGAAGCTTGTATCTACAAGAAAGTGAGTGGGAATTCAGTGACATTTCTGGTACTATATGTGGATGACATATTGATTATTGGAAATGACTTTGACATGCTTAACAATGTGAAGAGTTATTTGAACAAATGTTTTTCAATGAAAGACCTAGGGGAAGCTGCTTATATATTGGGCATCAAAATCTATAGAGATAGACAAAGACGCCTGATAGCTTTAAGCCAAAGTACATACCTAGACAAAGTTCTGAAAAGGTTCAGAATGTATAAGGAAAATAAAGGTTCAGTGCCTATGTTGTCAGGTAATATATTGAGCAGGGCTCAGTGTCCAGCTACGGTAAATGATCGAGAAGCTATGAGCAAAGTGCCTTATGCCTCGGCCATAGGTTCTATCATGTATGCCATGCTGTGTACTAGACCGGATGTGTCCAATGCTCTTAGTTTGACGAGTAGATACCAAAGTGATCCAGGAGTGGAACACTGGACAGCCGTGAAGAACATCCTAAAGTATTTAAATAGAACTAAAGAAATGTTCTTAGTCTATGGAGGTGATGAACAACTCGACGTAAAGGGTTACGTCGACGCTAGTTTTGACACCGACAAGGATGTTCTAAATCTCAGACAGGATACGTTTATATTTTGAATGGAGGAGCTGTGAGCTGGAGAAGCTGCAAGCAAAGCGTAATCGGATCTGATGAGAAGCGGAATACATGGCTGCTGCAGAAGCGTCAAGTGAAGGAGTTTGGATCAGGAACTTCATAACTGAGCTTGGTGTGGTTCCAAGTGCCTTGGACCCACTAGAGATATTGTGTGCCAACACTGGCGCCATAGCACTGGCTAAGGAACCAAGATATCATCCAAAGACCAAGCATATCAACCGCAAGTTTCATGTAATCCGAGATTATGTAACAGATGGAGATCTGAAGATTAACAAAGTACATACAGATCTGAATGTCGCAGATCCATTGACTAAACCTCTTCCACGAGCAAAACATGATCAACACCTTAGTGCCATGGGTGTTAGATTGTTGCCAGATGTAAACTAGATTATTGACTCTAGTGCAAGTGGGAGACTGTTGGAATTATGCCCTAGAGGCAATAATAAAGATGTTATTATTATAATTCTTGTTCATGATAAAGTTTATATTCCATGCTAGAATTGTATTAAGCGGAAACTTTAATACTTGTGTGGTTTGTGAACAACACCGTGTCCCTAGTACGCCTCTATGGACTAGCTCATTGATTAATGATGGTTAAGGTTTCCTAACCATAGACATGAGTATCAATTAATAATGAGATCATATCATTGGGAGAATGATATGATGGACAGACCCAAACTAAGCAGAGCAATTAGATCGTGTCATCGTGTTCATCTTTGCGAAGCTTTTCTTATGTCAAATATTGTATTCCTTAGACCATGAGATAATGCAACTCCCTGGTATCGGAAGAAAGCTTTGAGGTCATCAAACATCATCCTATGAGAGGGTGATCATAAAGGTGTCTCTCAGGTGATCGGAAAGTACCTGTTGAGTTGTATGTATCGAGATGGGATTTGTCGGCACCCCTTTTGTTTAAGCAGGTTTGAGATCGACGTCGTTAGCAGGGTTACCCTTCCGGCTTGGCCTGGGCAGGGTTATGGACGCCATTGGTTATTCTTCAGGGCTCTTAGCCCCATTTGCTTCTTGTCCGTAGTCGGACGCTCTACCATTTTCAAGGTGATTTGGATCTTGTATATTATATCTGTATTCTTGACTCATGGAGTCGCTGTTATATATATCTCGCTCATGGGTCCCATCGAGGACTGTTGTGTAATGTTATTGCTTTTCCACCCGCACAAAGTGCTGGTGGGCACCTTTGAATCGTTTCTATGCGGGTTTGGTGAATTTTGCCTAAACTTGCATAGGTCCGATCGAGGGTGTTATAGAGTGGTATCGAGCTCAGATGCGATACCCACAAGTCGACTGTAGGATAACCTAGCTAACGGCCGAAGTAGAGTGTCAAAACTATTTTCGCAAAATCGGTTGGATAGTTCTGATTAGGTCTGATTTTACTCCTTACCCCTCTGCTGTTCCCCTCTTACCCCTACGTGTTTTGAATCCGCTCTCTTCTCGTTCTTCGAGTCCAGGAATTCTCGTGGTTGGGTTTCCGTCGTATCTTCAGGGTTTCGCTTCCTCCTCCGATAACGGTGTTCGCCATCCGGTGTTCAAGCTGCCTGAGGAATCCGTCTGCTGTGGTACCATTCTTCATTCCTTGTCCTTTGTTGTGCCTTCCGGTGTTTTCTGACGCGACGACATCATCTATGCCAGATCCGATGCAGAGTCTGCATCACTCCTGTGTTTTCCGAACCTCGCTTGCCGAGATCTTCAGTCTGATTCCGAGAACGGTTGCAAGCTTTTCCACTGATTGTGCGGAGTAATAGTTTGGGTGCGTGATGGATTGGCCCCCATGCCGACTACCCCTTCTATTCGCTTGTGTACATTGAAGTGGACGAGAATGCATCGGTTCCCTCTTTCCATCGAAGTTAGGGGTAGCTTTATTTGTTGATGCCTCTACCTTTGACCTTTTGTTCCGGAGTGTTCTCCCGACGATCACGGACAACGAACTCTTGTTAGTGGTGTCGCGAGGATCTACACAAAGCGCGAAGACGGAGAACGCCGACCTTCCTTCCGGTACCATGAGGCGGATATCGAGGGCGAGATCCCTTGTTAGTGGTGTCGAATTGTGGCATCCCGCAAAACCACTACTAGAAAATCGCGTCGAATTTGTGCATTGCATCGTCATCATCATGCATTGTTTGCCAAAACTATTTTCGCAAAGCCCGTTTTATTTTCTAAAACGCCCCAACTTTTATTCAAACGCCAAACCCCCGGAAGTTCCGGATATTTGGTTTGTCGAAAACTATTTATAAAAGTTATTTGGAAACAAATAAATATATTAAATTATTTTAGTGGGGCAGTCGAACGGGCCGAAGCGACCGAACGACCGCCCCAGAAATATTAATCGGCCCAACCTGTCCCGCCCCTAAATCCTAAACTCACCAACTATTCTACCCCACCCCCCTTGGCCACATCACTCCCACCTATCCCATCGCGACACCTCACCTTCCCTCACCCCTCACACCACTCAGAACCTGCCACCTCACCACCCCAAACCCCACTCCCTCTCTCCACCTCTCTCCTCCACCACACAAACCCCCCACACCCAACACACACTAGCACACACAGCTGCACACGACGATCCCACCTCCTCGCCGTGGTGGCCCACCGGACCCACTTCCCACTCGGCGGGCCCCGCCCTCCAGATCCCACCTCCTGCCACCCCACGCCACGATCCCCGCCTCCTCACGCGCTTCCGCCGCCTCACCTTCTTCCTCCTCTCCGCCATTGCCGCCAAGTCCTCCCCACCGCTCTCGCCTCTTCCCGCCTCCCCATGACACTTTCGCCTCCTGCTCACACCCGTCGCCAGAGCCGCCGAGCCACCCGCCTCTCGCCCGCCCGCCCACCTCATGCGAACCGCCGCCGGTCGCCCGATGCTGCGACTGCCCCTCCGCCTCGAGCCCTCTCGCGCTGCGGCCCCGCGCTGCTCGCCGCCACCACTGCCGCCTCGAGCCGCTTCTCGCCTCCAGGCGCCCGCCGGCCTCACGCGCCGCCGCCCCGCAGCCGCCGCTGCTCCGCCGCTGGCTCGCCACTGCGCCGCTCTGCGCCTCCGCCGCTGCCGCCGCCCCGCCTAGCCTCTCCTCGCCAAGCCGCGCTGCCGCCCAGCCGCCCCCGCCGCCCGACCCGAGCCGCAATGCTGCCTGCCCGTCAAGGCAGCCCCTCCGTCGCCAGCGCCTCCATGGTCCCACGACGAGCCCGCCGTACCTCGCCAACCCAGAGCCCGCGGCCTCCACCAGCTCCGGCCGTGCCCGCGATCGCCGCAGATCCTGACCCGGCCGCCTCATGGCGCAAGCCGCCATGGCCCACCTCGTCTTAGGGGTTGAGCCGTTGTGCTCCTTCGGTCTTTGTCGTTCCGGCAAGCGAGGTCATGTGAACCGCCAAGATCGCCCCGTTGGTACCACTCGAGTTCGACAACGGCAAAGGTCGTCGAGGACCCTAGCACTTCGCACTGCCGATGACCAAGCTTCCGACGCCGATCCGTGACCAAGGCCACGCCAGACCCGAACTGAAGAAACCCCAAGATCGCCATGGAACGAAACAAGCACCACCACGCCAGCAGGGTTTTTTCGAACAAGATCTTCGTCGGAAACTCGGGCGAGGACGCCAAGTCGCCAAGGCCTACCTCACGGGCGGTGAACCTGACCCCGATGAACCATGATCTACGCTACGGACAGCAAGCCCTGAGTGAAACCAACAAGACCTATCGCGGACGCCGAGATCTACAATCGACCCGAGGACACCGAGACCTGACGCGACAAGTGCTTCACCCCGAACCTCGGAACCCCGATGCAACAAGATCTGCCCCGTGACCGAGAACGTTTCCGCCGAACCCCCGAACCCCAGATCCGTCGAACCCTGAGACCGATCCCGAACCCCGGAACCCAAGATCGTCGAGCCCCCTCTGATGTGCGACCCTTTTTCCTCGAACCCTATTTTATAACATAACCACTTGTTTGCATATTGTTTTGTCATACTCGCATGCATATCTGTGGTTTGGGGGCCTTTTGCCGATTCACCTAATAATTAAACATGGGGCCCATATGCGGGCAAAGCTAGTCTCATATTGGCCTCATTTAAACTTGGGTAGAGAACCGGTATCTTATCTTGCCTTGTTATAACAACATTTAAATTGCGGGGATCTAAATAACTTGCACCATCTAATTAATTGTCGGGACCCCGGTTCCACTTAATATGACCTAATTGCATCGCACCTTTGCCATGTCATCCATCATACATGCATCATGCCGATCTTCTGCCGTTGTATTAAATATTGCATCCGGTGCTATTCTAGTGTTTTGCTTCTTCGCGGATAAGGTCGTTGAGTTGATGTGAGCTTCGTCCCGATCTTCGATTGAACCTTCGACAATGTTTTCAGGCGAGCATCTCCCCCTTTCTACCTGTCTTACTTTCTAGTATTTACTTCCCTCCTGTTGATCTATTGCTATCTGTGTTGCGATGCTTTAGTTTCCGTACCCGTGATATCTCGTGCAGCCCTATATTGCCTTGGACACACCCTATTACATGTTGTTTGGTAGATAGTTGGACTTGCGCGTCGTAGTTGCTTGCTCAAGTGCTGATGTGTGTCGTCATATGCCACAGTTGCTGATGTATTGCCGCATGTTCATGTTGGAGTTGGTTCTAGTTTTACTTATCGTCACTTTAATTTCTGTTTAACAACTAAAATTGAATAAGCAGAGGCATCGGTGGGTGATAGATAATATTTGGTTTCCGAACGCCCACTTGTGTCCCGTAAGACCCCGAGTACTTGATTCCTGTTCCTTGATTTATCGCGCTATCCACATCCGGGAGGTATATGGGACCCTCACCGAGCTTGATTCCGTCTTATTTCTTGGGGCCACAAACTAGTTTGAGGTTTTATTACTATCCTGTACTTATGCCATGCTTTCGCTTTATTTACGATTGTGCGAGTGCGCACCTTTGTCTGCTTAGGATAGTGGCACGATTCATGGTGTCGACAAGCCCCGCTTGGGGTTCCCAGTCGTTCACGCCGTCCCCACAGACCTTGAGGCCGTCTCGAGCTTGCCTACTCCGTTGGTTCTACTTAAGGGTGGCCCTCGAAATATTTCTGAATCTTGTGATTGCTTTGTCGTGAAAGCCTCGTTGGGTTTTGATTTGGTTTTTCCGAGGTTGATCGAGTGTGTGTGTTGCTATTGGTGCACCCCGGGTAAAACTTTCTGAAAGCCGTGTCCGCGGATATGGACGACTTGGAGCACAGTTTCTTGATCATAGACAAGCATAACTAAAGTTTACTGTTATAAATTTGACTTATCATGACTAGTAATCAGCTTCACTATAATAGAATGGCTAATTAATACTGCCCACAATTGCTTGTTTGGTTGTCGATTGCGACAGTTGTATCTGACTAGTAAGTATGGCAACTACAACGGAATGGCTGAATAAAAGTACCAACAACTTCTGGGTTTTGGGTTTATCTCATGCTATCTGTACCTGATTAGTAATTGTTGCAACTATCACGGAATGGTTAATTAAAAGGGCCCACTGCTTATTTTATCAGGACGATTATCTATACCTGACTAGTAATTGCTGCAACGATAACTGAATAAATAAAATTGCCAACGATGTGAGTTCCTCGGTTGACTTCCTCGTTTGGTCTCGAGGGGGAAACACCAGGATGGGTTTGTTTGGTGTTAGCTTCAGGTTGGATCCGAATAGGTCATTCTCACCCCTCTCTGATAACCGCCAGTTGTATCGAGTCTCTATAGGTTGTTTAGTGCATCTTTGCCGCCTTGATCCACCATACCTATGTAGGCGAGGACCGCCTTCTAGCCTCGCTGTAATCGGCCTCAAGATCGACGCTCCTTCTTTTCCTTTGCCCTTTGTCGGCACCCTTTTGTTTAAGCAGGTTTGAGATCGACGTCGTTAGCGGGTTACCCTTCCGCTTGGCCTCGACAGGTTATGGACGCCATTGGTTATTCTTCAGGGCTCTTAGCCCCATTTGCTTCTTGTCCGTAGTCGGACGCTCTACCATTTTCAAGGTGATTTGGATCTTGTATATTATATCTGTCTTCTTGACTCATGGAGTCGCTGTTATATATATCTTTTCTGTGGGTCCCATCGAGGACTATTGTGTAATGTTATTACTGCTTTCCACCGCATTTAAAGTGCTGGGGCACCTTTGAATCGTTTCTATGCGGGTTTGGTGAATTTTGCCTAAACTTGCATAGGTCCGATTCTGAGGGTGTTACAGAGTGGTATCAGAGCTCAGCAGTTGCGATACCCCACAAGTCCAGCCTGTAGGATAACCTAGCTAACGGCCGAAGTAGAGTGTCAAAACTATTTTCGCAAAATCGGTTGGATAGTTCTGATTAGGTCTGATTTTACTCCTTACCCCTCTGCTGTTCCCCTCTTACCCCTACGTGTTTTGAATCCGCTCTCTTCTCGTTCTTCGAGTCCAGGAATTCTCGTGGTTGGGTTTCCGTCGTATCTTCAGGGTTTCGCTTCCTCCTCCGATAACGGTGTTCGCCATCCGGTGTTCAAGCTGCCTGAGGAATCCGTCTGCTGTGGTACCATTCTTCATTCCTTGTCCTTTGTTGTGCCTTCCGGTGTTTTTTGACGCGACGACATCATCTATGCCAGATCCAATGCAGAGTCTGCATCACTCCTGTGTTTTCCGAACCTCGCTTGCCGAGATCTTGATCGATTCCGAGAACGGTTGCAAGCTTTTCCACTGATTGTGCGGAGTAATAGTTTGGGTGTGTGATGGATTGGCCCCCATGCCGACTACCCCTTCTATTCGCTTGTGTACATTGAAGTGGACGAGAATGCATCGGTTCCCTCTTTCCATCGAAGTTAGGGGTAGCTTTATTTGTTGATGCCTCTACCTTTGACCTTTTGTTCCGGAGTGTTCTCCCGACGATCACGGACAACGAACTCTTGTTAGTGGTGTCGCGAGGATCTACACAAAGCGCGAAGACGGAGAACGCCGACCTTCCTTCCGGTACCATGAGGCGGATATCGAGGGCGAGATCCCTTGTTAGTGGTGTCGAATTGTGGCATCCCGCAAAACCACTACTAGAAAATCGCGTCGAATTTGTGCATTGCATCGTCATCATCATGCATTGTTTGCCAAAACTATTTTCGCAAAGCCCGTTTTATTTTCTAAAACGCCCCAACTTTTATTCAAACGCCAAACCCCCAGAAGTTCCGAATATTTGGTTTGTCGAAAACTATTTATAAAAGTTATTTGGAAACAAATAAATATATTAAATTATTTTAGTGGGGCAGTCGAACGGGCGGCGTAACGACCGCCCTGTAGAATATTAATCGGCCCAACCTGTCCCGCCCCTAAATCCTAAACTCACCAACTATTCTACCCCACCCCCCTTGGCCACATCACTCCCACCTATCCCATCCCGCCCCCTCACCCTCCCTCACCCCCCCCACCACCCAGAACCCGCCACCCCACCACCCCCAACCCCACTCCTCTCTCTCCACCTCTCCTCCACCACACAAACCCCACACCCAACACACACTAGCACACACTGCACACGCCCAGATCCCACCTCCTGCTGCGTGGTGGCCCACCCGGGACCCACTTCCCACTCGGCTGCCGCCTCCCGATCCCACCTCCCCGCCACCCACGCGCCACGATCCCCGCCTCCTCACGCTGCGGCCGCCTCACCTTCTTCCTCCTCTCCGCGCCCGCCGCGTGAGTCCTCCCCACCGCTCGCGCCTCTTCCCCGCCTCCCCAGCCGCTTGCCGTGCTCCTCACACCCCGTCGCCAGAGCCTCGGAGCCACCCGCCTCGCCCGCCTGGCCCACCTCATGAGAACCGCTGTCGCCTTGTCGCCCGATGCAGCGCCGCGCTGCCCGCCTGAGCTCTCTCGCCATGCCCCGCTTCGCCACCACTGTCGCCTCGAGCCGCCTCTCGCCTCCCGCGCCCCGCCACTCCGCCTCCCGCCGCCTGAAGCCTGCCGCCAAGGCTGCCCTCCGCTGCGTCGCCAGCGCTCCTTCCTCTCTCCTCGCGCCGCCTCCGCGCTCCTGCGCCTCTGCCGCCTCGCCCCGAGCCTCGCTCGCCGCCTCGCCAGCCTCTCAGCCGCCCGAAGCTGCCCCTCGCTGCCCGGCTCGAGCCGCAGCCGCCGCCTGGCCCCAGAGCCCTGCCGCCAGCGCCCGCTGGTCCCACGACGAAGGCGCCACAGCCGCTGCCTCGCCAACCCAGAGCCCGCTGCCTCCACCGCCTCCGTCGTCCGTGCCCCGCAGCCGCGAGATCTCGACCGCCGCCCGCAGCGCAAGCCGCCGCCGCGCGGGCCCACCTCGTCTCAGGGGATTGAGCCGTTGTGCTCCTCTGTTCCGGTGCTATCGTTCCGACAAGGCGAGGTCGCTGTGAACCGCCAAGATCGTCCCCGTTGGTACCACTCGAGTTCGACAACGGCAAAGGTCGTCGAGACCCTAGCACTTCGCACCGCTGATGACCAAGCTTCCGACGCCGATCCGGTGACCCAAGGCCACGCCAGACCCGAACTCAAGAAAACCCCAAGATCGCCATGGAACGAAACAAGCACCACCACGCCAACGCAGTTTTCGAACAAGATCTTCGTCATGAAACTTCGGGCGAGGGCCTAAGTCGCCAAGGCCTACCTCACGGAGCGGTGAACCCTGGACCCCCGATGAACCATGATCTACGCTACCGGACAGCAAGCCCTCGGAGTGAAACCAACAAGACCTATCGCCGGACGCCGAGATCTACAATCTGACCCGAGGACACCGAGACCCTGACGCGACAAGTGCTTCACCCCGAACCTCGGAACCCCGATGCAACAAGATCTGCCCCGTGACCGAGAACGTTTCCGCCGAACCCCCGAACCCCAGATCCGTCGAACCCTGAGACCGATCCCGAACCCCGGAACCCAAGATCGTCGAGCCCCCTCTGATGTGCGACCCTTTTTCCTCGAACCCTATTTTATAACATAACCACTTGTTTGCATATTGTTTTGTCATACTCGCATGCATATCTGTGGTTTGGGGGCCTTTTGCCGATTCACCTAATAATTAAACATGGGGCCCATATGCGGGTAATCTAGTCTCATATCGGCCTCATTTAAACTTGTGTAGCGAACCGGTATCTTATCTTGCCTTGCTAAACAACATTTAAATTGCGGGGGTACTAAATAACTTGCACCATCTAATTAATTGTCGGGACCCTCGGTTCCACTTAATATGACCTAATTGCATCGCACCTTTGCCATGTCATCCATCATACATGCATCATGCCGATCTTCTGCCGTCGTATTAAATATTGCATCCGTGCTATTCTAGTGTTTTGCTTCTTCATGGATAAGGCCGTTGAGTTGATGTGAGCTTCGTCCGATCTTGATTGAACCTTCGACAATGTTTTCAAAGAGCATCTCCCCTTTCTACCATCTTACTTTCTAGTATTTACTTCCTCCTGTTGATCTATTGCTATCGTGTTGCGATGCTTTAGTTTCGCACGTGATATCTCGTGCAGCCCTATATTGCCTTGGACACACCCTATTACCCGTTGTTTGGTAGATAGTTGGACTTATGCGTCGTAGTTGCTTGCTCAAGTGCTGATGTGTCGTCATATGCCACGATTCTTGATGTATTGCCGCATGTTCATGTTGGAGTTGGTTCTAGTTTTACTTATCGTCACTTTAATTTCTGTTAACAACTAAAATTGAATAAGCAGAGGCATCGGTGGGTGATAGATAATTTTTGGTTTCCGAACGCCCACTTGTGTCCCGTAAGACCCCGAGTACTTGATTCCTGTTCCTTGATTTATCGCGCTATCCACATCCGGGAGGTATATGGGACCCCCCTGGCCCAGAGCTTGATTCCGTCTTATTTCTTGGGGCCACACACTAGTTTGAGGTTTTGTTACTATCCTGTACTTATGCCATGCTTTACGCTTTATTTACGATTGCGAGGTGCACACGCATCTTAGGATAGTGGCACGATTCCACGGTGTCGACAAGCCCCGCTTGGGGTTCCCGATCGTTCACACCGTCCCCACAGACCTTGAGGCCGTCTCGAGCTTGCCTACTCCGCTATGGTTCTACTTAAGGGTGGCCCCTGAAATATTTCTGAATCTTGTGATTGCTTTGTCGTGAAAGCCTCGTTGGGTTTTGATTTGGTTTTTCCGAGGTTGATCGAGTGTGTGTTGCTATTGGTGCACCCCGGCCGGGTAAAACTTTCTGAAAGCCGTGTCCGCGGATATGGACGACTTGGAGCACAGTTTCTTGATCATAGACAAGCATAACTAAAGTTTACTGTTATAAATTTGACTTATCATGACTAGTAATCAGCTTCACTATAATAGAATGGCTAATTAATACTGCCCACAATTGCTTGTTTGGTTGTCGATTGCGACAGTTGTATCTGACTAGTAAGTATGTCAACTACAACGGAATGGCTGAATAAAAGTACCAACAACTGCTGGGTTTTGGGTTTATCTCATGCTATCTGTACCTGATTATTAATTGTTGCAACTATCACGGAATGGTTAATTAAAAGGGCCCACTGCTTATTTTATCAGGACGATTATCTATACCTGACTAGTAATTGCTGCAACGATAACTGAATAAATAAAATTGCCAACGATGTGAGTTCCTCGGTTGACTTCCTCGTTTGGTCTCGAGGAAACACCAGATGGGTTTGTTTGGTTAGCTTCAGTTGGATCCGAATAGGTCATTCTCACCCCTCTCGATAACCGCCATTGTATCGAGTCTCTATAGGTTGTTTAGTGCATCTCGCCACGCCGCTCAGTCCACCATACCTGTGTAGGCGAGGACCGCCGAATTCTAGTCTCGCCGTGTACTGGCCTCAGTACTGACGCTCCTTCTTTTCCCTTTGCCCTTTGTCGGCACCCCTTTGTTTAAGCAGGTTTGAGATCGACGTCGTTAGCAGGGTTACCCTTCCGGCTTGGCCTGGGCAGGGTTATGGACGCCATTGGTTATTCTTCAGGGCTCTTAGCCCCATTTGCTTCTTGTCCGTAGTCGGACGCTCTACCATTTTCAAGGTGATTTGGATCTTGTATATTATATCGTATTCTTGACTCATGGAGTCATATATATATATCTGCTCATGGGTCCCATCGAGGACTGTTGTGTAATGTTATTACTTCGTTTTCCACCCGCACGAAAGTGCCTGGTGGGCACCTTTGAATCGTTTCTATGCGGGTTTGGTGAATTTTGCCTAAACTTGCATAGGTCCGATTCTGAGGGTGTTACATGACTCTAAGAGGGGGTATTTATGCTCGATAGTGGGTTCATGCCTCTAGTTTCCAAGGGACGTGACAATAATCTCTTCGGTTGTAGATGTGTTATTGCTACTAGGGAGAAAACAACGGTCTCTTGTTCATGGAACATGTGGACTGTTTACCTTACACACTTTGCTTAAAGCAGTTGTCTGTTGCTTGCAACTTAATACTGGAGGGGGTTCGGATGATAACCTGAAGGTGGACTTCTAGTCATAGATGCAGTTGGATGGCGGTATATGTATCTTGTTGTATGGCCCAACCGTATCTCATAGGATCTTTCTAACTAGTAATTGCATTGTTATGCCTTGCTCAGTTCCTGTCAATTGCCCTGCTGTAATTTGTTTACCCTTCATGCCATGTTGTTTATCTAAGGAGAGCACCTCTAGTGAACTATGGACCCCGGTCCAGTCTTTACCATTGATACATCTTCCACTGTTACCTGTTTACTTGCTGCAAACCATTACCTTCCACACCATATGTTTAATCCTTTGTTACAGCAAACCGGTGAGCTTGACAACCTCACTGATTTGTTGGGACAAAGTCTTGAGTTTGTGTTGTGCAGGTCTCCGTCTTGCTTGCAACACATGTGTGATGTTTCCTTTCTCCTTCTGGTTTGATAACCTCGGTCTCTACTGAGGGAAGACTTGCTGCTTCACACCTTGATCTTGGGGTTTCCAACAAAGCGCTCCCACATCAAGGAGGCGCCATCAAGGCCCTTCATAAAGGGAAGCAGGGATTTCAAGTTTCAAAAAGAGCTTTCAAAAATTATGGTACTTGTTAGATTTCAGTCCTCATTGCCCCTATGATAAGCATCTTGAAGTGATTAAGGTTAAAGTGAACAAACTATGGAGTATATGCTTGACAAAGTATAAGTTGGCAATCTCATGTCCCTTGAATACGAGGTACACTCCTCATGCTACTCAACTTTAGTCACCTATAAGTTCTTGTCATAGTAAGTACATTTGTATCATAGAGAACCGCCAACGGGGTACCCCTTGCACATGATATAGGAGCTATCCCATAATCAAAATGACAAGGCAAGCAGACAATGAGCATCTCATCAATCTTCTTATTTACCATGGGAATATGGTGCTTTTTTTCTCTCTTTACTCTTTTTAATATGTCTCTCTTTTTTTATAAGAAGAAAGCTTCATAGATGTCATTATGGTGATGCTGCAAGTTTCCACCATGATTAGGCATGGCTTAGGATAGCGGCCCAGGCGTTTCTCTAACACACATACATAACTCCATGGACTTACAAGCTCCCCTTTCATTTAACACCGGTGACATGCATAGACAAAAGAGCATGATATCAACTGTGTACAAAGTACAAGTGCAATGTTGAAAACGTTCCCCATGACAACATGGTTCTGCTAATTCCAACGTATAAGTGCAAGCATATACAACATAGATGACACGATAGTTCAAGTTTATTAGGGGAAAATAATATAAAGTGTGCCATCAAGTTTGTGAGGGCTTTAATCACTAGGTTTTCACATAACAAAATACTTTTAAATTGGAAGATAGCTGAAAACAAGAATATACTTGGAATGGTGTAACGCACCATGCATAGGAGTTTATAGTGTACACTTTAGAATAACTTGCTTTCTTGAGAGTTGGAAGCATGAGTAGAGCTTACTCATACAAGTGGAGGCTAGCAAAAGACCGGGAGCAACCAACTAAGAGAGCAATAATGGCCATAATCATGCAGAGCGACAAAACATTACTAATCAAAGCATAGAGTGGTACTACAAGTCAAGTACTAAATGATCATAGAGGCTATGGTGACTTGTTCATAGTCATAACATGGTGTGAGCATGTGCCAAGTCAACCCAAACAAAGCATCAAAGGAGAATAACACAATACTATGCTTTTGTATGCTAAAACAACGCATGATTCTTTCAAGGCACACTAAGCAATCCCAATTGTTTGAAACAAGGCATGCTACAGCAATAATCACTAAGCATAAGGTCAAAACAACACCTAGCATGACATGATAAAGTATAAGTCACAGTCAAAGCAAGCTCCTCTTGTACTATTTAAGCAAGAACCTTTTACTCCTCACCAACACCAATCAACTTATTTGAAACAACACAGCAAGAATGGGGGTCCAAACTATTTTATTCAAGCAAACTAAGCAAACCAAATGAAAACTAAGATGCTCCAAGAACAACACAACTGTGCATGAAGCAATAAAAACGAAGTGCCTAGAAAGACCTGAGATTTTTATTGATGAATAAGGGGATGCCTTGGACATCCCTAAGCTTTGACGCTTGTACCTCCTGAATATTTCTTGGGGTGACACAGGGTGGCATCCCCAAGCTTGAGCTTTTGTCCATTCTTTATCTCATTACATCATTCTTTCTCTACACCTGAAAATTTTCCTTCATACAAAACTTCACACAATCTTCATTTGCAACATTAGTGCATTCAAAAGATAATAGACCTTTGGGTTTAGCTTCATAACAATAAAAGTTTCACTAAAAACACAATCTACTGTAGCAATTCCCTCAAAAAGCTCAATTTCCAAAAAGGAATCAATAAGAAGCAAATGCAAATAATGGCAGAAATCTGCAAAACAGACCAGCAGGTAGAAACCGATTTTTTGGAAGACCTTCTGTTGCTCAAATCAAAAAGTGTTGAACTAACTAAAGTTATCTAACATACTGGGGGATTTATTCATAACATATCAGCTTAATCTGACTTACAGAGATTTTACACAAATTTTTACGGTGGAGCACAAAAATCTGTTTCGGGACAACAACTCCCCAAATCATACTTCCCTCTCATTAGAGGTTATTCTTAGCACAAAAAGCAAACAAAAAAGATAAGGAGAGGTCATTACTAAAGTAATAACTTCCAAGACTCAAGAAAACTTTTGGGTTATCTCTCAATAAGTACTTTTCTTTAACGCCTTTAAGTTGGGCACAAGAAGCAAGAAGCAAGTATTTTCAAATGAAGAAGCATTAACATCAAAACTCGCTTTCAAAGAGGAGCAAGAAGCAACTTCTCTCTCCTCATAGGGAAGTGTTTAATACCTTTCTTGAATGGAAATTGATATTCAATGGTGGCTTCTTTCATCTCAATGATGGCACCAACAGTTCTAAGAAAAGGACTTCCCAAAGTAATAGGACAAGAAGCATTGTATTCAACATCCAAAACATAGAAATCAACAGGGACATAAGCATTGTTAACCATAATAAGAACATTATTAATACTCCCCATGAGTTTCTTTTTTAACATTATCATTAAGTGGGACATCCAAATAACAATCTTCCAAAGGTGGCAAATCAAACACATAAGTATTTCTAGGTAGAATACAAACACTAGAACCAAGGTCACATCAAGCTTTGAGATCAAAGTCATTCACTTGCATATTAATAATGGGTTCCCAACTATCTTATACTTTCCTAGGAATAGAGGCTTTGTGATTCAACTTTTCTTCCTTAATTTTAATGAGAGCATCTGTAATGTGTTTGGTGAAAGCTACATTCATATCACTAGCATCAGGACTTCTAGCAAGATTTTGTAGGAACATAATCACTTTAGAAATATTGCAACCATCAAGATCAAAATCAAACGTAGCATCACTAGTAGTAGACTCATTGGGTTTAGGCATTGTGGTAGGAGTAATAGGGAATTCTTGTGGTTTAGTGGCATCCATATTGGTGGTGGTGATAGTGCACACACTATTGTTTCTAGCAATTTCATCTTCTCTTTCCCACTTAGCATGTAGTTGGGCTAAAAGTCTAACATTTTCATCAATAGTAACTTGTATGGCATGAGTAGCAGAAAAGGTGCTTTCTAAGGTTTCAGGTTTAGCAGCCATTTTATTAATCGAAGAGGACTATGCTTCAGACAAAGAGGAAATATTTTTCTCAGCACTCAAAATGTTAGACTGTAAACTAGGAATTTCTCTATTCAAAATCTCAAGTTGATGACTAATATTTTTCAAGATAGCAGATTGTTCTTCCATAGTTTTAGTGAATATCTTGTTTTGTTCATATTGCATTTGCATAAAGTTTTCAGTGGATCTTTTAACTTCTAGAATCCTATCTTCACTAGGCATTCCAGATCTACCATGATAAGTATTGCCATTATTAGGAGGATAATGCCTATAGTTATTATCATAAGCATTGTTGCCAAAATTATTATTCCTAATGAAGTTCAGATCAACTTGCTCTTGTTGAGCAACCAAAGAGGCTAAGGCAACATTATTTGGATCAATATGAGCTTTTCCATTAACAAGCATAGCCATGATAACATCAATCTTATCACTCAAAGAGGAGGTTTCTTCAACAGAATTTACCTTCTTACCATGTGGAGCTCTCTTAGTGTTCCATTCAGAATAATTAACCATCATGTTATCAAGGAGCTTTGTTGCAGCACCCAAGGTAATGGTCATAAAGGTACCTCCAACAGCTGAATCCAACAGGTTTCTTAAAGAGAAGTTCAAACCTGCATAAAAAGTCTGGATAATCATCCAAGCAGTAAGTCCATGAGTGGGACAATTCTTTGTAGGGTTCGTAGCATAGAAAACAAAAAAATTCCTACGATGGGAACAACTATGTACCAAGATCTATCTACTAGATACAAGCAACAGATGGATATACATCCATAGAATACATACCCTCGAAGACCGAATAGCGTTAACGAGGTTGTACTCGTGGATGATGTAGTCGAATGCTTGTTGATCTCAAGATCGTGATGAAGTCCATCTGGTCCAGCCGGTCCAGCACCGCAAAGCAGTGGTGCATCCGTGTAACATCCCAGCATTTAGGAACCTAACGAAGGGTAGATTTAGGATTATGTATTGTTGCATGCATCTATTTGTGAAAAGGTGGGTAAAATTTTCGCCAAATAAAATCTTAAGTGATCAATGTTTCTTTCTTACTTTAAGATTAGGTTTAGACTTAAAGGAGGATTGTTATAAACTTTGATGTGATCTTAAAAGAAGTATGTGTATTTTGAAATGGGTTTGAATTTAAAAACTTAAGTGTTTGAATAATATTGTAAATGATTTAGATATAAGATTTGAATCTTAAATTAATTAAGATATAGGTAGTATAACTTAAATCTCAAAACAATAGAAATTATGAAATTCATTTTCATATTATAAAGACATAAACAAATTACAACAGAATAAAGAATAAGAATATTCTTTATTAATAATACAATCTTTATTAAAATTGAATAAAATAAAGATTACAGGAACTACAAAAGAAAAATTACAAAGGACTAAGAAAATTACATCTACTAACTATCCTATATCTAAAACCTAACTAAATCTTCATCTTTATCTTTGAACCTGCAAAACAAAGATTAAACAGAAATAAAACAAGATTAGTGTTAGTAGATATTTCTCTCAGATATGTCAGTGAGGTGCACTTGACAATCTCATCATTGAGAAATGTTAAGGAGGGGCAAGTTTCACCAATATGAAAGATTTCATCTTTCATAAATTCCCAGCCAGAATGCAAATGACAGCCAAAAAGGGACCAATTCACCAGCCAAGGTAAAAGTAGATTGGTAATAGTAAGTTCAAAATTTCTGAACCGATCCATATGTGCATAGCAGGCACACAGGTTGCACACACACAAGCATGCAAAGGGTGTGCTGTCGACTTCACAAGCACAACCAGATCAAACAAAACCAGAGCACAACCATGGGGAAGCACCTCAGTGCACCACTACACCACATTACACCACAACACAACACAGCCAGGGTGAACAGCCAGTAAACCAAGAACAACAGCCAAACCAACCACCCAGATTAACCCAAACATCACCAGGATGGCGACATAAGTAGGGGGATGAATCAGGTGGACAGCAAGGCCAAGTCCAGGAGCTAGGAGGAGCAGGCTAGCTCCAGATCAAGCACAGGAGTCCAGCAAAAACCAGATCAAGATCATCACCAACTTACTCCACAAATATCAGATTTTGTGGTGAGTTTCATAAAACCTTCACATGATCTAATCATCTTATTTAGAGAAAGGCATGTATTGTTTTACAAAACAAACCCTCAGAAGACACCCAAGTGGGGTGAATCCATCATAGGGATTTCTAAAAATCTAAAGGCTAACAACAAAGTACCAGAATCCAACCAGAGCTCAGAGCAACATCCTTGCTCTGGTTGTCAAACTATATTCTACAATTCAATCATACATATACCTATGATCTATTTCTAGGCACGTCCCTAAAAGAAGGGTAGAACCTTAGAAACAAATCTTTGGGATCCATAGATTGATCAAGCTCATCGTCATTTTTCCAAGCTATGATTCAATAAAGAATAGCTGGTACCACTACCAGGACTATCTAGATGAACCAATTAAATAAGATTTGAATCCCTAAGCCTCAAACCAACATCATTGGTCATAGGGAATTCAGATAAGAGCATCTCTAGTTATGTTTCAAAGCCCGGATTGTTTTAAACATAAACTAATCAAATCCATGGTTTAGAATCAAACTTGTGTGCCATACATGATGGTGTCACAAGAACAATCCATTATGAATTAGGAAAGACAGTAAATCATCATAGATTTAGACAATCAACTAACTAATCATTTTCCTGTTAACACAAGAATCATAACTAGGATATTTTTTTATATATACACTTCACTGTTTGAGATCATGAACCACATGTTAATTCCCAAGCTAACAGCACTAAGACAGTAGTTGTATCCTATCATAATCATGACCATGAATCCAATAAACAGTGGAAAGCTATCAAATCATTGGCTTTACCAAGCATGTTTCCCATACAACCACATCATCCGAATCAGATGCAATCCAAGCATCAAATCATCTAGTAAGCCACCAGAAACATCATATATCATTTTAAGCAACAAGCCTCAGGCCAATAAGCATTTAGCATGTGTACAGACCATCCAAACATGAATCAATTCATCCAGTACATGAACAAGCACATCACAAGTACCCAAAAGGGATAATCATCCTAATCTGAATCAGACAGTAGCCAGAGAGGACACTACTAACATCTAGCCTCGAATCAGCAAACATAGAGAGCACCAGGAGAGGGGAATCAAACTCACCATAGGTCCTCGCTGAAGGATAGAAGAGGAAGCAGGGGGGGCGACGACCATGGCGGCACGGGGCGCACCCCAGAGGGGGCGCTGCAACCCGCACGACGCCACGACAACGACCCTGATCGCGCCTGGAGGTGCAGAGCATCACCTCAACGCACGACGACCACGGCCGCACTTGAATCCATGCCAATCCTCAAACCCTAGGGTTCGGGACGACATCGATCCATCGCAGGAGAGCCCTAGGATCAAATCCAATTGGATAGAACGAACGGGCATCGTTAACACCCCCCTAATACACCACGGCGGTGACCAGAACGGCCGACGGCGGCAGGAATCGCCGGTGGCGACATCGCGGGTCACAGGGTCGGGGTTAGAGGAGGAGAAGATGAACTCGAGAGAGAGAGGCAGTGAGGAGTGGGCCGAGCTGGGCCAGACCCTTCGGGGTGGCTCTTTTGTCTAGTACTAGTGGGCCAATAGGGCCCAATAAGAATAACCAGCCCAAAAACAATTTCAGGCCTATTTTAATAAAAAGAAAAAGACCAAAATACCCCTAGACTTAATAAAATTCTAGAAAATAAAATAAAAGTCCAAAAAATATAAATAAAATATTTTTGGATTGACAAAAATCCAAACTACCCAAATAAATTAAAAGTATAAAATTTTAGACATTTAAATTTTATTAGGAATTTTGTAAATTATATATTCCTTATGGAATTTTACAAAATTATTGAAAGGTGATAAAATTAATTAAAATTCACTTTCATTATGTATTAATATGGTAGTATTTTAGAAAAATACTAAATAAATATTTAATCACCATTTTTAATGTATGATTGATAATTCCTAAAAGGATTATTAAATCAATAAAAATCAAATAAAAGGAAAATAAAATAAAATAATTCAATATATGTTATATAATATTAAAAAGTAATATTTATAAATCCTTTATTACTAAAAAAGGACTTTTTGGGGTAAATGCATATAAAATTAAATAATGCATGACATTACTTGCATAATCATTTTGCTTCTTTAAATATTGTCCTTACGGGGCAATAATGATGTTTTTGTAGAACTAGAAGCTCAAGGTCGAGTGCAAGCATCAGACTTCACTAACTTGCCATCACAAGGCAAGTTCATCACTTGCTCATGTCCTTTGAAGAGTCTTTATCAAAGTATTTGCAAATTGTGTGTTATCATATATGCTATAAAGAAAGAAAATATTATTTTCACAAATAAAGAAATTATAGATATCATCCTAAGAGGTAATATGATGGAGCAATAGAACTTAGAATTCTAAATGCAACAATGATGATCAAGTAGGGACTTAATAACCCCTGACATCAGTGATTCTAGCGCCGTATATTACGCGTTAGCCATGAGATTTGGAATGGGACAGAGAAGTTAGCTGTATCTTCTTCCTCTCGCATGAAGCCGGATGTGCAGGTCGTGGTTGTTATCCTCGTAGCGTGCATATTAATTGGTAATTCGTAGAGGATATGCAGCATATGGGTGGGAACCCTCAACGTCCATGATAGTTCGGCATCTAACGGTTTGTACAAACCATTCTTGTCAGAATTCATTATGTGGGCATGGTGTACACCAAGGAGGCATGCGGGTCGAAGGGGCGATGATTGGCTTGGACCAACTACTAGGCCCCACATCATGGAATTGTGGACGGGAAAGTACGCCCGATTGTGCAATAAGGAGTTGATCTCTCATGGGTAAAGTAACGCACCTCTGCAGAGTGTAAGAATTGTAACTTGTTACTCCCTGTTCCGGGAAGGAGCTACGAACGCAGCAGGAAAGGAACTCCATGAAAGTTCTAGTCAACCTGTGAAGGCTGATTGTCATAGTCTTTCAGAATAAAATCAATCTTTGAAGAAAGATTTACAAAAAGTGCATAGTGCTAAGGATTTATAATCCGAGGTGGTAGTTAGAGCATCAAACTTCCCACCTTGCATATAATGAACTTGTTGGGTAACGCTGTTACTCATTCTTTCCTTTGATCCCTTGCTTAGACTCTGAGGATTCCGAAGACGTGCTAATGTATGCAGCTGAATGCCAAGAAGATGTGTTCTACGAGGAACCTGATCTATCCGGAGGATTTGAAGGCGTGGATTACGAGATCCGCTACGGTGTCGATGAGAACGAGACCAACTAAGTACCTAGTTAGTAGTAACCATCGGAGCCAAGCAGCATGAACTCTATAAATAAGCTGTTGAGCCCCACTCCTAGTCCGAGTTGTTACTTTTAAATTTCTGCTGAACATCTTATATTTTGGTTTGTAAGTTGGATCTTTTGGAAGTCTTGAACTTCCGGTATTGTAATAATAATAATGTGTGTACCTTTGTAATATGGACCCGGAATATTTCTGTTGTACCGCTCTGAGGGATGTGATATTTACGGAACGGTGTTCCGAGGATGTCATATCAACGACTATAGTGTACTACACATGCAGTGATATGTTGGGTCATCGTAGTCCATGATCGCACACACGTCTGGGTACCCCGACAACCTCCGTGCCCTCGCTCCGGCGAAGCAGCGGAAGCAACAAATCCTTCCAGAAAAAGCCACCGGGAACATGTATCTCGCTGATCCGAGGCCATGGGGAACATGTATCTCATTTAAATAATTTTTTTATATATTTATTTATTCAGAATTTTTTTAATTAATTTAGTTAACAAACATTCACATAAAACCCCTTATAACATTTCAATTTCACATGCAGAACCAGTTTCAGCAATTTCAACCGAACCAGTTTCGGTGTCTAGTGAAATAAATTCCTACGCTTTCCTTTTTCTTTCGTTGGCATATTATTTGCTCTAAATGGTGTCGGTATCCCTTAAGTGTATCACCCTACGGTTCGCAAATAATGTAGACATGATCGAGACTCCTCTTCGATCACTAATTAGCAGCGGGACCTGGAGATCCGTACTGACTCCCACATATTCAACGATGACTTTTGTGATCGTGTGAACCTTATACGCATGTAACTTAATCCCTTTGTCTCGCGATATATTACATTTCCAAGATCCGATCATTGGTATCTCCATACTTAGTTTGATCTCGTTACCGACATGTACTCTTTTCTCGTTCCTATGATATAACATTCTAGTGATCAAATCACTTGCTTGCAAGCTAACTAATGTGATATCACCGAGAGGGCCTAGAGTATATCTATCCATCATCGGGATGGAAAAATTCCACTCTTGATCCATGAGCCTCAACATAACACCTTCATAGCACCGAACCCATCTTTATAGTCACCCTGTTACGGTGTGACGTTTGATGTTATCAAGATACTCTTCCGATGTTAGTGATTGACATGATCTCATGGTCTAAGGACTAAGATTACTTCGTATGATGTAATAGCAATATAAACATAATGACCTGGATCGTAATGCTATACTTTGGATGAATGTTCATCACATCATTCCAACAATGTTGTGACCTCGTTATTAACAACATCTAATGTCCATGATCAGGAAACCTTTGATCATCTTGTTAATCAATGAGCTGGTTTATAAGAGAGGCATAACTAGGAACTTCCTTTTGTTTATTAAACACACATGTATTAACGTTTCCGTATTAATACAATTATAGCATGTAAAATAAACATTTATCATAAACAAGGAATACGATAATAACCACTTTATTATTGCCTCTCGGGCATATTCCCTTCATTCTTTCCCAAGCTTGAGCAACATGTTCATTATCAAGTTGTTTAAATTTCATTATTTCACTTCTCATAGATATAATCTTAGTAGGAGGATAGTATTTTCCAATAAAATCATCTTTGCACTTAATCCAAGAATCAATACTATTTCTATGCAAGGATAGCAACCATTCTTTAGCTTTTCCTCTCAAGGAGAAAGGAAACAACTTGAGCTTAATAATATATCCATCTATATCCTTATACTTTTACATCTCACAAAGTTCAACAAATTTATTGAGGTGGGCAGCAGCATTATCAGAACTAGCACCAGAAATTTGCTCTCTCATCACAAGATTCAACAGAAGGCTTAATTTCATAAAAGGTAGCATCAGGAGCAGGTGGAGCAACATGAGTACTTAGGAAATCATTGTTGTTTGTGCTAGTGAAGTCACACAACTTGGTGTTCTCAGAAGAGTTCATTTTGGCAAAAGTAGAGCAAGCCAACGACAACAGCAACTAGAGCAGGAACATTTTTGTGTGTGTTTTGAATAAGAGAAAGTAAACCAAACTAAACTATTTTTTTGGAGTTTTTGATAAACAGAGACAAACAAAACCAAGCAAAAGAAACTAAGCAAAACAAAAACAAAGTAAAGAGAAAGGTTGTGAAAGACTCCCCTTGTGAAGACGTCCTTAGCCTCCCCGGCAACGGCGCCAGAAAGTCTTGATGGTGCGTGGAAGCTTCGTTGGGAGACCCCAAGAGGAAGGTGTGTGAGCACAGCTGCAAGTTTTCCCTCAGTAAGAAACCAAGGTTATAGAACCAGTAGGAGGAAGGAAACGACTCAAAGGTATTGCTAGCAACTTGGAAACTTGAACAACACAAACTCAAGACTTTGCCCCAACGAATAGTGAGGTTGTCAATCTCACCGGTTTGCTGAAAACAAATGGTTAACTGTATGGTGTGGAAGGTAATAGTGGTTTGCAGAAAGGTAAACAGTAAAAGTGGAAGATGTATCAATGGTAAAGATTGGACCGGGGTCCATAGTTCACTAGAGGTGTTCTTCTTAAGATAAACAAACATGGCATGCTGGGTAAACAAATTACAGCAGGGCAATTGATAGGACTGAGCAAGGCATAACAACACAATACTAGACATTCATGATCCTATGATATTCGATTGGGAAATACAACAAGATACATAGACCGCCATCCAACTGCATCTATGACTACTAATCCACCTTCAGGTTAACATCCGAACCCCCTCCAGTATTAAGTTGCAAGCAACGGATAACTGCTTTAAACAAAGTGTGTAAGATAAACATTCCACGTGTTCCATGAACAAGAGACCGTTGTTTTCTTCCTAGTGGCAACATCACATCTACAATCTTAGAGATTTCTGTCACTTCCCTTAGATTAAATAGAGGCATGAACTCACTATCGAGCATAAGTACCCCCTCTTGAGGTCACTAGCATCTACTTGGCCAAGATAGATACTAGAAACGGAGAGCATGCAAGATCACAAACAACACAGACATGATAGAATCAATAAGATAGAACCATTAATCAATCTGACATAGTAATCTCAATATCCATCGGATCCCCGCAAACACAACACGCATGATTACAAATAGATGATCTTGATCATGAATGGAGCTCACAAGATCTAAACATGGTAGCACAAAGGAGTAGATACAACCATCTAGCTACTACATGGACCCGTAGTCCAAGGTGGAACTACTCACACTTCATACTGGAGGCTGGCATGATGAAGAAGGCTTCGGGATTATCTCCCCTTTGGCAGGGTGCCGGGAAGAGCTTCAGATCCCTCCCCCCGATCTAGGGACGACGGTGGCGACGACTACAGACGGTTTCGTGGAATATTGATCGGGTATTTAGGGTTTCTGTATCGGGGGTATTTATAGTCGAAGAGGCGAGGCAGGGGGTAGCCAGGGCGGCCGCACCCCCCTAGGAGTGGGCTGGGCCCAGCCGCGCGGCCAGGGGTATGGCCCCCTGGTGGCTCCTCTCCGTCTCGTATTCAGGCTCTGTGTTTCCCACGGTAAAATATTGACTTTGGCTTTTGTCCCGTCCAATTCCGAGAATATTATTTTTCTGACTTTTCTGGAACCAAAAAGAAAAGAGACAACTGGCACTGTGGCATCTTGTTAATAGGTTAGTCTAAAGAAACATATAAAAACACCTCAAAGTATAGACAAAGTAAAATAAAATAGATACTAAACAAACATAGAACATCAAAAATTATATATACGTTTCCGACGTATCAGCCCCTCTGGCTGTTTCCTCATGCCTCTCCGTTTCTCTAAGGAACACGAATGAACAGAGCCGTGTGCCTGTTCCCAGACCGAGCGGAAAAAGGAAATTTAAAGATAAAAAAATACACTCAAGCGGCAGAGAAAAAACAAAAAGAGAGACGCAGAGATTCGGACAGAGATCAACGGTCGAAAGAGTGTCTGTTTTTGAATTGCAATACAGCTAGATCTTTTTTTAGGAAAAATGTAAAATAAAGAAATAAATAAGTGAACTTAATGACAATCTTAAAATTAATGGTATCTTCGTGTTGTAGGACTTCGTCAATTACCTACTACTATTACTACTTTCACCGATGGATCAAACTACCCTGCCTAGGGTCTCGATAGTGACGGCCATCTATTTGTCCTCTGTCATACTAAAAAAGGTTGCCTAAAAACACCGAGTGCCCTGCCTCTAACTTATCCTAAAATCATGTTGAGCATGAACTGTTCTTGGTTTTTGAATAGCAAGCACACTGAACATTAATTCCGGAATATCCCCTTCGGAAATTAATAGGAGTCATCACTTTGCTTTTGCTCATGGTCTATATTCCAAAGATGTCGCAATTTGTCTAGATTTACATGTATATACTTAAACGTGTCTAGATATATACATATTTTGATAAATCCGTGAAATCCTTTCTAGGATGCAGCGAGTACAAGAGATCAATTAGTGGTAGCAATGGCTCATGTTTTTCTTTACATTCATACGACATGTGCAAGTTTGTATCCATCTAAAATCAACAACATGGGATAAATAATACATTTTTACCTCTTAATATGTGTGAAGATAAGTCATGCTTGTTATAATCGTGACAAATAATAACAAAAACAAAATCACAGCAAATGGGACACAAATTTAACGTGGAAAATCCTCTCCAACAAAGAGAGAAAAAAATCACAGACGCTAGCCAGCGAAATTTTACTATATCGGGAGTGTTTACAAACGCGGAGGATTTTACAAATGCAACTCATCCCAGCCGGCGGCTTACAAGAGGTTTATATATCGATGGAAACCTAGGTCTTCAACGATTCATACCTTAACAAGCACATTAAAAGTAAATACTACCTTTGATCTAAATTAGTTATCGCATGTTCATTCTACCTACATCAATTTTAGATCAGAGGGAGTACCATGCATCGTATAAAGTATAAACACATGTTACCAGTCAACATGATAAATTATTGAGCATCACACAAGCTGGATAATAATAACGATGGTAGAAAGGAGACACATGGGCGCAAAAATTACTACTTAATATTGTCGGTGTCGACTGAAGGGGTTCGGCAGCAGAGAACAAAAAAGTCCGATCTAGCGCAACACTGATGCAAGATGTATCTATGAGTTAATGCAGTTACGGGAGAGAGATTTTGGCGGCATGCCCTTGTAAATCGAAAACGTTTAACGCTCGTGTGAATTTTGATGATGTAGTCGTACTCGTAGCCGACCTCAAGGTCGTGTTGCTTCTCGCACGACATCCAGGTGCCACAACTAGAAGAACCTCTGTGGTCTCGCACACGTCCGGTCTCTGACAACGATCCCGTTCTCCTTGATCCAGCTGGGATGCAGAACTAGACATTCTGGAATTGGGTTTCAGCAGCGCGACAGCGTACCGGGGTGGTGTCGTCTTCCACGCGTGTGGTTCTTCTTGGAACCACAAGCACGAGAGCCAACTCGGCTCCTAGGCCGGATGGTCTTTAGTTGTCTTCTTCTAGACTTTATGGAAGCAACTTCAGACGGTGATTATGCCTATGTTCCATGAATTTTACACTAGGACTTACGTGATGCCCCTCCTTATTAATTCTTGTGTGATTACTGTGATCCCCAAAACAACAGGGGCACAAATATCCAACAATTTAGACCGATCATGATGATCAATATCATCTAGAGGATCTTTGTGAAGGTTTGCATGACTAGGATCACACGTATTATCGAGCGACTGACCCACCCCCTCTATTTTTCCTTCCTGAAGGGTCAAATAATACATGACTAGGCATTGCCACTTCATGAGATCATTCATCAGGTTAAGGCACGACCCTAGAAGGGCGTGTTCATGAAGCTGGACTTCAGAAAGGCCTATGATATCTGGACCTGACCTTCTTTCGTTAGGTTCTAGAGGAAAGGAGTTTTGATAGAAAGTGATATGTTAGATCATGCAACTTGTCACGAGTGGTAATACTTCAATATTAATTGGAACGCATGCTTTAGACCGTACGGTGGACTGAGGTAGGGGATCCCATATCCCCTCCTTCTTAACTCCAAAGCCAATACCCCTGCACAGATTCTTGATAAGACCAAGATGACGACCACATCTCTAGTGTGGTAGGATATCTTATTTTTATAGACAGAGTAACCCACCTTCAGTATACAAACGATAACATGATCATGGTAGAGCATCGAAACTTGACATCCTATAGGCAGGCTCTTACCGGACTAGTCTTATCAACACAATTATGTACTAGTTGAAATATATCCAAAATTAAATAGTAGGGCTTTTTCCGTGATGCCTAGGCATGTGGCGGCTAAGATTAACCCGATCGAAGGAAACTTCTAATTTCTCAAATGAGATCAACTTCAGTTTAAACACTTCTCTCTAAAAAAACTGCAGTTTGAACTCAGATATGAAAGAGCCGTCAAAAAGAACTTTACCGTGAAAAAGGGTCACGAAATTATTATATAGTATTTATTCCTTAAAAAAATGATCAGTGCGTACATAAAAATTGTTAGGGAACCAAGATATATATCAAGTAAAAATAGAAAATAATAGGAAAAGAAAATAATCATTTCCCCAGTATTAATTCTAACAAGTATAATCATAAAAATTGGAACGCGAGAAGAATGAATGACACACACTTAGTTGAGAAGAAGAAGAAACACAGAGCTAGCGTGGCTCGCTATTGGTCGTCCACCTGTTGTTGGTTATCAGTCCGGGGCTGGCACGTGAACATCTTGAGCACGCCGTCCGACCTGCCGGCGACGAGCGCCCCTCCGCCGCCACCGTGGGCGTCGGCGTCGCATTGCCGCCACGCCACGGCGCTGACGAAGCCGCCGCCGTCGCCGTCGCCGAGGCCGAAGGGGTGGACCCAGACAGGCTTGGCCCACCTGAGGTCGTAGACGAAGACGTGGTTGGACTCGGAGCCGCTGGCGACGAGCCCCGCGCGGCGCCACAGACCCATCCCCACGAAGCTCCTCCCGCTGACGTGGCCGCTGTACGACCGCACCTCCCGCGCCGGGCCCGACACGTCTGTCTGCGCCGCCGTCGCCGTCGTCACTGGCCACTCCCACAGCCGGTGCGTCCCGTCGGCGGCCGACGTCACCACCCGCCGCGCGGGCGCCCAGCGCACGTACGTGACGGCTCGCGCGTGACCGTCCATGGACGCCACCGCGCCGCGGCCCAGCGCGCGCACGTCGTACACGGCCGCGCGCCGGTCCGCCGACCCCACGGCCAGCTGCGGCCCGCCGGCGGGGTCGAACTCCACGCACAGCACCGCGCCCCCCGCCCGCGCCGTGGCCCACGACGTCCCGGAGGGCGCGCGCGGGTCCCAGACGTGCGCCGTCCGGTCGTCCGAGCCGGACGCCGCCATGGACGCGCCGTGGGGCGCGTAGTCGAGCGCCCACACGCGCCGCCCCGAGTGCTCGTCGCGCTCCCACGCCGGCACGCCGCGCTCCGCGTCGTACTCCGTGACGACGCCGTCGTAGTCGCCGCACCCCACCGCGCCGCCCTCGGGCCGCCACCGCACGCTGCTGAGCTTGGCCGGCACGCAGATGCACGCGGCCGGGCTACACGACGACGAAGATGACGACGACGGGCGCATCAAGAAGTCGGCGACGGTGTATATCCGGACCTTGCGCGCGATGCCGCCGGTGGCGAGGAGGCGGCCGGCGGGGTCGAAGTCGACGCTGCCAATGGCGTCCGACGCGCCCGCCAGCGCCGGGGACGGCACCGTGGCCGCGAGCCGGAACTCCCATTCCAGCCTCGGCGGCGACAGCTCGTCCTCCTCCTCCTCCGGCCGCGCGGGAAACTGAATGCCGTGGTCGACCTCGGTGGTTTCTTGGTTATGTCGTCGGCGTTGGCGTGTGGGAGAAGATGGGGAGGAGGGGTTGGTCATGGAACGCTCCTCATGGACATGGATCGAGAGCTAGCTAAGCTTACTACAAGTAGTACCACGGTCGTGTACTTGTGCATGTGGCGATGATGATCAACTTTGCTGCTAAAGTGTTTGGTTTTTTCTTGGTTTAGGTTCGGCTGCTCTTGTTTATTTTGGGGTTGGGCCTAAGCTAACACTAGCCTAGAGAGAGAGAGAGAGATTAAGGAGGAGACACGCATGGATGAGAGAGAGAGAGGTGTGGTCTAATGGAGAGCCACATGAAGCAGGAGACAATGAGGTTTCTGTGGTGGGAGTTGTGGTCATGTCGTGGGTAGCTCTACAAGGGCAATGCCAGACCTAATCATCCAGCAGCCACAGGTCCATCGATCGGCTTGCTAGCTGCTTGCTATCAGGCGGTTGTGTCCTGATTAATTCCCATCTCATTAATATGCCGGTACTTGTTCTAATTTGTGTTGCATTATCTGTCCACGGTGTCCATGCTTTTCTTCCTTCCACATTCAACTTTACTAGTAAGTACTATACAGGTGTAGTAAATGTAGGTCTTTTTACCGGTTTTGCTTTTTGTTAGACACTGAGGAAGATAACTAGTTATTCACTCCCACCCATATTAGTTGACATGAATTTGTCTAGATTCGGATATCTTTAGGACTAAAATATGTCCACATATCCGAATCTAGACAACTCCAAGTCAACTAATATGAGTCGAGGGAGTACTACTATTTCGAATTCATCGTTAAGAATCATGCGGTCCAAACATAATAGTATAACCCATAGTATAATGTGTGTGTTTGTGTTGTGTGCGTGCGTGCGTGCGTTTATTTTCAATGTTATCAAGAAAATGTCTGGAAATGCTCTAGTGTTACCGCTACGGTCTGATTTCGAGTGCACATGATTAATCACAACTCCAAAATGTCCCTAGACGGCTCAGCAACACACAATGGTGTTTAGCTTTTCTTTTGCACTAGACAAGGTTCATAGACTCCTCTCTTCCGCTCAAGATAGTCCCATGGAAAGTTCGGTTTTCCTTTTCGGATGTGTTTCTCCTATCCTCCTTTCACTGTCTCCAGCTCTCCATCTTGGTTATTAATTCACTTATTCTTGCAAAGTAGTAGTAATCGATTCTGACCCTTACTAATAACATCCAACACATCCTCCCACAAAACTTGGATAAAGTTGAGCCAAGTGGCCATTATTGTAGATAACATGGTAAAGAAATATACTACTGTAGTACTTCTCTAGGAGACCAGGACCACTTACTATATAGCATCGGGAAATCGGTTAATCCATAAATTTGGGGGCCCATCCACGAAAGGGACATAAAGTCCTAATTAAAAGGGTCGTTCTTAAGAGAATCAAGGTAAACACAAAAGCAAATGGTATAGGTAGATGACATGGACAGGACCACTCTGCTGGCATGCATGTCCTAATGACGACCCCGCTATCAGCCGATTTAGCACAGATTCTGCATCCTAGAACTAAATTTAGTTTTTTAAGTAATGGAGTTCTAGCTAGATTGGAAAAAAAGAAAACCTTGTGGATAGAGATATGGGCTACTTAGATGGGAATAGTTCGATCGTGTGGTCACGCAATGGGCAGGTGCGCGCGGCCAGTGGACGTATGGACTGGATTTGCCACTTGGTAACCGTACGTGCCAACCCTTTGCGCCTCTTGTTGTACTAACCTGCCATTTAAAGCAAAGCAGCTATCCCTACTTCCTTTCTCCATCTTTCCGTGCGTGTACTCCCTTCTTGGCATAATGTACTCGATTTTTTCGTAAAGAGTTAAATACATGGATGATATCAAACTCAACCCCCTTACCCACCTTGGTCATCGTACATAGAGATACACAATTTACGGTCATCGAATACACTCAGTGGTTCATCAGAGGTCACTGGAGCATGTAGAGCTACATATTTTGCTGACATGGCACTTGGTTGACCAGTCTCTAGCAGAGAGATGTTTTACAAAGAAGACCCTACTCAATCCTGATTTTCTATTCAATTCCTAGAAACTAACTGGTTAGGCTGACAGGTGGGACCAATTGGTCAGGGTCACCACCCACCTTCCTCCTCCTCTTTGCCCTCACATGAATCCACTGCTCGACCTCGACCCCGTGCGACGCCACCGCTTGCTATCATCCTTGTCTCGCACTACGCCTCGCTGCCGCTATCAACCTCAGATAGCCGCCACCGCTCGACCTAGAGCCAGCGGAGAGAGATGAGGGGAAGAACACGGAGGGGCAGATGTCAAAGGGCAGCGATGCAGAGCTTGTGTCTGAGGCGGCGAGCGGTATGGTGGCAAGAGATGGTTCAGGAGCCGCCACGCAGATGCACGAGGAGGCGCTCAATGAAAGCAGATGAATAAAGGCGACGCCGCTGGACCATCGTGATGCAGAGGAGGGCGACGTCACTGGCCCATCGTGATGCAGAGGAGGGCGGCGTCGCCGACCCATCATGACCGCCAGGGAGAGGCTCCTCTACTTCTGCGAGCCCTCGGGGAACATCCTCGAGGCCGTCGTCATCTCAGACCGCCACTCTGGCCACCAGGCGAGCTCCTCCACCGTGGGGGATATCACCGTCCCGGTGGTACATGCCCTGCCCGCAGACGAGCTCGATCTAAAGCCCACTCAACATCCCATCCACGACGAGCTCCTCCACCCATGCCTCTTCTCCGGATTCCATCGGGAGACCAGTTGACGAGGAGATCCTGCCCGCTCGGATAGGCCATGGGGGAGGTCAGGAAGACCAGAGGAGGAAGAAGACACGATGTGGTGGGGATTTTTTTTGCGTTGACAATTGAGGAAGGGCCTTCTTGCCTAAGAAAAATAAAATTTAGGACCTTTTTGCAAAGTAAAACACAACTGAATCCTCACATGTGGGGTTAACTCAGTGCCACGTCAGCAAATATGTAGTTCTACAAGCTCCGATGACCTCCGATGAAGCACCGAGCGTATTTGGTGACCGTAAATTGCGTATCTCTATGTACAATGACTAAGGTGGGTAAGGGGGTTGAGTTCAGTGACCATCCGTATATTTAACTCTTTCGTAAATAAGAGTACTTTTAGATTTATCCTAAGTCAAATACTTTTTGGACTTGGTCAACTTTTTTTCTTCCAAAAAGTAGCAACATTTATGAAATCCAATGTGTAAATTATAGAACTCCATTTCAAAAGTGATCTAGTAGTGATATTGATGCTGTTACGCCGTCCCATAAAGTGAGTCAAACTCCAAAGCCATTTACTTCGGACATGGTACTTTAGTTTTTAATATATCTTTTACGACATGTTTAATCAAACTTTACCTCGTTTGACTTGTAAATTGTACTTTTTACCCTCTAGTTTATCTTTTGTGACACTAATTACCCTATTTAACAATTTCATCCAAGTGACCCCATTTACTGGAAGTTTTGCCAACACTTACCCCTTTTAAAAGTTTTATAGTGTTTCAACATGTGGGTCAAGTCTGGCACATCGTAGCTTTTTGTCTGTTAGATTGTTCGCATGAATAGGGCCGATGGCAAGAGACGAACCTTTTAGTTTTTGGCTGAGTCGTGCCCACCGCTTACATCATTCTAATCAGCAATAGATTGGTCCATCCATATAGAGCACGTCCTGCTGGAGTGCATGTATCCATGGACCCTAAATATCAATGCGTGTGGTGAGACCAGAACAAATTCATTCGGTGGTTCATACACAACCAATATACGCGGGGAGATCAAAAATTCATTAGGAGGGGTTAGATTTGGCCAAGCTTATAGTAAATGGGATAATTAGTGTTAAAAATAATAAATTTAGAGAATAAAAACTGGAATTTACTCGGAAAAAAATTATATGCACTAGGGTTTTGGCGAGCATAAAGTAGGATGTAACCGATATAACATAATATGGAGCTGCGTACTCCCCCCGTCTAGAAATATAAGACGTTTCGGCTTTGTGAAACGGATGTATCGTTTAATTTAGTGTATAGATTCAGATACAATCGTCTCACAATTTTTTTTAAATGTCTTATATTTCTGGACGGAGTACGTGGATAAATTATGCATGCATCGTATAGCACGTTCGTTTGGCTTTGTTTACCATGCATGCACGTGCATGACAAGTTTCTACATACGTCGCCTTTCACTTTATGATCGAGACGAACTCAGAAAAGATATCACGTGTACGTCCCCCACGGCAGCAGCAGCCTGATGGACCGTAAATATCGCTATCGCGCGCACGGTCATCCACGCGTTTTGACGATCGACCGACATCTAGAGTTGTACACCAATTAATTAATCAATCAACTGCTATATATGGTGATCATCGTAGTTAATTAGTTGTTACTGGAGTTCTCCGATATGATTACGTACGTGAGCCACGGGGCTAATCACGGGAAAAGAAGAGAAAGAAAATGCATGATGATGCAAGAATTATTAGCGTGTGTGTGGAGCCAGCCAGACCCAGATCGAGATTGTTGGCTGATTTCCATCCGATTGGTCGGTCGGTCGGTCGATCCGTGCGTGTTGCTACTACAAGCAGTGTGGATAAGGAGTGGCCCCACCTAAGCACAATGAGCTAGTACTACTACTGATAGTACTAGTAGTACTCTGCTTTTCTTTAAACTCCTGCTAAATTGCTATATTTAACAGCTCTAGGTAATAGGACCATGCATGCAAAGCGTCATGGAGAACTGCTACGCTGCATACCTATGAAACCTCAAAATAGACGTCGGAATTTAAATAAATTTAGATATATCTTATACTAAATTGTGTGTAAATATATCCAAATTTAAATAAATTTATGCCATTTATTTTATGACGGAGAGAGACCATATGATTTTGGTTAATTATAGCTAATAGGTACTCCCTCGGTTCCATAGTATAAGATGTTTTAGTTTTATGAAAGAGATGTATCTCTAATGTATTTAGAGCTTTTTTAGTGTTTAGATTTACTCCGATATTTAGAGCCTTTTTAATGTATATAGATTTACTCCGAACCTATACATTAGAGATATACCCCTTTCACGGAGATAACGGAGGGAGTACAACAGCTAGCACGTGTTTAGGTATCACTGTGCCGCCATGTGTACGTGTACGTATTAACGTACTTGCGAGGGATCAAAAAAAAAATCAAAGCAGATGCATAAAATTATAAATACACACGTAGTGTCGTACACGTCGATGGGTTGATGCATCACACTAGTCTCAGAACCAAAGGGACCGAGATGGATCGATGCGGTCCTGCGTGCATGCGTGCGTGCGTGTGTCCCGTGGTCACGGGAGCGGCTACGTGTTCGCACGTGCGCCTTTCATGCAACGTCACGCAGCTCAGCTACGCTCTGCTGTACTGTACTACCAGTGGCTGGCTGGATCCCATGCGACAGCAACCCCGTACGTGGCCCACCTCAATCCATCCATCAGGCCGCTCTCCTGCCGCTGACATCCCGACTCTCGACCAACACACATGGCTCTCCTGCCTGGCCGCGCTCCGCAACCTCTCGGCCAACCTAGAGCACGTCCGGGCCGTGGCTGCCATCGGCGTCCTGCGCGCACTGCTCGCGCACTCTCGGGACGAGGCGGCGAACGCGGTGGCTAGGCAGGAGATGGCGGAGGACGAGGCGGTGCCGAGGACGCTGGTGGAGACTGCGGCGCGCACACGAGCACATAGTGGCAGGAGCACGCGACTTACCTCGCCATGGCGCTCGCCGTCGAACAGATCTCATGCGGCGGCTAGGCGCAATGCAGGTGCTCCTCGAGGCGGCGCTGCTTGGCACTCCGCTGGCTCGGAGCAGGGCGATGGGCAGGACAGGATCATGGCGTAACCGTGCACCTGACCACGCAAGTTAACGTTTGTCTGCTCTATCCGTCCAAACCCTGCCACGTATACACTGACAGCGGGTCCCACCTGCTAGAAATATGGTTAGACGGCTAACCACGAGAAATTAGTGCCCCGCGTCACAGCCTGACCCCAAAAGTGATATTTATGTGTCAAAAAACCTAAAGGTGGTGGTTTTGTGTCTTCTCGTGCTTAAATGTGGTGGTTTTTTGTCATTTCACTTGTCTGTCCTCTACTACTTCTTCTTCTTTTTTTTTGGAATTAGTTTGGAGGAGCTCCTGATGCTTATGGGTAATCGTATAGTTTGGCACTTATAGTGTTCTTGATGCTTATATATCCTAATTTCTACGTTCTGCGCACGCATGGCGGGGTATACTGTGGTGAACGGTAGTATTTCATTACAACTCTACTCTTGGTAGAATTCGATTGAATCCAATGTACGATTATGCAATGTAATGGTATAATAAACACAACAAATATTAGGGATTTGATATTTCCTACAATGCAAACCTGGTGTCCTACGGTTCCGCTCGATGTAGCCAATGCATCCAAAAGAAAACCAGTAACCATGCAATGCCGATAAACCCAATATGTTCAGTACCGCCGTCTCTTGAAGTAGCCTATTGTATCCAAGAAACACAACAAATATTAGGGATTCAACATTTTATACAATGCAAACCTAGCATCGTCATCCCCTCGAAGTAGCCAATACATCCAAAAGAAAAATTGGTGACCATGCAATGGAGATAAACGTGATATGGTCGGTACCGCCGATCTCTAGAAGTAGCCAATTGTAGCCAAGAAAACGCCGACAATGGCGAATTCTAATACGAGTAACAAAAGAAACAGATACTCCCTCCGTTTTAAAATATAAAATGTTTTAGAAATAACTAGTTTAGATTTTTTTTTTACAAATCTAAAATATCTTATATTTTAAAACAGAGGGAGCACTGACTAAATCGAACAACTCGCGGCAAGCACGTGACGCGACCCAAAACAGATCGATGCTGTTGCCGTACGTACGTAGTGTGCCACTCACTAGCCCACTAGGCAAGAGCTAGATGCAGATTCTCTGCTGCTTATTTGTTTGTGTGGTGCGTGTAGAAGCGCTCCGCTGCCACAAGAGAGACCACACGTTACGTTACGTCGCGGCCGGCCACAGATCAAGACGAGGGCCAGCCATGCAAACCGGCATGTTGGACCATCCAACTGTCACTGTCCCGGCCCCTTTCTGTTTAAGCTAGCTGCCGGCGCTACAGTATTTTTTTTTTTTGTCAAATCTAACTTTTTGGCGAAACTAATTCCACGTCTGATCCCTTCATGAAACTAATTCGGAATCTACGCCAGAAGGGTCGGCGCCATTTGATACGACGCTGAACTGCACAACTTCGGCGCCATTTAAAATGGCGCCGACCTCAGGTGTCATATTCCAAATTAGTTTAGACTCGGTTGAAGTTACCAGATTTGGGCAGATTTGGCAAAAACTATGGCGCCACGTACGTACAAGTAATTTGTGCTCTGTACGTTCACGTAATTTTTCGCTTCTCTCTAGTATCGTGTTCACAAACTGATTGTGCACGCACGTAAGTGGCAGAGACCGATCAACCGGTACAGACCTGAGCAAGAGAGGCGACCAGGGGGGCTCTTCTAAACTCATCTAGGGTTCCGTCCCTTTCGCCGGTGACAGCAACGGTCCGTTTCTCTTTCGTTGGCCTTAGGGCTTTAGAGGTGTGGCGGATCATGGTCTCCGTCCGCGAAAGAGTTCTCGTCATTTGTTTAGGATTTTTTTCGAGTGTCTTTTTTAGAATGTTGAGGCGACGGCTACGTCCTGAAGTCAGAATAAGGTCGTTCTTGTCCTATCATCTTCGGCGACGGTTGCTGCTCTGGTGCGTTGGTCCTTTCGGGCCTTCGCGCGACGACTTCCCGTTTGTCTACTACGACAAGCTTTGCCTGGCTCCAGTGATGGAGGGCGAGGACGGCAACGCGTCTTCGGCTCGTGCTAGTGTTTGTAGTCGTCGCTAGGTGGTCCAAGGACCTACTTGTAATCTTTATTACTTTTAGGACTCTTCTTGTGCTGCTATTGATGATTACTAGCAAAAGTGTCCGTGCGTTGCACCGGGAAGACCAATCCAATTTGCATGGATAATTTGTTGTCTTGTCTCATGATATATGTCTTAGCTTCACTTTTTTTATCTTGGCCGTGCATGAGCTGACAAGCCTGACAAGTGCATTGCCGCTGTCTTTGTCAGGGAAATGAATTTACTTATCAAGAACAGAGAGGAATATGTACACTATACAGCTAAAACACTATATGAACAAATATCAATTTTGCAAGGTCCACTAACGACTTTTCAACATTGAAATTTCCACTGCGAGTAGCATACACCGAGTATAACTCATGTTAAAAAAAAGTTCATCTGGATACCCATGGACTGCTACATAACAGAAATGACGTGTTAAAATGGAAGTAATAACTATATAGGTGAAAAACAACTGGTCAACTGCATTTACAGAAATCAAATCAACGTCGAACATTTACTGAACACAAGTTGATTTGAGCACATGAAATTGGCAGCCAAGTGTTCTTTTCAAAAGTATAAAATACCTCCTCGCTGGTTTGCTACTACGGTGTGCAACAATGGTCTGAACAAAGTAATCCTACAATTGAATACCATCTCAATCGAGAATACCGGCGAGCTTGGGATGTCGACCGTTCGGGACATGGCGAGGGCCTCGAGTGAAGGACGTCGTCTTCGGTGCGGACAGAAAACAAACCTTCCTACGGTGGAAAAATGCAGGGAATTTCCTCCAAATCTCCTCGTCTAATGACCATGCATCTGATCTATCTTCTCTCCTTATGTTACCCCTGCAAATGAATTGAGGGCTGAATCAAGAGAGCTCGCCCCCATCAGCCCATGGATGGCATGGAAAGATCTGGACCAAAGGAGGCATACCGGTGACGCCCTGGAAAGATCTGGACCAAAGGAGGCATACCGGTGACGCCCTGGCCCGTTTGTCTCTCTGGCGTCATGTCCCTGGAGGAGGCTGGCACTCGGGAGGAGGTTTATGGCGGGCTAGAGAAGGCTCGATGGAAACGGCCGCGGGTAGCGGCGGTGGCAGGAACCCGGACAACAACCATCGATGGGATCTCGCGTCGATGGAAGCTCAGAGATGCCCACGATTGGAGATTTTCCCGTACGCTCGGCTCCTCCAGCTGTAGGCGCGATTCCTCCTGCTCGACAGCCACGGATTCTTCTACGACCTCCGAGAAGGCACCGCTGGCCCTGTAGCTGCGTATGTCTACTTTTTGGTAGTCGAGTCCCTATGCCCATGGATTTCACTCCGTGGATGGGCGGCAGAGAGAGGGGAAGAAAAGGGAGGGCGAGGTGTCTTCGGACGGGGGTGGAGGAAAAAATAACAAACCGGTATCATGATGGCAGTGGTGGGTAATATGTGTTTTGGTGGGAGGGCAAAACCGTCCAAAAAAAGCCGGTTGACGAAAGCATCTACTAATTTTCCTTGAGGTAGGTTAGTAAATACGTTTCCGTTCACCTAAAATACGTTTTCAACCTCTATTTTCGTATTTTCGTTATGCATGCTGCGCTGCTGATTTGTTCGTTGGCTTGGATGAGAATCAAAATCCATGGACGTACAACCTCGTGGCCGGTTCGCTCTGATAGTGGAGACCGGACCGTATTATTTCCACGTACGCGCATGCTCAGTTTGCGTGGCACAGACCAATTCTGCGGCAAGACATCGCCTGCGGGACAAACAGAACGCCGCACCTGCTCTCGATCGAGATCACCCAAGGCGTGATCAACTCGACCCATCGACCGCCACTCCGCTAGCTAGCCAGGCACAGCAATGGCGTTTGGCGTCCCCTGCTTCACCCACGCTACTCCTTCCCGTGAAGACGATGTCGTCGTGAGCGGGGTCATTCACGACGCTTCCTTCTATCCCCCAAGCCGATTGTGGCGGCGTCACGGCCAAAGCGCCCAGTCGCCGAGAGAAGGCATCGGTGGAATAATCAATTAATGCCTTTTTTTCTTCACTCGTGACCTCTACTATGATCTCTATCTCTATCTCTTCTCTATTTTCTATCTACTAATTTTTCTTGAGATAGGTTATTCAAATACATTTCTATCCGCTAAAAATACGTTTTCAACCATTTTCGTTACCTGCCCTACCACCGCAGTTAAAAACTAAACGATTCGTTTATAAAGTCTTCGCCGCCGCCGGTAACCGCCTCCTCCTCCTCCGGAAATGTAACATCCGTTGCTCTCCTCCTACGTGCCCATGCCCTGCCCGAGGGATCGAGGAAGCCCGCCCCCGCTGTTCCCTGCTCGCTGCCTCCGGCCACACCTCCTAGACGCTGCATGCTGTTGGTCGCCACGCACCTCGGACGCAGCGTGCATACGGCAAGCGCCCGGTGACACCGACGGCCGCTGCCCTTCCTCCTCCTATTCGCCGTCCAATATCGACAAGGTGAGGTGCTGCAGACGATAGGCTAGGAGATTTTGTTGGTTAGTGGAGTCGTAGGAGCCTGTCGACGTAGAGTTGGTGCCCTACCCGAGGGATCGAGGAAGCCCGCTAGTTCCTTGCTCGCCGCCCGCCACACCTCTGACGCTGCAATACAATGGCCGCCCATGCACCTCTGGACGTGGCGTTACGTGCTGGCCCGGTGACCCCGACGGCCGCCGCGTCCTTCCTCCTCCTGCTGCCGCCGCCAATATCGACAAGGTGAGCGCTGCGGTGATAGGCTAGGAGATTTTGTTGGTTAGTGGAGTCGAGGAGCTGTCGACAGAGCCGGGCGCCCGCAGGGATCGAGGAAGCCCGCCCCGCTGCCTCGCCACCGCCCGTCACACCTCCTGGACGCTGCATTACAGTGGCCGACCATGCACCTCCTGGACGCGTGCGTGCTACGGCCGTGCTCCGGTGACCCCGACGGCCTGCCCACGTCTTTCCTCATGTTTGCCGTCGGTCCAATATCGACAAGATGAGGCGTTGCAGGCGATAGGCTAGGAGATTTTGTTTGTTAGTGGAGTCGTAGGATCCTGTCGACGTAGAGCTGGCGGCGAAGGTAGAGCAGGAGCACCAGGGAGTAAGACCGCTGCAAGGAGACATGGCCGGCGACGACTTGTAATTAGGCAGGCGAAGCCGACGTGGTCGAAGACGATGGAGCTGAGAACATGGACGAAGTCGGACTTGCTTCTCAGGGAAGTGAGCTAAGAGAGAGAGAGAGAGAGAGAGAGAGAGAGAGAGAGAGAAGCGGGCTAGGAGGCATAGGCGATGGCGGCGCACAGTAAGGTCGCGGGCGAGCGCCGGAGTTGAGGCAACGGACCTGCGGAGGTCGAAGAGGAGGCCCAGTGATGAACTTGGGTGCGGGGTACATCGGAAGAACCGGAGAGGAGGGGCGACGGGCTCGGGAAGGACGCGAGCGAGCACCCGACGGCGCTGGCGACGTTGGTTCATGGCAAGAGAGAGAGGGCGAGGCCTGCAGCGTGGAGGACAGGATCAAGGCGACGACGCCGATCGAGAGGACGGAGGAGGCGACACGGGGTCATGGGAGGAAGGAGACGGGGTCCGGGAGAGGGTTGCGTGCGTGCGTTGTGGTGGTGTCTGCAACGTTCGGTGGTGTGGGACGTGACCGTGTTGGTGTGTGAGTCATTGAGTATACGGTAGGTGTGCGTGTCTTAGAGTGTGTGTGTGTGTTGTGTGTCGCCGGGGTTGGACTGGGTCGTGGTGTGAGTGTGTGCGTGCTGACATGGGTGAGTGGCGGCGGGATGGAGTTCTATGTGCGTGTGGTTAAGGTACGATTAGGGTTTGGTTTAGCTAGATTTTGGGACGCATGACTCGGTCTTTGGCATGGTTGGCCGGCTTCCTAAAAACAAAATCTAAAAGTCTTTTAAAAATAGTTTTTAAATAAAAAATAACTAGAATTTTAATTTGAAATAAAAAAGAGGAATAATTATAAAGTAAAACGGGATTTTAATTAAAATAGTTTGAGAGGAAAAAATATGAGGAAGTTATATGATATGGAAAAAATGATAAGCAATTTTTTATTTTAGAATATTCTTTGGGCATTACATTGGGCACATCTGGTGCATGTACTCTAGCCCGATCTCTTGCAGTCGAGGTTCAGGACACGGAAAGAGCAGCAGGGGCGGCGTCCACGTTGTCCCCTGGTGGGTACCTCGTTTGTGGGCAGATTTCCGGAGGTGCGACCGCACGGTATGACGGCAGTGGCCAGAATCACCGCAACACCTGCATCTGCCTTGTCTGCAGCGTCATCGGGATCACATCTTTGCTGTGTGCTGGCGCCAACAACCGGAAAGTCCCGACGTGGTGTTGATCCTCGTGGAAGACAACATCACGCTTTCCTCTGCCGTGATATATGGTCGGCGGACGCGGCCCTCGGCGAATTCAAAAGAAATCCTTCAGATGATTATAACTATATCAACTTATAAACTTTTCTAACCAGCTAGCTTGCAGCGGTTTTATGTAAAGAGTGTTAGCAGGTATGCTAAAATATAAAAACAATGCGAAAGACGAAAGAGGTTGGAGAAAGAATCGGTATTTTTCTATGTATCACTATAGACCATATATCGTCTAACATCTTGTTCAAAATTAGAAAAAATGTTTTATTTTTTCATATAATTTTTCGCCGTCATCCCGTAGCAACGCACGGGCATTCAGCTAGTTAGTTATAGATTAATAGATCGGTGGAATTTCGAAAAAAAAAGTAAGTAGCACTAGTGCAGAGCCCCCCTTTAACTCCGGTTGGGAGGGCCCTCTAACAGCGGTTCCCCAACCGCTGTTGAGGGTTCGGTGTTAGAGGGGGGGGCCCTTTAACACCGGTTCTTATACGAACCGGTTTTAAAGGGTGGCGCACGATTGCTGCAGTTCGCTTCTTTAACACCGGTTCAGATTCCGAACCGTGTTAAAGGTCGTTTTCATGGCAGAAAACGCCTAAATCTCGCTGCGCACTCGCCCGCCTGCTGCAGGCGTATTCTGCGGGAGGGGGGAGCGAGGGGAAATCGATCGGGAGAGGTATACTTATAAATCGTCATCGGTACATACGAGTACATGAATAATTAAGCAACTATTATTATACACAAACATCGTCATCGGCACATACATCGTTATCGGCACATACATGGTCATCGTTCATTTTGGTGGATATCTAAAGAGATCTCCGCCAGGCGTGACGACCTCATCAAGTATGAACCCCGCCAATTCCTCTTGAATGGCTCGTATGCGTTCAAATGGTAGGAGTTGGTCCCGCATCCGTTCGATCTGAATATATATGAAGAATGGGCCGTCAATATATATATAAGAATAAAACTCAACACAATTGATGGTAATAAAATAATGTTGTGGACTTTGTTTACTTACTCTAAGAATAAAACTCAACACAATTGATGGTAGGAGTTACTCTAAGTTGTTCTTTATAACCGGGTTGTTTTCATCCTCCTCTGGCGGAAGGGTGAAATTTACCAACAACGAATTCCAAAACGTTTCTTTGGATCTGTCATCGACAAAGGTACCGTCGCCCTTCTTTGGCTTATTCCAATTTTCAATTATGATTGGGATTTGGTCCCTAACAAGAACACCAGCCTGACGTATAAATTTGTCTGCGGCCTTCTTGGGCTCCATCGGCCTGCCATCAACACGGACTGCTTCGATCGTGAACTTTGCACGATCTTTCAACCGCTGGCTCGCGCCTCGCTTGCTCTTTTTCGTAGAAGAAGATGGTTGTTGGCTGGTCGATCCAGAGGGCTAAAAGAAGAAAGAAGCGTTAATTAATACATGTAGAAGAAGATTGTTGGTGGAAGTCAGCTGAGGCTTAATCAATGCATATACCTCGCCGGACTTTGTAACCATTAAATTGCTCACCGAGTCTTCAACTTCTCCATGACTAGTACTTGAGCTGTCGTCATCCTGTCCCTCCAAGTTCAGATATTGTGAGGTGTCCTCATCAATAATGTTCTCCATTATTTCTTCTTCTTCAAGGTTTCTACTAAGTGGATCCATAGTTTCTAAAACAATAATATTATCTAGAGTAAGAGTGTAAACATTCAAGTGGACTTGGATTCATACACAAATATACATATTATCATACCAAAATACACAAATAAATACACAAATGAGTCAGAGGTCCAATTTGTATACAAGTTTTAATCTATGCATGTAGTACAATTTATCGAGCAAACAAGTTTTAATCAGGATGAGTCAGCAATCACACACGTGGAAGACACGTGGCGCTCACCGGTGGGGTGACGTTGGTCTCGTCGGGCGGCGGTGCTCGTCGGACGGATGCGGCGGTCTCGTCGGGCGGCGGTGCTAGCGGCGGGCTCGTCGGGCGGCGGGTGGCGTCGGCGTTGAGGCGTGGCCTACGAGCTCCGAAGCGGCGGCAGCGAGACGCTCCTGCACGGGGAAGAGAGCTAGATGGCGGGCTCCTCGAAATAGGCTGCGCCCGCTATATTAATATAGCAATCACAAGATACAACGACAATGTTGGAGCAATGAAAAGGGAAGGTGAAATAAGTTATGGGTCCCAAATTGTCTAAAGGTGTCCCACAATTACTTTACATATTTGATAAAGTCCACAGGTATTTTGAAAAAATCAAAACAGAATTTGAAATGAAAATATAAATAGAAAATCTTGGCGGTTTATAGGTACGCGGACGCGACACCGATTGCGAGTATCTTGAGAATCTTGGACAGTTCCCGACACCAAGTGGAAGTACACATGTCGGAGATCTTTGTAGAGTTACAAGTCGAGCATACAAGACAGAAAGCTCTAACTGGCCGTGTTTAGTCATCTAACAGCATTTCTGGCAGGTGGGGCCCGTTGTCAGTGCTGGCGTGGCACGCACATGACGGGAGGGACCCCACCTCCACACAGCCCATCCCCTCCCACCTCTTCCTCCACCTTCAGCCACCCCGCCATGGCCGCCACCGCTCTTCTCCTCAGCAGCCGCTTCGCTCTTCTCGCCGTGAGAGCTTCGCCATGGCCGCCGCCAAGCCATAGCCGGTGGGGCCGTCTAGCCACCGACATCACCCACCTCGTCCTCAAGACTAACTCGTGCGCGCCCGGGCGCGACACACTGCAGCATCCATCCTCGGCCTCCTCACCGTTGCCCGCACGACGCTCAACCTCAGCGGGTGCCGCGGCTCATGCGCCTCGCCAAGGACTGGCCGAGAACAACTGTTCGTGCCTCGGCTGCCGGCGACCCACCATGGAGGTCGCCGCCGTCCCGTGCCTCACTGCCGCGTCCCAGCTGGTCGCCACCACCGTCGCCACTGCGGCCCGGCCGAGCATCCCACCATGGAGGTCGTCCCGTGCCTCGGTAGGCTCCGGCGGCGGCGAGGAGACTCTGCTCGCCCGGAGGCGGAGCTTGGGCATGATCGTGTGGAGACATAGAGGAGGAAGGATACGGGAAGAGAGGTCGGCGGCGGACCTCGAGCTCGGCGGCGGCGGCGGGTCGGGGCGCAAGGCGGCGGACGGCGGGCGGGTCGGCGGCGCTTCTCGTGTTCGATCTGGCTCGGTGGGAGAAGAAAGGAAGGAAGGTGAAATAAATCTTTAACACCGGTTCGTATGGAACCAGGTGTTAAAGGGGTTTCACAACGCATTTATACCCCTTTAACACGGTTCTGTCGAACCGGTGTTAAAGAAACATTATTCATGCATTAAAGGGGCTTTTTTAATTCAAAAAATATGATATGAATTTAGAAAATTCATATCTTTTTCATTTCAACTCATAAAAATATGAATAATATATCATAATTTTCAGAAAAATAATATCTATCCATTCATGTAAATCAATTTATATTTACTTTACATGATTTTTTTTAAAATAATTAAAACACTTATTTCATGCATTAAAGGGGCTTTTTTAATTCAAAAAATATGATATGAATTTAGAAAATTCATATATTTTTCATTTCAACTCAGAAAAATATGAATAATATATCATAATTTTAAGAAAAATAATATCTATCCATTCATGTAAATGATTTTTATTAGATCAAATCATATTTTAATGCCGCATCTTTTGTATTAACATTTTTGAATTGATTGGATATTTAAATGTCGCATCTTTTGTATACACTTGAATCTCACCAAGCCTCTCTCAACTTGCATTGTTTTTTTGATCAATGTGTTGGTGGTTTTTTGAATTAGCCATTTGGTGGTTGCTTCACAAAACCGTCCGTTTTTTATGCTCGGAAAATGGAAAATGCCTTTTTGGTGCGATAAAAAGGAAAACTCCTCTTGCAAACTATGCCTTGATTCTAGCCATAACATTGGTCATTTGACCCGAAAGCCATAACAGATTAAGTAACAATCGGCCGAACTGGAACTGAAAATTAAGATACATAAAAGAACTGAAAATTAAGATACATGGCCAGATTAAGTAACAATCGGCCGAACTTGTTTCGGAATGTTGGAGTGATTCAGTCATGCTCCTGCCTACACCTGTAATACTTCGCCATTTGTAGTCGTCGTACTCGCCGCCGCCGTCATCGCTGTCGTCGTCGGGGTCGCCGTAATTGAACCTCTGGAGAGTACGCGTGGGCTGGACTTGAGGGTAGCGCAGACGGGGGTTAGAGTCGGCGGCAGTGTCATAGGCCATGATGCTCTGGAGAGTCCGACCGCGCCACCATAGCCGACGGCCGGCCTCGTTGAAGTTAGGAGGAGGTGGGCCGTCCTCGTGCTCGGGCGAGCCTCTCAGCCGATCCACGAAGAAGGCTTCCCAAGTCGGGAAATAGTCGGGGTGCCATCTGGGATTCCTCCGCTGCTCCGGCGTGAGCTCGAAGTAGTAGTTGTTCGTGATGGCCATCCGGCGCGCCACACCTACAGGGACAGGAGGAACGCAGACGCCTCAACGCCAAACATCCGGCCGGCGGGGACACGATGGCCCGGCAGGCGGCGGCGCAAAGCGCCTCCGCCTCCCTGGGGGTTAGTGCTACGGTGGAAGCCATGGGAAAGAGTGATGAGGTTGCAGATATGAGTCTAGAGATGTGCAATGACAATGGAGGTTACGAAAAGCAATGCTCGTAGGTCAAATGGCTCCCCTTTGTGCTCATCCCACATACGTACACCTGGTTTGGCCCACAGCTGTAAAAGTTCTTCAACTAATGGCCTTAGGTACACATCAATGTCGTTGCCGGGTTGCCTCGGGCCTTGGATGATCACTGACATCATAATGAACTTCCTCTTCATACACAACCAAGGAGGAAGGTTATAGATACATAGGGTCACAGCCGTGTCTTTGTGGCAGCTCTGCTCACCAAAAGGATTCATGCCGTCACTTAGACCAAACCTTAAGTTCCTTGCGTCACGTGCAAAGTCCGGGTACTCGCCGACTTTTCTCCTGTGACCCATCGGGTGTCTCAACATCGCGTCTTTCTTACGGTGATCTTCCATGTGCCATCGCAACTTGGCATGCTCTTTATTTACAAGAGGCGTTTTAACCGTGGTATTATAGGAGCATACCACATAACCTTGGCGGAAACCTTCTTCCTAGGGGCCTCGCCCTCAACATCGCCAGATCGTCTAAATCGATCTTATCATGATGCGGTGCATACCGCATGCATCCAAATTCTCGTACTTCTCACGCGGTAGAGGATGCATCATTAATGCGTGCATGTATCTTACGTGACGTCTAATCCTAGAGGGCGTATAACCTTCTTTGCTTGGTATGTACCGTCAGCAACTCATTATTTCTTGGAAGAAGATTCTTCATTTTTACCAACAACTTTGAAAATCTTGTCGGTCACACCATTCTCTGCCTTCCATTGCAGCAAATCCATGGTGGCACATAGCTTTTTGTGGCCATCTTCGCAAGTTGGATACAACAATGTTTTGTGATCCTTTAACATCTGCTCCAGACTTCTCCTTCTCCTTTTTAGTTTCACATTCTTCCTTTGCATCAAGAATGGCCCGACCAAGATCGTCATCCGGGCCCCATCGCTCCCTCTTGATCTTCATTATCTACCTCCGTTGCATTATCATCATATTCGGATACATATTATGATAGTTTTCATCATCCTCTTCTTCTTCGTTGTCTTCCATCACAACCCCTTTTTCTCCGTGCTTGGTCCAACAATTATAGCTGGGCATGAAACCGGATCAAAGCGGTGGGCGTGAATGGTTACGGTATTTGAGTAGTCTTTCTTGTTCGACGGTGAACACACGGACAACACATAAAACCATTGTGACCACGGTTTGCATTAGCCACAACGATGAAATTTTGGAGGCCCGTAATGTACTCGGCGGTGGTCACCGACATCCATCCATTGTCGATTCATCTGCATTAATATGTAGTATATATCAAAAAATAATAGGAGATGACCATTTATATATATAGTACATCAATGACACATGAAACTATAGTTGCCGACCTCGACCGAGACGGAAGAGCAACAAGAAAGCTTATTTTGAGCTCTCGGGCATTTCACCAACACCTCTAGTGCATATGAAAAACACAAACTAGCACTCTTCACACCCTCTTGCTAGGCTCCAAAATGTGAAAGAATGGAAGAGTGGGGTGTGTGTGGGCTGGGTGGTGTCTTATATAGCCCCGCTTTAACACCGGTTCGTGCCACGAACCGGTGTTAAAAGTCTTGAACCAGTGCGAGGACCTTTAACACGGTTCGTGGCACGAACCGGTGTTAAAGAACTCTTTAATGCCGCAGAGGCTTCTTTAACACCGGTTCGTAGAAGAACCGGTGTTAAAGCCCATTTTCGAGATCAACAAAAGCCCTTGTTTCCACTAGTGTAGAGACCGATCGACCTGCACATAACCATTAGGACCACGTACGCACGTATTGCAAGTGTACAACTCCTTGGCTCGTAGCTAGCCACATTGCCTCATCTAACACAGTACTGTAGCAAACACTGTACCTACAGTTTTACGTTGCTCATACGTACTACCGTATAGCGACACAGTTTGTAACATCTATATGTATGGCTTGGAACGTTCTTACGTCGCTGCTAGCGACCTTAACTAGCTTAGTTACCTAGGGTACGTCCTAGCCTATTTCTGTGATATTTGCCGTCTCACCACGTCATCATCATCATTGCCACGTAGTATGTCCTTGGCACAGGACAGACGGGTTCCACATCACCATGTATGGGAATCGTACAGGCAATCACCGTGTGCACACAGCAATTCCGTTAGATATACTTATCTGATCAATCTCTGCACGTTTAAATTTTGCTGCTAGCAAGTGGCGGTACATATATATGGTCGCATGCGTGCACTCGTGTACGTGACCATGCCACATATGGAAATATCACGAGTGGCCGGAAATGCACAGGCATGGTCCACGTTGCCCGACACGTCACCTTCGCATGGTCGTCGTCGTCGTCTTGATATATATAAATGCGACTCCATACCCGTACCAAGTCAAATCAAACCCCAGAAAGGCCAGTGTCACCCTGCTAGGCTGCGACGTTGCATATTATACTATAGCTTAAACTTGGTGATATACACGTAAGGGTACTTGCATATTATGTGTCTCTCTAGTATGGGTCCAGATTCTCTAGTAAGGGTACTTGCACATGTACATATTCTCGCCTCTGCCACCTCTCTAACAAACCCCCTTCAAACAGAACGTTCTATGCCAAACACTTTAAGCATTTACAGATTGATGATTTTGCTAGCAAGGTGTGAAATAGTGATGCTCCCCTCAAATGCAGGATCTTCAACTGGCTCGTTCGGCGCAATCGGATCCCTACAAACGAGCGGCGATACCGACACCAACTGGACATCTCGCCCGCCTGCTTGTCCTGTCCCCTAGACGAGGACACCGACCACCTCCTCGTCCGCTGCTTCCGGGCCAAGGAGGTCTGGAGCTCCTTCTTTGGACAGGATTCTTGCGACACGGTGGTTCAACTTTGGAACTTACGATCCTGCTCCATCGAAAGCAACACCGTGTGCACTGTGATTCTTTGGAACATCTGGAAGCGAAGGAACGACCTGGTGTTCAGCAACAAAGACACCCCTCTTCTGCTGGTCCTTAGAAGATGTGTTGAAGACGTCCGATTGTGGGCTAATAGATGTACCCAACCCTCCTCTAGTCGTATTCTCAACTCTTGGTGTAATAGATTTGAGCCGCCTTGATCGACTCGAGGTCTTTTTTTCCTCTCCCTCCCTCCAAAAAACTTGTAATGACCTCTAAACTTTCCTGTGGATGATGCAATATATGTTCAAGCTGGTGTAAGCCCGCCGTAGTCACGGTCAAAAAAAAGTATGGGCCCGGACAGTTTTATGGAGGATTTTTTTCTGGAAAATTTAAATTTAAAGATTTAAAAGTTTCAGCAACAATATCCAGATATATATAATGATTTATAATACACGCGTACAAAATCATATGTGAAAATACTTTGTATTTCGGTGTCCTAGAAAAGAAAATAAATTCATATCAGTGCAATTGTGAATCGGTCTTTTTTTTTTCAAAATTTGTCATATTTGTCTCTTTTGTTGCGCGCAAAATATAAGGTATTTCCTATTTTTTTTTAGACGTGTATTTCATATTGTTGGCTACATCGTAGGTATTTTTTCTAAAGTATTTGATGAATTTAAAAAAAATTGAAAAACAGGCTCCATAGAGCCCGTGCTCTAAAGCGATTTTCCATGGAGTTGACCCTCTCTATTCGTCTTCCTCGAGAGATCCGGGCTAGGGTTTTCGGCTGCTGCCTACGATTCTCTGACTCCTACCACACTAAGCCCACTCAGCAGCAAATCATTTAGGCTGCCTCCTTCGACCTCATCTCGACCACCGCGTGGCCATGTGCAAGGAGGGGTGCACTGAATCGTTGCTTTAGGCGGAGGTGTCGCGTAGAAGGACGAGCCACATGGTGATGAGGCATTGCAGGCACTGGTCAGGCGGGGGGCTTGGATACGACTCTTGAGACAGGGTTTTTGGCATGGAGTTGAGCCTGCAGAGGAGGAGTGGGGACGTCGACTCTGGTGTAGCACCGCGTGGGAGAGGGAGGCGCCTGTCCGGGTCACTCGCCTAAACCTTCCCGCTCGTGTTTGCCTAGAGACGAGGAAAGGCGCTTTCTCCTCACGCCGTCCACTCCTCTCATCTGCTCCTCTCCTTCAATCTCAGCTTTCTCTTCTCCTTTAACTTGTGAGCAACAAGCAAACATCATGAGTAGACCTTGTTGTGAATATGATGAGTGTAGAATCCGTCCATGGATTGAGCTCTCATTTTCTTCTTCCCAACTCTCTTTTTTATTCTTCTTCTTCTCAATTTGCAAAATTTACTACAGATGGGCACAATTATTTTTGAATTTTATATCACCGATCCTTCTTCATGTGTTAATTTATTGGTTAGAGTAATCATCTGCTTAGAGAAAGGAAATAAACATTTATTTTTTTTAATCTAGAAATATCTATTTATATTCAAACAATAAGATTGGGTCCAAGTGCTAATAGCACTCCACCAAATAATTATATACGCATTATTTGTGTATTGAAAGAACTGAACATAAGAAAGAAATAAGTGCATGACAAAAACTCGCATACTCACTCGCAATATCCAACGCGAGACGGCAAGGCGAAGCTCGCACGTCCGCCTAGTACATAGTACTTGCATACGAGTTCATACACGCACACTGAAGGAGTAGTATATAGTTAGTACTGCTGCTATTGGAGAGGAGTACCGTCGTGTTAGCAGTGCTCTAGATACTTATGGCAGCTGGACCCTTAAAATATTTGCACGGGAAGCTAGTTCGATCAGCTGGTTGGCCTCATCGTGTCATCCTAGCTCGATTGGAGTGTAGTCACTGGTGGAAAACAGCCCACTAGTCTCGATTTATAACAACTTTTAATTTTGGTTGTGCAAGCGGAACTGAGCAATCGAAACTAAAGGCACTTTCTTTAGTTCTGGTTGTGTGACGAAACGGGATTAAAGGCGCGACACGTGGTCGCGGTGGAGAGCGCGGGGGAGGGGTGGAGGAGTTTTAGTCCCAGTTCGTAACTCCGTCGCGACATTATTTTAGGGTTTCGGCTGCCGCGACAGCAGATGGCGCTGCAGCAACAGGTTCTGCCGCGACAGAATTTTCGAGCGGATTTCTGCCACGGCAGGAGGATCGGTACAGGAAGAAGAGATTTGACGTAAGTGACGTGCAATGAAGAAACCATTACACAATATAGTTATTATAAATATATAGATCAAAGTGACCTCTTTCTTTATGCTTGATCAAATATATTACATATAGTACACATTTATACATATACAATATAATTTTTCTTACGATCCTTATTATATTACAAATATAAATTGCCTATGATATTTTCCGGTTGGATCTTTAACCTCCTTAAGTAAGAATCACGTCAATTTCTCTTGAATTGCTCATACGTGATCCTTTGTTCGGAGATCTTTTCGTATCCGTTTGATCTAATTTAAAGAAGGGATCAATATATATGAATGAAACTTAACACGGTAATAAAATAAGATTGTGAATGTTGTGGACGTACTTCATATTGTTTCATAATTCTGTCATGCTCATAGGTCGTCTCGCGAATGAACTCGCAAACAGAGTATCCACATAAATTATTCTTGTTTTCCTGCCTCAAACACTTTACAAGAAAAGAGTTCAATAAAAATATTAATTAAGCATGATACTGGTATTAAAGCATGAATCAAAGAGATGCACGGACCTAGCACTAGTACAAACTCGTTACTTAGAGACGTCAATTTCCCATAGGCCTCGGACGGTTTCTCGTTCCGGCTCAAGCGCATAGCTTCTAAGAGCACACCATCTGAGCTGGTTTTTCTTTGCGGCTCTAAAATGCACAACCTTAGACGGTGCAAAAAGGCAAACGCCTCTAACATCTACGAGCTGGAGACGAGCAATATTTCTGACCGCTTGCAAGAACTCTTTAACCTCAGGTGGACTATACAATAGACCGTCTTCAATAGTAAGTTCAATAGTAAGGCGACCTGAGTTGGATTCTAACAAAGACTGTATTTAGAATTAGTGTGCCTCGAAGCTACTTTTTAAAGTGACCGTCTCCGGTATGTGTAGACCATTTTAAATAGTAGCATGCTAATTCGAACTCGATCATAGTTGACATGACACATAATCATGATTTAACAGCCAGATAGACAGATTAACTCAAAAACTTATAGCAACTTGATCGCGGTAACATTAAATAGTTGGGGACAAATCCATACAAATTTAGCCATTAGACATTAGGCAGCATGAATCTCGTCATCATCTAAAGAAGCGTAAGAGTATGTCGGGCCTCGGTAGTCGAAGTAGTTCATACTATCTTCATAGAGATAGAAGACGAACTTCTCCTGGACGTCCATCTCATAGACTTCGACCATATCAGTCCATCTCGAACCATATAAAAAAGCGCAGTTCGCCTCGTTCGTGACTTGGACCATGTAGGTCGGTGTAGGTTGATTTAGAGACAGTAGATCAACCTGAAATTGTCTTTGCTTCCACAACGTCCAGTCGAAATGGTCCACAAAATCAAGTCTAAACTTGCAGAGTATGTTCTGCATACAGAATTATAAGAAATAAACAATTATCACGTATATATAGTTCGATTGTTTGTGTATGGACATACCATACTAACTTCACATTATAAGGGAGCACTATGACAACCTTCTTATTCTTGCACTCTTGGTAACCACAATGCTCACACTGATTATCATCATTCACTATACCTATATATGATAATTATATAAAACATTTTAACTTAATTAGCATCATAAGTAGCACATATATCAATATAACACCTAAGTAAGATTAGCTAGCATCATATATAAGTAGTACAATAGTAGCATGATAAGTCTATATAAGTAGTATGATAGATAGCATACGACGATCACATGAGAACATCCTAAATTCGAGTAGACTCGGTGTGAGTGACGTTGTCACCCAAGTGGTCGTCGTCCAAGAAAGATGACGACAGCTTGCAAGAGTCGTCTTGCTGTGTGCCAGAGGGGCCAGCCTCGCCCTTCTCGCGCTGCTGCCGGCTCTTAATAAGGACCTCGTACTGGACTGCCATCACCTAGGGATCAAGAAGGAGATCCCTGACCAAGGTGTCATCCTGATCGTGACCCTGGCGCGCTATATGCCTCTCTACCTGTCGGTGCTCCCTCTCCTCGACCCTTGTGGCGATTCTCATACCATCTGGTTCTAACATATGCGCCACGCGACACTCATCCTCGAAGTTCAGGACCGCTCTCGCCCCAAAGTGTTGGACTACAGCATAGTTGTTTGCGTGGGCCGCCTGCCACGGACACCTAAAAGTACCTAGCTAGATCTTCCTGTTATCCAATATGATCTGAGCTGCCAAAGTCGGGGTCTTAGTGGGTTTTTGGTGAACACCACGAAACTTTAGCTTCGGCTTCGGCATGATACTAATTAAGTAGTTAAATAACAATATTTGATACAACTATTAGTCAACATATAAGAAATATATATATATATGGGAAATAGCCTGCTAAACACAGGCATAGATGCGCATAGTCTATCCACCGTTGATTCTATCCTCTTTTGATATAGGGAGCACATGTATCCAGACCCAGGATTTGTCTAAGAAGTAACGCCGTTAGTGTTCCTTTGCATGCATGCATGAAGCCCTAGCAAAACAAAGCTTATCTAATTTCGTTTGCATGAGGCAAACCCTAACGAGTAACATGCGGTAAACCCTAACCCTAATATACTACATGGTAAACCCTAATATACTACATGCATAAAGCCCTAGCAAAACAAAGCTTATGTAATTTCGTTTAGGTTAGGCAAACCTTAATATACAACATGAGATAAACCCTAACCCTAATATACACGGTAAAACCTAATATACTACATGCATGAAGCCGTAATAAACAAAACAACCTTTGTTTGGTTTTCTTCACATTCTCATGGCTGCATGCGGCCAGCAAACACATACCAAAACAACCTTTGTTAGGGCACTCTTTTGCATGGCACATAGTCTAAAGCTTCTGCATGCAAAACCTATTTTAATCCTTATTCTCAATCCCTTCTCATTTTAGATGCTAAAACTTTTGTAGCCAAAACAGTGTGCTAAATTGGAACCCATGCCAAACCCTAGATTCTTGCATGTATGCACAAAACTAACACCGTTAGCTCACCCATGTTCCACCCCACTTCCATCTAGAGGTTGCATGCATTTGATCCCTAAATCCAACGGTGCTACCTATCTTGCTTGACTGTGAGTAGCAAATCGTCGATATATATATATATATATATATATATATATATATATATATATATATATATATATATATATATCTGTGTGTGTGTGTGTGTGAAATAGCCAGCTACACAAGGGAATAGGTGTAGCATCCCAGTTGTCTAACACCTGTAATGCTACATGTTATAATAATAAAATGGGCCACTTCCAACATATAATTGTTGCATCATCATCATATCATGCTCTTGTCATTATGTCACCTTGTATTTGAGCATCATATAAAACCCTTTCTTGTTTGGTTCTTATCTCATGTGCATGATTAATTGTAGTTGCCTCTTGATATTGTATTTGGCTCTTAATATATTGTTAAATGCCCAAGTTGAGTTGAGGGCATCTCTCTTATTGACTCCACCACCTTTTCTATCACCACCTTATAATTCCACCACCCAACTAATCTGAGCTTGGCATTTTGTTGATTTATCTCTAGCTCATGTTGGTTGGTTGGATTCCACCCATAATCTTTGCTTGGCCTTGCCCACCTTTTTGGAATGCATATGAACAATGCCATATTAATATTATTGTTTTTACAAGGATATTTTGGCATTAATTATTTTGCATGGGCCATGCAAGTGTCACCTTTTCTAGTTTTGGCTTTTGCTTGAATTCTAAGTGGATCATCTTTTCCTTTGCTTAAATCTTGTTTTGGGCTTGTAGTTCTTCATCAAATCTTCTTCCTCTCTTTTCCCCTTTAGCTTAACCTCTCTCCCCATGCCCCATGCACACACATGTGCTCATGAGGCATGCACCTACCAATCCACCTCTTCTCTTGGGACTTGCTTGGCCATTGTTTGGATCATGCATGGACCAAAGAAACCATCCCTTCATTCCATGGCCATCTCTCTCTCCCTCTCCCTCTTTTTCTTGCTTGATCTTGCTTAGGGCTTGTTTGGAGTTTGCTTGATCAACTTAAGTGCCACCTCCCTCTTTCTACCCTCTCCTAGCTAAACCCTAAGGTCTACCCATGCCACCTCCCCATCTTGGCTAAAACCAAACCTAGCTACACCTTTTCCCTTAGCAAAAACCCTAGTACCTCTCCCCTCCTCTTCCCTACTTCCCAGTTTGGCCACACCATGCCCTACCCTAGCTGCCCTATCTCCCTCGGCCTCCCCTCTCCCTGCATGAGGACCCCACCTCCATGCCCTAGCTAACCACCAAAGCTACCCCCCTCTCTCACTCATCCTCACCCTAACCTAGCTCCTAACCGATGCCACCCCCACCTAGCCTCTACCCCATGCCGAAGCTACCCTCTCTTTCCCTCCTACTAAACCCAGTGGCCTACCCTACAACCCGAGCCACCCTCTCCTCTCACCTGGCTTGCCTGCCTCTCTCCTGGACCAGCCACGTGCTCCCTCCCTTGGTCCCTCTCCCTCTCGGCTACAAGACAAGGAGGAGGCAGTAAACCCCGCCACCCGATCGCCCCTCCTCTCTTTTTTGCTTAAAGGTGGCCACCACCTCCTGGTGCCTTCACCTTTTCTCCCCAACACCCCGAGCACGCCACCATCCCTCCCGCCCATTCCGTTTTTCTCTCCCTTCCTCCCGCCAAAACCCTAGCCATGGCTATGTCCGGTTCCTAGCCGCCCGTCCCCGTCTGTCGCCGTTGCTGCGTGTCCGGAGCTGCACAAGAACCCAGAGGGCGAAACGGAACACCAGCGCGGAGGAGAAGGCTGGACACCTTGCCTCACGCGTCGCTCAGGCTGCGTCGTCGCCAACACCTCGCCGACCTCTTGCCCGGTGATCCCCTACTCCCTGTTGTCCCTTGTTTCCGAGCAGCCCGTTGCCGTGTCGGCTATGCGGTGCGCTCATGGCCCAGCAGCCCTCGCCGCCCTCGCCTCGCTAGCCTGGCGCTCAAGACGCTTCACATGTACGGCATGACACCGAGAATCCCTCGGGCGCCTCTGTTTCGCCTCGCCCCGACCGCCACAGTCCTCCTCCGCCAAAACCCTAGACATGAAACTTGTAGAGCTTTGTTCCCTCTCCAACTTCGATTTTTGTGGCATCTCCTAATTCTCGACGAATCGCTCGCCAAGCTCGACGCAAGTTTGCTGCATCTCTCATTTTCAGCGTCCGGTTAAATCGATTTATGATCAGACCACCCGACGCTTTTCTATTTAAGCCCCACTTTCCGGCCTAACCCGCAGCCCTCCTATCCAAGATTTTTGCAAAAAGACCTCGCGTTTATAAAACCAACCCATGGTCCCTGGTCGCCCGCGTCACCACAGCCCTGTGAGTGGGCCACCTTCGTTGGTCCACACGTCAGTGTGTGAGGGTGGAACGGATCTGAGTATAAAAAGTTTTTCCTGAATCTGTTTAAATTCAAATCTTTTTCTAATTTTTTTTTCCAATTCAAATATGATTCTGTTTTTAAATCACTTTTCAAACATTAATCCAAATAATACAAATAATATATGTTTTTGAATCAGAAAAATGTGAGGATTTCAAATATGCTAACCAAAATATTATTTGAGCACTTTAAAATCCAAGTTGCATTAAATTACAACCAAATGCCCCTGGAACTTAATAAATTAATAACTTTCGATTTATAACTCCGAATTTAACAAATGATATGTCTAAATTGATCAGCTCGACGAGACCTTTCTGTTTATGCTATCCATAACTTCAATTGCAGCATGCATCATATAAATATATAGTGAACAACAACTGTTATGGCAACAAATGTGATTCCAAAACCCCATTAAAATGTTATTACCTGTCTTCCACACCTCACCATGCCATGCTACCTTACTTGCCATGTAAACTATGCATCATTCATCATGGCATGATTGTTTGTTTGACGCATCTTATTCATATGCTTGTGCTCTATATTCATGTTGGCCTTGTTTGTTTGGCTTTTCTCGGATAGACACTGAGCAGGGGTTGTATCAAGAGAACCAGGAGCACTACCCAGATCCGTCCCTCGCTTCAACTGAGTTGTCAGGCAAGCACTTCCACATGCTTGCATACATACAGTACCTATTGCCTCTATCTTATTCTTGCATCATTGAGTCGCGATTGCATTAAATTGAATCCCAAGTATGCATAGCCTTTACTTTTAAACCCCACCAAGCTTGTTCCTCCATCCCATGAGCCACTACTATAGGAGTTGTTTGAGCCATGCGAGTCGTAGAACAGCATGTGTAGGGTATGTGAGTGTCTGTTGGAAAATGAGGTACCTAAACAACGTAACCTGAGTAGTATGGGATAACTAAAGAAAGTGGCACCGGTGAGCAACATCTGCTATTTGGTTTTTCCTGCTCACTTGTGTCCCGTAAGACCCCGAGTACTTGATTCATGTTCCTTGATTTATCGCGCTATCCACATCCGGGAGGTATATGGGACCCCCCTGAGCCAGAGCTTGATTCCGTCTTATTTCTTGGGGCCACGAACTAGTTTGGGGCTTTATTACTATCCTGTACTTATGCCATGTTTTACTGCTTTATTTACGATTGTGCGAGGTCTCGCACTGTCTTTGTTAGGATCGGGACACGATTCAGGTGTCGACAAGCCCGTTTGGGGTTCCCGATCGTTCACACCGTCTACCTGCACCTTGAGTCCGTCTCGGAGCTAGCTTACTTCGTTGCGGGTAGCTTAATGGGGTGGCCCCCTGAAATATTTCTGAATCTTGTAATTGCTTTCTCGTGAAGGCCTCGTTGGGTTTTGATTTGGTTTTTCCGAGGTTGATCGAGTGTGTTGCTATTGGTGCACCCGGCGGGTAAAACTTTTCAAAGCCGTGTCCGCGGTTATGGACGACTTGGAGCACGATTTCGATCATAGACAAGCACAACTAAAGTACCGCCTTTAATCGACTAAGTAATTTGACTAGTAAATAGTGCAACACTCATGGAATGGTTAATAAAATTGCCAAGCGGATGGGGGTTGTTCGTCCGCTTCCTTGTTGGTAGCGAGGAGGAGGATGGATCGGATGAGATTACCATTATAAGCTGTACTTATTTCACGGACATCCGTCTATCATTGGTTAGGCGGATGGTTAGCGTTATCTGTAGAACGCTAGGGTTTATCTTTCGCTGCAATTCGTCACCCCAGGTTGTGTCCCCTTTAGAGGCATTAAGACTTCTTGAGTACCCTTAGGGTCTCACACGATAAATTCTTGATTCGGATGAACAGTACCTTCACAGACGGATCTTGGGTGGAAGAAGTCAAGATGTGGGCAACGATCGTTCGGTGTAGAGATTAGGGATCGGGGATCCGTGAGGCGTGTAGTTGGGATGTGCTTATTTCTATGGCATCTTATGCCGATTTGCTTCTTATCCGTACTCGGATTTGTTTGCCGCTTGCATGATACTCGATGTATGTTGTATGAGGAAGTATCCTAAAATATAGATCTATTTAGGTCATTTGAATCTTGCCGTAGCGTTGCTATATTCCTTTCTTTCTAGATGGTATGGCTCGATGTACTCTTGTATGGTGGCTTATGTACATACCCACTTGTGTACGTAGTTGATCCCTTCGCCGACCACGCCGTCTGAGTCCCGTTGAGAGGGTAGTGGTTGGGACGTCTGAAAGGACTACCAGTGAGTGGCTTTTGGGGCCCCAGTACTATTTCAACCACTACCACTCATCCGTGCTTGTATCTAGGAGCGTAGTTCACCGAGGTAGTTACAATTGGTATCGAGCCATCCCGACCTTCGTGGTTTCAATAAACGGTCGTTGTCAGTCTAGCAAATATTTTGGTAGTTATGTATATTAGGGAAAAACAAAACGCGAGAGTAGGACTGCTTCCATTTTTCTTCTTACCCTTCCACCCACCCTTTTCTGGTAAGGAAGTGCAACGTTTTCAATCCTTTTCTCAAAATTCAAACTAGGATTCACGTGTTCTGGGTTTCCGTAGTACCATAGGTTGTGTGTGTGTGTGTGTGTGTGTGTAATCCCTTGTCTATCTGTTGCATCCAAGTTGTTATCTTATCTGCCTTTGGTTATCAACTGTTGGTACATTCCATACCGACAGGCTTTTGCAAACCGACGCAATCTATCTTCCTCTTGTATCCGACGCTATCGTGTTTGGGGTGTTCGTTTCCGTAGTTACCAATCTTTAGGTTTCGTCGTGAGAAGAAGGGGTTAGGATATGTGTTCCACTTGTTCATGTGCGGAGTAATGATTTGAGTGTGGGATGGAGTCGCGACCATACCACTACTTGTATCATTCGCTTTTGTATATTGAATCGGTAGAGTCACTAATCTTGATTCGTTAAGTAATTTTTGCGCATCTATTGGTATTCTAATGCCGAAATTTGTGGAATTTTTTTTTCTTTGATATATTGGTGTACCACACTCCTTTCAGTCGTGTGCGATATGCTTAATATCTTTTAGGTGCTATGAACTTTGTTGATATTTTTAATATCACCTCAGTAAATTGTATCCTTTAATCTTGGTTAATTCCATCTTGGTACTATTTTGGATTATTATCATTCTCCATTATAGTACTGACTTGAGTTTTATATCAATGACAGGATGGCTCCACCATGCCGGACTGATGAGGACATACCTCCGGAACTGGGCTCCGCGCTGTCAAACATTGCTAATGCTTTGGCGGCAATGCAAGAGAACCAGCAGCGCTTTGAGGAGAGCGTCAGAAGGAACGAGTTTGATCCACTTCCTCCACCTCCCAAGCGTGGTGACATCAAGAGCTTCCTCAAGTTCAACCCTCGTTAGTTTGATGTGTCTGACCGACCTCTTGACGCGGATGATTGGCTGCGCGAGATCTCAAGGTTGCTCGAGACTGCTGATGTTCCAGAACAGGAGTGGGTCAAGTGTGCGACTCACCTTCTCAAGGGAGATGCGGCTCTTTGGTGGGAAAACTACTTGAAGGCAAGCCGACCGGGTTCCACCAACTTGGGAGAGGTTCACGCAGCTTTCAAGGAGCAGTTTCTCTCGGAGATTGTGATGGAAAGGATGAAGGAGGCTTTCCTCAACTCAAGCGAGGAAATGATAACGTCAACACCTACATCGAACTTCATGAATCTCTCGTTATGGTGGTGATGAGGTATCGATGACAAGAAGAAGCGAAAAGGTTCAGCAAGGGCTCAATGCGTCGATCAAGTATGCAATCACGCATGCAAGACGGCAACCTTCCTGGAACTACTGACACAAGACCGCAAGAGGAGGCAAGCAGCAGATGTTTGAGGAGTCCAAGAAACATAACGAGGATGCATCAAGCTCTTGGTTATGGCAGCTCCTTCTAAGCGGCGTGTCGGGTTCCTAACACCACCGTCGCTCCGGCTCCACCAAGACACGCAAGTTTCGCGCCAAGGCCACCAAACTTCACCACTGCGGCTCCTGGGGCTACAACAACCACTACCTGGGCGCTGGCGGAGTCCCAGCTACTCGCTCCACGCGTCCGGTGCTGTTACATCGTGTGGAGATCTGGACATCCCCAATCGAACTGGCCCAATGAAGAACAAAGCTCTCCCTCAACCCCCGCCAAGATCTGCAACAAGCTCTCCTTCGGTTCGCGCACCACCGCCTCGGGCTCTCAACATCAACACTAAGCCCGGGTCTGCGGTTGTTCGCGCCAACTACGTCAACGCCGCTCAAGCTGAGCAAGCACCGGGAGTCGTGATGGGTATGCTTTCCGTGAACTCAGTCCCTGCACGAGTTCTCTTTGATTCTGGTGCATTGCATTCATTTGTTTCTCACAAGTTTGCAAATGGAAATGAGTTCGTTATGGTTCCTCTACTCAAGCGGTTAATGGTTCTTTCTCCGGGAGCAAACATGAGGGCTGAGCTAATCAGTCATGGCAATCAAGTTGAGATTGGTGGTTCTTCATTCTTGGCTTCTTTGATTGTTCTGGGCAACTCTGACATTGATGTCATCTTGGGCATGGATTGGTTGTGACAAATGCGCTGTGATTGATTGTCTGAGCCTCGGTGTCTCTCAAGATTCACGAAGGCCATATAGTCTTTTCTCCAAGTCGACTCCTGGTCGGCTCTATTCTTTGGCGGCTCAATAATGATGCTATGGAAGCTATTCAGTGTACGATCAATCTGAGTTCCCGGATGTCTTTCACGAAGAGTTGCTGTATGCCTCGGATCGCGAGGTTGAATTCGTGATTGAGCTTGAACTCGAACGGCCCCTATCTCTAAGCGGCCATATAAAATGGGTCCTTCGAGTTAGGCGAACTCAAACGACAACTTGATGAACAAGAGAAGTTGGGTTTCATTCAACACGCACTTCTTCTTGGGGTAGTCCAACAATCTTTGTGAAGAAGCGTGGAGAACCGATAGACTACGTGTTGACTATCGGCTCTAAATGCTAAAACCATCAAGAACAAATATCCTCTTCCACGGATAAATGATCTATTTAATCGCTAGCGAGCGTGGTGTTCTCTAAGCTGGACTTGAGAAGTGGTTATCACCAAATCAAAATTCGCAAAGAAGATGTGCCCAAAACAGCTTTCACCACCGCTATGGCCTGTATGAGTACACGGTCATGTCTTTCGGTCTCACCAATGCACCTGCTACCTTCTTGAGGCTGATGAACTCCGTTTTCATGGAGTACCTTGATAAGTTTGTCGTGGTATATCTGGATGACATTCTGGTCTATTCCAAGTCCAAGGAGGAGCATGAAGAACACTGCGGTGTGTCTGAACAAGCTTCGTGAGAACCGCTTGTATGCAAAGTTCTCTAAGTGTGAGTTTTGGCTGCCTGAAGTAACATACCTGGGTCATGTTATCTCTGCCAAGGGCATTGCAGTCAACCCGGAAACCGTGAAGACAATAGTTGAATGGCTACCTCCTGCTAATGTCAAGGAAGTGCGGAGTTTTCTTGGTCTGGCTAGCTATTGCCGTCGCTTTGTTCAGAACTTCTCGAAGATAGCGAAGCCTCTTACCGATCTCCTCAAGAAGGGAAAGAAGTATCTGTGGACTCCTGCTTGTCAAGAAAGTTTTGAGACACTCAAAGAGAAGTTCACTTCCACGCCAGTCTTGGTTCCTCCGGATACATCTAAGCCTTTCCAGATATTCTGCGATGCCTCTTTGCAAGGATTGGGTGCGGTCCTGATGCAAGAGAAACAGGTGGTTGCTTATGCCTCTCGTCAGTTGAAGACGCATGAGATTAACTATCCCACACATGACCTCGAGCTAGCAGCAGTTGTCTTTGCTTTGAAGCTATGGAGGCACTACTTGCTTGGTAACCGTTGTGAGATCTTCTCGGACCACAAGAGTCTGAAGTATATCTTCACTCAGCCAGATCTCAACCTTCGGCAGAGGAGATGGATTGAAGCAATCAATGACTTTGATGTGACCATCAACTACACTCCAGGCAAAGCAAATGTCATGGCTGATGCGCTTAGCCGAAAAGCTTATGTCAACAACCTCATGATAGAAGAACAGCAGCCTCTCTTGTGCGAGGAATTTCGTCAGCTCAACCTTGAAGTTGTGGAACAAGGGTATCTCCTGAACCTGCTGGCTACTCCTCTCTTGGAGGAAAAGATTCGCTCTCGTCAGCGTGGTGATCCGCACACCAGAAAGATCATCTCTAAACTTGGGCTTCCGAAGTATGAGTCCTTCCACGTTGATGATCAAGGCACGCTTTTCTTCGACCACCGGATGTTTGTTCCAAACTACCCGGGTTTGAGAGACCAAGTTCTCAAGGAGGCGCATGATTCGGTTCTTTCTATCCATCCTGGCAGCGCAAAGATGTACATGGACTTGAAAACACAATACTGGTGGCCTGGGTTGAAACGGTATTGTGCCAAGTATGTCTCAGAATGTGATGTCTGTCGCAGAGTCAAGGCTGTCCATCAGAAACCATTTGGTCTCCTTCAGCCATTGAAACCTCCGGAATGGAAATGGGAGAAAGTAGAGATGGACTTCATCACTGGCTTTCCAAGGTCGCAGAAGGGCAACAATGCAATCTTTGTTGTCATCGACAGGCTTTCTAAAGTGGCTCATTTCTTCCCCGTCAAGGAAACAATTTCTGGAATTCAGTTGGCTAAGCTCTATATCAACAGAATTGTCTCTCTGTATGGGGTTCCACTTGAAATCAGTTCAGACCGTGGGAGCATCTTCACCTCAAAGTTACGGAGAGTTTCCAAAAGCTTTGGGAACAAAGTTGAACTTCAACCTTTGCTTACCACCCTCGATCGCAAGGACAAGTGGAAAGAATCAATCGATTACGGAGGACATGCTTGGGCTTGCGTCATCTCGTTTGGCATGAAGTGGGAAGAATGCCTTCCTTATGCTGAATTCTCTTACAACAACGACTTCGGAAGAGTCTCGAAGATGGCACCATTCGAGGCTCTCTATGGGCAAGTGCAGAACTCCGATTGGTTGGTCGGTGCGGAGAAAGAATGTTTTGGCCCCGACATTGTAACCCAAGAGGAGAAGGTGCATATCATTCGGAGAACCGAAGATTGCTCAAAGTCGTCAAGAGCAACTATGACAGAAACACACAGATATGGTATATGCCCTGGTGATCTCGTCTACCTTCGTGTCACTCCCATGAGAGGAACACACCGCCGGTATCAAAGGAAAGTTGGCTCCTAGATACATCGGTCCTTTCAAGATACGTGGTAGAAGAGGAGAAGTTGCTTATGCACTTGAGCTTAGGAAAACTCAAAGTCCATGATGTTTTCCACATCTCGGCTCAAGAAGTGCTTCAAAGATCCGGCGGGACCGTGGATCATGAGCTAATCGACCTCCAAGAAGATCTGTCTTATCAAGAACACCCCACCAAAATCCTTGAGACCTGAGCGAAGAAGGACGCAACAAGTCCATCAAGTTTTGCAAGGTGCGTGGTCACACCATTACATTGATGAAGCCACATGGGAGCGTGAAGATGAACTCCGTGCAACCATCCTTCTCTCTTTGTATCTTCTTCTTCTTCCTAGAATCTCGGGCGAGATTCTGTTTAGTGAGAGTTGTAGCATCCCGGTTGTCTAACACCGTAATGCTACATGTTATAATAATAAAATGGGCCACTTCAACATATAATTGTTGCATCATCATCATATCATGCTCTTGTCATCATGTCACCTTGTATTTGAGCATCATATAAAACCCTTTCTTGTTTGGTTCTTATCTCATGTGCATGATTAATTGTAGTTGCCTCTTGATATTGTATTTGGCTCTTAATATATTGTTAAATGCCCAAGTTGAGTTGAGGGCATCTCTCTTATTGACTCCACCACCTTTTCTATCACCACCTTATAATTCCACCACCCAACTAATCTGAGCTTGGCATTTTGTTGATTTATCTCTAGCTCATGTTGGTTGGTTGGATTCCACCCATAATCTTTGCTTGGCCTTGCCCACCTTTTTGGAATGCATATGAACAATGCCATATTAATATTATTGTTTTCACAAGGATATTTTGGCATTAATTATTTTGCATGGGCCATGCAAGTGTCACCTTTTCTAGTTTTGGCTTTTGCTTGAATTCTAAGTGGATCATCTTTTCCTTTGCTTAAATCTTGTTTTGGGCTTGTAGTTCTTCATCAAATCTTCTTCCTCTCTTTTCCCCTTTAGCTTAACCTCTCTCCCCATGCCCCATGCACACACATGTGCTCATGAGGCATGCACCTACCAATCCACCTCTTCTCTTGGGACTTGCTTGGCCATTGTTTGGATCATGCATGGACCAAAGAAACCATCCCTTCATTCCATGGCCATCTCTCTCTCCCTCTCCCTCTTTTTCTTGCTTGATCTTGCTTAGGGCTTGTTTGGAGTTTGCTTGATCAACTTAAGTGCCACCTCCCTCTTTCTACCCTCTCCTAGATAAACCCTAAGGTCTACCCATGCCACCTCCCCATCTTGGCTAAAACCAAACCTAGCTACACCTTTTCCCTTAGCAAAAACCCTAGTACCTCTCCCCTCCTCTTCCCTACTTCCTAGTTTGGCCACACCATGCCCTACCCTAGCTGCCCTATCTCCCTCGGCCTCCCCTCTCCCTGCATGAGGACCCCACCTCCATGCCCTAGCTAACCACCAAAGCTACCCCCCTATCTCACTCATCCTCACCCTAACCTAGCTCCTAACCGATGCCACCCCCACCTAGCCTCTACCCCATGCCGAAGCTACCCTCTCTTTCCCTCCTACTAAACCCAGCCGGGCCTACCCCTACAACCCGAGCCACCCTCTCCTCTCACCCTGGCTTGCCTGCCCTCTCTCCCTGGACCAGCCACGTGCTCCCCCTCCTCCCTTGGTCCCTCTCCCTCTCTCGGCTACAAGACAAGGAGGAGGCAGGTAAACCCTGGCCACCCGATCGCCCCCCTCCTCTCTTTTTGCTTAAAGGTGGCCACCACCTCCCTGGTGCCTTCACCTTTTTCTCCCCAACACCCCGAGCACGCCACCATCCCTCCTGCCCATTCCGTTTTTCCCCTCTCCCCTTCCTCCTGCCAAAAACCCTAGCCGCCGCCATGGCCATGTCCGGTTCCTAGCCGCCCCTCGCCGTCCTGCTGTCGTCGTCGCCGCGCCGCGTGTCCCGGAGCTGCACAAGAACCCAGAGGACGAACGGAACACGGAGCGCGGAGGAGAAGGCCTGGGACACCTTGCCTACGGCGCTAGCGTCGCTCGCCGTGCACGTCGTCGCTGCCAACACCTCGCCGACCTCTTGCCCGGTGATCCCCTACTCCCCTGTTGTCCCTTGTTTCAGAGCAGCCGCCGTGCCGTATCAGCTATGCCGTCGGCCGCTCGCGCGTCCAGCAGCCGCCCCTCGCCGCCCTCTGCCTCGCTAGCCTCGCCGCTCAAGGCGCGCCTGCGCGCCTTGTGACAGCAGCGACACCAGAATCCTCGGCGCCTGCTTCGCCTCGCCCCGACCGCCACAGTCCTCCTCCGCCAAAACCCTAGACATGAAACTTGTAGAGCTTTGTTCCCTCTCCAACTTCGATTTTTGTGGCATCTCCTAATTCTCGACGAATCGCTCGCCAAGCTCGACGCAAGTTTTTGCATCTCATTTCCGCGTCGATTAAATGGTTTAAATCGATCAGACCACCGACGCTTTTCTATTTAAGCCCCACTTTCCAGCGCCTAACCCAGCCCTCCTATCCAAAGAATTTTGCAAAAGAGACCTCGCGTTTATAAAAACCAACCCATGGTCCTGGTGGCCCACGTCACCCACAGCCTGTGCTTGAGTGGGCCACCTTTGGTCCACACGCGTCGTGTGTGAGGGTGGAACGGATCTGAGTATAAAAAGTTTTTCCTGAATCTGTTTAAATTCAAATCTTTTTCTAATTTTTTTTTCCAATTCAAATATGATTCTGTTTTTAAATCACTTTTCAAACATTAATCCAAATAATACAAATAATATATGTTTTTGAATCAGAAAAATGTGAGGATTTCAAATATGCTAACCAAAATATTATTTGAGCACTTTAAAATCCAAGTTGCATTAAATTACAACCAAATGCCCCTGGAACTTAATAAATTAATAACTTTCGATTTATAACTCCGAATTTAACAAATGATATGTCTAAATTGATCAGCTCGACGAGACCTTTCTGTTTATGCTATCCATAACTTCAATTGCAGCATGCATCATATAAATATATAGTGAACAACAACTGTTATGGCAACAAATGTGATTCCAAAACCCCATTAAAATGTTATTACATCTTCTTCCACCTCACCATGCCATGCCTTACTTGCCATGTAAACTATGCATCATTCATCATGGCATGATTGTTTGTTTAGCATCTTATTCATATGCTTGTGCTCTATATTCATGTTGGCCTTGTTTGTTTGGCTTTTCTCGGATAGACACGAAAGGGGGTTGTATCAAGAGAACCAGGAGCACTACCGGATCCGTCCCTCGCTTCAAGAGTTGTCGTGCAAGCACTTCCACATGCTTGCATACATACAATACCTATTGCCTCTATCTTATTCTTGCATCATTGAGTCGCGATTGCATTAAATTGAATCCCAAGTATGCATAGCCTTTACTTTTAAACCCCACCAAGCTTGTTCCTCCATCCCATGAGCCACTACTATAGGAGTTGTTTGAGCCATGCAGTCGAGAACAACATGTGTAGGGTATGTGAGTGTCTGTTGGAAAATGAGGTACCTAAACAACGTAACTTTGAGTAGTATGGGATAACTAAAGAAAGTGGCACCGGTGAGCAACATCTGCTATTTGGTTTTCCTGCTCACTTGTGTCCGTAAGACCCCGAGTACTTGATTCCTGTTCCTTGATTTATCGCGCTATCCACATCCGGAGGTATATGGGACCCCCGAGCGAGCTTGATTAGTCTTATTTCTTGGGGCCACGAACTAGTTTGGGGCTTTATTACTATCTGTACTTATGCCATGTTTCTTGCTTTATTTACGATTGTGCAGTCGCACTGCTTGTCTTTATTTAGGATCGGGACACGATTCCGCGGTGTCGACAAGCCCCGTTTGGGGTTCCCAGTCGTTCACAGCCGTCTACCCAGACCTTGAGTCCGTCTCGGAGCTAGCTTACTTCGTTGCGGGTAGCTTAATGGGGTGGCCCCCTGAAATATTTCTGAATCTTGTAATTGCTTTGTCGTGAAGGCCTCGTTGGGTTTTGATTTGGTTTTTCCGAGGTTGATCGAGTGTGTGTTGCTATTGGTGCACCCCGGCCGGGTAAAACTTTCTGAAAGCCGTGTCCGCGGTTATGGACGACTTGGAGCACAGTTTCTCGATCATAGACAAGCACAACTAAAGTACCGCCTTAATCTGACTAAGTAATTTGACTAGTAAATAGTGCAACACTCATGGAATGGTTAATAAAATTGCCAACGGATGGGGGGTTGTTCGTCCGCTTCCTTGTTGGTAAGCAGGGAGGAGGATGGATCGGATGAGATTACCATTATAACTGTTGTACTTATTTCACGGACATCCGTCTATCATTGGTTAGGCGGATGGTTAGCGTTTATCTGTAGAACTGCTAGGGTTTATCTTTCGCTGCAATTGCGTCACCCCAGGTTGTGTCCCCTTTAGAGGCATTAAGACTTGATGAGTACCCTTAGGGTCTCACACGATAAATTCTTGATTCAGATGAACAGGTACCTTCACAGGACGGATACTGGGTGGAAGAAGCCGAAGATGTGGGCAACGATCGTTCGGTGTAGAGATTCCGGGATCGGGGATCCATGAGACCTGTTGTTGGGATGTGCTTATTTCTATGGCATCTTATGCCGATTTGCTTCTTATCCTTACTCGGATTTTGTTTGCCGCTTCCGCATGATACTCTGATGTGTGTTGTATGAGGAAGTATCCTAAAATATAGATCTATTTAGGTCATTTGAATCTTGCCGTATGGCGTTGCTATATTTCCTTTCTTTCTAGATGGTATGGCTCTGATGTACTCTTGTATGGTGGCTTGCGTACATACCCACTTGTGTACGTAGTTGATCCCTTCGCCGCTGCCGACCACGTCTGACAGTCCGTTGAGAGGGTAGTGGTTGGGACGTCTGAAAGGACTACCAGTGAGTGGCTTTTGGGGCCCCACCGTACTATTTCAACCACTACCACTCATCCAGGCTTGTATCTAGGAGCGTAGTTCACCGAGGTAGTTACAATAGGTGCGCATAGCATATCCACCGTTAATTATCTTCCCTTTTGATATAGGGAGCACATGTTTCCAAACCCAGGACGTTGGCTCAATAGTAACGCCGTTAGTGTTCCTTTAATGCATGAATGAAGCCCTAGCAAAACAAAGCTTATCAAATTTCATTTAGGTGAGGCAAACCCTAATATACTACATGCGGTAAACCCTAACCAAACTAAGCCTTATTTCATTGCGTTGAACCCAATTCCTTTGATGCATGCATGAAGCCCTAGCAAAACAAAGCTTATCAAATTTCATTTAGGTGAGGCAAACCCTAATATACTACATGCGGTAAACCCTAACCAAACTAAGCCTTATTTCATTGCGTTGAACCCAATTCCTTTGATGCATGCATGAAGCCCTAGCAAAACAAAGCTTATCAAATTTCATTTAGGTGAGGCAAACCCTAATATACTACATGCGGTAAACCCTAACCAAACTAAGCCTTATTTCATTGCGTTGAACCCAATTCCTTTGATGCATGCATGAAGCCCTAGCAAAACAAAGCTTACCAAATTTCATTTAGGTGAGGCAAACCCTAATATACTACATGCGGTAAACCCTAACCAAACTAAACCCTAACCAAGTCACTTATCTATCAGTAAGTAGAATGCCATCTCTTATGTCTTCACCGATAGCACAGTCCAATAAATAATTGCAAAATAATTTTCTGGTACCCTCGTAATCCTTGGCTACGCTAAGATTCACGTGATGCATAGCAGGAAACGTTTGCATGCAGAACTCATTTTAAGCCTTGTTCACTTTATCTTTCCATTTTAGATGCTAAAAGTTTCTTTGCTAAACTACGAGCTAAAAAATTAGGGTTTGCTCGAGCCCCTAGGCATTGCATGCATGTACACACACGGTGTGGTGCAAACGCCGTTAGAAACCGTTACTCCTTTTAAGAGCCAGCCACTACCATCTAAACTAGCATTGCATGTGAAAGGATAGAGATGTCGCCTAGAGGGGGGGGTGAATAGGAAATTTCAAAACTATTACGGTTTTGGCTTGATAGAATGCGGAATTAAACTAACGTTTATTTGACAAGCACAAAACCTAAATACACTAGGCTCAACTAAGTGCACCAACAACAAATTAAGCTAAGCAAGATAGCACAAGCTAAATATACCACAAGTGATAAGCAAGATATAAGTACTTCAAGCTCGATGGCTATCACAAGGAAAGTAAGCTCGGATATAGAGATAACCGAGGCACGCGGAGACGAAGATGTATTCCCGTGTTCACCACCTTTGGAAAGGGGGCTACGTCACGTTAGAGAGGTGTGAGGTTCCATGAAGGATTACTCACGCGCCACAAAGGCTCACCTTCTTCTCCGAGTCTATCCCACGAAGGAATAGGCCCTTTCCTTATGGCTAGCTTTTCCTCCACTCCGGAGATGGCAAGCTCCACAACCACTTCACAAGCTCCACAAAGGAGAATCCCGGGTCTCTTCACAATCTTCCACGAAGAGAATACCGCGGTACCAACCGCCAAGCCAACTAGGAGGTCACCATACAAGAGTAACAAGCTCACGGTCTCTTACTCGAACAAATCGTAATGGAAAGCTCAACACATATGCAAGAATGCAAAGCAAGACCACCAAGGGTGCTCAAATCCTTCACTCTCAAATCCCACCAAAGCAACAAGTGCTAGGGAGGAATTAGAGAGGAATAACAATGGTGGAAGTCAACCAATGACTCCAAGATCTAGATCCAATGGGCTCCCCTCACTTAGAGGAGGAATTGATTGGTGGGGATTGTAGATCTAGATCTCCTCTTCCAAAGCCCTTAAAAAGATGCAAGAATCATAGGAGGGAAGGGGGGGAAGCAAGCTCAAGAGGTTCAACAATGGAGGTCAATTTCATGGTCAAGAACACCCTAAAACGTTGGGGGAAGAACCCCATTTTATAGTGGAAAGCAAATATGGCCGTTGGAAGAAATCTGTGCGAACTCGGTTGAAAGTTCGGTTGGACCGGCTCCAGAACCTGACGGTCCGGTTCCTGGACCGGAAAACCGAACTTAAAACCGGAATTAGAGTCAGTACACAGTCTCGGATAGACTCGGTATAGAAAAACCGAAAATCCCGGTTTTAGATCCGGTTTTCCGGTCCTGACACCGGACCACCCGGTCTGGGAGCCGGTTGAACCGAATCCACAACCGGGATGAACCAGGCTTCACGAAAAACGCAATAACTTTTGCATCCGAACTCCGATTTCGATGATCTTGGGCTTGTTTTGACGAGGACAACAAGCTTTACAAGATTGTGCAGAGAAACATCATAGCCCAACAAAGGAGGATAGAACCAAATGAAGAAAGGTAAGAAGCCTCCCTAAATAAGAACCGATAAAACCTTCAAACTCGAAAATGCCATAGAAGATGCATACAAAATCCGTTTTCGATGAACTTGGGCTTGTTGAAGAGCTAGCAACAAGCTCAAGAACCTCACATGGAGAAACACCAAGAAGCAACAAAATAGGAAGATGCAAAGTATGCAAAGGATTGAGCTCCCTATGACGATGTTATCAAGTTACACAACCGAAATCCCCTCTTGATAGTGCGGCTATCTATCCTATAACCCGGTCTCCCAACAACCACCCTGAGACCAGTAAAAGGAAAACCTAGCAAGGACATACCTTTGCCTTACGCAAACCGCTTGATGTTGATGATAACGCTTCAAGCTCCACCCAAGCCGGAATGCAACACTTGATCATTGTTGCTTCGTGAAGACTCCTAATTTGCTCCACATACACCACTATGGGATAGCTTCATTAATACATGTCTTCACATGTCCATTATCACCAATATGGACGGCAAGCTTCAAGCAAATGATCTTCTCGAGATGCTTATCTTGAACTTGCCCTTCTCAACCTTGATGATGATCACCACTTGATGTCATCCTCTCATGGGCTATATAATATCTTCATTTTTGAAGCATGCCCATGGAAAGATACTTGTCCATAAAGAAAACGCAAAGGCAAATATATAATGGATTAGTTCATGATGCATAATTGACAAGGCTTACCATACCACAATACCATGTGGTACATTCTTTATGCTTCATGTGTTGACCAACTTGAAATCACTCTTCACTCTTTGTATTGGTCAACCAAGTATCTTCTCGTGCTCCTCTTAATATCTTGAGGTACATAAGGAACTCTTCATTTGATTACATTCTCTAAATCTTAGTCAACCATAGCTCAACTAATGAGGCTATCATGACACTGGCTTAGAACCATATCTTGAATTCTTCTATTAAGATCACACTCTCAAGATCTTGATCATATCATATTCTTCTCTTCAACTCGATGATTTTGATGTCAATACTCAAGGTATATCTTTATCTTCATGGCATCCATACTTGAATCCAACACATGGACTACAAGCATGATCTATGGAATATACCTTCATATAAAACTTATTGAAAACATTAGTCCATAGGGATTGTCATTAATCACCAAAACCACACATAGGGAGGTCAATTGTCCTAAGAGTTTATCTTACGTGCCTTTATCTGACGATGGTTGGTGTGCCAGCTGATAAGGTAGTGAGATCGTTAACGACGTTTAATTTCAGCACATTCAGTAGCAGGCTAAGTAAGACTATGTAATAACTAAGAAGTCAATGTGGCTGCAATCTCTGTTGTGTGCGTGCCAATCTCTGTACCTGCTATTACGAGTAAAGTTGTGTGTCCCATGGAATATCCCAGGTATGCTGAACTGAGGCTGGGGGGCATTATCAACTGTGCATTGCCGAACCACTCTATCCTGCTTATGCCTGGGAGTCATACTTAACATGTTTGTGTCAATCTGTTATTGCTTATTTGCGCAGTGAGGAGATGAGACTGTTTGTTTGTGTGTGTGAGGCACTGAGGCTTGCTGACTTGCTGTGGCATTGGTGTCCACGTCCCCAGCCAGTAGGGCGGCAGTCTTCAAGTTGCTGAACCTTCCAAGTGCCAACGCCGGTTTCTGAATCTACATCAGTGTGTGTCATAATTATTTTCTTGAAAAGGAGAGAATTTTTTTTTCTTTCTTCTATTCTGTGACTTCGGTTCCTTACAATTTGCATGTACGTACTGATCTACAGGCAATTTAATGAACTTCGTCTCATAACAGTTTAGCTAACGAGCATGCGAAAACCACATCTTGCAGGCTAGCAAATGACCAGCTGCAACACATTCTCAATGTGCTTTATCTCAGGCTTTGTTTTTTCCCTAGCTTTTCTTCTTGTTTATTGCTTCATCTCTTCTTGCCGTGCTTTTCCTGTAAGCAAGGTATCGAGTGTTGCCTGATACTAAGACCTAAAGTTTTTTATTTTCTCGCAAGCTCTTGTATATCTAAAACCTGAAAACACGTAATTTTGACATATTGGGCAGGTATTGGGGAAGTTCCTCAGAAGCCAACGCTGGAACAAGACGTAGAGGTGCAAAAAGGTAGGTCAGGACCAAGAAAAGCTAGTTCAGACATTTTATTTATCTTTGCATCAGGTTGTCCATGACCCTGATGGCCATGCAAACTGTTTCACATGTTAAATAGTGAATGAACAATGAGGAAGTTCAGACACAATTAGCGAGGACCTATAAATACCTGAAAATCTCTCTCCAAAAAAATACAAACAATAGCCAATAATATGACCCATCATGGGGTGTTACATCACCAGTCTTGGACTCATGGTGTTGGACCCAAGTGTAGTAGAATGATGGTTAAAAATATGCCTGTACATATAGGTTTTAAGAAAAACATCTTTTTTTTAAACTAGACAAGAGGCTTGTCATTCATTGATATAGTAGAAGAGAGATGGCCAGTTTACGAGGGAAACCAGCCGAAAACCGATACAACACAACACCACACACCGGCCCCAAGGCCACACACCACACGAGCCGATGGCCTAGCCACCCAAGTGGCCAAGGCCGACACACAAAACACCTCAAAACGCAACAAGGCGGAGGCAAAGACTCGAAGCCGCCGCTCCGACAACCACGCCGACCCCCGGGGCCGCGCACGACCTAGCCAAAAATGGGCCAAGGACAAAACCGACAAGACAAACAAACCGAACACCAACACTTGCAGGAAAGGGCCTCCACAGTGATGCCTCCAACAAGGGGAGCGACGACCAAGAGTGCCGCCATCACCGGCATCGCCCGTGGCCAGAGCAGGGTTTTCACCCGGAGCACACCAAACCGAAGTCGTGTCGCCAGACAGCCAAGTCGAGGAATCCCAACAGCCCATCGTCGCCAACAGCCGACTCGCTCCGCTAGTCCCTCTGGCCGACAGAGCATCCAAGGCGAGGACCCAGGAGGCCAAACGACACAAGAAAGTGCCGCCCTCAACCGATCCCGTGAGGGATCAGGGTTTTCGGAGAACCCAGGCGGAGGCCCAAGAACATCACCACGACAACACCCCCCAAGGAGGAAACGGCGCCAAAAGGCGTCGCCGCCGTTGGCTCCATCCACAGCTAGAACAAGACTTTCGCCCGGCAGCGAGTCGCAACCTCACACCCACCACTCGAGGCCGGCTAGACCACCATCACCATCCCGCACGTCCACCTTCGAAGCCATCGGACTGGGCAGCTGGACCCCACCGCCTGCACACCGCCACACCTAGGCTCCCCGTCGTTGTGACAAAAGTCGTCGTACAGATCACCATCACTGCCCGCGAGTTAGCTGCCGAAGCAACCAGAGTGAACCCGGGCAACTGTTGCCGCAGACAGGAACGAAGATCACAGCCGCCACCATCCTCCACTCGCCGCGGCGGCTTAAACACCGCACATCGCCGCGCACATCATACCGCATCAAGAGCCCCACGACCACGGACGCCACCAATCGCACCACGCGGAGGAGAGGCGGCGCGACCACCGCCGAAGATGCCGCCGAAAAAGACCGTGGCCGAAACGCCACGAAGAGGGGGGCGTTGACCGACACCGACGCGGGGCTCGAGGACGAACGCCAGCCGCAGACGCGTAGCCAGACCGCCGCCACGCCACCGCCGAGAAACCGCCGCCGCCCAAACTCACTGGAGGCGTCGTCATCGCCAGTCACGCTCGGTCCGAGCTCCTGCGCTGATGGGAAGAGTTCGCCCAGATCCGTCAAGACGAGAGGAAGGCCCGGTACTGGCCGTCGTCCGGCGGCGTCCTTAGGGATCGGTCGCCCGAGCCATCCCCCTGGGAGCGACGCGGGGACGGTTCAAAATTCTCTTCTTACGAAAAACATCAGCATTATTTTGCAGCAATTTTCTTCATTCTCTCCAAGGCTTTTGCCTCACTGCCAACGATAGTATAGAAGATATAGCAGATTCAGAGCTAGCAAAGTGACTTCTCTGTAAGTTGCGGAAAAACATTGACGTTAATCTCATCTCAAACAGCATAATCTGTCTTGTTTCGATGAAGTTAATCTGAGCCGCCAAATGTGTAAGCAAGGGACCAGATTAGCCTCAGAGTGATGTGCTCAGAGTTGCTGCAAAGAAGTCGGGCTCCTTCCTTCTTCCCCCAAATCCTCCCTCATTCACTAGCATTCCAAACCAAACAAAGCTAGGGTTTCGATGAAGTTAATCTGAGCCGCCAAATGTGTAATCAACGGACCAGATTAGCCTCAGAATGATGTTCACAGAGTTGCTGCAAAGAAGTCGGGCTCCTTCCTTCTTCCCCCAAATCCTCCCCCATTCACTCGGCTTCCTCACTAGCCAAACAAAAGCTAGGGTTTCCGCACCGACGAGACGGATTCCGGCAGCGAGATGGCCGGCGGCCCGGCGGACGAAGCCCACACACCATCCTCGGGCACGAGACCCATCCTCGAGCACGGACGCCACGAAATGGCCTCGCTGCCCATCCCCGACGAGCTCATGGCGGAAGTCCTCCTCCGGCTGCCCGCCGCAGCCGACCTCGTCCGCGCCTCCGCCGCCTGCGTCTCCTTCCGACGCGTCGCCGCCGACCGCTCCTTCCTCCGGCGGTACCGCAAGCTCCACGCCCAGCCCCTGCTCGGCTTCCTCAACCAACACAAAGTCTTCTACCCCGCCATCGCACCGCACCCCTCCGCATCGGCAGCCAGCGCCGTTGCTCTGGCAGCCGACTTCTCCTTCTCCTTCCTCCCGGCGCCCCTCGACGACTGGATCGTGCGGGACATCCGCGACGGCCGCGTGCTCCTCGACAGACCCCCTCAGCACGACATCGACAATAGATACAGCGTCGTCTTCCCGGAGCTGGTGGTGTGCGACCCCTTGCACCGTCGGTACATCCTGCTTCCCCCAATCCCTGATAACCTAACCGCTACCGTGGAGGACCACCCACTCTGGCTAACCCGGCACCGTTACCGCGAGACCTTCCTCGCCCCATCTCACGATGATGAAGACGAGATGTCATTCAGCGTGATCTGGATGGCGCAGTGCAGAACAAAACCGGTCGCTTTTGTCTTCTTTTCTAGCACCAGTCAATGGCAAGCCATTCCGTCCAAGAGCTGGAGCGATTTGCTTGCTAGCTCGCTCTCATCCACCGGGAAGCCTCTCTTCTCCCGCCGTCAATACGCCTATGGGAGCTTCTATTGGGTGACCGATTTCAGGGAAAAGTTGCTTGTTCTTGACACCCAGAGGATGGACTTCTCCATTGCTGAAACCCCGTCCGAAGCCACAGCTTTGGCCTTGCCTGGTGTGGCCACAGCCATTGTGGAGGCAGGGGAAGGCAGGCTAGGGATGTTTGTGCGCCAATGCTATGAAAATTGCCTCAACTATACCATTAGGCGGATCAGCTGCGACGGTTCTAGCCAGTGGAAGTCCGAGAAGACAATCCCACTGGATTTTGACTACTTCTTCATTGGTTCAGCTGGGAGGCACTTGTTCCTATATCAGTTAAGCGGCCCATCTCTCGATGCAGGATGTTTCTCGCTGGACGTCAAGACATTCCATCTTGAGAGGGTGTTTGTTTCAAGTTCATGCTTCCCCAGCCTCTACGCATACAGCATCTTCCCACCATCCTTGTTGTCGACACCAACCGTACCAAGTGGTAAACTTTATATTGCATCCTAGTCTTTCCTTCCATTCATTGCTGCTTCATACTTCATTTCTTTGATTGCTAGTTTCTTACTTACACAATTTGGTAGCTGTTACCCTTTTATGTGTTTTTGTGCCAAAACTAATCAAGCTCTCGACTATTTTTTTTCTGTTCCTTGCCATATCAAGGCAAGTAGATAAGTAAAACAAAGGATCCTGCATACTGTCGGCAGCATCCTTGAGGCATTGTCAAAATGTAAAAAGCACTGGACCACAAAAATGTAGGAGGGGAACATTGCTTCTAGTTCACCTTTTGATTGCTTTACTTTAGAAACCATTATTCCAGTCAAGCAGGACATATATTGTCCACATTTCCTTTTTTATAGATATAAGCGGACAGAGAACTTTTGTATTTGGTCAATGTTAAACGTAAATCATTGCCAAATGCAATCAATATTTTTATTAGAACTAGAGGCTGCGGCGCCTCTTTGCACATCCTGATCTGTAATATTATTCACACTGTCATGAATCATGTGAATGTGGTAATTTTTTAACCCCATCCATTTATTTCACAAAATATTGGGGGCACACCTTTTGTTCGGCTTTGGTCATTTCTTAGTTTGATTTGTCACAAGGATCCCATGTTTACAGGGATACAAATCAGACTTATTCACCTCAAAAAAATTTAGTTTACCTGATTTCGAATGCAAATTCCCACTGAAATCCGTAAATACCAAATATAAGAAATCCGGATCTCTTTGATTATTTCTAACGCAGCTTTCAAAGTGGTATAGGAAAAAAAATCTATGCAATAGATCTGCCTCTTCTTTTTATGCGACAGCACATTCATAGTTAGTTTGGCAACTCAGTATATACATATAACCAATATACCGTGCCTTCCAGGTACTTCCTCTAGAAACCTGATAGTCAAAAGGCAGAATCTAAATATACTTCCTATAGAACTAGCACACTCATGGATTGCCTAAATCGATGTATGAGAAAATTAGGAAAGGAGCAAGCACATATATATAGGAAACCATCTGTTCCTTGGCAGCATTACAACCAAAAAATTGTGAATTACCATCATTATAGTTTTCCTTACTTACCCCTGTGCTTAATTGGTGATACTCTATTTACTGTCACATATAGTCATTTATGGGGCCTTGCCAATTAAGGGGCAATGGTAGATATGAAGTCATTGGATCATCCAAAATTAGTGGTTCGTATTAACTTGGGAGCATCTTAAAAATAATCAATTTTGTTAGTTAAAATCTCCTCTTGGTATAATAAGCAGCTAGAAAAATAACATTTTTTGTCTTTGCAAGTAAAACATAGTATCCCTTTCATAAAAGAGGAATTAAAATATAGTACCCCCTGCTGTAACTGCTGAGTTCCACAGCTTTCGATGGAATTTAGAAACTGTTGCATCTGTATCTTGGAACTTAGCCTTGTAAACTGTTCCATATAACCCTTTACCATCACAAGATCTCTAAAAAGCGATTAAGTCGCCGCTTCAATCTGCTCCCGTGAGTATCTATTATACTTTGTAAGCAATATATGTAGTGAGTGTTGCCTGATTAAGAAGACCTACATCTTGTTCCTGTTTGTCCACAAAATCTTGTATATCTGCAATTTGAGTACAAATAATTTTGAGACCTTGAGCAGGCGTTGAAGAAGGGGCTGAGAAGGAGATGCTAGAACGAGGCTATGCCGCATGCTCAAGTGCGAAGTTGCCACGGGTGACAGAGTAGTGCTGTTGGGTTTGCCGGATAAGGTAGCGAGACCATTATGTTTCTGCACACTCAGTAGGTTAATCAAGACAAACGTAGCTGGTCAATGTGATTGTAAACTTGCTGTACGGTCTACCGATCTCAGTATGTTCTATTGGTAAAATTGGTATGCTGGATTTTAGGAGAAATGCCAGTAGGGATCTGTTGAAAATCAGTCTTGCAGCATTTCTGCACTCTTATGTTTATCAGCGCCTGTCCTGATACGCTCTATTGGCACAAGGAAGTGAGCCAGATGGTATGTTTGCACAGTGATGAGGTGAATCACATAGTTATGTGCTTATTTGAGCTGAGCTCAATGAGATTACCCGAGCTTGAGGTGAAGCACGCTGTGTGGCGGCAATGGCGGTTGCGCGCAGTCCTTGCCAGCCAGCCGGTCAACCGGCGTGCTGGAAATGTTCACCTGCCAAAGCCGGAGAGACAACCTAGCGTGTACTGGTGAACGCTCTATCGTATTAAGCTCAGACGTTCACTTTTTCTTCAGAACCTGAATCAAGCTGCACATTACAGTTCAGCTAAAGGCACTAGAGGCAAACCGACCCAACAAAGACATTAAAGTTTTTGGTTGCAAAATAAACATGAGGCAGTGCACCCCTGTTATTTTAGACAGTTTGTTTCCTTCTTTCATCTGTCGCCATCTCAGATTCTCGGTCCCTCAAGACACATGCAAGATTCAATCAATCATATTAATAGGAATCCAAATGACACAAACTGTTATAGTTGTTGATTGTTGCTACTGTGACCACTGAGCTTTTTCCCTGTAGAATTTTTTTGTGTCGTACTAGGAAATTTGTGAAGTCCTGGAACATGAAGCTACCAATTGTTTTAGAGCCTTAAGTTCTTTTAAGGATTCATTTATCTATGCTTAATTACATGCCCTCATCCATGTACTGTATGTTGTTTGATTAAATCCATAATGTTTCACCTCAGAATTTCTTACCAGGCTTTTCCTGCTAGCAATGCGCCGAGTGTTGCCTCATACTAAGCCCACCTTTTGTTCCTGTTTGGTCGCAAACTCTTGTATATCTGCAATTTGAGTACACTTAATTTGAGACATTTGGCAGGCGTTGAAAACAAGGCTGAGAAGGATGTGCTGGAACAAGGCTGTGCTGCATGCTCAAGTGCAGGGTCACCCCATCAGACTAGTGCTGACGCAATTGCTGGTGGTCTGGCAGAGGATTAGAGATGCTTTTATCTCAGTGATTGGCGCGTTTGTTGGCCGGATAAGGCAGCGAGAGCATTATGATGTTTAGTTTCCTCGAAATCATTAGGTTAACTAAGACTCTGTAATAAGTCAAAGTGTGATCTTGTTGTACCTGATGTGCTTCCACAGCTCCAAGTGTGTGGAAATGGAGCTTGTTGCTTGTTGGGTAGTTGTAATCAAGGAGAAAGGCCAACAGGATCCCCAAAAAATTCTGTCCTGGAGGCACGTGTATGTCTGCGTGATGAGGTGAACCACATTATGGTTTACTTGTTTGTTCTGTAAGCAATTTGTTGGTTAAAAATTTCTATTGGTCAATCTGTGTGTATGGGAAGTGTGTCCAGCCTAAGAACAGATTATATCCTACCTATATTTGTTTTGGAACCATCTGTTATACAATACAATTATATCCCAATTGTAATACATATGGTATGTCCCCCTTTGGCTCACAAGTTACTGAATATCTAATAATTATTATATACTGTGCAGGTGCTCAGGGAGGTGCTGAGAAGGAGATGCTGAAACAAGGGCGTGGAGTTGCTGCAAGCTGAAGAGCCCATAGATGCAGAGGCTGGAGATGGGGCCGGCGTGTCGAGAATGGGAGATGGCAGAGTAATTGAGGCTGTGCTGCTCCTCAAGATTTATTTTTTTGCTCTGTTTGTCTGCAGTGAGGTTGTCATCTGGACCTAACCTTATGTTCCGTGTCGAGAACTAATCTCATGTTCCTTGAGCTGACAATGATGGGTGAGTATGTCTGCTGGATAAGGTGGCAAGAATATTGGCGATGTTCAGTTTCTACACAATCACTAAGTTAGTTAGTAAGACACTTTGAAAGAAGCAGAGCGATTGTGATCTTGTCATATACGGAGTAATATGTATGCACATCGCTATAGCCGCTGTTGCTACAAGCATGTGGAATGGAACTAGTGTAGTATTTGGATACCAGGAAGGGACCTCTGTAGTTGTAGATTACTTTGGTTTCATACGGAAACAAGTCGATTCTAGTTAGCATCAAAAATATTTTTTTTACCTCAAAAAAAAAAAGTCGATTCTAGTTAGCATGTTGTGCAAAAATTCCATGCCCGTCTGTTCGAGTTTGGCACCACAGGATTGCACTGCCCTTTTCTCCTTTAGTTGGGGTTTCTGTTGATCTCTGTGTTGTACTTTGTTGCTTTCCTTAACAATCAACTGATTGAAAATGTGTGAGTGCAATGCATGACATGTCGCCCACTTCACATTGGTTCTCCATAGGATATACAGTGGACCTGAATCATGGACAAAATTTTGCCTATTCTGACATCTACACCAGAACAGTAATACTAGCTTCACCCTGTCATTCAAGATTAGATTTTTTAGCAGTAACAAGAGTGATACATAACCTGTTCTTCGTAAAAGGCGGTCCATCACCCTCATCCCCTCATGTCGGTTCTCAGAAGGTTGAACCATAAGCAAAACACACATTATTGATCCAGGGGCTCATTTTCTGTTTATCAACCTAGTAGAGTAAGGATTCCATCCCAGGCCAATTCTCAGACCTAATTTTTTTTTTTTTTGAACTGGGTGAGCTTTATTACTTAGGCAATAACTGTATTACAATCACGCAAAAGGGAGTCCAACGCGCAGGAAGGAACAGTCCCATGCAACACACCACACTCACGCTTGCCTAATTGCGCCAAATCATGCGCCACTTTATTACTCACCCGAGCAATCTTGCTCAACCGAAAATCCGGAAGAAGAGTTGTCATCGCCTTAGCCTCCAAGAACAGACTCCAGTGGCTTGATCTATCCCTCTCAGTAGATGAGAGCACTGAAATTACGCGTGCGCAGTCCGACTCCAGGATCCCAGGGATTTGAGGGTGTGCAGCAAGATATCGTATCCCTTCCAAACATGCAAGGGTTTCAGCTTCTTCCGCTCGCAGAGAAAATCTTCCACTCCGAACACGACGCGTTGCCATTGGAATCCGCACCACCAATCCGGTGCCACGAAGTCGTGGATGCATGCCACCAGCATCAACATTAACCTTTATCCACCCTTCATCCGGTGCTTGCCATTTGGAGTTAGCCGCCATCATTGCTTCATCGTAGCAGTCAGCGTCGCAATCGGACATTTTCCTTTGAGATCTTGTTCAGCGTTTCCGGTAGCGAGTTTACGTAATTCAGAAAAGGAACAGACGACTGATTGAGGCTCGGCCGTCACCATGGACCACATTGTTTCGGTGATGCAGTGCGCCATAGCAGGAACAACAGCTTAACGCGTGTGTCCTTATTAACTCTGTCCAGTAGCAAAAGGAACCAATTCTTGCCAGTGCAGCGCAAGCTGTCCTCGGTAGGCAAATCCCAAACATTCCGCATGCCATCACGTAAAGCACGAGCCAGAGTGCAACGAACCAGTGCATGGTGTACATTTTCAGCTTCAGTACTGCAAATAGGGCATATCGGACTGACCTTCTGTATACGCTGGTGAAGGTTCTCAGTGACAGCTAACGAGTCAGTAGCTAGCCTCCATGCAAATACCCGTATTTTCTGAGGGACGGGCGTTTTCCAGACCAAGTTCCATAAACTTCTTTCTCCATCCGGTTCAGAGCTGCTCTGCCCAGAACTAAGTGCCTGCTGTTTAGGCTGCATTGCGAGTCTGTATGCGCTCTTGACTGAAAAAATACCCGAGCATTCAAAATGCCAGGCAACAAAATCCTCCGTTTGGCGGGCTGGTAATTTGATATGAAGTATGGCTTCTGCATCATGATGATAGCAGTATTTACGAATCGTGGCTTCATCCCAGGTGCGCGTAATTGGATCAATAAGCTGAGACACCCATCTTAGTCTGCATGTTTCCTTCATCCCCGACAGCTTGAGATTATCCGCGCGCGGTATCCAGTTGTCGCGCCATATCTTCACCATAGAGCCCGACCCAATGCGCCAGATTGCACCTTGCTTCAGAAGATCAAGTCCATGTACAACACCCTTCCAAGAGGCCGAGATATCCTGGATGAAAGCAGTGTCAAGGAGATGCCCCGACTGATAATACTTGGCCTTCAACAAACGTGCACACAGGCTGTTCGGGAACTGCAGCAACGCCAAGCCTGCCGAGCTAGCGGTGCTTGGTTGTAGAATTTGAAGTCACGAAGCCCATTCCTCCGCATCTTCGTCATGTCACCTTGTCCCATGAGAGCCAGTGCATCCGGCGGTTGTGCTCATCGCCCAATGGAAGTCACGGATCAATTTATTCAGCTCCTCAATCAGACCGGAATTGGAACACGCTCATAGCATAGAGTGGTAAGGCTTGTAGGACAGCCTTAATCAAGATTTCCTTACCCCCACTTGATAGATACTTTTCTGTCCAATCACTTAGTCGTTTCAAAAAACGTTCCTTGAGAGTCTTGAATTTGCCCTTTCGCATTTGACCTTCTGGGACAGGGAGCCCGAGATACTTCTCCTCAAAACTTTCAGTGTCATACCGAAGTAGTTGTTTTATCTCGTCTTGTACATGGTCTGGAACCCTCTTCCCATACATGATTGAGCATTTCCCAAGACTCACTAGCTGTCCTGTACCATGTTCATATTTATCAAGCACATTCTTCACCACCATGGCCTGCTGCACCGAGCCCTGGAAAAAAAGAAGGCTATCATCGGCAAACAATAGGTGTGACATACCAGGCGCACGTCGACATATCTTCAGCTCATTCAAGCTGCCATCCTCGACTTCCTTCTGGATCAACCGAGAGAGACCATCAGCCACCAGCAAGAATAAATACGGGGAGAGAGGATCGCCTTGGCGGAGCCCCCGTGTAGGCGTGAAGGTGTCCAACACATGTCCATTGAGACGAACTGTATATCGTACGGTGGTTACACACTGCATTATCCACCGTATCCATTTGTTATGAAAGCCCAACTTCGTCATTACACCTTCCAAAAAACGCCAGTCCACGCGGTCATAGGCCTTGGCCATATCCAACTTGTAAGCACAAAACTTCGAACGGTCTGCAGAGTTGCTTTGTATAGCATGAATACACTCAAAGGCCATGAGGGCATTGTCCGTGATCACCCTTCCCGGAATGAATGCGCTCTGCATTGGGGAAATAATGTCATCTAGCAAGGGTCGTAGCCGATTCACCAAGCACTTTGAAATTATTTTGAACACGACGTTGCACAAACTAATCGGCCGAAAATCTTTGAGCTCCTCAGGGTTGTTCTTTTTTGGAATAAGAACAATCGCCGTGTCATTGACTTCTTCTGGTAAAACTCCAGTGCTAAAGAAAACCTGCACTGCCCGGATGATATCCTCCTGTAGCAGATCCCAATTGCGTTGCAAAAACCGGGCCGGGAAGCCGTCAGGCCCAGGGGCCTTAAGCGGGCCTATTTGGAATAGAGCGTCACTGATCTCTTTGTCAGTAAATGGAGCACACAGCTGCGAATTCATGTCATCGTCAACACGCTGAGAGAAAAGATCCAGCAACTCAGTAGGATCAACACCATCATCCCTAGTATACAAATTCTGGAAAAAGTCTGTTGCCATGTTGCCAATCTCACGAGCGTCATCAGTCCATGACCCATCTTCTTTGCGCAGCTTTGATATTTTGTTTTTCTTCTGACGCCAAGTGGCCTTGCGGTGAAAATACCGGGTGTTACGATCCCCTTCACGTAGCCATGCAATGCGTGAGCGCTGCATCCACATGAGCTCCTCCCGATAGAGTAATTCGTCCATCTCACCTAGCAGCTGTTTCTTTTCAGCCTCACTTGCGTCGTCTGATGAGTGCATGAGCTCCTCTAGCCTCTTCCTTCTTTTATCCAGCTCCTTTGAAACAGGCTTGAAATGCTGCCTCTTCCAGTCATACAAGGATCCCATAACAGAGCGCAGAGAGGAGCAAATGTCGCCAAGGTCTTGGACACCCACCCGTCGTGACCATGCCTCTTCAACAGTCGCGGCAAGAGAGGGTTCACGTTCCCACATCACCTCATAGCGTCGGATCGACGGCCTACGGTGTTCCTCCCGGACCTGATTGTTCCAACGCACAGACATGATTGTGCTATTCATTTAATTTCTCTTGTTAAACTAAGAAACTTTCAGTATAGCAAAGATATAGAATATAATTAGCTTAGGAGTTAGGACTATAAGCGGTATCATAGTTTCATCTTCAGAGGTTTATAAGCAATAAATACCTGAAGGAATCTATCCTTTGCAATTCAAGCATTCACCCATTGGTTTGAGCACTGGGTTTTGCATCACCGGTCTTGGATGCTGGATCAGGATTCTGCCTCACGGCCAATGAGAGACTGAGATTAGAAAATACAACAGACCTTGAGTCCTATTTGAACAAAGTGTTTCTTATAAGTTCAGAATGACAGTGGATACACTCAAATGGAAATATGCAGTGTAGGGTATTGAATTGATGATGACCATATCATGATATAATAATTAATGTAAATATAAAATCGGATTATGCTAGCTAAAGAAACAACAAATATATGACATGTGGCAACTATGTTCAAGTAACTTTGCCCGTCATCTCAACCAGCTATACTGTTCCATGAAGTTAACCTGAGTCCACAGATTATTCAGACACAGCGTCATGTGCGGCCACCTCCTCCTCCTGTGGGTTATTTTGCGGCAAGACCCTCGACATTTCCGAATTGCAACAACAACGATGCTTGTTTATACTACCTTTTATATTATTGTAATATAAATCTTTTTTATTTCAAAATAGTCTACATAGATTTCAGACACATTTAGATCGTTTCAGTCATTTGTAATAAAACAATCTAAATGTGTGTCCTGGCGACGGAGAGGTATGGCGCCGGAGTTCCAGCGGCGGATGGCGTCGTGGAACCCCGGCACGGAGGTGAGGGGGCTGATTATATGCCTATGTTCTCGAAGCCGAGGGAACTCTCAGATCTCCTCGTGGAGATTGCCAACAAATACATCTGAAACCAAAACTGGGTGGTCAGTTATGGTTTCTGAATATTTCTTTAAAAATTTCTTGGAATAAGATTTAGAGCATCTCCACTCGCCTACCCATGACGCCGATCCGGACGCCGAATTTACGTCCGGACGCTGAAAATCGGCCTAGTCGTGTACCCAGGAACCTGTTTTCGTCCGGATTTGGACGAACTTTGGTCCGGGCTTCCCAGGCCGAACCCAGGTTCCCGGGTACGCCCTGGGAACGCCGGACGAAGCGAAAAAGGGCATGAGCCAGCTCTGTCGGCGAGAGAAGGCTGAACTCCCGCCACTTCGCCGAGCTCCCGCCCTTTTCTTTCTCCCTCTCCCGCCTTTCTTCCCCATTCCCCACTCCCGCAACTCCGCCGAGCTCCCGCCCACCATGCTGCCCAAGAGCTTCGTCCAACCCAGATCGATCCTCGGCAAGGGTCCAGCGTAGAAGAAGGCGAGGAAGCCGAGAGCGCCGCCGAAGAAGCCGGAGGGCATGTCCGACGCCGTGTGGGTGTCCAAGGAGCAGGCCAGGAAGATCGCGTTGGAGGACCGGAAGGGCAAAAAGGACAGGGCGAAGCTCCAGCAAGAACAAGAGTAGGCGGCGGCGGAAGAGCAGGCGATCTTGAAGGCGAAACAGGCGGCGGCGACGAGGTCGGCCTTGATGGCGGCGCCGTACCCACCTCACTGGGAAAGTTAGGCAAGCGTCGGCTCGCCCGCCGGATTCTCGCTGATCTCTCCGGCCGGAACAAAACACTAGACTAGGTAACACTCAAGACATTTATTAATATTAAAAACCGAGACAAACCAGGACTAGCTAACACCGAGGACTAAAGCCACCCCCTTTAGTCATAATTATGCCTAGTCCTATAGTACGCATCTTCAGGGTCTTCTTCGTCATCGTCATCATCATCGTCATCGTCACCTGCCACTCCGGGGATCCTCAACCCAGCCATGGCATATACCGGGGGCACCTGCCACTCCGGCCTCGGATTCACGGCGGGCGGGGGAGGGGTCTCCTGGAAGACGATGCCGCTACCGCCGGGCGGTGGAGGAGCCTTCTTGTGGCTCTGTGGCGGGTGGACTTGTGGGCATCGCAGGCGAGGATGGTCTCCCCCTGCGATGTAGTGCATCACGCCGATGATAGTACGGTTTGCCCACCACAGACGACGGCCGGCTTCGTTGTGGTTCACCGGGGGCGGGCCATCACCCTCGTACCTGGCGAGCTCCCTTTCCTGCCGGTTAGCGAAGAAGGCATTCTAGGTGTCGTAGTTGTCGGGATCCCACTAGGGATCCATCCTCTGCTCCGGCGTGAGCTCGTGGTAGAAGTGGTTCGTGATGGTCGCATGTCGGGCGGAGCCTTGAGGCACAGGAGGGACATAAACCCCTCCAGCGCTCAGCATCCAGCCGGCGAGCGGCCGGTAGCCTGGTGGGCAAGGGTAGCTTGAGGCGCACAACGCCTCTGTCTCCTCGAGGTTCAGAATGGCCCAGTAGGCGTTGTCCATTTTTGTGAGAGAGAAAGTTCTGGATGTGTGCATAACCATGGCGCGGTCGGCCTATATATAGATGGAATGGGTGGGAAAACATGGCAGGAAGCTGTGGGAAATGGCGGGAAATATCTTTAGTCCCTCTTAGTGGCTACAACCGGGACTAAAAGCTCGGTTCAGAGGAAAGGGCGGGAAAACTTGGCGAGAAGCGGTGGGAAATAGCGGAAAATATCTTTAGTCCCTATTAGTGGATACAACCGGGACTAAAGCTTATTCAAAAAATGAATTTGGATTAATTATTCAAATTCAAGAACTTTTTATTTTGAAAGTTTAGTGAGATTCAAAAATATGCAGAAAATAATAGTTAATGCATTTTTAAATTGATAATGGAAAAATGGTAAATAATTTGAATATTTAAAAATAGAAAATGGATTTGGATTAATTATTCAAATTCAAGAACTTTTCATTTTGAAAGTTTAGTGAGATTCAAAAATATGCAAAAAAAATAATAGTTAATGCATTTTTAAATTGATAATGGCAAAATAGTTAATAATTTGACTATTTAAAATAATTATTTTATAAAACAGAAAATGGATTTGGATTAATTATTTAAATTCAAGAACTTTTCATGTTGAAAGTTTTCTCAAATTCATAAGTATGCAAAAAATTATAATTTAAATGTTTTAAATGATATATCCGAAAATTTGAAAAAAAGCACACACAGAATTTAGCCTTTAGTCGCCCAGTTACCAGGACTAAAGGGTCTGCCAGCGTAATAAACGCCTCTAGTCGGTCGTGGCACCACCAGATTAGAGACCCCCCCTTTAGTCTCGGCTGGTGCCACGCACCGGGACTAGAGGGGGGGGGGTATAAAATGTGGCCTTCTCCTCCGGTGCGTTCCACACACCGGGAGACTTGGAGGCCAGAGATGACGAGGAAGCGCCAGGCTGCCCATGAAAACTCCGCAAGCCCGTGCCTCCTCTAGCACGGCCGGCCGCCCACCGAGCCCTGGCCTACAGCGTGCCACAAGACCGCCGCCACCGCCGCTAACTCCGAAGTCTTGCCAGCTCTGCCGCAAACTCAAGCGCCGGCGCTTCACCGCTGGCCACCTCCGGTGAGGGTTAGGGTTAGGATTAATTAAGATTTTTTAGTTTAGGATTTTGTTATATTAGTGTATATATTTAGTTTAGGATTTTATTAGTTTAGTATTTTGTTATATTAGTGTATATATTTAGGATTAGTTAAGATTTTTTAGTTTAGGATTTTGTTATATTAGTGTATATATTTAGTTTAGGATTTTGTTATATTAGTGTATATATTTACTTTAGGATTTTTTTTTATTAGTGTATATATTTAGGATTAATTAGGATTTTTTAGTTTAGTATTTTAGTATTTTATTGTAAGACCCTTAGTTGCCCGCCTCTTCCGCGGCCGGAGTTTGGGTTAGGATTAGTCGCCCACCTCTCCCGCGGTGACCGGGAGTTAGGGTTAGGGTGGTGGTTCTCGCGGGAAGCCGCTTAGTCGCCCGCCTCTATCGCGGCCACCATTACCGGCCACCGCCACCGCACCTCCGGGTTTAGGGTTTAGGGTTTATTTGTTAAGTTCAAATAAATATTGTGTGCATTTTGTAGGAACTATGGATCCACCTAGTCCAATCCGCAGAGACCTAGATTCAGAACACTTTCTCGAGGATATGATTCACGATGCCGATGAGGGATCTCCCTCGAGGTATCTAAACTCATCCGGTGAGGGAGAGGAGACCAACATACAAGAGGTAGAAGCCCATGGACGCGTAACGCAGACCGCCGAGGTATATATATATATGATGTCTGATGATTGTCACTAGATGTACCTAGTTGTATATATATTATGTTGACGAATGTTTCTTCTCTTAGGCCTCTACATCGAGCAAGAAAACCAAGCGCGGCCCAGCCAAAAAGTTGCCCCAGGGTACTATTTGTGAAATTACAGAGGTTTTAGGAGACGGCGAACCATTGGAACCGAAAAAACAAAACAAATATTTGTACAACAATGCGGAGTTGTTGCTAGAGATCGCACCTCGATCACTGTTCGAGAGTGGAATAAGCCCAAATAGGTGGAATGGAGTGATGTGTATATCGATGATAGGTTCAAAGAGGAACTTTTTAATGACCTCATGGCACATTTCAAGCTGCCAGAATGTGACACTGATGACGAGATGGCTGAAATGAGAAAGAAAGTCAAGCAGTTTGCACTGAAGAAGATGACCGAACTATTCAAGAACTAGAAGAAGTCATTATGGCAACAGTATCAGAAGGACAAGAAATCCCCATTATTCGAAGGCTATCTACCGAAGCAGCAGCCTTACTGGGATGCATTTGTGGAGTATAGGGGATCAAGAGTTATAGAGGAAAAGTCTGAAAAAAACAAGATAAATGCTGCGAAGAATAAATATCACCATAACATGGGGCCAGGGGCTACGCGGCTGCCATGCCTAAGTGGGATGCAAAATAGAAAGAGCTTCATGCTAAAGGGATCATTCCAGAACCAATTCGCGAAGAATGGGATTTGAGGGAAAAAATTGGTTCCTTGGGCATGGGAGTACGTATGACGAACTTACAGGGAACCTTGTTTGAAGTGACGGGATAAAGGTACCCACGAGTGCATGGCTAAAAGTGATGAAAGATATTAAAGATGGAATAAAACAGTTTCATCCCGATAGAGAAAATACTTGTTGACCTTGGTCCTCGGAAATCGCGAACATGGAGGACGAGTCCGAGGCCTTGACGGGAGTTTCACGTGGGAGACTGGGTTTCCTAAGGACCAAGGTACCTATAGAAGCCAAGCAAGAGCAAAGCAGCGACGGGAGGAGGAGGAGGCAGACAAATTCAACCAGCTGCTAGCAAGACTTGACAAGCAGCAGCAGATCGACGAACTTAGAGGAATAGCGCGTTTTCAAGATCCTCCACTCGATATTACCGCCAACCCATCTCAACGGAGAAGCAGCGTGGCTGAATTGGAGGTCCCTTCTAACGATGCACCCTATACATATGGCGGTCCCGGCTACCTCGTGGATGGAATTAAGGACCAGATATCTTGTGAGCTCCATAAGAAATTGAAGAACGTATCTGTGAAGGTGGCGGTCGGATCTGCTTTGCCTTGTCCGCCTGACGCACGTTGGCATGGCCGTGAGATTCCACCTAGCTATGCTAAAGTCGGGGTGGATCAAATCGTAAAGGAGTGGGAGTCAATGGAGCTTTACATCCCTAGACCTAAAGGTGAGATCACACTCGGATAAGTACTTGGTGGGATCATTCTATAGGACAAGAACAACATACGGTTTTCAGGCTCAGCCCCAAGGATAACCTTACCGCCTCCGAGTCGCCGCAGGTCTCCTTCACCTCCACCTCCATCACCTCCAATAAGCCCACCCCATGATGACTACGACCACCACATCCCGAGTCCATCTCGATCTCCGCCACAGGCTCAGCAGTCTTCGCCGCCCGCTAAGGACAATAAGCGGAAGCGTGCTCCGTCAGTGAGTACTAACGGACGCGGCAGGCCAAAACGAAAAATGTCGCCCCTCCCAACAGTTCCTCATAATAATCTTCCCATCAGACCTTACGATCGTACTGATGCGGAATCATAAGCCAGATGACTATTTATGCACACTTCAGAAAGAAGTGGCGAAGAGCAAATCAAGCAAATCAAGTGCAAGCGGTAAAAAATCAGCAAGAACAGGTGCAAGCGGGACCAAAAATGCAATCAGTAAAAAATCAGACGTTCCCCTTCTCGAACAACAGGCCAAACAAACTATTGCACCCCTCAAGGTGTTTTCAGAAAACGTTCCCCTTCTCACACAACAACCACTAGATATGTCAGTAGCTGCGGAGTTGGCGGCCAGCATGGAAATTAGTCTTGATGAACTGTTAGGCCCCCAACTCGACCTTCTACCCAAGGCTTCTATAGCCCCTAGATATGTCGCAGGTGAGGATTTGGTCAGCAAAGAGAGGCTGAAAGAACTGCCAACACAAATGCGGAATCTCATGAAACAGGGGAGAATAATGATCATAGCCAATGTCCCACGTGAGTACTACTTCAGACCCGAAGAGGTCCATATTGAGTTTCCAGAACTGTTCCAGGTATACCATCTCGACGCCCTGGACAAATCCATCCTTAGCTGCTATTTTTTGTAAGTTGTTGAATTCATTGTCTACATGTTCATTTTTTCAGTTGTTTAGTTCAAAACATGTAATTATCCTTATTATGCAGAATGAAGATCCTAGAATGTAAAATAAAAAGAATCTATAATATTGGGTTCATTGACCCAGATAAAGTGCATATAACCACGCTAACGGATAACCCCGAGGAGAAGTAAGAAAACATTCTAAGGTTTCTAATGGAGCAAAATTTGTCTGACCATATATTGTTTCCTTACAATTTCAGGTGAGGGTCTTACTTTGTTGTACACATTCACTTTTGATTAGTCGATGCTAATAAGTGTAACTGATGAGTTACTGATGTATATATAAATGTTTGCAGCTTCCACTGGGTTCTGCTAGACATTCTACATGATAAGGGAAGAGTTGATGTCATGGACCCATCAAAGAGAAACCTGGAAGATTTTCGCAGCATGCAGGACATGCTCCAGAAGTAAGTTTCGTGCTATATCGGTCTCTTTTGTTGATTTCTTGAGATACCAGGTAATGAATAACTCATTCATTCATTTTCTTTGTTGGGCAGGGTTTGGATCCAGTTCAAGCGCGAGGTTACCGGTGTATTTAGTGAGAACCTGACGTTTAAGGTGGTCTCGGTAAGTAGCACGTGATATGTCCGCGCATCTCTTTACATCTAGTTTCAATACAATAATGATGCTAGATTATTATTTTGATTTAATTCTATTCCCGTAAAGTGCGTGAGGCAGCCACAGGGGTCGAATCTATGTGGATTCTACATATGCGAGTTCATTTGCACGTTTACCACCGAACACAATAATTATAGAGTCGACGTAAGCAATGCATTCACACCATCATTTTATTGTCGTCACCTTTTGTTATCATGATTGATATTCATATTGATCTCCTTTTTCTTATATATAGTTCGAGAGAATGCGGGATCAACTACTACCAGAGCAACACGTACTAGCAATTGCGGAGGAGCTGGCAGGATTTACTGTCAAAGAGATCGTAGACGATGACGGAGAATTTAGTATGAATAGGCGCTACTGATCTCCATGTAATCGAACAGACGTGCTCTAGTCCCAGTATTTTGTGATCTCCATGTAACTATGTAAACTGTATATATTTGTATGCTCGATATCGTAATACAAGTTATCTTATATATGCACGAATGTGTACGATGTGTGGTGGTGTAGAAAGATTCAAAAACTATGTTGAAATGAAAAAATAGTAAATAGAACAATAAAAAAATGAAATCTCTGCCGTGACAGAGAAAGGGCACAAAATGCTGCCGCGGCAGAGAACCACTAGTCCAAGGTAATGCTCTGCCGCGATAGAGAAAAGGGGCAAAATGCTGCCGCGGCAGAGACCCACTAGTCCCGGTCCTTAACACCAACCAAGACAAGTGGGGGTGCACCCTGAGAGCGCAGGGGCAGCCACGTGGCCATCCACTAGTTGTCACGTCCCAATATTTTCCAAATCTTGTAATGTAAAAAATAAATGAATAAAATAAAACTTTGTTGATTTTCAGGGTGAGAAGAAACTTTTTGATCCAATTGGAAACTTTCAAAACCTATTTGGATCAAACAAAATCCTAAAGGAATTTAAAAAGATAAATAAATAATAAAGTTTTAAATATTTGGAAATCCTATTTTGGATCTTTTATAAAAAGATTTGGTTTTCAAATGAAAAGGAAGAAATTTAAATAAGGTTTATTTTAGAGCCAAATTAAACCTTGGCCAAGCTTTTGAAATAAAATAATTCTATTTGATAAAATTATTAAAGGTTTATTTTAAATAAAATGATAAGGATTTAATATCCAAGTTTATTAAAATAAAGGTTTTACTATTTTAATTAAACATCAAAACTTATTTATTTATTTAAAACTAGTTTTCCATGTATTCTTTATTTCCAAATAAAACCTACTGATTTGGTTTTGGAAATATTTAGATTTCAAAAATGAAGTTTTGAATAAATCAAAATCTATTTGATTAATAACAAAGGTCTATTTATTTAAATATTAATGGACCCTAAAATAAAAATATTATTTTGATTTTGGACTTTGGTTTATTGTTGTTAAATAGAACCAAATTCATTTGCAAGTGTGGTGAATGTTTGATTTGATTTGAATGTTTGGTTTGTTGTTTGAATTGCAAAACAGAAAATAGATTTAGAAAAAGAAAAAGCATTTGGACAGAAAAAAATAGAGTCAGATCCGACCCAACTAAGCAGGCCCAGCAGCCCATTTCAGCCCAGCTACCTCCCCCACGCACAAATCATTTTACACCCTTTTCCGCACCCGCGCAGACGCTGACTAGTGGACCCTCTTTCCCTCTCACTCCCTCGCTGACAATAAGGTCCCACCTCTCCTGTTCATCATCTTCGAGCCCGCGCCGATTACTCCCTGCCGTTGCAGCCATTACTCCGGTGATCAATACGCGTTGATTCGCATGAATTACTTCGCCGTGATCGCGCCTATTAACCGCCTCCTCTCCATTTCCCTCACGCGCCTCTCTCTTTGTGCCGGACGAATTTCTCCGCGCACCCTCACTGCTCCGACCACCGTCCCCAGCCAATTCCGGCGACTCTACGCCACCCCTTGCCTACCCAAGCACACGGACACATTCCCCAGACCTAGGCGCTTCTCCCTGTGCCTTCCATTCACTCGCGAGCGCCCCAGAACGTCGACTTCGACAATCTCCGAGCGCCGCCGCGTCTGCTACTTTCTCCGGCGACGTCCCCTGGTAAGCACAGACCGCCCCACGCCATCTCGTTCATGATCTTGCACTCGCCACACTCGGCTGCGTCTAACCATGTTCTCGTTTTGCTTCGGAGTGAACCACAGCGTCACCCCCGACAACGACCAGAGCCGCCCGACGCCGTTCCCCACTCCGGCGAGCAATCTCGCTAGAATCAGAGCGCCCCTCGACGAGCTGACCGTACCTTGAGCATCAGAGCGTCATCGCAATCACTGTGAGCATCCTCGTTTTCTCCCTTGCGTTCTGTATCGCCGGTGACGACCTCGTCTGAGCGCTGCCGCCAGAGCGCCGCCGCCAGCGCCGCCACTAGTTGGCAAGCGTGCTGCGCATCGTTGGATCTTAATCGTACGCACGCGATAGATTCTTAGCCGAAGGGGTACCGATCTATATGTGCCGTGCGTTGTTAGTTTAATCCTACGGCCAGCATCACTCGATCCACCCGAACCGGTACCGACGAATAGGAAAACGCCGCGTGTCACCAGTTCTGTTTAAAAACAAAGTTTGAATCAGATTTGTTTGCAAATTTGAAACCCTTGTAACTTTTGATCCACACGTCCAAAATTTGCAAACTTTATATCAATAGAATCAGTGGAACAAGACCTAGCCAACCATGCAATTTGTTTAGTAAAAAGTTTCTGTTAGATTGTTTGTTTTTGCAGAAACATTTGTATCTTATTTAGGTTATAAAAATTATTCCAAAATGATTTTAAGGATGAAATCTTTGCAAATTGGTTTGTTATGAACCTACTGTAGGAACCAACCTATGGATTTAAAAATGTATTTTGTAAAGATTAGGATTGAATAATTGAATTAGCCCATTTCTAGTCAAATAAAAATATTGGTTTTGTTAAGGAAATGACTTTTTGAGAAAAACCTTTGGAAAATGTGTTGATTCAAACCTACTGACCCTAAACACCAAGTTTTGTGAATTAACAACTTATTTGGTGAACAACATAAAGTTTTTGCTTTGATAAAAACATTTTCCACCACATAAAATAATGATTGGATTTAAAAATGATTTATGGATAAAACCTTTTTGCGAATGACTTTGCCACTTGGGAAAAATGACCACTTTTGAACCTTACAATGTTTAGAGCCTAGTAGAAACCAATTTTGCAAATAAAACTACTTTTTGCATGCTTGCATGCATGACTTGGTTTCTCTTATTTTATGTGTGATGTTTTGTTTGTTTTAATATGGTTTGGAATGCTAGTTGAATTGTGTTTGCTTGATTGATTTGTAGTGAAGATAGAAAAGTGTGAAATTAGCAGGATCAAGAAGTGAACCATCATTCCCTACCAACAAGGCAAGTGACACTATCATCCAAAGTCCTACTATTTTCATTATACTTAGTGGATTTTGAAACATGCATGAAAAGAATTTCTATACTTATGCTATGCTAAATCCTAATAGGTTACCTTATATATTCCTTAGTGAAACAATGTAGTTGTACAATGCTTAGCCAAGCTACATATTTTGAAAAGGGATACATGTTGAGATTTTTATGAAGTTGAGAAAAGGACTTATGTTTTATATAATAAAACAAGTACTCAATGAACCACCTGGGTGGACAAGGATACTTTGAGTTTTGTATAAGGTGGCAAAAAAAGGAACCATGTCTATGGCAATCTCTTTGTGTTGTGCACCAAAAGAAAACCACCCAGGGACTTAGAGATTGAACATGTTTCTCCAATTGTGGCTTTCGTGTACAGCCACATGCTACATATGGCTCTGGCTTAGTCAACTACATTGGGAAGACCCATGCATTGTCTTCAGGTACTGAAAATGAGGGAACTCGAAACCCTACATGGGTGCCTGAAGACAAGCTAGCAATGGTGTATGGGAGGACCCTCTGGAAAGACTTCGTCACATTCTCAATCTGCCAGTACTCCATCTTGGTGAGTACTTATCCAGCGGCCACTGGTGGCAACAAGATGAGAGTGTGTCATGTGGGTAAAGTGTACAACTTCTGCAGAAGATAACAATCGAAGTACTTAGCCGTGTCCCCGGTTATGGACAATACTGAGCAACTAAAGCTTGAAGCTATGGGAAATCTCGACATTCCAATTTCTAAAAGAAAAACTTTTAAGTGACCACAAAGACTTGAAGCACTTGGGGATTCACAAAGGAGCTCAAGAGATTTTGATGAAAACTTGAAGCACTTGGGGATTTACCAAGGAGCTCAAGAGATTTTGATGAAAACTTGAAGCACTTGGGGTTACCAAGGAGCTCAAGAGATTTTGACAAAGACACTTGGTGGATTCCAAGGAGTTCATAAAGATTTGACAAAAGATCAAAACCATTTTTAAAAGATAGGATAAATTATTGCTTTCTGCAAATGAGCCTTAAACCCTACTTAGCCAATTATGCATGTATTGATAGGATCCACTTATATTCTACATAGTAGTGAAACTTGCCAATACAATTCAAATGTATTGACCCTTGTGGCTGTAACTTATAATGTTGCAGGTTTGTTTGATGTCAGTGAAGTGTGTTGATTAGGATTACAAAGTCTACAACCAACATGTTTGCCTGTGGCACTTTGAAGATGAAGGGCCCCATGCTTATAGATCTTCTGCTGCAATGTAATGTAATAGCCAAATGAGCTATGAAAGATGTAATAAAATTATGTTATTCCTGGTTATAAAGTTATATTATGACCTTTGTTTCTTGATATTACATCTTAACTGTGGATGCTAGCTATTGATCCACGGACTAGCATTGTAAACACAGGGATCTCTACCTTATTGAAGGTTGGGACCTCTTACACTAGTCCCGACTGGTAACTGGGCCGGGACTAGTGGTGGGCCTCTAGTCCCGCTTGATTAGTCCCGGTTACAAAACAGGGACTAAAGGCCCTTACGAACCGGGACTAGAGGCCCTGTTTCCACTAGTGAAATTCACAAAATGGATAGAGGTAAAACCAATCAGAAAATGGATAGAGGTAAAGTTTCTCAAAGATATCATTTTGAGGTATGGCTACCCACACAGTATCATCACGGATAATGGCACAAACTTTGCTGAAGGAGCTTTTTCTCGATTCTACCAAGAAAAGCACATAAGACTCGATGTTGCATCAGTGGCTCACACGGCATCAAAGGGAAAGTAGAAAGATCGAATGGGTTGGTGTTGTCCGGAATAAAACCTCGGCTGATAGAGACACTCCAGAGATTGGTAGGTTGCTGGATCGAGGAACTCCCGATGGTGTTATGGATTTTAAGAACCACCCCGAATAGATCGACGGGGTACACCCCATTCTTTCTTGTATATGGGGCAGAAGCGGTGCTTCCAGCCGACATAGTGCATGACTCGCCAAGAGTCACCCAATACACGAGCACCGAAGCAAATGAAATATCTCGGCAAGATGATGTGGATCTGCTAGAGGAAGCAAGAGAATTGGCATTGTCAAGATCAGTTGTTTATCAGCAAGACCTCAGACGATATCATAGCAAGAAAGTAAATCCAAGAGTTTTCAAGGAAGGGGACCTAGTTCTTCGATTGGTGCAACACACTGTCGGCATGAACAAGCTATCACCTCCATGGGAAGGAACATTCATCATAAGAAAAGCACTGCACAATGATGCATATTACATCATCGATGCTCAAGCTCCAACAAAGAACAAGGCAGATAAATCCGGAGACGAGTCAAATAGACCATGGAATGTAGCATTGCTTCGTCCATTTTACACTTAGAAGGAGTGTGCTAAATCCAGTACTATTATGTATCAATCTACTGTATTAAGAACCCCGGCAGCTCGAGCAGTGGCTCGGGGACTGCCCTATATCGTTTGTCATTATGATTATGTATGAAACCTCGACATCTTGAGAAGTGGCTCGGGGACTGCCCTATATTGTTTGTCATTACAGCTATGTATGAAACCTTGGCTACTCGAGCAGTGGCTCGAGGACTGCCTTATATTGTTTATCATTACAATTATGTATGAAACCTCGGCAACTCGAGCAGTGGCTCGGGGACTACCCTATATTGTTTGTCATTACAATTATGTATGAAACCTCGGCAGCCCGAGTTGTATCTTGGGGACTGCCTCCTATCATTGTCTCTATGGCTATGTGTGTAATGTGAATGAGACTTCGAAAACTCAAGCAATAACTCAGGGTCTTCCCCATCCTATTTGTTACTATGATTACATTATGAAAAACTCGGCAACTTGAGCGGTAGCTCGGTGATTATCCCATGACGAGCGATTCATGTATCTATCCAATTGAGTAAATTGTGGACATCGAAATCCACATCCCTAAAATTTTCATGATCCAAAGAAAGAACATACGATAGATAAAAGGCCAACAGAAGGTCAAACACACTAAAATGTGATTCAAGCCAACAAAATAAAATTTGCAAACAAAGGTACATATCGCATAATTCAACCAGAATGATAATAAAACTACGATTATCACATCTTAGGAAAGATTCCGAAATTATACATATGAGACAGTATCAAAAGAGACAAATTGTCTTAGAACAGCATACGCCCGACATACCGGGGACTTAATAAGAGTTTTTAGCTCAAACATTGATAGCAGTCGGGTCATCAACAGGAGGGGAAGCGGCAGCGGCCGAAGTTGCCGAGGTTGGTACCTCGGTGGACGGGACGATTTGGAACAGAGTCTCGAAGTTGCGAGCCTCATGAAGTCACCTCGGCATCGGCCAGGCAACGCGTCTTGCCGGTCTTGGTTGTTGTAAAGCTCCACCTTGGGCTTGGGAAGTTTCGGTCACCTTAGAGGAGGATCGAGCCTCGACGTTTTTTGATGACCCACAAGTGTAGGGGATCGCAATAGTCTTCGCGGGTAGTATTACCCAATTTATTGATTCGACACAAGGGGAGACAAAGAATACTTGCAAGCCTTAACAAGCGAGTTGTCGATTCATTGCACTGAAATAGTTCTTGCTCACGAAGTTTATCAAGTAGCAAGTTTGTAGTAACAACAAAGTAACAACAACGGTGAAACATGAGCAATAATGTGATACTTGATGTGAGGATTTGAGTTCAGTAGCATAGGTATGGATGCATGGACGTTCCATAGACGAGTCTAAACATATAACTTCAAGATCTAGGGCATTGCAAATAAATAATAACAAACATCCAAGTACTAAACAATCCTAGGCATGTGCTCCAAATATAGTCATACGTGATCGCAATGAGAACTTGCACAACATCTTCTGTCCAGCCAGCCTTAGGAACTACTGGCAATTAATGTGCTCCTTTTAATAGAGCACCGAAGCAAATCATTAACACTCCGTGAACACATGTGATCCTCACACCACAGCCATCCCCTCCGGTTGTCCCAATTATTGTCACTTTGAGGACTTTGGATCCACACAATGATATGTGTACACAACTTGCAGATAAGATCACAAACAATACTATCATAATGATTCGATAATAAGTTCAGATCTGAGATCATGGCACTCGGGCCCTAGTGACAAGCATTAAGCACAACAAGTTGCAACAAAGTCAAATAACACTAACAGAGATACTAGGCACTATGCCCTAACAGATCTTATTCGATTACATGATAAAACTCATCCAATCCCTACCATCCCCAAGCCTACAGCGTGGGATTACTCACTCATGGATGAGGGAAACATCGGTGGTTGATGGAGATGTGTTGGTGATGATGATGGCGATGATCCTCTCCAAATTCCTCGTCCCAGCAGGGTGCCAGAATGGAGTTTCTGGATCCGAATCTTGGTTTCTGGTGGCGGAGCGGAACTCTTTCTGGAAAACTCTCGAACCCCCCCTGAGTTTTTGTAACACCCTCAGAATCGGACCTATGCAAGTTTGGGCAAAATTCACCAAACCCGCATAGAAACGATTCAAAGGTGCCCACCAGGCACTTTCGTGCGGGTGGAAAACGAAGTAATAACATTACACAACAGTCCTCGATGGGACCCACAGAACAGATATATATATAACAGCGACTCGGAGAGTCAAGATTACAGATATAATATACAAAGATCCAAATCACCTTGAAAACGATAGAGCGTCCAGCTATGGACAAGATGCAAATGGGGCTAAGAGCCCTGAAGAATAACCAATGGCGTCCATAACCCTGCCCAGGCCAAGCCGGAAGGGTACCCTGCTAACGGCGTCGATCTCAAAACCTGCTTAAACAAAAGGGGTGCCGACAAGGGCAAAGGAAAAAGAAAAGGAGCGTCAGTACTGAGGCCAGTACACGGCGAGGCTAGAATTCGGCGGTCCTCGCCTACATAGGTATGGTGGACTGAGCGGCAGCGGCAGCATGCACTAAACAACCTATAGAGACTCGATACAACTGGCGGATATCAGAGAGGGATAAGAGTGACCTATCCGGATCCAACCTAAAGCTAACACCAAACAAACCCATCCTGGTGTTTCCCCCTCGAGACCAAACGAGGAAGTCAACCAAAGAACTCACACCGTTGGCAGTTTTACTTATTCGGTTATAGTTGCGGCACTTTACTAGTCAGGTTTTTAGAGAATCGTCCTGATAAAGTAAGCAGTGGGCACTTTTAGTTAACCATTCCGTTATAGTGGCATCGCTTACTAGTCAGATACAATTAACATGAGATAAACCCTTAACCCAGCAGTTGTTGGTACTTTTATTCAGCCATGCCGTTATAGTTGCAATACTTACTAGTCAGATACAATTGTCGCAAGCGACAACCAAACAAGCAATTGTGGGCAGTATTAATTAGCCATTCCATTATAGTGAAGCTGATTACTAGTCATTATAAGTCAAATTTATAGCAGTAAACTTTAGTTATGCTTGTCTATGATCAAGAAACTGTGCTCCAAGTCGTCCATATCCGCGGACACGGCTTTCAGAAAGTTTTACCCGGCCGGGGTGCACCAATAGCAACACACACTCGATCAACCTCGGAAAAACCAAATCAAAACCCAACGAGGCTTTCACGACAAAGCAATCACAAGATTCATAAATATTTCAGGGGGCCACCCCTTAAGTAGAACCATAGCGAGTAGGCAAGCTCGAAGACGGCCTCAAGGTCTGTGGGGACGTGAACGATCGGGAACCCCAAGCGGGGCTTGTCGACACCGCGGAATCGTGCCACTATCCAAAAGCGATGCAGGTGCGTTACAATCGTAAATAAAGCAGTAAAGCATGGCATAAGTACAGGATAGTAATAAAACCTCAAACTAGTTTGTGGCCCCAAGAAATAAGACGGAATCAAGCTCTGGCTAAGGGGGGTCCCATATACCTCCCGGATGTGGATAGCGCGATAAATCAAGGAACAGGAATCAAGTACTCGGGGTCTTACGGGACACAAGTGGGCGTTCGGAAACCAAATATTATCTATCACCCACCGATGCCTCTGCTTATTCAATTTTAGTTGTTAAACAGAAATTAAAGTGAACAATAAGTAAAACTAGAATCATCTCCAACAACAACATGCGGCAATACATCAGCAACTGTGGCATATGACGACACACATCAGCACTTGGCAAGCAACTACGACGCGCAAGTCCAACTATCTACCAAACAACAGATAATAGGATGTGTCCAAGGCAATATACGGCTGCAGGGAATAACACGGGTACGGAAAACTAGAGCATCGCAACACAGATAGCAATAGATCAACAGGAGGGAAGTAAATACTATAAAAGTAAGATAGGTAGAAAGGGGGAGATGCTCGCCTGAAAACATTGCCGAAAGGTTCATCCGAAGATCGGGGCGAAGCTCACATCAACTCAACGGCCTTATCCGCGAAGAAGCAAAACACTAGAAGAAACACCGGATGCAATATTTAATACAACGGCAGAAGATCGGCATGATGCATGCATGATGGATGGCATGGCAAAGGTGCGATGCAATTAGGTCATATTAAGCGGAACCGGGGTCCCGACAATTAGTTAAATGGTTCAAGTTATTTAGATCCCCCGCATTAAATGTTGTTATAACAGGGCAAGATGATAGCACTGGTTCGCTACACAAGTTTAAATGAGGCCGATATGAGACTAGATTTGCCCGCATATGGGCCCCATATTTAATTATTAGGTGGATCGGCGTAAGGCCCCCAAACCACAGATATGCATGCGAGATGACAATTAAACATGCAACAAGTTGTTAAGTTATAAAATAGGGTTCGAGGAAAAGGGTCACACATCAGAGGGGGGCTCGACGATCTTGGGTTCCGGGGTTCGGGGTCCGGGGTCGGTCTCAGGGTCCAGGGTTCGACGGTTCCGTTCTCGGGTATCGGGGTAGGTCTTGGCGCATCCGGGTGGGGGACTTGGGGTCATGTTGTCGGTCCTGGCGTTCGGGATGAAGCACTTGTCGCATCGGGGTCTCGGTGTCCGGGGTGAAGCACTCGGCGTCATCGAGGCGTACTAGGCGCCCGGGGGGGGGGGGTTCGTCGGGGTTCAGGGTTCCGTGTCGAAGGCCTTGGCGGTAACGGGTACGGGATCGGCGTCCGGGGAAGGAGTACTTGTCGCACGGTTTTCGGTGTTCGCGGACCGTTTGGAGACCCGGGCGTTCCACGAAGGGGAGCTTGACGTGTCCGGGGAGATCTTGATTCGGCTTCGGTCGAAGTGTTCGGAAGCGGATCTTGGTACTTGTCGGCGATTCTTCGGGTTCAGGGTGTCGAGGTCTTGTCGAACTTGGCATGCGGGACGTAGCTCTCGGGCGTCGACTTATCTTCGATGGTCAACTTGTAACCGCCTCGGGAGATCTTGGAGACGCAGCACTTGGTGGCTCCAGGTTTGTCAACGCGGGCGCACTAGCGCTGCAGGGGTCCACACGAGATGGCCACGGCGAGCCTGCAGGCGTTCGGCCGCAGCCAACAGAGGTGGAGGCGCCTGCGAGGAGGGACCGTCGGTGGGCGGCGATGGCCTGGCCGGCGGCGGGATCTGGCGAGGAGGCGGTCTCGTGCGGGCGGCGAAGCGAAGGGCGCTGGGAGGAAGCCGCTTGTGGAGCGGTATCAGGTGGTGTGGCCGGCAGCGGCGCTGAGGCTCGCAGGTCTTGGCGCGAGTCGTCGGGCCGGTGGAGAGCCGTCGCAGTGGGGCAGTGGCGTGAAAGCGGAGGGCACTGGCGTAACAGCGGCGAGGGGCGGTGAAAGTGGCGCAGTCTCATGGTAGTCATGGCAGGCAGCCGTGAGCGTCAGCGGGAGAGGAGGCAGGCGTGTGGGCAGCTGAGGCTGGCCAGGCGGCGGCGACGGAGGAGGAGGCGCTGGGAGGCGGCGGGCCGGAGAAGGAGGAGGTCGGGGAGGCGCGTGGGGAGGAGGGTGCCGAGGTTGGTGGTTGAAGGAGAAAGCAGGGAGGAGGAGGCGCGAGGGTGGGGCCCGGTGTGGGTCAGGTGGGGTGAGTGCATGAGAGAGAGAGGGAGGGGTTAGGCTAGGTGGCAGTTTTTGAGTGGGTGAGGGGAGAGAGAGGGGTGAGGTGTCGCGACGGGATAGGTGGGAGTGATGTGGCTGGAGAGAGGGGGTAGATTTTTAGGTGGGTTTAGGATTTAGAGGGGCAGGTTTGGGGTGGACCGTTTTAGTTTTTGGGGCGGTCGTTCGGGTCAATCGGCCCGTTCGACTGCCCCTATTAAAATAATTTAAATGTTTATTTATTCGAAACGGGCCGTTTGCACCCCGTTAGCACAAACAAAATAACTCCGGAGACCCGGGTTTTGATGTTTGAAAAAAATAAAGAGGGGCGTTGGGAAAAATAAAACGGGGTTTTACGAACATAGTTTTGGCAACAATGCATGATGATGACGATGCAATGCACAAATTCAACGCGATTTTCTAGTAGTGGTTTTGCGGGATGCCACAGTTTTTAGGTCAGAAGGCAACTTATAGGCGCAGAGGGAGGCCGAGGAGCTGCCTGGGGGTGGCCGCACCCCCTCCAGGCGCGAGGTCAGGTGGACCCGTGCCTAGGGTGGGTCTGGGCCCCCCAGGCCTCCCCTCTGTCAACCCTTCTGGCTCCGTGGATCTTCTGGTGAAAAATAGTTTTTGGCATATTTTCCGGGATTTTTCCTGATAGTTGCTTTTCTGCACAAAAACAAGACACCAAGGTAATTCTGCTGAAAACAGCGTCAGTTAGTGTTAGTTGTATCCAAATCACACAAGTATATAGAAGAAACAATAGCAAAGTGTTCGAGAAAGTACATACGTTTTGGACGTAACATTTTCTTCAGAACTACCGCCGGATTCGTTAGAACTCCCAGAATTCTCGCCCGACTCACCTTCATCACCGGAGTCCCCGTCAGTTTGATCATCACCAGCAGCGTCAACATTTTCTTTGACCTCGTCGGAGAGGAAACTCGGCCCTTAATTCCATTGGTGGATATTTGCATATTCAATAAGCTGATAAGCACGAGCTGGAGGACGAGCAACATAGTACGGATTCTCGACCCAGGGAGAGCCGGTACGCAAATTTATCAAGATGTCCAGGGAGACATCCTCGTACCATGACAAAACAGCAGTAAGCGCCATATCAGCCCCGACCCACCCAGTAGATTCTCTCCAAAGATTCAGCTGAGTATGAGAATCCATTAGCTTTGCCACGAGTACCTCTACTTGATCAATCTCTGGTTCATTCGGCTAGAGCGTGTGAATGGCCTGAATTGCCGCTTTCACCAGATCTTTTCCCATGACCTTCATCGGCTCAATGGCAGCAGCTACAACAACCAAAAATCTTCAATAAAATATTCTTGATCCGGCAGATTGGAGACACCTCGGTGGCCCTGAGCAGCAATCACGGCTTTAGTACTCACAGGCTTGGCTTCTGGAAAATGATCTATAAGGAAGAATATCAAATAAGTCAAGAGAAGCAACGAGCAAAGAATGGCTCTGCCAGAAACGAAGAAGAAAGATCGCACGACAAAAAACTTGTAGGGGTTCGTAGCATGGAAAACAAAAAATTTCTACTGCATACAAACAAACAAGCCAAGATCTATCTACTAGATTGTAGCAATGAGTCGATAGAATAACTCACCCTCGAAGATTCCAAAGTGTTTAACGAGAGCGGATTCTCGTGGGTGATGTAGTCGTACTCTTGCCGATCTCAAGATCGTGTAGACGATCCTTCCGTGGCTAACGTTCCGCAGCGCTCCATGATCGATCACACGTTCGGTACTCGATGAAGACCTTCCTCTCCCTTGTTTCAGCAGGCAGCGAAGGTTGTAGCACTCTCCTCGCGATACCGGCAGCACAACGACGTGGTACCGGAAGTAGAGGGGAGATCTCGCAGGGCTTCGCCTTGAGCCGGAGCGAGTATGGTGGACTATGAGAGAGGCCTTGGTGATCTAGGGTTTAGAGGCACCAAGGAGAGAGGGCTAGGCCGGCGTCTAGGGCAAGGGGAAGCCCCAACTCGGCGGCTTGGGAGAAAACCCTAGGGCGGCGGCGGCGACTTGGTGGCCGACGGCTAGGGTTAGGGTTTGGTGGGGCAAGGTGTGTCTCTAGAGGGGCACCCTTGCCCCTCCTTTTATAGGTGGGAGGGCACGGCCAAGGGGGAGGGAGTCCTCCCCCAAGTCGGCTTCCTTGGCCGGTGGTGGAGGGAGAGGAACTCCTCCCCAAGTAGGTTTCCTACTCTCCCTCCACCAAGCAAACTTGCTGTTTGACTTTTCAAATTGGCGTTTGACTTTTCAAATTAGGATTTGATTTATCCCTTTATTTTGCTCAGCGATGACACCTAGTACATGATGCAACCATTCCAACTTGTTATGACACATTCATGTACCCTTCCCCTCCGGAGTTCCGGACCTTCCGGAACCTTCTAGAACATTCCCGATGAAAACACTGGAATCATTCTCCAACCCCGAAACAGGACTTTCCTTATATGAATCTTATTCGCCGGACCATTCCAGATCTCCTCGTGATATCCCGGATCCCATCCGAGACTCCAAACAACATTCGTCTCTTACTCATCATTCCATAACTACTCAACAACATCGAATCCTTAAGTGTGTCTCCCTACGGTTCGTGAATTATGCGGACATGATCGAGACACTTCTCCGAACAATAACTAATAGAGGAATCTGGAAATTCATATGGCTCCCACATATTTCTAAGATTACTTTGCGATCGAATGAACCACTTACATATGATACCAAATTCCCTTTGTCTCACGATAGTTTACTTATCCGAGGTTTTGATCGTTGGGATCTCTGCATACCTAGTTCAACCTCGTTACTGATAAGTACTCTTTTCTCGTTCCCGTGATATGTGATCCCTTGTGAGCCAGTCACATGCTTGCAAGCCAATTGTATGACATTCCACCGAGAGGGCCCAGAGTATATCTATCCGTCATATGGATGGACAAATCCCACTCTCGATCCATGTGTCTCAACCCATACTTTCCGAACAATCAATGCCACCTTTATAACCACCCAGTTACGGTGTGGTGTTTGATGTCATCAAAGCATCCTTCCGGTGATGGTGATAAGCATGATCTCATGGTCGAAGGAATTAGGTTACTATGTATCAAAAAGCATATAGCAATTGAACTATTAAAATGACTTGATCTTTATGCTACGCTTATCTATAGGAGTATGTCCATCATACCATTCTCCTAACGATATGATCTTGTTGTTAATAACATCTCAATGTTAATGATAGGGAAACCACAATCATTTATTAACCAACAAGCTAGTAATATGAAGAGGCTTTACTAGGGACTCTAATTTAGTTTACAAATCACACAAGTAATGTTTCCTTGTTAATACTGTTATAGCATGAATGTAAACATTTATCATAAACACAAAGATATAATAATAACTACATTTATTATTGCCTCTAGGTCATATCTCCAACAAAACTTACGATGGATTTATCGTAACATCTTCTAGAGATCCATGGCCCAGTCAGCCCTATTCTTCTCAAAACGTATCATCTCCTCGGACATCGCCCGATTCTTCAGTTCGGCTACGTCAAGAAGATCCTTGTCCTTCTGGAGCTGAAGGCTTAATCCGTTCTTCTCCTCAGAAAACTCTTGATCAATCTTTTCTAGCTCAGTTTTCTAAGAAGATCTCAGGGACTCAACCTCGGCACAGAGCCGAGATATCTCGTCATCTTTTTCCTTAAGCTGCGCCGAGTGAGTTCCCGCTTGTTCTAAAAAATGCAGCATCATATCAGGCATGGGTATGCACTCTTGATGCGACGCTGCAAATCTTTGTAACTCGGCTGAGCCGAAGATGGGGTACCATAAGACACTCGAAATTCACTTAGAATGAAAATAGACGAGTAAAGAATGGAGGTCAACTAACCTTCAAGGGTGGCAACCTTCTTCGTAAGACGGGTATTTTGATTATTGATGTTAGCTGAATAACGATACACCAAGAATTAGTCGGAAAACAGGATTTAGTATAAAGAAAAGGAGCACAAGAAGCCGAATAATTTACCAGTTTTCTTCAAAACAGGAACCATTTTTTTGAATTTATACTGAAGCTTTCTATGTGAAAAGAGCAACTTCTTGAATTCGGTCGTACGCAGATTATGAGCAACCTAAAATAACACCAAGTTATACAAGGAAAAGCATATGAAAGATCTGAATCAAGTAAAACTTAACTCGACTCTAGGTAGCTAGATATTCAAAGCTAAAACTGAAAGACCCGAATCTAGTGAAACTCGACTCGATTCTAGGTAACTGGATATTCAAAACTAAAGCGGAGAAATCAGACTCAAGTAGAACCTGAATCGGTTCTAGGTGATTGTACTTTAGGCAAGGAAAGCTTCCAAATGAATAACAAATTATTCGGTTGCAAGCTTGGGGACTAGTGGACATACAATATACTATACATAACACAAAATGTAGATTGAGGCTCATACCTCGTTAATCTTGTCACTTTCAAGAACGACCTTGGCAGCCATGTGTAAACGGCTGCTGATGTCGGAAAGCTGGAAGGATTGATTACTCGGATTGCCTTCAATTTGATCAGCAGCATTCCAGTTATTGGCATACTCTACCAATGATCTGAGGCCATTCCCGCTCTCTGTGCGTGTCAACACCTTGCCCTTGGCCTCTCGCTCCTGTTGCATGGATGCCTCGGCCGCCGGGCTCTTGTGAAGCACGAGCTGCGTGTCGGCGGTGAGGGAAGACCCAGACTTAGTCGTAGAGGTTCCCTTGCGGAGCATATCGGCAACGCTTGGCTGAGAAGAACCCATTTTTCCTTTTTGGGATGGCAACGGTTTGGCAGCGACACTTTTTTTTTGCTCTTAGAGTGAACTTCGGTAGGGCAATAACCTGCGTGCTCAGAGCAACATCTTTTGTAGCAAAAGGGGCGATGGTCTCCAAGGGAGCCAAGGTAGCGGTGACCTCGACAGATATCTGGGCAGAGGCTGGAACTTCGGCGGAGGAAGGTTCGATGGGAGAAACTTCAGGAATCTTGGGAGAAGCTGCAGGATCAGTCGAGCGATTCGGCATGGTAACATCATCAGCAGTACAAGGAGGGACTCTGGCCTCGTCTCGTTGAGGAGGGCTGTTAGTCGGCGCAGGAGGAGAGTTGTCACGAGGACTTGGGACTCGGACATCCTCCGGAGGCGACGGCGAAAGCGACCGAGTAACATGGGATGTCATACTCGGACTGCTAGGTTTGGCAGAAAGAGGAGCACTACCGAGATAAAGATAAAAACTAATTCAGAAACAGAAAAAGAAAAATAAGAAATACAAGTAAAGATGTGAAGGGGAACCTTACCCATAAACTCCGGGCATGGTTTTGCGCTTCGGAACAAGCTGGGAAGAAGGCCTACGTCCGAAGGAACGCTCGAAGCAACACGTTTCTTTGATGGGGCGGGAGCTTCAGAAGCAAGGGGTTCGACCTCGTGGACCTGGCCAGCCGGATTAGCTGGGAAAGGAGGAGCCAAAAATGCATAAGAGATAGGAACCGCGACAACTACCTCAAGAATTTGGACATCATCCGAATCACCTTCGTCAGCACGGGCTGAGGTTTTACCTCGGGTACTAGCGGGAGCAGCCTCGGGCTTAGGAATAAATTCCTCCGGGTCTGGTTCTCCGTTATCCGGGGTGCTACGGTCAGCGGTCCACGGGAGAGCCAACACCTCGGCGTCCTCTGAAAGTTGCTCGGCAAAACTCTGTATGTAAAAGGAGACAAAAGTTAGCAGTACAATCAATGGAAAATAATTCAGATAAATCAATTCCTGCTCGAATCACCTGAGGGGGCGGATTGTTGCGGGAAAAAGGCTTCATTCCCCACACCCATTTCTCGGGCACCTCGGTTTTGAAGATATCCCGAACACGCTGCTAGATATGGACATCATCAAGATCAACCATCGAAACTCGGTTGGGATCCAAAGGACCGCTCATGTAACAGAGATATGAGAGCGAAGTTGGAAAGGGCAAACTCGGCTGCTGATGAACGCGACCATCAAATATTCGCTGTGAAGCCCAACCCGAATCAACTCTTTCAGTCGAAGTTCGAATGCTTCGGCAATAGCATTGGTCTTTTTAGGGTTATAGGTCTAGTTCTGTTTAGAAGGAGGGCCGGTGGAGAAAGCGGGGAGCCGAATCTTGTCCCCCGTACCAGTGTTCTTGACGTAGAAAAATGACCTATGCCATTTCTTACAGGACTCTAAGCCTGTGACTCGGGGGAACAAGGAATTCTTCTGAGGTGTAATAGAAGCGGCCCCACACTGAGTAAGAGATTTCTTAGAGGGGTGCAGAGTATTATCCGGCACTACGGTAGCTCGGATCTGGAAGAACTTCGACCAAACATCTACGGAAGGCCAGAGGCCAAAGTATCCCTCAGAAGCCGAGATGAAGGCCGAGAGAGAAGCTATGGCATTAGCCGGCAGATGATGTGGTTGAAGGCCAAAAAAGTCAAGGAAGTTCCTAGCAAAGTCACTAAGAGGGAGGCCGAACCCTCTAGCGAAATGCGACATACAAATTACATATTCGCCATCCTCTAATACGGGGAAGATTCTTTGTCGGGTAAACGACTTTACCTCGGCAGGAAATCGGCGGGTCTTGCGTAACCATTCAATTTCTCGATGAGTGACCGTGGACCCTTGCCACAAGCCACGCTCCGGGCCCACCAAAAGTTCTTCCTCCCCCACGACGGCGCCGCTGAGTGATCTTGACATGGGCTCGTCGGAGGAGCCCACGGAGGAAGAGCTGACGGCGGGGAGAGGCCTAGAAACCCAAGGCCCCGTCGGAAAAGCAACAAACGTGACGGCAGAGAAAGAAGAAAACCACCGCAAAGATCCTAAGACAGAGGCGAGGCACGGCGAACAAGGACCAAGCGGCAGCGGCGCATCGCGTGAGCAGAAGAGCGGTGGCGTGCTTGCGAGAGCGAAAGCGCGACGGCATGGTCGCAAGAGCGGAGGCGCGGTAGCGTGGATGCTAGAGTCCAAGAACGAGGGTGGCGGCGCGAGGAGGAAGACGGGGGAAGTGGGGAAGGGGAAAGTAAACCAACCCATCCCCACTCCCCTACTTATAACCGCGTATGAGGAACGCTAGTGGGATCGCGGATGTGGCACGGTAACCGCAGGAACGCGTGTATTGCATGTCCGCTATTGATGAATGGAGCCACAACTAGGGTCACACGGCGCAAGAGGAGATCAGGACGCCATGACCGTTGCAGCGATCGAAGCGTCACTGTGTTGATGGGACGGGCGCAATAATTACTGTAGTGTTATCAGCGTACGCTGTAGCGATACAAAAAACGAGACGGAAAGTAATGATTGGTACACGTAGGATGAGGCTTACTGGAGAAGCTAAAAGGATACTCCGGACGAAAGAGAGTGACTCGGAGAACGTCTCACACCTCGGTAAAAGAGGATGAACAAAAGTCGGATAGATTAAGAGGAACACCGGTTAAGAAATATGTCGGACAAAAAGGTAGAGAGAATGAATATTTGAAAACTGATGTGGTCTGGCCGAGGTATCTGGCAGGACCGCACCAGCTTCGGGGACTAATGTTGGGGGGATGACCCCAGGTAGGGTCAAGACATCTGAGAAAGGGAAGGAACCCTTTCTATCCAGGGCCGGGTCATGAGGTGGTTCGGCTGGGTTATGCAAGGATCGGCCGAATAAGACATGACTTATCCTGAATCAAGCAGTTGAAATCTCACTCGGCCGACATATGGGTCATGTCGGCCAGGTGCAGTTGATTAACCTAGATGCAGGTGAAGGTCGAGCCGAGTTACGCGAGGCAGGGCCGAGTTAAAGGAAGCTTGCAGAAGAAGGAGGTAGTTCCCAAAGTCAAACCCTAGCTACCGTCTAGGTGGAATCTGCACAGTACCAAGCGCTAGAGACAAGAAGCAGAGCAGCAGAGGAGCGTCACGGAGGTGACAGTCCTCAGGCCCGAGGCTCACATGTGATGGGCTCTGGGTCTTTGCCATTGATAGAGGGGGGACACGGAAAGAGGTCCGTCGAGTTACCACTTTGGGACAAGCATATTCCAAGAATATGCTTGTCCACGTCAGCCCTAGGATGAACCAAGGGACTCCTTTATAAGGAGAGGCAGAACTTCCTGGAGAGGGGATCGATTCATTTATCTTCTCAAGAGGGCTCAAGTCGTATCTTCTTCTTCCTCTCCCTAATCCAGCTCGAGGAGCACTTGTAACTCTCGGGAGATGAAATAAAGATTGTGTTCGAGTTTACTATGTGTAGAAATCACTACATCTTCCCTCCCCAGATCCCACTAGCATCCATTGCCCCCCAACTTAAGCCTACCCATGGCATCTGCCGTGCCACCACCACGACACCGCTGCTGTCGGCATCCTCGACGTGAACTACATCAGATCAAGCTGAGCGCCGGACGCCATCGCCAGCCCCATAGCTGCGCCGACCCCCTTCTGCACGCGCTTGTACTTCGCCGGAGCGTCATATGCCAGAGCGTCCGCGAGGGAGTCGACGTCTTCAAGGGCAACACCCTTCGGATTGATTTCTTTGTAAAACTGGGTGAGTACCTTCTTGGCCTTGTCGAGATAGCCCACGACAGAGGAGCAGCGATCTTCAATTGCCACAGCAGCATCTGCCAAGGGATCCCCGTTCTCTAGCATGCTGTGATCAAACGTAACGCCTGAAGCATCTGGCAAGAAAAGCAACAAAAACATTCGAATGAGGAAAAAAGAATATGCACCCAAGACACGGAACACCCAAAGGAAACCAAGGTGGCTTACTAGATATCGCCTCGGCAGCAACCATGAACTTCTCTGCCATGGCCTCCTCTCGTGACGCCATAGCAGCTGCAAGCTGCTGCTCACGGTCTTCGGCCTCCTTCCGCTAGCGCTCAAGGGCCTCCGCAGCATCCGTTGCCTTCTTCTCCGCCTGACTGAGGCTCTTTTCGAGAGCGTTCAGTCTACGGAGGGCATCATTGTTCTCACCTACAGCATTAAGCAAAGATAGTCAAATACAAAGACAATATTTTGAGAGCACCCACAATAAAACAAGAGAAAACCTACGCACCTCGGAGCTGCTTGAGTTCACCCTCCAGCGATAGGTGCTGCTGGATCAGGCAGTTGGCATCACGAACAAAAGGCTGCAAAGAAATCAACAAATCTGATGAGTAAAGGGCTCGGGGGGCTCGCCCCACGCAATAAAAGAATAACACGTATGTGGTCTGCTGTGAACTCCGAAGGTCTTATAATCATCTTCTGCGTAACGAGTGCACGAGCCTCCCGCCTCACAGAGCTCGAGTCCTCGTCATCGGAGTTGGTCACCATCTTGGGAAACAAAGACGTAGGCTTCGATTCCACGAACATTTCTTTGGATTCCTCATTGAGGGACTCCTCCGAATGATTGCTACTAGCACTTACGAAGAACCAAATGAATAACAGGCTAATACTTAGCATATCAACAAAAAAACAAGACTCGGTCAGCGCAACTTATGATGGTATGTCTAATAGATTGAAGACAAGAGCCTCCTTCTTCTTCTTGGCTATCGGCTGCGGGGCCATCTCCCGAACAGGCACATCTGCGATAGGGGAGGAGGTCGCACCCTCATCCCCGTCGTGCTGCTTGAGGAAGTAAGGACCCTTCAGCGTTGGTGGCGTTGCCCCATCCGAAGTTTCGCTCCAGGACCTCTTTTGGGTCCGCCCTTCGCTCGGCTCAGGGGATTCCAGGGAAGGAGACTGTGCCGGGGGGAGCTCGGAGTCAGACTCCGCCTCCTCGTTGTCCGGCACATTCGTATACTTCTCAAGTAGAGGGGGCACCATCCACGCTACCTTGTAGCCCTGCAAATTGAAGACATGAGAAGAAACAAGATAAGCAATAACAACAATCAACAAGCACTTAAAGAAGCGTTACATGCAACTACAAGTTTCACCTGGGGGACTGTTTTATTGGCACTGAAAGGGGCAGTCAAGGACTTCCCCGGGAGGTCCTCGTCGGCCTTGTACTTCAGCATAGGCCGAAGCGCCTTATCAAGGTCACCCGAAGACATCTCCTTAGGCAATACCCTTGTCGGGTCGTTGGCGCCAGCATACAGGAACATCGGGTGCGCCCTCGCTTGGAGCGGCTGCACCCGACGCTTGAGGAAGGTGCAGATGATGTCGACACCATTGACCCCTTTGCCTGCCATCAGCTGAAGAGCCTCCACCCGCTTGTAGCGCTTCTCCACCTCTTCGGATTCACCCTCCAGAATGTCGTTCGACCATGACCTCTTTCGGATGATCTTCTAGATGGAGTCAAAAGGGGCGAGTCCGTAATGCTGATCGTCCAGCTTGACGTCGCGGATGTAGAACCACTTCTGGCCTCTGCCACTGTTGGACGGACTCGCAAAGGTAGAAAGATAAGAACTGGACAGTGGAGAGGATAGAAATTCTGCAGCCACCCAGTGGATAAACACGACCGATTCCAGATTGCCTCTTCACGGAGTATAGTCTCTAGAAGAGGCCAAAGTGAGGCTCGATACCGAGCCAGCACTCGCAGAGGGTGATGAAACAAGCGATGTGGAGGAGTGAATTGGGATACAGATGATTAAGTTGAATCCCATAGAAGAAAAGGAGCCCACGAAGAAATTCGTGCGCGGGAAGCGACATACCATGGATGATAAAAGCATAAAACATCACCCGAAACGCTTCGGGTGGGCGAGGGATTACCTCCTGATCGGGGAGGATGGCGTCGCCCTTCTCCTTGGAGATCAAGCCGGCCTCACAAAACTTGCGCAAGTCCAACTCGCGCATATCCATGCGCCGCCACCCGCCATCGATGGTCTGGCTCAGGGCACCAGCTTTCTTGGCGGAGCCGGTGGCGCTCGACCCCGCCATGGAGGATGAGCTTCTCTTCAGCTTTCCCATCGAGGAGCGACGAGCGTGGCAGTGCGCGCAGATAAAGGAGGAAGGAAATATACGGAGGACGTCCAGTGCGCGATGAGAGCAAGAGCTCAAGAAATGGTGGTAATGGAGAAAAAGCAGAGGCAAATGGCGAAGGGGTAAACTACTCTATTTTCCCCACAGTATAAAAGGGGCGAGGACGGCGAAGCAGAACTGTCGATGCAGAAGCCCTAAATCGTGCCCCAGATCTCACCGTCCACGTGTCAGCACCAAACTGAACCGTCGCAATCACGCCGTACACTACGCATGGAAATCGAGGAGACACCGTAACTTTAGCCACAATTACGCGTGACTAGTCAAAATCAAGTCAGGCAGTGGGATCCACGGTCGTCCCGTCGCATCATCTCTGCTGCCCCAGACGGTTGAGCTCACCAATCGTTAGCAATGACGTCATCAAAGCGAAGCCAGCAACATCTCGAAGATTTTGACTAAGCATAAAGTACTTACTCGAGTCTATGACTCAACCAACTATTCGGGGGCTACTCCTATCAGGAGCGCTGGCCGCGCACCTAAGAAATTACAATGGTGACATCAACTCGAAAAGATCTTCGAGTCCTAAGTCGAGTCCGCGACTCCACTACGGACTCGGGGGCTACTCCCATAGGGAGCGCTGGTCGCGCACTCGAAATAATGCGTCTTTCGGATAGATCATTGAAGCAAACGCGAATTACTGAACTAAAGTCTCTGCTTGAGTCTATGCTATGAACTATTCGAGTGAGATCCTCTGGATCAGGTACGACAAAAATCTTTTTGACAACTTTGTCCAAATTAACGCTAAGTGAGAAATAGTCTTCTTGGTCACCCGAAACACCTCCGCGGTGATAAAACTTTGGATGTTGTATCTACGACACAAAGATAAGCCCTACATATATCGTCTGATGGCCTGGTATTGCACCAGACTGCGCTCTGCCAGTAAACTCCCGTGTCAACATGCACGATGAAAATCCCGATGGACGCGTTGGGTACATCACTTGAAAAACACTGGGATTCCACTCCTATAAGACATCAACAGCCTGAGTCGAATTACGCCATCACTTGTTCCGGATTCGAGTCCGGGGACTCGAATCTGAAGAAGATCGTGTTGTTTTGTCCTATGATAGTTATCTGACCATGATCCATCCGGTGAGTTAGGCACACACATCAACAATCCATATGAGCTAATAATGTTTATTCATAAAGACAGGTTCAAATGTAAATCACCCGAAAAATTATAGTCTCCAGTCGAATATACGATTCGACTGAACACTCGGGGGCTACTGACAAGGATATACCCTACGGGTTCCCTACATTGGTATACCCGGTCCAGCCCAAGGAAGGCCCACGTGAAGATTGGCAGCCCAGGAAGATTTTGGGTGGCCCAAGCCCATTGCGAGAACGACTCCTTGGAGGACAAGTCTAGCTGTAGATAGAATTTCAAAGGGTTCAACCCTAATTTGTAACCGACTCGACCTATCCCGGGACCTGGCCTATCTATATAAGGGCCTGGAGGGCACGGCGATAAGGACAAACTCACCTCATAAACACACCTCACGCCAGTTTGCATCTATGCACCCATGTAACCTTTGGTTCCGCCGTAATCAAGAACAAACAAGCAGGAGTAGGGTTTTCCCTCCGGGGGCCTGAACCTGGGTAAACCTCGTGTCCCCGTGTTGCTTGCCTGTTAACCGTCTCGCGACTTCCAACATCCCCATCTTCTCCAAAACCCAAGTCCATAACAATGGGCATTGACGAGTCGAACCCTCGTCAGGACGAGGCAGAGGACAAGGAGGAAGAGCACGAGGAGGCGGAGGACCACGAGGAGGCGAAGTAGGACAAGGAGGATGAGGAGGAGAACGAGGAGGATGAGGACTCAGACGAGTTGTATGCGTCAAACTCGGCGGAGGGTGACACGAAGATCTGGGATCCTCCGGATAAGTATGTTGAGACTCAGCCGGGGATGCCTCTTGTGCCTAGGATCCTTCCTCCGTACCAGCGTGGGTACGCACACCTCCCGGATATCGACGTGTGGATTTCGTCGGGTGGGGTTAGAGTGCTCACACCCTCCGGGGATAAGTGAGTGTACTTATCAGTTTTTGATATTTTAATGTTGATTTGTTCATCATCATTCTAATTTTGGCTTTTAATTGTGCAGGTCTTTCATTTATAAGGATGGGACCAAGGAGCTACGCGCCTACTCGAGCATCCTTGGATGCCTCATCCGAAAACACTTCACTAGGATTCTGACCACGCCTTCTGGTCGCAAAGAGGTAGCTTGGAGTTGGAGACACTATAGGTACGCCGAGGATCCGGAAGGCACGAGTGACTTTTCCCTCCCGAATCTCCAGGCGAGGCCGATGTCCAATTTCTGGGTAAGATTTTTTGACTTCTCATCATTCAGTAACTCCTAGGTTGACAATATTTGAACAAATGTCTTATTACCTATGTGCGTCCTTGTAGACATAATTTACCATGGACCCGGACGCACGTCAAAGGGATTGCGTACTCGTGGCTAGAAGATGTGCATCTAGGCAAATCCGGGACATGCACTACGAGGCGCGTGTGGCTTGCGTCCGCAATTGGTACGCCGAGAAACGCAAGATTAGGATGATGAAGGCCGAAGCTCGGGAGATATTTATGGAGCCGTAGCAGTATTTGCAGGTAGTTTCATTTTCGTATTATCGGTTTGTTGGCCGTCAGATGTGTTTTCACTAATATGTCTATTTTGTCTATGCAGTGCCCTCCTCAGTACGTAGTTCAGCCTAGCCCGGAAGTCTTCCGGGCCATGGTAAGATATTGGACTAGCACCGAGTTTAAGAAGAAGCACGATCTTCGAGTGCTAAAGCGAGTCGCGTTGAAAGGTGGAACACACACGCAAGGCAACGTCACCCTCGTCTGCTGCATCCAGAAGAAGGTGAAAAATGCATTCTCTAAATTTGGTCATCATATGGTTCCTTACTTCGTGTTCCTCTGCATGTATCTTCGTGCTCTCTTTTGCAAAAAAGAGGGACAGGCGTGGAGCCTACCTTGTTCGACGTTTGGACTGATAAGCGTATGGTGATGGACAAAGAGGATGGAACAAAGAAGTGGGTGAGTTCTTGCGCCGAGATCCAGGATAAGGGGTATCGGGACAAGTATGCCGAGGTAAATGGAAAGGAGGTGGACTCTCTCACCGCTCCCTTTAACCCCTAGGTGGCCATGCTAGCAGGATAAGGAAAGAAGCACGACCGCTTGTGGATTGGATATGGCTCCATCGATCCTTTGATCGTCCCGTCTATGAGACAGGTCCGTCGTGGAAGGACAAGTGACATGCCTCAAGTAGAGACCCGCCCGACGGTTACGTCCACAGCTATTGACCAAATCCGGGTATATTCTTCTTCCTCGGTCATCCACACTTCATTACATGCTTTCCATTGCAACATTCATGACATTCTGATGACAAAATGTAGGATGAAGTGGCCGCTGAGAGGAGACAAAGGGATGAGGCCGAGGCCAATTCTCGGCGGATGGAGGAGTAGATAAGACAACAGCAGGAGATGCTGACTCAGTAGCAGCAGCATATGGCTAAGAATGAGAAGATGATGGAGTGGGTGGCACAGAACATGTCAGCCTTTATGGTGAGTTCTTGCTCATAGAACCTAAGAGAATCCGAACTTCATTCACCTTTATGCATGCTTGATTTCTAGGCCTCTCAGCCAAGTGGCTTGACTCTTCTAGATCTTGGTGCTCCTCCTTTCACCTTCCCCACATGGATAAGTTGTGTTGCGTATTAAGTGTCAATCTCTACATATCTACGTTTACTACTTATTGACTAAGAATCAAAACCTTTTTCATCTTGTAGGGACAACCATCAGCTGCATCCAACAATGCGGAGTTCGGTGGGTCGGCAATGCCAGGATGACACCCTGATGACGACTCCTGCGACGAGTCAGCCCATCGTCAACAACCAACATGTCATCCGCTGGCTTGGCCTCTAGGTAAGGGATCTATGATCCTTATAGCTAGCACACGTGTGGAAATCTAGCCATAGATCATAGGTCTCCATACATAGCTAGCACACGTGTGAAAATCTAGTCAAAATTTAGAAACTATGAATTGTGGCTTGCTATGTTTCTTTACTTGGCAAAAATTACTTGCTATGTTTCATGAACTTGCCAAAATTTACTATATGACTTGTAGAATCACTCTGAACATAGGTCTCCATACATAGCTTCTTTACTTGTCAAGAATCTCATGTCTTTGTTTTTGAACTTGTAGAATTTACTCTCATATGAGTCACTTATAGAATTCTACATCGTACATGTTTTCCATATTGCTACATAGCTTATGTTGTCTAGGTTCATTTAGTTATACAATTTCATATCATGTTTCTTGTGATTCTCATGTCCTTCCTTTCTAATGTGTAGGATATGCATGAAGGACGGAGATCTTCCTCCTTGCTGAGTCAATATGAACTCTATATTTCTATGTTGTATGGATTGTGTTTTGGAACTTGTATGTATGGAACTATTGACTCTATGTTGTATAGATTGTGTTATGGAACTATTGACTCTATGTTGCTATGTATGGACCATGGACTCATGTTGTTATCGATCTTGTGCTAGATCCTTGTTTATGATGGTATTTGTTTTCATGGATACAGATCTGGTGCTAGATATGTTGTTATGCGACAATATATGTATATTTTGTGTTTAAACTGTATGGATGAAACAAAAATAAATAAAACTAGAAAATGTTGGGCCTTTGTCGTGTGTTTACTCAGCAACCCACACGGTAAAAGGTCCTTTGCCATGCGCTTTTGCGAAATACGCACGACAAAGGACTTTAGGTATGCACACGTCAAAGCCCGCAGACCAAGTGAGAAAATTATTTTGCCGTGCGTTGAAAAAAACACATTGCAAAGAGACACGAAAGGCACACGACAAAGCTAGGACACACAGCAGCAGAAGAACGTTTTGCCGTGCGTTGCACTAAAGCACACGACAAAGAGGACAGGGAGGGCACATGGCAAAGAGATGCCGCACGGCGAACTGACGAGGACGCCGTTACATTGGCCATCGTCGTTACTTTACTTTACCGTGTATTTGGAAAAGCACACGGCAAAGAGTCTTTTTCATGCATTTTTTTGCCGTGCGACGTTTGTCGTGCGCTAACACACGGCAAAGCCTCTGCCGTGTTATCTATTTTGGGTGTGGATTTGCCACACGGCAAAGATCTGTTTCCCATAGTGAACGATGGGAGCTATAGACAATAGGATATGGTGAAGACAATGTCATTGGATTCTACATACTTCTTCATAGGTTCAATGGGGATGTACGTACTTCTATATAAATTTTTTATGTTGGTAAGATCTTCTTTTGACCCGATTTTAAGTTCATGTGCTTTAAGATACCAAAATACGACCATTCTCAATATATCCTTTATTTTCACCGGTGATGCATTCTAGGATAACCTCTTCCTATTGACTATATCCATACATAAGTTATACAATTCTTATGTCCCAATCTATCTATTAATTTACAGACAGGTAGGTTCGTCCGCATTTTTTTCGTTCCGAAATTTCAATGGACGAATTTGCCCCTGTTAGTTCGGGGATTTTACACCACTTGCCACCGCCAAGTAACCCGTATGTTTTTTTTGACTGGATAAGGTTCAACCTCGTTGCTGCGGCTTGGTGGCCAGTCTTGGTGAGCTTCACGCCATAGGAGGCCCAACCATCGCCCCGGCTTCCCTGCGGGGCTGCTGTAGTCCCCGCCGACCCGGCGAGGGAAGCTGTGTAGCACGGACGAGCTTCGGCCAGGCTCTCCGTCCGATGTGTACAACCAGCGTGACGGGGGCGCTCCCCAGTGAAGGGATCGAACGGAATCAAGCTGGGGCTCGGGGTCACGTCGAGGTGGTGCTCGTAATGGGGAAGAACTTCACCGCCATGGACATACCCACCCGCCATCCAGCCTCCTCCATGGGCGTCACCATCAAGACAGCGGAGCAGCGGTACCGGCGAGGACGCACTCGGGCTGGTAGCAGGCGAGGCTCTCCGTCTGGTGTGCACGGCCAGCATGCTGGGGGCGCTCCTGACGGCAGGAATCAAAGGGAATCAGCCGTGCTCGATGGCTCTATCGATCTAATTTTGGCTACGGAAGATTGGGATCGTGGGATGGTAGTTTTGATTTTGACCAGTCAACGTATAATTTCTTTTGAGTGTTTCCGGTCAACGAACAGTGATACATTGCCTTTACTAACTCGTGCGGCATGGCGTACTAGGCCATATACTGAAGTGAGTAATATAAATAATACAAGAATTTTATATTGATTTGTTTTTTTTCGAAATTTCACTAATTAAAATTCATCAAAATTAGTATAAAGAGATCCAAAAGTAATAAAAAATATAAATAGGTCACTGGAACACCTAGCGACGACTATAAACACTAGCACGAGCAGAAGGTCCGTTCTCGCCCTTCCATCATCGGAGTCGGGAAAAACTTGTCATAGTAGAGGTTGTTGTAGTAGAATATATTACTTCACATACAAAATGTATTTATAATTTTTTTTCCTGTTAAAAACATAGGTACTGACCTAATTTATTCCCAATAAGAATTATAAAATTATAAACAAAGAAATTAGCTAAACACAAAATCTATTATTTTTCTTCTTCAATTTTCCTATAATTTTTATAACTTTTGGAACATCACTGCACACGAAGTGAGATCACACATACATACTCATAATGACATTGCTTAGAACCACATATGTCTACACGAGTTTATAAAATATTACGATACTTGACCCGTAGCAACGTACGGGTATTTAGCTAGTCTTATTTAATTAGTGTTGATGCAAATCCACGAGGTGGATTTTGAACGAGGGATCGGGTATCAAGTTTAAATTATTTTCAGTTGGACACCGCAGGCAAGGCAATCATACCCAGATCAGGCCCACGCTAGCTTAGATCTAGGCCCATATCAGACGCGAGTAGCCTGTTGCCACACTACAATGCCATGGCCGGCATGGCCATCCACCCGCACCCCTGTGCACCCCATACAAGTGTCATCCCCACCAAGACCACGCGCCCCAATGTCTTTCCACATATGGACCAGCAGGCTGAGGTCGTCGCATTGCCTGAAGCCACCACGCTCCCGTGAGGACAAACACCGCTGGCATCCAGATGCACCTTTACAGTGAAAGGCCGCCAGGTCACCGAAAACCACGCCAATGTGCCCCTCACCGAGCAAGCCGCCCACCACGGCCCGCGCCGTCGCCTTTGCGCATGGGAGGATTGGAGGCCCCACCTCCACCATCGCTCGGGCTTTGCCTGGCGGCGACGAGGAGGGAGGGAAGGTGAGAGGGGGAGGGGCATGGGGCAGAGGTGGCTAGGGTTCCCCATGGGAACGACGCGTGAGGAAAAATGTGATATATGTTTTCTTCCATGGTTGGACTTTTACGTAGACAATTACAAAGCCATAATAGTATGCATATATAGTAATCCCTCGGTTCTAAAATAGTTGTCTTAGGTTTTTCAAAATTTGGATGAATCTACATACTAAATAGTGTCTAGATTTATCCAAATTTTAACAAATTTAAGACATCTATTTGGAGACGGAGGGAGTATTAGAATTCAAAACGTCGAACTAATCGAGTAATTCCACTATTAATGATCCATACCATCTCGGGTTGCTATGATGCATAAGTCCATACATATAAAATCATCCCCATAGGTAGCACGTCATCATAGATCAAGGCTATGGCAAATATTCATTTTTCAATCGTCGAATTTTGTTCATGCTTCGTTCAGCCATAATACGAGACCTCTAATTAATCTTGGTGCGCCACAAGCCATAGTTTTTTTTTTAGAGACACAGTACAAACACAGACTCTTATGAACACACGCACGCACACCCTATTCCTATGAGCAACTTCGAGAGATAGTTGGTTGGTTTGTGACCAACTACATCGTCACATATATGCTACATACACTTCGGACTTGCTTTTCGTATATATCGTGCGGTCGATTTTGCTACTAGTAGCTACTAATTGGGAAACTGACCCAGCTGTACGTGTTTTCTCTCCCTGCGATCGAGTCTGGCTACGGTTTTCTCTCTCGATCGCTGTGCCACTCTGATTAGATCGAGGCCCCGGCGGGCGCACCAAGAACCCTAGCTAGCAACCCCCAAAATCCTTTCCCTGCCTGCCGGTGCCGCCGATCTCTCGTCACCTGCCTCCAGCGGCAGCCAACCTCCACTATCCGCACCACCTCCGACCCATCCCTGATAGTTCCTATATATCTCCTCCATCCATCGTCAGCCGCAGCTGCTCCGTTCCGATCCACCATATGCCCCCCTTACGCCGCCGCCGTCGACACTCGCCCTCCGTCTCCGTCTCTGTCTCCATCTCCATCTCCAACCCCATGGCGGCACCTGCAGACGTCGTCCCGCCAGCGCCAGGTATGTATACATTCACGCACCTTCTAGGGTTGTTTGGATGATGATGAAGATTAGCGATCGGTTTATAGGAAACGAGTTTTAATAGTAGGATTTTTTAGGAGAATCGGTTTTACTAATTAACTAAAAGGTGATTGCGACCAAGAGTAGCTGGCTCATCTTGGATCCCCGGCCGGCAGTGCTAGCTGCATCTTCATTTCTCGGCTGCATCTCATGCACGCACGCGCCGCCATGTATGCATGTGGTTTTCTGCTCTAGGCGGATACTTTTGGTCATGCATGTATGCCAGTATCACCGGTTGGTTTACAACAAACCGGTTTTACACTTTTAGTAATCCAAACATAGTTTTCCGTGAGCTTATTTTTAACTAAATAAATGTTTTAGTAAAACTGGTTTTCCTAATAATCGGCTCAAAGTTCGTTCTGCTAGGTATCCAAACAACCACGAAACGAAGTTGTGGTCGCTACGACTCTTTTCTATCTGCTCACCGGTGTGCGTTGGGAGGCCAGACGCTCCTTAATCCAATTTTCTGGCACTATACTTATTTTTCTGCATTTAAACCTCTATGCAAGCGTCTAGCATAGCATGCATGTTGAGAGCAGGGAAAAGGCCAAAGCGATCCAAGCAAAGGTGCTGGTGAGAGTAGCATATAACTGCTCTTAGTTTTTCAACTTATCTCCGCCCTTCTTCTTGGCACATCGTCTATCCCCGTACGTCAGTGAGATGGGCCGTGGCCGTCCATGACACACCGAATAAGAACCTTGCTTGACTCTGAATTTTTTTTCCAATTCCTCTTAAAAAAATTCCAATGCAAGTCGATCAGATGAATCTCGTGCTACTACTTATTATTCAGGCGGTTAATTTGTTTATTTCTGTATGCATGGTAGATATCGCAGGACAGCAAAACGTAAATCTCCCAAGACCTCAAAACGTTACCAGCAGTCCACCACCTACCATGGCAGGCGGCGCAGAAGGTATCTGTGCTCAACAAAATCCCAGCTTTCAAAAACAACGGCAAAATCACAAACAAGTAAGATCAGCAAACCTTTATATTACTAGCTACACGCTATATTACACTTCACTAGCTACTCGTGCACTACATATATACATGCATATGTTTAATCTATATATCAACAAGTAACATCAGATTTTCTTGACATGTTTTGGTGGATCAAGAAAACTAGCTTAGAACTTGAAGATACCTCGGTAGACATTATGAAGCTACTAAAGCACGAAATAGAATCCAAGTTTCTCCAAATAAACGAGAACTTGGCACACAGTAAAAAAGGAGGCCCTGTTGACGACCAGGTGGCTGATGCAGAGGCCGAGTTTGCTCAATTACAAACGGAATTCAAGGTATGTACCTACCCATACAACGTTGATTTTACTTACGACCTCCTTCACAGACAGTATATAATATGCGCTTCCTTTTTTTTTGTCTAACATCACAATAGGAGCTTAACCACCAAATTCAGATTTACACAAAGTCAGCACCAAAGGCCCCATCATCGGTACGTCTTCTTTTGTAAACTTTCTCAGTTCAAAGTCAAACTCCATTTCTGCAATTGGTTGGCATGATGGTTGTCTCTCCACTTTCGCGAGAGATCTTTGAAGTAGGGATAAGCCAATGCCTGATTTATGTATAGGACACTTGTTTTATTCATTATTCGAACCACAATGTCTAGCAAAAGCCATCACAAAGATCATAGAAACCGGATCCGCCAACTCAACTCTGAATGTTCAATGGCAAGCTAGATAAGAGAAGTATACCTAGATGGCAGCGTTGAGCTTTCTTTTACCTGCAGCAATATTTCTATGACACACAGCAACTGGTCCACTGCATTTCAAATGGTGGAGGGCATGTACAAACACATAAAAGTTTGTTTTAGAATAGAGGTCCGATTCCATTACTATAATCTTATAACGGGTATCAATCATATTTGTGTCCAGTTAGAAGGTTACTATTGTGTGATTTATGCATTTCTTCATCTATAATTCAGTTTTGCTCTTACAGAGGCTTCTAGATGTATTAACTTCACAAAATAATATGTTCATGGGTATGCACGTACAGTGCATACGTTAAGAGCAGACGCTAGGCTCATTTTCCTCTCCGTTAGGCCCAAATCCCGTCTGATCCTAGGATTTCCCCTAGCGTCGACGAGAAACGAAGTTGTGGTTGCTAGGACTATTTTCTATCGGCTCATAGGTGTTTGATTAGCCCTTATAGTTGTCCCTAGCGACCGGACTTAGTGTTGCGTGTTGGAAGCCCAGACGCTTAGCCGTAATCTAATTTTCTGGTATTTATTATTCTACACTTAAATGTCTATGCAAGCGTCTAGCATAGTACATGGCTGTGTGCATCGCTCGATGCAACCGGGGCTTTGCTCCCCATTTCGAAAAAAAAATTACCTTCTTTAACTTGTTGTTTCCCATCCATTTTCTTTTTGAACTTGTGTGTTCCTTTCAAAGTCATTTATGCATATAAATGAGACTTTGTCTGTTTTTATTTGCAGCCAATATTGTTAACCTGAAGGTAAATTGCTAGTAAATCATAGAGCCTAAGCCAACTAAAATAATTCAACCACACAACTTCAAGCAATTGTGAGGCTGTTCTAGTGTTGCAAGGATTATTTCCAAAAGTTGGAGTGGCATATTTCCAAGTTTGGTTTTTGTAATGGCATATTTCCAAATGGTGAAAATTGTAATGGCATAAATCCAGTTAACCCTATTTTTTGTGCTCACATGTCAACTTCTAGAGAACTGGCAGTGTCAAGCCACAACAAGTTCAGTTACTGACTTCTACATTTCCTCCTTGCTTACCAATAGAGCAATTAAGCTGATATATATATAATAAGCAAGGTGCTAGAAAATTATACTATAGTTGTTTCTAACAATGCTAAAAATGGGCTTATCGACATTCCAAAGTAGAGCATTAAATGGATACTACACAGTAATTGTTTCCCCTGTTGTTGTATTGTACTATAACTGCCAATGTAGTTGTTTCTATACTACACAGTAATGATTGCTCAAATGGATGTTTAATTAGACATGACAAGTTGCTTACAGACTTCTCCTTAACTTGGATGCTTGCAGCATTGTTATTTTTTCTTTATGAACCCATTGTATCTTGTTAGGCTTAGGGACTAAGCAGATACAGACATTGTATCATTAGGAAGTTCTTGTGGTACAAACGTTTAAGATTCTGTACTAGTAATTGTGTATAATGAAGATCTGTTCATTGAACTTACTGATCTTACTGTAACATGCCTCAGCAACTCCACTTCACTGCTGCTTACTTTGTAATCCTGCATTATCAATTCACAGTGACTTATTGTGATTGATAAATTATTGGCTATTTTTGAAAAACTACTTATGTTCAAAGGGATTATCCTGTAGCCATATTTTCAGTAAAGATCACTGCTTCAAACATCAGTTATAGTACCAGTGTCTTCCTTTACCACATAAGAATTAGATTAAACCATCTACAGTACCGGGAGAGAACGCAACGCTTTGGTGACGGATGGTACTATCGTGAAGCAATAGGAGAGCACAAATTTCCTGAGCTTTCTTAAACATATCGTATCTATTTGTTGATCAATTTCAGTTTGGTCAACTTATTTCTTGCTACAGTGCAATCTACTTAGCAGTTACTAGCTATGCAGAGCTCTCTCTTTAAGAAGAACGTGCAGCTTTTAAAAGGGAGATATGATCTGTTTCAGCACCCCAAAAAACAGGGGAGGATAAGATTGATGCATTATTCTGAAAGTATTCGGGGATAGTACCCATGGATTTCGCAATGTCATTAACACTGGAAAGTGGAAAGAGGAAAAGGGTACTTCATGTGTTAGCTTCCGAATACAAAAGCTGCTTGTGACAGAAAACAAGCATAAATGTTACTCCTTTTGAAGAAATTTTATTCCACTGTTTGATGCCAAATGTCTGTACTCAGGAGAGTGGACCTTTTGATCTTTTAACGGATGCCGATGAGCGCAGAATTCGTCATGCTCTTGATGGCGGGAATAGGTGTTGCCCTCTTTTACCCTCGTTAAGACATAGTAGGCTGCAACCACATTTCTGAAGTCTATCTTAATTAGCACTGTCTGAAGTCTGCCTTTTTTCTTCCAGATCTGAGAAGTTATCGGAGCATAAATCTTCAAATATTGTAATAGAAAGAGAGACCTTGCAGTGCTTGAATGATGGAGGCTTGCTACATAATGAGGTATTCTATTTTTTGTTTTGCTATATGTTTAGCTGATCTCTCTTTTCGGACTCCAGAGTAAGCATATAGAATTTGACATTAGTATATAACTGTTCCTGATTATTTTCAGGTCATAAATTTGTATCTCCAACTTCTGAAAGAACGGGAACTGAGAGAGCCTAACAAGTTTCTAAAGTGCCACTTCTTCAATATCTTTTTCTACATGAAGGTCCATTGCTATGTCCAATGACTTGTAACATCATTTTGGCATGGCTCTGCTTTTCCTTGCAATCGTCTTTACTTGAGTCCCTGTAGGGTTGCATTCAAGTATTTCCTTGTGTGGTTGCGTAGTGTTTGCATACTCTGTCCTAATTCTCTTTCTCCAATTTTTGGTTAGCTTGTTTGATTATTGTGTTTTTTTCATTACTAGAATTTTGCACTTGTGTAGGATGGTTTGGTTATTGGTGTAATACCATTCATTAAAATGGCTCCTTATTCATAGTGTAAACTGATCTCATTGCATTTTCTGGCAGGAAATTATCGATATTGATGCATCATACCTAGCTCACTTTATCACTAAACATAACTCATAATAGGTTGTTTATGCCACGAGAACAATTTAGTCAACCTCATAATTTTTTTCATGTTTCTGTTAACAGCTGATTGGTGGGAATGGTGGGTATGATTATGAGGCCGTTAGGAAATGGACAGAAAAAAAGAAGTTAGGGTACAACATAATTGATTGTGATAAGGTAAATGCTCTCATGGTCCATATTTTTCAAGATTTAATCGTCATGTGATTTGACTACCCTTCTAACTGGAACTAGTTACCATGTCCAGATTTTTGTTCCCATACACAAGAAATTCATACACAAGGAATCCCATTGGTGTTTAGCGGTCATCAACATAAGGGACAAAAAGTTCCAATATCTGGATTCAATTGACAACGAGGATATGAAAGCCCTGGAAATCTTAGTAAGTGATATCTCCCTCCTTCCCTAAGCTGTTTTTTCCTTTATTTTCTGTTCAGGACATCAGCCTAACGTTAGCTTTTTCCACCTCTACTACCAGGCTATGTATCTTGTGGATGAGGTAAAATACAAAAATAACAAGCAGATCGATGTTCTTCCATGGGAGCACGAAGTAGTCAAAGAACGTCCTTCCCAGGATAATAAGTATTTCCCTTATCTTTGGCAATAAAGTGCTTTCATGGTTTTTCTGCTTGAACTTATATACAGTAGTATAAAGATAGGTTTTTCATGACATGCTCCTCGATGTTAGAGAAAATTATAATTTCCCACGTACTGTATTAGTATTTGATGAGGTGTTTGTTTTCTTAGAACAGACTCTGGCATGTTCATGCTCAAATACATTGACTTCTACAGCAGAGATATGGATCTTATTTTTGAACAGGTACTAATGAGCTCTGCTTTACCTTTTCATTATTACATGCTAAAATAATAAACTAAAGTGGTGTTTTGAATGTGTTATCTTTTCATAGAAACACATGCCTTATTTCCGTAGGAGGACTGCCAAGGAAATATTGGATTTGAGGGCTGGATAAATAAGAAGGCGCAGCAAGCGATTCTGAGGCGGGAAGGCATGGCCAGACGTGGTTTTTGTCTGGCTACTAGACTTCAGAGCCACTGAGCTTTGGGACGGATATGTTTGGAACTCCTGTTTAATGGTTTGGGGTGTAGACCTTGAGTAGTATGCGATCACATTTCAGCGTCAAGTTACAAAGCCTGTGTTTGTATGACCTGCCACCCTTTGGTCGCTTTGTGCTCTGGTTCTTCGTCTCACTAGCTACTAGAAATCCGTAGTTTATTTAGAGCCATGTACCCTAGGTGAAATGCAAAAAACCATATAGGTAAAGCATTTATTTACCTAGGGGGGAGACGCTAGGTAAAGAAATTGAGTCAGGTGAAGATTCCAGCGTCATAAAAGTGTTTATACATCAGGCAAGCATAATAAAAGTATACAAGTGTCCATCGAAAAACAGTAATTAGTTCATTTTTGTACTACTCTAGCAGATAGCGGGGCGGAATAGATGCTGCATAGTTGTACCGTAAAATAGATTGTACCCCCAACAGCTCAAACCAATACAAAGATTTCAAAGTTTTTACAACAGCACAAACAAACTGAAAATAAACATACTAGGCTCCCTTATGACCATGATGTCCACCTCCACCGTTCGCAGAAGCTCTACGAGCTTTCCTTGCCTCGGTGATCTCCAACCTTCTATCGTCCCACCACTCTTTTGTGATCGGATCCATCTTGTCAAGATCTATAGTCATCACTCGTGTTTCATCGACAATCAATGCTGCCCTAGCCTTTTCCTCTTCGAGATGAATTCTCCGCTCAAACTCAACTTTGCGCTTCTCATCTTCATGAGTTGCAAGCCACATTTTCATCTTTGACTAAACTCTCTTTTCATCCAACTAAAGCTTGGTTTCCATTTGTTGATGTGCTACTACTACTAGCGTCTTGTGCTTCATCATGTCGTCGTTCTTGTCCCTCAACTTTTCGTTCTCAGCCTTTCTCTCAACTCTTCCTTCACTTTCTTTGTACCATCTGGCCTTTTTCTTCTGGCTTTTGGTTCATCATCTTCCTCTTCATCTTCTTCCTCCAAGTTTATTGTCGCGCCGGTTTCCTGCACCCTCCACTTCTCACAGTCCTTGAGAATTCCTAGCAATGATGGAGAGTGAATGGTTTGTTCCTCGATGCGGCCATGTCTTTGTACCTGAATTCTGCAATCTTGTCATACTCATCAATGTTGACGCTGGGGATAAGTCTTCACTTGCTCGTAGGCAGCACTCCAATGACTGCAAGATTGTTTGATTGTATCCCACTGGCCTTGGAGATATCTCAATGTGCAGGTGCTTCCTTTTGGCACAAGCTTGAAAAAATTGTCCTCAATCTGCTTCCAATACTTCTTCTGAGATTGGTCACTCCCGATGACAACATCCATCGACACACCCTCCCAAGCCCGTATCAATGTCGTGTCTTCGTCCATGGTGTAGTTGGCAGATCTCTTTGATTTCACCTTCTCTTGGGAAGCATCCAACACCTCTTCTATTTCATCATCTTCCCAGTCATCGGTCTCTCCCACTACTTCTTCCTCTCCATCATCGCCGGGAGCAGTTGTACCGGTCTAGTCGGGTAGGGGCGGACCACCGTTGATGTTCAACCCGACGTCGTTCAGCATGTCAACGAACGAACACGGAATCGAGAGCAGATCCTTGCTATGAACACAAAAATATGGCGTTTTTAGGAAATCAAACCTAAACATCACCTGCGCCATTTCTAGAGAAAATTTGATGGCAATCAAATCTACACGAAAACATACCTTCCAGGAATAGGGGAGAATTGGGTCGCCGGTCCATGGGTGGCGTCTTCACCGGCGTGCATGCGGATAGGGGCTTGCGGAACACGAGTTTCTTTGCCTTCGGGGTGGAGGGCGCCTTGGATCTGCTGATTTTCTTCCGACCACCGGAGATCCGGACGGGGTCAGTCAAACCGTCGACAGTGCAGGGCAGCGTGCCTAGTCGCTTCCTTGCTAGTTTCACCACCTGTGCAAGCGGAAGGCTGTCGTCGACGACATCCGCGGCGGGAGGGGTTGTCGGCTGGGCTTCCGTGGTGGAATCAGCTTGCAAAAGCTCGAGAGGGTTCATGATGGCGACAAGGGTTTCTGGTGCAGAAAACAAAAAAATTACTACGCGTGAAACCCTAATTTCCCAAGATCTATCTATTAGTAATTTAGTAATGGAGGAAGACAATAGTAACGTATCCTTGAAGACCGAGAGAGTGTTATGCTCATGCATAAGCGTGGCTGATGTAGTCATACCTGTCCAACCTCAAGGTGTTGGAGATATGCCCTAGAGGCAATAATAAATGTAGTTATTATTATATCTTTGTGTTTATGATAAATGTTTACATTCATGCTATAATAGTATTAACAAGGAAACATTAATACTTGTGTGATTTGTAAACTAAAATAGAGTCCCTAGTAAAGCCTCTTTATAATACTAGCTTGTTGGTTAATAAATGATTGTGGTTTCCCTATCAAGAACATTGAGATGTTATTAACAACAAGGTCATATCGTTAGAAGAATGATATGATGGACATACTCCTATAGATAAGCGTAGCATAAAGATCAAGTCATTTTAATAGTTCAATTGCTATATGCTTTCTGATACATAGTAACCTAATTCCTTCGACCATGAGATCATGCTTATCACCATCACCGGAAGGATGCTTTGATGACATCAAACACCACACCGTAACTGGGTGGCTATAAAGGTGGCATTGAGTGTTCGGAAAGTATTGGTTGAGACACATGGATCAAGAGTGGGATTTGTCCATCCATATGACAGATAGATATACTCTGGGCCCTCTCGGTGGAATGTCATCCAATTGGCTTGCAAGCATGTGACTGGCTCACAAGGGATCACATATCACGGGAATGAGAAAAGAGTACTTATCAGTAACGAGGTTGAACTAGGTATGCAGAGATACCGACGATCAAAACCTCGGATAAGTAAACTATCGTGAGACAAAGGTAAATTGGTATCGTATGTAAGTGGTTCATTCGATCGCAAAGTAATTGTAGAAATATGTGGGAGCCATATGAATTTCTAGATTCCTCTATTGGTTATTGTTCGGAGAAGTGTCTCGATCATGTCCGCATAATTCACGAACCGTAGGGAGACACACTTAAGGATTCGATGTTGTTGAGTAGTTATGGAATGATGAGTAAAGAGACCGAATGTTGTTCGGAGTCTCGGATGGGATCCGGGATATCACGAGGAGATCCGGAATGGTCCGGAGAATAAGATTCATATAAGGAAAGTCCTGTTTCGGGGTTGGAGAATGGTTCCGGTGTTTTCATCGGGAATGTTCTAAAAGGTTCCGGAAGGTCCGGCACTCCGGAGGGGAAGGGTACATGAATGTGTCATAACAACTTGGAATGGTTGCATTATGTACTAGGTGTCATCACTGAGCAAAATAAAGGGATAAATCAAATCCTAGTTTGAAAAGTCAAACGCCAATTTGAAAAGTCAAACGGCAAGTTTGCTTGGTGGAGGGAGAGTAGGAAACCTACTTGGGGAGGAAGTCCCTCTCCATCCACCGCCGGCCTTGGAATACGAGTTGGGGAGGGACTCCCCTCCCCTTGGCCGCGCCCTCCCACCTATAAAAGGAGGGGCAGGGCTGCCCCTCTAGACACACACCTCCACCACCCAAAACCCTAGCCCTAGCCGTCGACCCTCCTACAGCCGCCGCCGCCCTAGGGTTTCTCCCAAGCCGCCGAGTTGGGGCTTCTACTTGCCCTAGCCGCCGGCCTAGCCCTCTCTCCTTGGTGTGTCTAAACCCTAGAACACTGAGGCCTCTCTCATAGTCCACCATACTCACTCCGGCTTAAGGCGAAGCCCTGCGAGATCTCCCCTCTACTTCCGGTCGTGCTGCCACGAATCGCGAGGAGAGTGCCACGCCGTCGTGCTGCCGGAATCGCGAGGAGAGTGCTACAACCTCCGCTGCCTGCTGGAACAAGGGAGAGGAAGGTCTTCATCGAGTACCGAACGTGTGACCGACTGCGGAAGCGCTGCCGGAACGCAGCGCCGGAAGGATCGTCTACACGATCTTGAGATCGGGAAGAGTACGACTACATCACCCACGAGAATCCGCTCTCGTTAAACACTTTGGAATCTTCGAGGGTGAGTTATTCTATCGACTCGTTGCTACAATCTAGTAGATAGATCTTGGCTTGTTTGTTTGTATGCGATAGAATTTTTTTGTTTTCCATGCTACGAACCCCTACACAAGGCCCTGGAGATCCTCGCACGTCCAGGTCCGATCGTCGGGTATCTCCAAGTGTATCCCCTTCGAGTTATCACACATATACGGTGCAAGATAACGACTCCTGGGCTCGGATCCTGCCTAGGTTGCAAAAGTAGAACTCCTGGCTGGAAACCCTGTAGCACAACGGCATGCCGTGATGATCCACAAGTATAGGGGATCGCAACAGTCTTCGCGGGTAGTATTACCCAATTTATTGATTCGACACAAGGGGAGCCAAAGAATACTTGCAAGACTTAACAACTGAGTTGTCAGTTCATTGCACTGAAATAGTTCTTGCTCACGAAGTTTATCAAGCAACAGTTTGTAGCAACAGCAACAACAACGAATAAAGTGAAACATGAGCAATAATGTGATACAAGAATGATGGGATTCGAGTTCGGTAGGCATAGGGATGGATGGACGGGCGTTGCATGGACGAGTCTAAACATATAACTTCAATATCTAGGGAATTGTAGATAAATAATAACAAGCATCCAAGTACTAAATAATTCTAGGCATGTGCTCCAAATATAGTCATACGTGCTCGCAATGAGAACTTGCACAACATCTTCTGTCCAGCCAGCCCGTGGCAGCGGGGTCTCTAGGGAACTACTGGCAATTAAGGTGCTCCTTTTAATAGAGCACCGGAGCAAAACATTAACACTCCATGAACACATGTGATCCTCACACCACAGTTATCCCCTCCGGTTGTCCCAATTATTGTCACTTTGGGGCCTTTCGATCCGGACAATGATATGTGTACACAACTTACAGATAAGATCACAAACAATGCTATCATAATGATTCAATAATAAGTTCAGATCTGGGATCATGGCACTCGGGCCCTAGTGACAAGCATTAAGCACAACAAGTTGCAACAAAGTCAAATAGCACTAACAGAGATACTAGGCACTATGCCCTAACAGATCTTATTCGATTATATGATAGAAATTATCCAATCCCTACCATCCCCAAGCCTACAGTGGGGGATTACTCACTCATGGACGAGGGAAACATCGGTGGTTGATGGAGATGCGTTGGTGATGACAATGGCGATGATCCTCTCCAAATTTCCCGTCTCGACAGGGTGCCAGAACGGAGTTTCTGGATCCGAATCTTGGTTTCTGGTGGCGGCGGCGGAGCGGAACTCTTTCTGGAAAACTACCGAACCCCCCTTGGTTTTTAGGTCGAAAGGCAACTTACAGGCGCAGAGGGAGGCCGAGGAGCTGCCTAGGGTGGCCACACCTCCAAAGCCGGGTCGGTGGGCCTGGGTGGGTCTGGGCCCCCTAGGCCTCCCCTCTGTCTCCCCTTTTGGCTCCGTGGATCTTCTGGTGAAAAATAGTTTTTGGCATATTTTCCGAGATATTTCCTGATAGTTGATTTTCTGCACAAAAACAAGATACCAAGGTAATTCTGCTGAAAACAGCGTCAGTCCGTGTTAGTTGTATCCAAATCACACAAGTTCAGAGGAGAAACAATAGCAAAGTGTTCGAGAAAGTAGATACGTTTTGGACGTATCATGCCGCAGTGGTGTTGGCCTTGCATGTATAGTACGTTTGTGAAACCACGCACTTGCAAAGGCAACTAGAGAGAGGGATATTCTCGAAGGGAATTTCCTAAGAGAATATCTTATTGGTGTGTTTTAATTCTCCCATGGAAACCCCTTTATATAGGTGGAGGGAGGTGTGCCCTCCCCTTTGATCGCCCCATGTGGGAATAAATTTGACAAAGAATAAACGGAAAAAGACCTCCCAGCCATCTAGGCCACAAATGGCCCACCACAGCTCAAACAACAGCCGGTGGTGGCGGCCTGCCAGTGGCTAGGCGACCCTGGGTAGGCCGACCTACGCCATCAGCCCAACGCTCCCTGCATGGCAGAGGGGGCTGGCCGGCCTCCCCCTCCCCCCCCCCTCATGCGCGGTGACTCGGTGCGGCGCCTAGGTTGTTTGGCCACCCCGCGGCCCGCCAACAGCGGCAATAGCATTGTGCGCAGCCCGCTTAGTGGTAGCGGCGGCTGTAGTCTGTCCCATGCACCAACAACTATTTGCCGCCCACGTGGGATGTTTTCCTGTCTTTTTCTTGCAGCTTTCTCTTGGCCAATTTCCTCCGGGATTTTGGCCTAATCAGAAAGTTGCTTTCATAAATATTAATTTAAATATTTATATATAATATATTAATTCAAAATTAATATATAATAAATATATATATTGCCATTTATCTGAAACTCCTTTCGGTCCCTTTCCTTATTTTCTTTCTCCGGAACGATTCCAGTTTCTCTATCTTTTGGGATTCCTTCTTACTGTAAGATCTCCTAGCGTCGTAATTCCCTTAAGCGTGCTTCCCTATAGTTCAGGAATTTTATAGACATGATCTCCATCAATGATCAATAGCGGGACCTAGATGCCCATATTGATCCCTATGCACTCATGAATCACCATCATGTCGAACCTTGAACAATGTATCCTATTCCTTTTGTCTCTGTGATACTTGCATTGTCTGAGGCTTGATCAACTACATCACCATGTCGGGTTCAACCTCGTTATTGACAAATACTACTTTACTCATTCCGATAAGTAATATCCATGTGACCTAGTCACTTGTTGTGTGTAACATCCCAGGATTAGCACCTAGAAATAGAGAGGACACATGTTTGTGCATTGCGTTCATGCATAAGAAAATCCGGGAAATTTTTGCGCAAAACTAAAAGAGCTATAAAGGGATCGGGATCTCTCTTGTACTGAAGGAAACTTCGGAGCAAGTGCGATAGATCTCGATATGACCTTTGTAGAATTCTTTGTTTCGAGGGAAACTTATTAAAACATTTATTTGAATTTCAAATATGAAATTCAAATGAATTTATAAAATTTACAAATAGGAATTAGAAATATTTAATAACTTGAAATAAAATGATTACATAAACAATATAAAAAGGATTCTTTATTAATATAAATATATATACCTATAGTAACTTTACAGTAGATAAATAAAAGTAAAGTATCAGGAAATACATAAGTAGAAAAATAGATTACAATATTTAATACAAAGAAATTTAACTTTATAATAATACAATAAATCACATTGTCTTTACAATAGACCAATAGAAGAGAAAGTTCTACTTTTAATAATATAGTACCAGATCACAAGGTAGTTTACAAAGTCCAACTGTAAAAGAAAGAATTACATCAATAAGAATCACACAGAAATATGAATTCAAGAAACTACAATTCTCAAATTTCAAAAGATATAAAATTTAACTCTATTAATAATACACAATATTACATTGCCTTTACTATATTTAAACAAAAGATGAATTACAAAAGAATTAATAAATGAGAAGAAAATCCTAAACTAAATTCATATTCACTTTTTGTATCTTCTAAATCTTTTCTTCATATTCCTGATCCCTGGAAACAAAAATAACAGACAAATAGAGGAGATAATAGAGGGTTAGTTTTGGGATTAGATTACTCTCAGATTTAGCATAATGATGATATGCTTAAGCTCATCATTGAGTGTTTAAAAATGGAACAAGTGTAGGATCTGTTCTTGTTATATCAAATGACCTCAGCACAGCATCATGGGTCTAAAAGGGAAAAGTTTCGCCTTGGTAAAATAGTAAAAGAGTCCATTCCATTTGGCAACACAAAAATAAAGCCAAACTTGAGATAATACTAAACCAGCCGAGCACAATCATAGCACAAAGATCTCACAGATGAAACCTAGACAGGGGAAGGTATCTGGACCAGCAGCACACATACAAGCGGCTCACACATGCATGCATGCATATGTGCTGTCAACCCCACAAGGCAACAACAAGTAGAGGAAAAGCACCGGCCGTAGTAGAGATACTACTATATTCTCTCTTCACATCCACAAACAGACCAAGTCTCACACCTCTGTTCTTATCTCAAGCAATACAACCACCAGAAGCACTGCTTGTTTTCTCATAGTTTCATAGCACCACATCACACCATCAACCAACTCTGGTTGCTCCTTGGAGCCATCCAAGAATTAGTCTTAGGAGAAGAAGGCAAGGCCACAGTTGCATCAGGAGTAGATCAAGATCAACAACAGCTTGAGGAGAAACAGGCTGTCAATAGCAGAGAAGTTATAGGAACTCAAGTAGACCAAGCAAGCAATCAAGATCCACTCAAGAAACATCAACTATTATTCTGCATACCAGGTTGGCAGCTTATAAAATTAATCATCATCTACTCTGCTCACTTATCTCCTTAGAGCATGGTTTTAGTGGGGGAAATAGAAGGCTCTCAGACTGGTGTAGAAATGCTACACCAGTGTCATCATTGAGCTAGGAGAAACATTCAAGCATATGTTCTTATATATAAAAATAATTAAGCCTCAGGCTATGCATCATTGGCAGCCAAAGTTTATCTCTAGTAAGAAAAATCATGCAGCAGATCATGTTGCTATATATATCACTACTGTGCACACTCATTTAGGCACCACGGTAGGATTCTATAGCTAGAAAAATCCACCATAAAAGGGATCTAATAAATCCTTTCAATGTATTCTGTCATGTTGACCGTACAAGCTGAGCAGACCAAATAAATTCAGATCATTGTTCTAGATAGGCAACTAGAACTCATGTAGCTCCAGCAATTGAACAAAAATACAGGCCATAGGGGATTTGCAACACCACAAAACATGCTCTTTAAGTAAAATCATCTTCATAGCCATTTGGCTAGGAATCATTTAAATTATTGCTGTCATATGGACAGAGTAATCATATTGATCATCCATTTACACTTACCAATATTACCCAAATAATCTTTATCATTTTCCTAGCAGTATTCTAGAATCAAAGCTACACCTTATTTCACTGTCAGATCTAACAGAGAACAAAGCATTTTCCTAGAAAGTGTTTCTAGGAATCATTTTAGTGTATTTTCCATGGACATATAATGTATGAAGCCACTAGCTACTTGCATCCAACATTGATTTCAAACAAATATGATTTCCAAATCATTTTCCTAACCAACTCAACTAGGAATCAGTGTCAATAGTTCTTAACTATCAATATGAACTAGCAAATGTTCAGATCAGCAAGTATCCCAACCAGATAAAATACAAACCACTGGTTTAGATTTTCATGTCTACTGTAATCATCCAGAAGGGTTTCTCAGATCAATTTCTACCCAGATTAAGAGTAGTATAAACCTACTCTTGCCATAGTATCTCATCATTTAATCATAGGGTAAAGAATTAAAAACAGAGCCTTGAGACCATCACAAGTAAACCAAGAAGTCAACAGTAGTTAACTTAATCAACTATAGGACATTTACCCCTGAGAGGCTAGCAAGTGATGTTGAGTAGAGCACATATTTCAGAGTAGAACACACCAGTTGGTCAGTATAGAACACACCTAAATTCACAGGTTCAGAATTCTTAAACTAAAATCCAAACCCAATCTGCACTAAAGCTCATCTCCAGGATTTCGAGAATCTAAAACTGCATTTGACACCTGAATTAGGGAATCGGCTCGAAGGCCGGTCATAAAGCATTACCTGTCTAGAGACATGGTTGTTGCAGCAGGCAAGAAGGCCGACGTCGGGGTTGCAGAAGCCTGTCGTCCCGCTAGTGCCGGAGAAGAAACCATATCATAACACCCACCTGTGGTGAGCCATGGCTCGCCAGAGAGGAAGCAGAGACAACACCCATAGGAGGAGTGGACAGCAACGTCGTGGCGGGGTAACACGGGGAGCACATCAGCGCCTGACCCACGTCGAGACACACCGCAAGATTCAAAGACATCACCGGTGAGCAGGCGGGTCGCGCATCGTAACCCTAGCACCAGAGAGGTTAGATACGACTGCAGAGGCGGGATTCTCAAATCAAGGAGGCGAGGTCGGTCTAGGGAGGCGAGCTCGGCAACGGAGGCGGGCGGCTGGCTGCCTCACTGTAATCGAGCCGGAGGGCACCTCGCTACGTCGCGAGAGGGGAGTCAAGGTCAGGGGCGTGCATGAGTGCCTGGGTGCGAGGAGGAGGGAGCTAGGGGTGAGATAGTTGGACCCAATCCCAAACTGGGCCAACTTAGATGGGCCAGGCCAGCCCATATGCCCAACCAAACAGCCAAATTGTTTAAGATAAATAAATAAAGTGAAAATAAAATAGATGATTTATCAAAATAACTCTAAACATTTTTAGCCATAGAAAATTATATAAAAATCCTAAAAATACATATAATATATCAAAATGTTCATAAAAATAAGATCTATCAAATAAAAATATAACTTTATTTATTTAAAATAAATATATAGCACATAAATTTTAAAATCATTAAATCCTGAGTAAAAATTTCATAAAATAAGAAAAACTCCTAAAAATAAATAAAAATATTTTTTGTGTATAAAAATAACTCTACTATTTTATAAAAATACTAACTTAGAGTTTTACAAATAAAATATAAAGCAAATATTTAAGGACACTTAATTCTTTGAAGAATTTTATAAAAATAAAGGTAATACTTAAAAATAATAAAATTCATTTTTAAGATCTTGAATAAATATATTTTACTAGAAAAATACTATATATGTTATTCAAATACATTTAAATAACCTTAGATAATAAAACTCATGTACTTATTTTACTAAAATAAAATAACCACTTTGTTAATTCTTAAAAAATATTTCTTAAGTAAGAAATAATCACATTTTCCTATAAAACACTAAAATCTTTAAAGTTTAATTACTAAGTCTAAATCCATAATCAAAATAAAACTTAAATATAACTATTAGCCTTTAAGTATTTTTAAAATCTTAAATTCAAATTAAACTCCTTTTAAAGTAGATATTTCATATCACTCATGTATAAGATGGTGAATAATCTCCATCTCTTAACCACTCTTAAAATTATTCTAAACTCTAACAAATTTATAAGACCATCTAATTATGCTCCCATGAACAAGATACATGTTGTAAATTCATCTTTTACTTACATTCACTACTGCAGAATAGCCTATCAGTGACAGACTCAAAAGGCCCATTAGTGACGGGCAAAACGCATGTCACTGATGACTAGTCACTGATATCATGTTACTAGTGACAGGCAAGTGCTAGTCAGTAGTACATGTACTAGTGACAGACATTTAATTGTGCTAGTCACTAGTAGGTGTTTACTAGTGACAATCATTTATTTGTGCCAGTCACTACGTAGCTGATGTTCATCGCTACTATGTGTTTTTATCTCATCATGAGTGATAGGTACTTGCCATAAATCAGAACTCAGGGATAATTATAAATAATTTATAATGCTTTATTAACTGAAACTTGTAAAATACAATCTGAGTTACATCCATCATCTTGATAGAAAATGAAAATTGAACACCAAATCCTCTAGCTATTCATATTCATGACACATTTTTTGTCAAACTAAATCTAAGAAATAAAGTGGAAAATTTTATTCCACCTTCTCCCTGTTGAATTCTTGATGTATGGATGTCGTCTGTACAACCATCCTTTTATATTTACCTCCTGCAATGGAAAATTAAATAGGTTAAGTGCAAACTAGTATAAATGTTTGTTCACAGTTAAAGAACCTACAATAACTTTCTTGGAAAAGAACATAACATAGAACCGTAATGTGTCTTGTTAGTTACAGAAGCCAATCATTGACCAGCAAAATAATTTTAACTACTAACTCGTGCCTCTGGTCAAATGTTTCCAGTAATCAATTTTAAGTCCAAAGCTTCACTTAAATATGGAAGGCGGAACGATTAGGTACATCATGAAGAAATCAGGAGATTTAGCGTGCATTAGCAAGAGATGTCACACAATATCCAAATTCATTCGATCGGAAACTTCATGAAACTATGCGTCCAACACTCTAGTTTGTAAATATAAGATCAGCTAACATGGGCAAATATTTATAAAGCCTCCTGCAAACACTAAAGTGAGTTGGCTTCAAACTGACCTGAGTTGATCGTAGCTGAAGGCGATGCAGACCAAATCTCTTTTCCTCCCACCAACTTATAAATTCATCTATGGTATTGCTAACCACTTGGCATATAGAAAACTAATTTTATTTTACATACATCAGATATTAGCAATAAATTCAATTTGTGGGGCTTCTATGAGTAGTAAATCTGCAAGTGCCACGTCCGTGTAATCAAATTTGTTTGCCACCAGCTTGAGGACATATATTGACGAATGATAACCTGCAATAGATTCAAGAAATACATCATTTGTCTCAAATGATTAACACGTACTACTGCTATTACAAGTGCATATAACATGGCCCATATAATTGTGACAAGTACTGCTACTCCAAGTGCATATATCCTGCTGTCCAATAGATTTAAGCAAAGCCATTCGCTGGAGGAAAACATCACCTATAATTGAGGCATAGGACCAGAAGATTGAACCAAACCCCTAAATTTCTGTTACAGCGTTCAGGCGATGGGTCAACAAACCTGGGTGGCTTCAGTGTCGATGAGGACGTGCAGCCAAAATTCAGTCCACCATGGTTCGCAAATTTATTGTAGTTCACAACTTGGAGGGGCAGGACGTCGTCGAGCTGGATGCCTGGATGAGGTGAAGCGGAGGCGGCGTGGTCGCGTGACTCGGGCGTGCAGCGGCGACGTTTGGGACGGGCCATCTCATCGATCGATGTTGTGCACGACATCGCCACATGTAGCCCCCACATCGACACCGCCGTCGGCAGCAAGGGGTTCCATCTGTAGTGGACGGAGTCGCAGGAGGCCGACAAGGTGGTTGCAGGCGACGCCGCGATGGAGCGGGATGGAAGCGAGGAAGAGGAACACGGGGATGCGGGCGTGGCCGTCGCTGGGGAACTAGGCCGGAATTGACGGGACCGGTGGCCGCGTGCATGAGTTGTGGCGTTGGGTGGTTGTTGGATCAGATGTTGGTGGAGATCGTGGACTGGAGGCATATGCGAAGGGTTGGGGTGTGTCAGGGATGTGGTCAACGTGACTCCGCGAGGAAGATTAGGTGATAAAGATAGGCAACCATGGATACTGGTACGTGTTTGGAACACCCCCTGCCGACTGACCGGTCCCGGGGCTGTTCCACGTCGAAGAAAAAGACTAGGAGAAGGCACACACAGTATAAAGTAGGTGAAACAGGGAACTTTATTGATATCTTTCTCGATGGCTCACGTCTGAAAGGTTGTTCTCTATTTATAGACAAAGGGGATCGATCCACATGGGTCAACCTAGGCTGGTAGAGGCCACCGAATGGGCCTCTGGGCCCGGTTTTCAACACTCCCACAGGTATCTTATCTGTATAACCATGGCTTAAAACTCCGAAAACCCAGTGGAAAAATATGGAGAAATGCACGGTATACTTCTTGCTATGTTGCTAATTGCCTCGTTAAAAACCTCATGTGAGAAACTTCATAAAAATTCACTAAGGAAAAAAGAGTACAATTCACTTAACTATAAAGTTAAGTACTCAATCATCGGGATCAAGATTTCAGCGATGAGTTTGTGAAGATTCTCCCCCTGAACCTTGCATCTCCTAAGTCTCATCATGCCGATCCCTGGACACATCTCTCGAAAGAAGACGGCAATGATTTAGTGAACAAATCATGAGATTTTCACCGACTTAGTATGCAAGACTTTCACTTCGTTCATCTTTGCAACTCATGTGCATAGAAGAACTTGGGGTTTATATGCTTTGTGAGATTGCTCTTCACGTAACCCGTCACGGACTTGTGCAACACAAGCGGCATTATCTTTATAGATAATTGTTGGGGTTTTACGGTATTCATCCACATGACATCTGGATGTGACTGACTACTCGTCGAAGCCATACACATTCTCGTGATGCTTCATATAATGCTATGATTTCCGAGTGGTTCGTCGAAGTCGACACAAGAGTTTGCTTAGACGATTTCCAGGAAATTGTTGTTCCACCACAAAGGAAAACATATCCAGTCTGCGACTTGGATGTATGCGGGTCTGAAAGGTACCCAGCATCTGCATAACCTACAACAGATAGGTCTTGGTTCTTTTGGTAAAACAAGCCAAGGTCCTTTGTCCCTTGTATGTACCTAAAGATGTCCTTAACGCCTTTCCAATGCCTCTTGGTAGGCTCAGAACTGTACCTTGCAAGCAAATTGACGGCGAATGCAATATCCAGCCGTGTACAATTTATGAGGTACATAATGCGCTAACTGCACTTAAGTAGGGAATTCGGTCCCGAATTTCCTCCCTCTTCTTTAGGCCTGAACGGGTCCTTGTCTTCTGCAAAGATCTTCCGACCATCGGGGTCTTAGAAGGATATGCCTTTTCAAACCCAAATCGTTCCAACACCTTTTGGGTGTAGGCCGGTGAGTGAACTAGAATCCCAGCGGGGAATGCTCAAGTTGCGCATCGAGGCGTAACTTGGTTTTGCCTAAGTCTTTCATCTCGAATTCGACATCGTAGGAACTCGCTTCCTCAATATCGTCGGTGTACCAATTATATTCAAATCGTCCACGACACCGAGATAATCTGAAACCATCACGGATCTCCGTATGAAAACACATGGGCAATCTTCATTGCTCGCGTAGCCCTTCTCATGAAGGAAATCGCTAAACGATTATACCACATCCTACTGTTGTTTTAGTCCATACAATGACTTTTTAAGCTGAACAGTATAAGCTCCTGTTTGCTCTATCTGGTTCGGGACAGGATACCTACGGTACTTTCATGTATATGTCCGAATCCAAGTTACCATATAGGTAAGCGGTGACAACATCCATTAGTTTCATTTTTAAGTCCATGTTTACTGCCATTGAGATCAAGTATCTAAAGGTAATTCCATCCATGACTGGGGAGTAAGTTTCCTCAAATTCGACACCTGGTCGCTGAGTGAAACCTTGAGCAACGAGCCTTGCTTTGTACCTTACTACTTCATTATTATCGTTTCTTTTTCGAACAAAAACCCATTTATGGCCAACGGGGCGAATATGGGGAGGAGTTAGATAAACAGGTCCAAATACCTCTCTTTTGTTTAACGATAATAATTCAGCAGTAATTGCCTTCTGCCAATCTTTCCAATCAACCTTTTCTTGCAATCAGCGAGCGTGTTAGGCTTAGGGTCAAGATCTATGATTGAGGCAATTTTCTTGGCAAAATTAACGTCGACATTTGCCATGGCTCGGTTGTATGACTCGCCCGAATTAACATAGTTAATGGTCATTTCGTCATGGAGTGCATCAGGCACATCCTCTTGCTCCACCGGATTTCCCAATCCAGGAGCTAGGTCCTTTAGCTTTCCCGCTCCGATGTGTGCGCACACAACTTCGCTGGGTATTTCCGATATAGGAAAGTTCAAGTCCGGAATTTCGTGCACTGAAATATCCGTACTCGTGACAGGTCTCAACTGGCTCCCCTCAACAGGGGTAGTCTGTAATAAATCTCTCTTATCCTTTTCTTGAAGGCCCCGTACTTGGGATTTGAGAAATCCGCGTCCTCTTAGGCCTTGGAGCAGGGCGGGTATACCATCATTTTTCTTTGGTATTTCAACCCTTTCCGGTGCATTGGCGCATGCACATGCGACTTTATTCTGATCTTTAAATCACTAAAATGATCGGGCAGTTGATTCGCTAGGGAGTGTAAATCTAGTATCTTTTGGACTTCTCTATTAGTCTCAACGGTCGCGGGTCATGGCGTGGATCCCGTGGCTTTCCGTGATTTCTCGACTTTTGTCATCCAGGTTGATTACCTCCCCAAAGTCGGGAAAAGATCCTCGTCAAAAATGCAGTCGACAAAGCGGGCGTGTGATCACTGTCAAGGGTCCAAGAACCTGATTATGGACACAATCTCATAACCAACGTATATCCCGACTTACGGGCGGTCCCATAGCTGATCGCTGGGGTGGTGGTATAGGTACATATACGGCAGCCGAACCTACGTAGGTGGGAAATTTTATGCCGACCCTTGCAAGTTGGATGGGAGAGTGGATGTTGTAGGCCGATGGTCGAAAGTTGATGAGATTAGCGGCGTGTAACACCGCGTGTCCCCAACATGTAGTTGGTAAATTACAACCACGAAGGAGTGGTCGGCAATGAATTTAATCCTTTTAATCAATGCCTCCGAGTCCATTTTGAGTGTGGACATGCGATGCAGTGCTCAAGTTTGATTCCAGTTGCCATGCAATAATCATCGAATGTCTTTGAAGTAAATTCTCCGGCATTGTCCATTCGAATAGACTTTAAACGATAATCAGGGAATTTATTCCTTATTTGTATGATCTGGGAGATCAACATTGCAAAAGCATGGTTCCGTGTTGACAGCAGGCAAACATTGGGCCATTTAGAGGAAGCATCGATGAGCACCATGAAGTAAAACGGCCCGAGAGGGGCTGAATTGGACCGCATATATCCTTGAATGCGTTCCAAGAACGCGGGAGTTCATCCTTCACCTTTAGAGGGGACGGTTTAATGATCAATTTCCCCGTAGCGCATGCGGAGCACACGAAATCATCGGGATTCGGGAAATTTTTCACATTAACATTATGACCGTTCGAGTTGTTAATTATATTTCTCATCATCCTAAGACCGGGGTGGCCTAACCTATCATGCCAAAGGCAGAATAGTTCAGAGCTTCTAAAGACAGTCTTAAGGGTAGTGTAAATAGGTGGTGCTACTATCTTAGTGTAGTACAACCCAGTAGCTAATGAAGGGAGTCTTTCGACAACATGTTTACCATTTTCGTCGCGCTTGGTAATGAGTAGGAACTCCTTTCCATTCTCATCATCATCGGTTTCAACATGGAAACCATTTGCGTGGATGTCTCTAAAACTTAAGAAATGCAGTCGACTCGGATACAACAATGCCTCTTCAATGATCGAGTTGTTTTGTTTGGGAGTATGATAGTTGCTCTTAAGAGCCAACTACATTCGGACCGCGGCCGGCGATCGTCATTATGTTACCAGGGTTTTTGGTAATTGACTCAAAATACTTTGTTTCTCTCAAGATGGTATTGGTGGTGCCGCTATCAGCAAGGCACGTTTCCTCCATTTGGGCGCCACACGCGTTCTAAAATATAGTGCCTAATTAATATAATGGAGCGAGGAAGATGCTACATCAAGTAAGTAAAACACAGAAGCATTTCAGAACATCACATAATCAAATAATGGAATAAATGAATAAATGTCATCCAATCGCCAGGAAACAAATAAATGTTATGCTCTCATAGAGCTTACAACCATATCGAGTAATTGTATCTGATTATTGCGGAAAAGGAATCATCATAACAAAATGGAGCTCAGGTGGATTCTGCGAGGAAATCACCAAGCTCAGCCAGTATCTCAAGGTCAGTGGGGGGCTCTGCGCTGGCCATCATCATGGACAAGGGGCCTGGCTGAGGTGGCGGGGGCACAACGTGCTCAACCTCCATGGGCACAGCGGCGTCCGTGGGGACCGCCGAGGTGCTGCGCCACTTGTGCTACGTCTGCGCCACTATGTGCGTGGCGTTACGCACAGCGCCTCTCCGGGCGCCAGTGGTGCCTCAACCTGGACAAGATGCGCCTCGCGCGCCTTCTTGTTGGCCTTGAACGCGTCGACGACATGTTTAGGGGCCAAACACTGCTGGAGAAGTGAGTCTTGGAGCCACATGAGCGATCCTAGGGTCTCGCCTCCCTTGCCCGCCTTGCGTTGCTTGGCGGGTTGGAGGAGTTGGGTCCCTTCTTGCCCTTCTTGCCTCTCTTCTTGTGGATGGGCTTGCGCACCTTGTAGGCACCAGCATTGGCCTCATGACTTGGGCCCCTGCGAAGGGTTGCGCGGAAGTTCTTTTCGAACATTATCCTGCGCCTCGGCCACCGAGAGCATCAATAAGCTGCATATTAGTGAATCCTTCTGGCGAAAGTTTCGCGAGGATGTTGTCCGGATGGAATGTGGAGAGGGTTTTGTCTATCTTCTGCTGATCGGTGGTCTTGGTCCCACGGTGAAGAATAGTACAAATCCGGTGCAACTGAGTTGTACTCTCCCGTCTTGAAGTCCGCAAACCTCGGACGTATCCAATCTGCGCCTCACTTTGTGAATGGTGTACTTCAGCCCTAGAGAACCGCTTGTTGAGGGCGGTCCAAAGGGCAAGCACTCCGTTACGCCATGTACTCATTCTTGAGAGTCTCACACATGTGATGGCGGAAGTGCAGCTTTGGCGTTATCCGCCGGATGGTTTCTTTGGGGCGTCGGGTCCCCATAATCAACGCATCCTTGATGCATCGGCCCTCAAGGACGATCTCAACGTCCGAGGCCCAAGTCAGGTAGTTAAGCCCATCCTGGGTCAACTCCGGGAACTCGCGGCTGACGATTCCGGTCATCTGCAATTTATGCAAAGAGTGTAAGATTACAGCAGGTAATCGGTTGCATAAATGCGATAATCGATCAATAATTTAAATATGACGGCGTCCCAAAATTCAATTTAAAAAAACGGTGCAAGCTATCTATGAGATACAAGGTATTAAAAACATGCGGTAATTAATAACTATAGTAAAACATAGTTCAACAGCTTGTAGAAAATCGGACCGAATCGAGCAAAAAGCGGTCCAAAGAAGATGGACTACACGTGCGGGCCAACTGCCTGGCCCACCCTCAGCTGGAGCTGCTGCATGCACGCGGCAGCCAGCGGCCCAAGCTTCGCGGCAGCCCGCATGGCGGCCAAGCCGCGGTGGCCAACGCTGGGCGTCATCTCGCGGCGGCGAGCTGCGGGGCGCAGCGGCGCGTGGCGTGGCGGGGCGAGGACGCGACGACGGCGCGGCGGCGGGCGGCGGCATCTGGCCAGCAGCGCGAGGCAGCGGCGGCCAGCGGCGGCATGCGGCGGCGGCGCTGTGACAGCGCGGCAACAGCGGTGGCGGTGGCGGCAGCGACCGCAGCAGCGGTGGTAGTGGCGGCAGCGGTATGGCGGCGGCGGCAGCCTTGAAAGCAGCGGCGGCAGGCGGCCTTGTGGCAAGCGCGCAGCGGCAGCTGGCCCGGCGCCAGCGCGTAGCAGCGGCAGCCCAGCGCCCACTGCTGGCGGCCAGCGGCAATGGGCTGGCGGCGGTGTCGCTTCACGGCGGCGGCAGCCCGGGGCTCGGCGGCGGTGTCGCGCGGCTGGCAGAGGCCCTCAGCGGTGGGCCTTGGCGCGGGCATCGGCGGCGGCGCTGCAGCGGCGTGGCGGCCAGCGTGGTGCGGGCATGGGAGGCGGCGGCGGCGGCAGCGCAGCCAGCGAGGCCTCGGCGGCGGCGGCGGCTGGGCCTTGGCTGCGGCGGCGAGCAGCACGATGGCGGCGCGCTTGGCGGCGGCAGCGGGGCGGCTAAATCGTGCGTGCGGCGCGAGCAGCAGCGAGGCTGCTCCATATCCATGGCCTCTGCGCTTGCAAGTCACGTCGTCGTGGTTAAAAAAGATACATGAACAAAATTGTAGATCGATCCGATCTACTGAAAAAAATCCAGATCGGCACAGCAGGTGCACGCATCGACGGTACAGTCAACAAATTTCTAATCTGGGAGTGATTAGATCGACATTGGTCGGCGATAGCAGGTCAGCTCGACTCCCGGAAAGAAAAATCCGCACCTAAGATGGGATCTGATCTAAGATCTGAACGCAAATCTTGAAAGGAAAACGCGAGACGAATCCATTTTTGCGGTCAGATTTGTGTTACCTTCAACGAAAGCCTGCGTGATGCAGGCTTGACGGAGGCTCGACGGAGAGACACGTGCTGATAACGTGTTGGAACACCCCCTGCCGACTGACCGGTCCCGGGGCTGTTCCACGTCGAATAAGAAGACTAGGAGAAGGCACACACAGTATAAAGTAGGTGAAACAGGGAACTTTATTGATATCTTTCTCGGTAACTCACGTACAAAGGTTGTTCCTCTATTTATAGACAAAAGGGGGGATACGATACCCACATGGGCCAACCCTAGCCTGGTAGAGGCCACACCGATTGGGCCTCTACCGGCCCGGTTTCCCAACAGTATGGACGCTTCCGATATTTTCGTGGGGCGGGACACGGGATCCTAAAATAAGTGATTTAGATTTTTCTAGATTTAAATATCATCTACTCCCTCTGTTTCAAAATATAAGATATTTTAGGTTTGTAAAAAAAATAAATCTAGACTTGTTTTAGTATGTAGATTCATCCCAAAGTTGAGTGAACCTACATACTAAAATAAGTCTAGATTCATTTTCTTTACAAACGTAAAACATCTTATATTTTAAAACGGAGGGAGTAGATACATATGAGTACAAACCAAAATCACTTATTATTTTAGGACTAAGCGAGTATATAGATACTAGTGATAGGTGTTTCTAATTCTCCATTATTGATCATATAATTATCAGTGACATACGTTTTATAGATGCATGTCACTAAATATTTTTTCTTTTAAGCCGGCCTTCATAAAAATACTAGTGACAGTCACTGCCATGAGCCTCCATGTCTGTCGCTGGTAATGTTTACTAGTGACAGGCATAGTTTTGCCTATCACTAACCACTTGGAGGCTATAAGCATTTCTGCAGTAGTGATTAAAAAAGATCATCCATAATCATATTTGTCAAAACCCTAAAACTAGATGATATTCTAAAACTCATTATATCTTAAAATTCATTTCTTTTTTATAGTTAACTTTGGTCTAAACAATCATAAACATCTCATTTGAAGTTTATTCATGTTTTTAAAGTCAACTTTAGTCACTTGTATCATCAATTGAAATATGATAACTCAACATCATTTGTAACCCTCACAAGCCCTAATGTAAAACCTAATAACCCTTAAGACTAATTAACCTTAACTAAATACTAAGTTTCTTCAAATGTTATTCTTTTTGCCACTACACACAAACAAGTCTATATAGTTCCTTCAGCTCTTAAGAACTCAACCCAAGAACTTCTTATCCTAGTCACCAGATATAAATTAATCATAATCACATTACTATATACGTACTTGTATATTTTGGATTGCTAACACTTAAGTTCCTTATCAATGCCATCGCTTATGAAATAAACTTAAAGATAAACCCAATCTTAAAGAAGATACCTAAGATCAACTTATTTAAAATACTAAGGGTTTCACTTTGGGAATTATAAAATTGCATAGCATTATTTATGCATAATGCCATCTTGCTTCTTTAAACATTAGTCCTTACTAGACCAATGATGATGATTTCAGATATTGGATCTTCTATTATCTCGAATACCGTGAGTGCATAATCTTGCAATCACAAAAGGCAAGTTCACACTTTCTCATGTCCTTTGATTATTTTCAGTAAAGTATTTTACAAATCTAGTGTTGTCATCACCTGCATTTCAAAAAGGTCAGAAAACACTATTTTTCATAATAATATGATTATAGGTTATTTACCATGAGGTAATAACCTTCTATGGAAGTTCCGGTGGTAAAGGAACATATTATCTAGGACTTAACAACCAATGTCGCCAGTGATTCTTGCGCCGTATATTACGCGTTAACCATGAGATTTAGAATGGGACGGAGAAGTCAGCTGGATTGGCTCTCTCTCTCTCTCGCATGCCAACGGATGACCGGGCCGTTGTTGCAACTCCTCTCGTAGAGGGTTAGCAGGTTATGGGTGGGATCCCTCAACGTCCCACGGATTCTGGTATCTATGAGGGTTGTACACCATAGGCTTATAATGGAAACAAGTTTTATCCTACGTCTGATGTGCAATTCGTCGGGTATGCGGGATCGCGGAGAAAAGGACATTGATTGGCTTGGATATTAGTGTGGGCCTCACACCAAGGACGTGGGAACGGGCCTATAACTCGGATGTGCAACAAGGCTAAGATCTCTCATGGGTAAAGCAACGCACCTCTGCAGAGTGTAAAAACTATAACTTGTTACTCCCTGTTCCAGAAAGGAGCTGCGAACGCTGCGGGAAAGGAACTCCATGGAAGTTCTGGTAAACCCGTGAAGGCTGATGGACATAGCTTTTTAGAATAAAAGCAACCTTTGAAGAAATGTTTTCGAAAACTTGCATTGCCTACGACCTATGGTCTGTGGCTGTAGATAGTGCATCAAACACTTCTCTTTAGTGAACTTGCTGAGTACGCTCGTACTCAACGTATCTTCTTAACCCTTGCTAGATCTCGGAGAAATCAATGGCGTTCCCAAGAAATAAGTTACTTGAAGAGTTGAAGACATCTGAGGGAGATCAACGGAGTCGAAGACCTTACCGGAAGCTATCGAAGACAAGCTGAAGCGTATAATATAAATAAAACTCCTAGAATCTAGAACCTACTTCTGTAGAACAATACTATAGTAGTACTTTCAAGCCTCAGACATATGTTAATAGTAGTACTCCTAAAGTAACTCCGAATGGATCTTTATGGTTCTTTCTGTATAATATTCCTCACTGTTCGAGGAAGTTCTCTGGATCTTTTGTAATATGTTATGTGTAATATAAAGTGTTGTCTTGGACCCGAGATGTTTCTGTTGTACCCCTCTAAGGATATAATGCGGATGGAACGGTGTTCCTTTGGTGTTATGTCAATGACTATAGTGTACTACACCATGCAGTGGTATGCTGGGTCACCGCATTGTGCAACGTTTAGATATAACTTATCCGAGTGGGCCCAGAGTATCTTCCATCACGCCGATGAAAAAATCCCGCTCTTGACGCATACGCCTTAGCCTGCCCCTCCGAAATACCCAATCACACCTTTATGACCACCGTTCCACCGAGTGACGTTTGAAGTGATCAAAGCAGTCTCGGGTGACATCGATTAGATATGGTCTCACGGTCTGAGGAATAAGTCACTATGTTACTTAATTATTGCAACATGAACTTCATGATATGATCGTGTTGCAACAATCATTACTGGGAAATGTCCACCATCTTATTCTCCAATAAGTTGGCTCCATTGTCAATTGGCGCCAAAGCACCAACATGATCAGTAAACCTTGATCACCCATTGACCAATGAACTAGTTGAATAGAGGCTACTAGGTACCTGGGTTTGTTTACATATCACACCTATATCAATGTTTCCACTTTATACAGTTATAGCATGATATAAAACTATTATGAACTAATGAAATATGATAATAAACTTATTTATTATTTGCCTCTAGGGCATATTTCCTTCAGTCTCCCACTTGCACTAGAGTACAAATAATCTAGTTGCATTGCTACTAATCATAAACCATATCTCATATGCGTTCATTGATCATGCTTGCTCATGAGGAATGATCTGTCCTAAATATGTTTCACTAGATTCATAAGGTCCTATTTTGCAAATCATTAATGTCATCTAGTTTGACATTCACACCATTATCATATAATGTGTCTTAGCATTTTGGTGACAAAGTGTGGCGAGGGTTGGAATCCTTCAATGCCCACTGTTATGGACTTGGGTTTTGGAGAAGGAGGGGACGCTGGAGATCGCAGAACGGATAACAGATTCACAACACGGGGACACGAGGTTTACCCAGGTTCAGGCTCCTAGAGAGAAAACCCTACTCCTGCTTGTTTGTTCTTTGTTGATGGCGATGCCGAAGGTTACAAGGGTGCGCAGATGAGATCTGGCGAGGTGTGTATGATAGGGTTGTGGATTGTCCTCCTCGCCATGCCCTCCTGGCCTTTATATAGGGAGGCCAGGTCTCGGGGTAGGTCTAGTCAGTTACAGATTAGGGTTTACCCCTTTCAAGTTTCTATCTAAAGTTAACTGTGTCCTTCAAGGAGTCGACCTTTCACCGGGATTTGGCCACCCGAAATCTCCTTGATCTTTGTGATTACAACGCGACTTCTTCATGGGCCTCCATTGCGCTCGACCAAGTAGGCTAATATTGAGTACCCGTAGGGCATATCCATGTCATTAGCCCCCGAGTGTTCAGTCGAATCGTAGATTCAACTAGAGTCTCTTTAGTCTTTCGAGTGCTTCTCATCCGAACATGTTTCGGGTTCAAATGATGGTTCATAGGGATAGTTTATACGCGTGCCTGACTCTCCCGACAGATCAGGGCCAGTTAACTATCTTTGGACAAAACAACACGATATACTCGGACTCAAGCCCGCGGACTCGAAATCCGGAAAATTGCTAGCGTAATTCGACTCAGGCCACAGAGGTCTTACAAGAGTAGAATTCCAGTGTTTTAAGTTAAATACCCAACGTTTCCGTCGGGATTTTTCATCGTGCCTGTTGACACGGTATGTTACCGGCAGAGCGTAGTCGGGTGCGTTACCAGGCCATCAGACGTTACTTTTAGGTCTTATCTTTGCGCCGTATACACAGCATCTGAAATTTATCGCCGTGGAGGTGTTTCGGGTGACTAAGGAGACGCTATCCCTCTTAGCATTAATTTGGGAAAAGTTTATCGATTGCTCTGTACATTAGTTTTTTATCATTGGTCATGGAGGATCCGAAGGATCTCATTCAAATGTTTCATAGGTTGCGCGCCAGCGCTCCCTATGGAAGTATCCCCCGAGTGTTTGTTCGTGTCACAGACTCAAGAGCAGAAACTTAAAGCTATCAGTTGCATGATTCAATGATCCGAAAATAATTCGGTTGACTAGCCTCCCTATGGGATTAGCCTCGAAGTTTTGTGGTTTTCGTCGATTGACCTGAGGACTATGCCAAGATTTCAGGTGCGCGACCAGCGCTTCTGATAGGAGTAGCCCCCGAGTATTTGGTTGAGTTGTAGACTCGAGTGAGTACTCTTGCTTTCAGTCAAAAGAATGTGACCGTTGTTGGCTTTTCCCTTTGAGAAATGTTGACGTCATTGTTGATGCTTAGTGAGCTCAACCGTCTACGGCAGCAGTAGTGACAAGACTAGATGATCGTGGGTCCCACTTTATGACAAAGATTTGACTAGTCACGTGTTTTTAGCGAAAAGTTACTGTGTCTCCTTGATTTCCATGTGTAGAGGACGACATGCTCGCGACGATTCGGGTTGTATCTGCCACGTGTATGGCACGATGAAGGACACATGCTAGGGTTAAGAAATCAACGGCTCTGCATCATCGTCTTCATCGTTTTATACTGCGAGGGGTTGTGGTAGTTTTCCCTTCGCCATTTTCTCCTTCCTCTATCGATTTGCCTCCTCCATTTCCAGAGATCGTGCGCCCTTTGCACTGGACATTCTTCGCACATTCCCTTCTTCCTTCCTTCGCTCTCATCGCGCTGCATGTCGTGCCATCAAGATGGGCAAACCGAAGAAGGTTGCCTCCGCTGCCGGCACGAGCACTGCTGGTGCCACTGGTGCCGCCAAGAAGACCACCACTGCTGGTCGCGTCACCAATGGCAGCTGCGGCGCTCAACAATGAGGAAGGTAGGCCTATGACGCCTGCGCGAGTCGCATCTGATCCCTCAGGAGAGAAGCGTCTCCCAAAATTGGAGGTAATCCCGCGTCCTCCTAAGGATTTCGTTGTTGTTTTCTATTCCTTCCTCATCCGTGGTATGTCCCTTCCTGCCCACGAATTTCTTCGTGGGCTCCTTTTTCTCTATGGGCTACAACTTCATCAGTTGTCGCTCAATTCCCTTTTGCACATTGCATGATTTATCACGCTGTGCGAATGATGGCTCGGAATCGAGCTGCACTTCGGCCTCTCCAGGAAGCTATATTCCCTGAAGAGGCAGTCTGGTACCAACGGTGTGTGCGCGTTGGGCGGGTGCGGGATATCCATCTACCCCAACATCCAGTACTTATCCTTCAACCTTTGTGAATCCGTCCAAGGATGGAGGAATAAATGGTTCTACCTTTGAGACTCCAAGCTCAGTGGCCAACACTATGGACTGGCTCCCTTCGATGCCATCAAGGTGATTTCCCGCAAGCGCTCGTGTTCACACGACGTTCTTGCGGGTGAGACCGGGGTGGTCGAGAATATGTACCAGCGAGTGGAGGCTCTCCAATTGGTTCCAGGTAAGTAGGTCTCCGGCGTCGATATCGTTTGCACTTTTCTGAAGCGTTGGGTGCAATCCCTCTAGGCGAGGGCACACCCGATGTTTCTTATTCTGGCACCAACGACCCGACGAGAGTGTCGAATGAGGAGTTCTCCTCAATATACCTCGACAAGGCACTCATGCCGCTGCTCAAGTACAAGGCCGACGAGGCATTGATAGTAGAGTCTTCGACTGCTCCCTTCAGCATGTAGAATAAAGTTCCTCAGTTATGTTTTATTTTGCGCGTGATTCGCTATAGCCGTTGCTATTCTTTATTTGAGCTTCTGTTTGATGCAATGTTTTCGATTGTGTAGGACCTCAAGGTGGAGGCCATGCTGCCTTCCCTTCCCGAGTTTTCTGAGGTGCCATATGGTGGAGATGCAGAGTCTGAGTCAATCGTTCCCTCGACTCAGTCTCCTATGCATGATGAAGCCCCTGAGTGTAGCGACGGACATTCTCTGAAGAGAAACCAAAGTGAAGGTTCGTATGCCACGACACCTCTCACCCCGTAGGGGCATGCTCACTTGGAGCAACATGTTCAAGGTTAGGAGGCTTCCTCCCCTTTTACCGTTGTACCCATCTGGGTGGTTGCTCTTAGCCGCCGGCCAAGAAGAAGATAAAAACAGCATTGATCGTGAATCTCTCTGACATTCCATCGTAAGTATCTGATGTTTTTATGCTTTGAATTGTGCTAAGGTTTTACCCCTTTTGGTGTTTTGAATGACTTCCTTGCTCGACTGTATCAGGAGGTATTCCTCACGTGAATCCCTGAAGGATGAGCTTGATGGGATGACGGTGGAGTCAAAAGTAGTGAGTGCCGAGGCTGTGGTGGCCTCCCCGAAGATACCAGCCAACACCGACGACAAATCGTCGAGTTCCTCGAAGCCAAGAGGACTCGTGAAATTGTCGCCCGGAAGACACAGGCTGCACCTTCGGAGTCTTCGGGTGTCCATGTAAGTGTTATTCTTCGAGCCCCCGAGTCATCTTTATTCTTCTGACTTTCATTTTCTTGCTGCAGCCCATCACGTGTGACATGCAGCGCATTGGGCAGCAATATGTATCCCTAGAAGAAAACTTCCAGCAGCTCCAAGGTTTGTATATTGCTATCTATCTTCTTCGGGTGCATATGATGGGTTTTGTTTCTGATTCTATTTCCTTTGCTTTCTTCTAGATGAATGTAACAAGGCTCTCCGCAAACTGGATGCACTCAGAAATAAGAAGTGCTAGGCGAAGATCAAGGTGAAAGATGTTGTGGAAGCCCTCGAGTGCTTCAAGCAAGAGTCCCAGGAGCATGAGGGACAACTTGCGACTACTATCGCGTCTCGGGAAAAGGCAATGACGGAGAAGCTTATGGCAGCTGACAATGTATTGTCCGATGAGTTACCGTGTTCGTTTTCTCCTGAGAATTTTAGTTCGTCTCCCTTGTTTTATCTAAACCTTCTTTGATGCATCTACAGATGCCACTAGAGTAGCGTTTGATCATAATGTTCTGGATTATGGGGATACCCTCGCGGATGCGGTTGCTGCGATCGAAGACCGTTGCAGCTCCATCGTCAAGACAATGGGGAAGGCCAAGGAGGTCCTCGGTCACTTCTACCTTGAGATCTTTCCCAAGGGCCTAGCCCTCAACAACGTTGACTCCCTGGCGATGGCTCTAGCGTGGGATGCACCTACAGAGTACAAGAAGACCCAGAAGGGTCTGGATGCTACCCTTGGCCTGGCAATGGCGATGGCGTATGGTGTGCAACTTTAGATCTACCAAAGCATAACTACTACCATTGGCGTCATCTCTTCGAGGTTCATCTCGGTCGGTGCAATCTTCTCGACCACGTCGCCGACCATGCCGTTCCCCGGCCTACCGATCCTCGCTGGGCCAAGGACGACCTCGCCATCATCCAATGGATCTACCAGCGGGTGTCCACTGAGATCTTCAATCTCGTGTTTCGCGACGCCACCGGCCGGCAGCGGCCCTCCTCCGACTCTTGAAGACAACGTCGACGCCCGTCAACACCCTCCACACCGAGCTCCGCAACACCGTCCAAGGTGACTCTCCGTCGGCGTCTCGTAAAAGATCAAGACGATCGCCGATGAACTCCAAGAGCTCGGCGACCCCGTCGACGACCGTCAACTGATTAACATCCTCCTCGTCGGGCTCGGTGACCGCTTCGAAAAGCAGGCATCCTTTTATTCCCATGATGCGGCCCCGTCCTACCTTCGCCGAGGTACGATCTATGCTTCAGTAGGCCGACCGTGCCCTCGTAAATAAAGAGGCGCGCCATCAAGCTTTCGCCGCGATCCAGCGACCTCCTGTTGCTCCTGCGCTGCCTCCTCCGTCACTGGTGCAGCCACCTCCGGGGTGGCGCCCTAGTTCGAACTATAGGGGCAAAAACCCTACCTTCCGGCCGCCTCGACCACCCACGGCTCCTCCCAGCGGCCCGACGCCTCCAGCCCCGGCACCTCCTGCGTCTCCTAGCTGGCGCCCGATGCGACCGTGGGCGGGGCTTGTCCAGCCTTGCCCATGCCCAGATCGCGCCTCTCGATTGGTGCTCCCCGGCGTACTCGGCGCTGGGCATGCGCCCCCACGCCGGCTCTCCGGGCCTCCTCGGCACTCGCCCTCCGCACCAAGCCTACATGACTGCACCGACCTACATGCCTGGTCCGACTTACCAGCAGTACATCGCTCCAGCCCCTCCTCCGACGTCTGTTGGTGCCTACATGCCGATCTACGCGTCTTCACCACCTGCTCTGCTGCCTGCACCATCGCCGTCCTCTTCCTCATCACCGAGCTGGGACCAAGCAGCGTTCATCCAGGCCATGAACCACTTTGCTGCTCAAGTAAACTCAGGTACCAACTGGATTTTCGATTCTGGTGCTTCTAGTCACATGTCTTCTTCGAATAATATGCTGTCAAAATTTTCCTCCTCACCTTTTTCCTCTATAACTCTTGGCAATGGTTCTACTATCCCTATCTCCGGTGTTGGTAATGCACAACTTCTCTCACACACAAAACCTCTCCTCCTTCGCAATATTCTTGTTGCACCTGATCTCATTAAAAAATTAATCTCCGTTCGACAATTCACTCGTGACAATCATATTTCTCTCAAATTTGACTCCTTTGGTGTTTCTGTGAAGGATTTTCTAACCAAGACGGAGATCGATCGCTTCAATAGTGATGGAGATCTCTACTCCCTCCATGGTGTTACCACGGCCATCCAACCCTCATCTATGGTTGCTTCAGTCGAGCTTTGGCATCAACATCTAGGCCACCCCAATAAAATCGTCTTAGATTCTCTCCTTAGTAATTTCTCTATTCCTTGTAATCGTGATACTCATAATCCTCTAGTTTGTGAATCTTGTCAACAAGGAAAACATGTGCGTCTTCTGTTAAATTCTTCTACTTCTTCTAGTACTTTTCCCTTCGAATTATTACATTGTGATTTATGGACATCGCCTATTGAGAGTATTTCTGGTTTTAAGTACTATCTTGTGATCTTGGATGATTTCACTCATTATGCATGGACTTTTCCTTTACGCAAAAAATCTGATGTACACACAATCCTTCTCAATTTTCAACACTATGTTGCAACTCACTTCTTTCTCCCCATTCGGTTCATCCAATGTGATAATGGCAAAGAATTTGACAATAACCAAAATCGTAATTTCTTTCTCCACCATGGCATTCTCCTCCGTTTTTCATGCCCCTACACTTCCCCTCAAAACGGCGAAGCTGAGAGATCTCTCCGCACTATCAATGACATAATTAGAACCCTTCTTATCCAAGCTTCTATGCCCCCATGTTTTTTGGGCCGAAGCTCTCCGCACGGCCACATATCTCCTCAACATTCGTCCCTCCCAACTTAACCCACAAACTACATCATATTACTCTCTCTTTCTATGTCATCCTAATTATCCTGAACTTCGAGTATTTGGTTGTCTCTATTTTCCCAATACCTATGTCACTTCACCTCGTAAACTAGCTCCTAGATCTCTCCCGTGTGTTTTTCTAGGTTATTCTGATGAGCACAAGGGTTATAGATGTTTTGACCCAGTTTCTGGTCGTATTCATATCTCTCGTCACGTTACTTTCGTTGAACACTCTTTTCCTTTTGCCACCCATACATATCCCCATGATTCCGTCTCCACTGATCCCTCTCCCTCGACTCGTTCAGCTACACCACCTAATCCCCTACACAACCCAATATTCCATACAGAACCCCCTACGCCCGAACCTACATCTGCTGCGACGGCCGTTTCGCTCACTTCTCCTATCGCGTGCTCTACCGAGCCCTCACGGCAGCCTGCCGTGCAGCCTGCCGTCGCACCACCCTCTCCACCCACAGCACACTCTCCTGCCGCGTCGCAAACCTCATCTGATGCATCTCCCAACTCCACTGTCACGCCTCCCTCTTCAGTACCCACTTCTGAGCATGATCCGTCTCCTTCCCCACAATTACCCTCCTATGCTATTCCTATTCCAGCACCCACCAATGATCATACTATGCGTACCCGTGGCAAATCTGGTTTTCGTCTACCCTCCAAACGTCTTAATTTCTTAGCTCAACCCAACCTTTTGTCCCATCCCAAAATCCTACAAATCCGCTCTTCTCGATCCCAACTGGTTCGCTGCTATGAAATAAGAATACCATGCTTTGGTCACCAATGATACTTGGCAGCTAGTTCCTCGTCCTTCTAATTCAAACATTGTTTCTGGTAAATGGGTCTTTCGTCAAAAATTTCACTCCGATGGTACTCTCTCTCGCTACAAAGCCCGTTGGGTATGTCGTGGCTATTCTCAACAACAAGGAATTGACTATGATGAAACCTTTTCTCCTGTTGTCAAACCAAGCACAATTCGCACCGTCCTTAGCATTGCCTTTTCCTCTTCTTGGCCTATTCATCAACTCGATGTCAAAAATTTCTTTCTTCATGGTTCTCTTCAAGAAACTGTTTACTGTCAACAACCTTTAGGTTTCAAAGATCCTAGTTCACCCAATCATGTATGTCTTCTCAAAAAGTCTCTCTACGGCCTGAAGCAAGCACCTCGTGCGTGGTTTCAGCGCTTTTCTACATTCATCCGAACAATAGGATTTATTCCCTCTCTCTCCGACACATCTCTCTTTGTCTATCAATCAAATAATAACATTGCCTATCTCCTCCTTTACGTTGATGACATTATTCTCACAGCCTCCACCCAAACTTTTCTCAACTCTATCATCTCTAGTCTTCAACACGAATTCTCTATGACTGATCTAGGTATGCTTCATCATTTTTTGGGCATTCTTGTCACTCGTGATTCTTCTGGTCTTTTTCTTTTTCAACGGCAATACACTCTCGATCTTCTCTCTCGTGCTGGCATGTCGGACTGCCAACCATCCCGCACCCCCATCGACACCACTTCTAAATTTTCTTCTACCGGCGAATCCTTCTCCGATCCCACTCTATATCAAAGTCTCGCAGGAGCACTTCAATATCTCACTCTTACACATCCTGAAATTTCCTATGCTGTTCAACAAGCATGCCTTTTTATGCATGATCCACGCCTTCCTCATTATAATCTAGTCAAAAGAATTCTTCGATATCTCAAAGGAACTCTTGATCATTGTCTTCATATTAATTCTTCTTCCCCTACAACTTTGACAACATATTCCGATGCAGATTGGGCTGGATGTCTTGAGACTCGTCGGTCCACATCTGGTTACTGTGTTTTTCTTGGCAATAATTTGATTTCTTGGTCTTCTAAGCGTCAGCTAACGGTTTCTCGTTCGTCTGCTGAGGCTGAGTACCGCGCAGTTGCACATGCAGTTCCACCATTCATTGACATACGATCCAGTCTCAACGTCGTTGCGCTCGTCGATGAGACTGCGGGGGATGTTAGACTAGACAATGTTGAGTCGGTTTTGATCTGTTAAGAGTTTGTTTTAGAGTCGGTTTAAGTAATCTTGGCCGACAAGTTCTGTAACCCTATATATACTCTGTACCCCTCAAGCAATATTATTATGCAAGTCAATCAAATTTATAGATCGGGACTAATGTTCGATTGGCAAAGATGTTATCGCTGATTCAGGTTGTACTTCAATTTGAGAGTTTTCTGGATAAGATGGTGAGAGCATTATTACTAGCGTGTTCTGAAGAACTTAAGTCCCAGAGTTAGAAGTCAACCGTGCAGTGCTACTCGTTATGAGATGATTAACTATCTTGCATATTCCTGGGAGGCATTAAAAACTAAGTGAATCAGATGGTATGTTTGCTATGCAAATGTGTTTTGCGCGTGTGTAGGGTGTAGGACTGCGTTGAAGATGCCCACCTGCCGATGATCTGGTTCCTGAATCTTAATTATTGTGTGTGTGTGTGTCAAAAAAGAAGAAGAAATGAACTTGTACTCTTTTTTATCCGAATCTGGATGCTGGATGCTGAATGCTGATTAATGTTGTACTCCCCCTGTCCAAGAATAGATGTCTTAGATTTTTAAAATTTTGGATGAATCTATATACTAAATAGTACTCCCTCTGTTTCGGTTTACAAGTCCTGCACGTAGTTCTATGTCGCCAAATTAAGCAACTTAGTATGATGTATATATTACAAAAAATATATCACCGGAAACTTTAGACTTTGTATTTTCCAATGATATAATTTTTATATTATATAATTTAAATTATATAGGTCAAATTGATAACCTAGATATACGCGTAGACCTTGTAAACTGAAACGGAGGGAGTATCTAGATTTATTTAAATTTTAATAAATTTAAGCCATCTATTTTAGGACGGAGAGAGTACTTTTTTATCATGTGTTCAAGGTCACTAGCAAGAGCACAGTTAGAAGGTCGATTAATGTGCTGTAGAAAGCCCAGGTGACTGTCACTTTTGATTTTGTTGTATACCTGCTATTGCGCGGCAGTCCAGTGTGGGAGGTGACGGCGCAGACGGTTGCGAAGCATCTGGTGCAATTGACTGCCAAAGCATCTGGTGCAATCCACTGCATGCATGCCACGGTGAAAGCACGCTGTCGTACGGCCTGCCACGACGACGACGCAATTAAAGCTTGCCACCAAGTCCACGTCCACATGCGTGCGTGTGTGATATGCCGGCTTTGAACAGAGTCGATCGACGGAACGGAGAACGGATGGATTACCTGCAACATCTCCGGCCGGAAGCCACGTCACCAAAATCTTTCACAAGCCTATGAACAAGGGGCTGCTCTCGCCGCTTCATTTTTTCCACCGGATGCATATGTGTCGGCCAAAATTGGATTAAATTCGGACGAAACCAGCGTGCTGAAAACATGACTGAACCAATTTTCGACTTTCCACACAAAAAATCGTCCTGGGAATGGCGTTCTGAAAACCCGACCGAAGATGCTGTGAAGATGCCTCTTGTCGTCGCGCTTTTTTTTCCAATGCCTCCCGCCGACATCAAGGACGAAAGTGTTCTTGTGGCCGGATGGGATTTTTCTAGAGGGAGGGAGGGAGTATATTATATGAGAAGAATGTGCGCTACAATACAGTCTTGTTTTGATATCGGAGGGAGTAGTTGGTTTTATAGGCGACGGGGTGTTGTAGCTACCCAGGTAATAATAATACGTAGTAAAAAAAATGAACCGTATTACTTCCTCTGTCTTAAAATATGTCTTAGATTTACAAAATCTGGATAAACCTATATACCAAATAGTGTCTAGATTCATTTAAATTTTGACAAATGTAAGACATCTATTTTGGGATGGAGAGAGTATTTCCGATTGGCGAAACGGATGGAGGACAAGTATGTATGTTCACTTAAGTTTAGAATAAATCTACATGCTAAAACAAGTCTAGATACATTTTTTTCACAAATCTAAAACATATATTATATTTGAAACGAAGGGAGATATAGTAGCTGGCTAACGAGCGATGAACGCTGTCGCGCGGGAGCGAAAAGAAAAAGACCACCGCGTGCGCGCGTGCACACGATCGTCCAGCCTCGGATGGAGACCTCCTATCTTGTACGAAGTATGTTAAGCCCGCTAGCTTGTGGTGCTGGCCCATCTACGTACGTGTAACTTCTCCCAAAAAAAGTCACGTCCGATCACCAAACTTCTTCTCCGAGTCGCGTACAGCCGCCAATACCTCCATATCCTCCTCCTCCTCATCCACGCGCCGCCTGAGAGCAGCCAGAGCAATGGCGGCGACCCCTGACGAGATCTTGGCGGAGATCTTCATCCGCCTCCCCACCCCACGCGACGTCATCCGCGTCTCCCACGTCTGCGTCTCCTTCCACCGCGTCGTCGCCGATCGCTCCTTCCTCCGCCGCTTCCGCAAGCTCCATGCTCCGCCCCTTCTCGGCTTCCTCACCAAAACAAGTTCCGACAAGCCACTGAGCTTCCAACCCGCCATCATGCCGCACCCTTCTCCCAACAACGCAATCGCCCTTGCCGCCGACTTCTCTTTCTCCTTCCTCCCTGCCCGCCGCAACTGGGTCCTATGTGACATCCGCGACGGAAGGGTCCTCCTCGAAAGCAAGAGCACTCACGACGACAGATCCTTCTTCGCCGAGGAGACCGTGGTGTGCGACCCTTTGCACCGGCAGTACCTCCATCTTCCCCCAATCCCCGGCCACCTAGTTGCTAATTTGGTCAAGGACCCCGCCTGGATAAAGCACAAACGTTTATACGAGACATTCTTCTTGCCCCCCTGCGGCGACCAAGACGAAACTTCCTTCAGAGTGATCTGGATGACAATCTGCAACGCTAAGCTGGTCACCTTTGTCTTCTCTTCCAGCAGCAACGGACAATGGCGAGCCGGTCCATCCTGCTCGTATTCGGTGTGCCGCACGACGTGCCTCCTCTCCCGCCGCCACTACGTTAACGGTTGCTTCTACTGGTTGATAGAATGGAAGGCAAAGCTTCTTGTGCTTGACACCCTAAGGATGGAGTTCTTCAATGCCGACGCGCCGCCTGGAACCCGAGGGTTTTGTAGCGGGGATATATCCATTGTGGAGGAACCAGGGGAAGCAGAAACGTCTGGTATGTTTGTGCTCACAGGTGATCAGACATCTTACCATAAATACACCGTTAGGCGGAACAACGATGGGAGCTTTAGACAATGGGATATGGTGAAGACAATGTCACTAGATTCTACATACTTCTTCATAGGTTCAATGGGGAGGTACGCGCTCCTATATAGGTACGGAACGCTTAAACCGCTTGATGCAGGTTGCTTCTCCCTCGACACCAAGACACTCCGGCTTGAGAGGGTGTGTGCTTCAATGCCCGGCTTCTCTAGTACTGATACACACATATATAGAAACTTCCCGCCATCATTGTTGTCGACACCAACAATATCAACTGGTAAATATTCTATTGCATCCATATTATGTTTGTTAAGTCTCTGGTTTATTTCTTTATGTTTGCATGCCTTTGTATTCCTCCGTATTTTAACTTGTATACTGCAAATTACAATGGTGAACACATAATAACGATGATTGAGGTCAATATTACCAATTTCACTATGTATGTAAAGATCCCTGTAGGTTGGTTTCGTATGTATCATGCATCGTTTGTTTTATGCCTAGTATATATGTTATCTCAGCTTTGCTGAATAATTTTCACATATGCATCGGGCAGGTACTCAGGAAGGTGCTAAGCAGGCGACGCTGGATGCTGGAACTCGAGGCGTCGCTGCGAGCTGAACAATGGGTGTACCTCTGATGGTTTGGAACATCGGGACTAATGTTCGATTGGAAAAGATGCTATTGCTGATTCACGTTGTACTTCAATTTGAGGGTTTTCTGGATAAGGTCGTGAGAGCATTACTACAGTGTTCATTTTTTACTTTTTTTGTGAAGTCTGGCATGCAGTGGCGGACCCAGGATTTGGGGAAGACCAGGGCTAATTTCTAATGCCCCCAAAACTATGAAAAAAGTACTTCGGAATCCCATCCCAATAACAACATATATTAACCAAAGCACACAGAAAATGCATAACTTGAGTTTTAACACGAAACATAAGTTCGATATTTGAACAAATGGCAATAAAAAAGCATTAAAAAGTGTGTTGCCGTAATCGTACGTCACACCACACGGTTAGTCAATCAGAGAAGGTCCACCTGATTAGATTACAGGTCAGTCACATGTCTAGAGATATATACAAGCCACCACATATCTCCCAAATCCCAAATATTCGAAAAACCACCACTTTTAGAAAATTTCGCAACATGTGACCATTTTTCTATAATTGTTTTGCAATTCGCACTAATACCCAATTAAGAGTGAGTTGACAACGTTTCTGACTAGTGAGGTCCACTTGTCGGGGCCAATTTGCTCGGTTAGATCGGTCTCACCTATCAGGCTAGTTAAAAAAGACAAAGAAAATATATTAACTCAAAAAATAAGAAGAATTTGCCGTAGAGATCTTGGAAGTTCATTGGTTCAACTAAGGCAATCTGAATAAAAATGTATTTCCTTGCACACGCCTCGCTGTTTGGATTCATTGGTTCAACTAAGGCAACCTGAACAAATAATAACTTAAACCAGCTTCAGTAAATTCACACATTCAGTTCCATGCTTTTGCCGTAGAGATCTTGGAAGTAGGATCTAAAAAATCCAATTTTTTAAATCTTAGTATTACAGGAGGCAAGTAATTTTTTTGAATATAGTGAAAGCAGCCAAAATATGATTTATAGCATACTTAAAGGAACCAAATTAACTGTGCTTGCTTTGCTTCTTTTTTTTTAGAAAGAAATGATCAAGAAGGTAGTACGGCATGATACACTGGGCCAAGGCTTCAAGGCCCACCGCACTTGCATGTTGGGCTCGTGAATTTCATTTCATGGGCTTGTCGCGTTACTGCCAGTGCTAGAGTAGTCTTGAGTCTGTCTCGCACCAACCGGCGGCGCTCCGCCTCGCCGCCGCCGCCGCCGCCGCTTCGCCATGCTCCGCCTCCGAAGCTGCATCCTGTCCAATTTCCTCTCCTTTCCCGCCACCACTCGCGGCTTCTCTCTCCACCGCCTCCTCTCCGCAGCCGCGCCCGCCGCTGCCGCTGCCGTTTCCCCAGCCCCCCGATTCGCCGTCGATGAGTACCTCATCGCCACCTGCGGCCTCACCCGAACCCAGGCCCTCAAGGCTTCCGCGAAGATCTCCCACATCAAGTCCCCCTCCAAGCCTGACGCCGTCCTCACCTTCCTCGCCGGCCTCGGCCTCTCCAGCGCTGATGTCGCTGCCGTCGTCGTCAAGGACCCACGGTTCCTCTGTGCTAGCGTGGAGAGAATCCTGGCCCCTAACACCGTCGAGCTAATCGATCTTGGTCTATCACATTCTGACATTGCGCGCCTTGTCTCCCTCGTCCCCGCCTGCTTCCGCTGTAGATTCATCGTCTCCAACCTACCCTACCACCTGTCGCTCTTCGGCTCCTACGAGAATGTGCTCCAGGCGATCAACAGAAACAGGTATATTCTCTGCTTTAACCTCGAAAGGGTGGTAAAGCCCAACGTCGCGTTCCTGCAGGAGTGCGGGCTAGATGATTGTGTTATCTCCAAGTTGTTCCTCTCTTTGCCATGGTTGCTCACCACCAACGTGGAACAATTACGGACAATGGTGTCATGCGCCGAAGGTATAGGTGTGCCCCGTGACTCCGGGATGTTCAGAATCGCGTTGAATGGTGTTGCATTCCTCAGCGAGGAGAAGATCGCCGCGAAAGTGGATTACTTGAAGAGCACGTTCAGGTGGTCGGATGCTGAGGTTCGCGGTGCTATTTGTAAGGCCCCAATGCTGCTGAAGAGGTCTATGGACATGCTGCAGAGCAAGTCAGAGTTTCTTATCTCTGAGATGGGGTTGGAGCCAGCGTACATTGCTCAACGGCCGATAATCATCACTTATAGCTTGGAGGGCCGGCTTAGGCCCCGGTACTACGCTGTAAAGTTTCTTAAGGAAAATGGATTTCTCAAGCGTGACCCAGACTACTATGCAGTTGTCATGGTCACCGAGAAGGCATTCATAGAAAAATTCATATGTCCTCACAAAGAAGCGGTGCCACACCTCAGTGGATACTATGCGGCTTCTTGCAGAGGGGAAGTGCCAACTGTGTGTGGCGCAACAAAATGTTGACTCTACGCAGTAAGCTGGTAATTCATACTTCTCTGTTCTTTGTCTAACTGGATGTTGTTTGTTGGCTCTGTTAGATGCTGGTACAATCAGTTGCTAATGCCTATTGAAACTGATAATTTGATTCTGGAATCCTCACATGTAATTGTATCACTTAGTAGAGAAGAAACCATGGCTTGGTTATGAACTTGTTCATCCTCATGCCATGTTATTTAACACTTGGAAGTACGAAAGTGTGAGAACAGGTCATTCTGCATTGCATTACAATTTCTATTTTTTAATTTTTAATGCATTCCTGGTGATGTTGGCTTGTGCCTATGTCATAGGTGTGCCCTGTGACTGAAACATCTAGTTAGGCAAGAACACTTTGAATCTTATGCAATCCAGAGCTAGGCAGTAACAGATGCAAGCTGGCTTTCACTCGATGGGATCTGTTTTTCAGTGCTATAAAATATATCTTCACAACTATATAGAGCTTGTACTTCTGACCTTTGTACCAGAACTTATTAATCGAAGATATGATAATGGATGAGAGAATTATCAGCTATCTAGAATTCACTGTCCCGAGAAAATCCCTGAATCTATCTGCAAATTTAATAATTTTGTGTACATTGTGCCTTGATTCCATGGTTTATACGCTTCGTAGTCCATGTGCTTCACAGAACTTTCTTATGCTATTTAGTAGCTTATGAGATGACAACATAATTATCTTATTGCTTGTTCTCTACAAAATCCAGTGTCTTCATATAATGCTTGAGAGCTTTAGTTAGTGCCCCATTAATTCAATAGGTAATCTTGCAGTTGACATATTAAGAATCAAGAGATATGTTGTAAGCATAGTTGAGTTATCATTTACATTTCCTGGTCACAGGCCACTGTGGTTCCCTGCTATATTAGCATTCTCATTATATGTGGTTTTTTTTTGGAAAACTGTGGGTATGCACATGCACTTCCTCATGACAAGTAAACATCCCTTTGACTATGTGCTGATTTTTTTAATCTATAATTCTAACTACGCATGGAAGTTTAGGACTTTTTATTTGATTGTAGACCCTTTTCTGAACCTGGTTGGTCGCGAGTTTAGTTGTTGGAGAGGCCGCGCGAGAAATAAGCATACAAACAAGCAATAAAAATGTATAAGGAAAAAGTAGTTTTCTGTTGCTAAGTATTATCCGTGGAATCTGGTATGCTGCTGTTCTAGTATCAGCGATGTGCCTGCCAAGTGGGGCTCTCGGGAAGACACCAACGTCCATGTATTGTATGTTGTTTGATTAAATCCATAATGTTTCACCTCAGAATTTCTTACCATGCTTTTCCTGTAAGCAATGCGTTGAGTGTTGCCTGATACTAAGCCCACCTTTTGTTCCTGTTTGTTTGCAAACTCTTGTATATCTGCAATTTGAGTACACTTAATTTGAGACATTGGGCAGGCCTTGAAAACAAGGCTGAGAAGGATGTGCTGGAACAAGGCTGTGCTGCATGCTCAAGTGCAGAGTCACCCCATCAGACTAGTGCTGACGCAATTGCTGGTGGTCTGGCAGAGGATTAGAGATGCTTTTATCTCACAGTGATTGGCGCGTTTGTTGGCCGGATAAGGCAGCGAGAGCATTATGATGTTTAGTTTCCTCGAAATCATTAGGTTAACTAAGACTCTGTAAGAAGTCAAAGTGTGATCTTGTTGTACCTGATGTGCTTCCACAGCTCCAAGTGTGTGGAAATGGAGCTTGTTGCTTGTTGGGTAGTTGTAATCAAGGAGAAAGGCCAACAGGATCCCAAAAATATTCGACTCAGCTGAACTGGTTATGTACTACTCCCTCCGTTTCAAAAATATAAGATGTTTTAGTTTTGTGAAGTAAATGAATCTAGACTATTTTTAGTGTGTAGATTCAATCCAAATATGAGTGAACCTACGCACTAAAAATAGTCTAGATACATTTGATTCACAAAGTTAAAACATCTTATATTTTGAAACAGAGGGAGTAGTTAACATGCTGGAAGTTCCCCGAAAGGTTGAATCTGCAGAAAGAGAAAAGTCTGTTGGTTTTCATTCTTGCAGTGGAACTGGGCACTGAGCATGTTCCTCTTAACAAAAAAATATCTGTCCTGGAGGCACATGTATGTCTGCGTGCTGAAGTGAACCACATTGCGGTTTACTTGTTTGTTCTGTAAGCAATTTGTTGGTTAAAAATTTCTATTGGTCAATCTGTGTGTATGGGAAGTGTGTCCAGCCTAAGAACAGATTATATCCTACCTATATTTGTTTTGGAACCATCTGTTATACAATACAACTTAGGTACAGTAAAATATGGGGGACTGTAAACAAGCATACGAGAGAGAATCTGTAGCACGAGTAGCATTTTTCTGTTAGCTACCTTGTTTAGAAAGTTTATGTGACATATCTTGTTCGCTTTCCCTTAACAATGTTTATAAGTAGCCTTTGTCGACAGAAGGCGGTGGTAAACGAAAAAAAGGCAGCATGACACTTTCGTCTGCTGCTGCCAACATCATCGGTGCTTCTTGACATTGGCAGGTTTGCACCTCAACATTGCTGCCATCATCTTCAGTAGCTCTGCCATGATCTTTCCATCAGACTCAGCTACCACATCATCTCATCAACTCAAATGTTACTTTTAGGTGCCGTTGTAATTCTCAGCTAACTGGAATTTTTTCCAGTTCATGCTGCTCTTTCTCAAATGGTTGTTCAGCTATTCAAGCCTGCCTTTGTAAAATGTTGCTATGCAATAAAATTCCTCAATAAAAAAAACAAATTCTCAAAAAAAAAAAAAAAAAAAACTGAAGCCCTGCGACATGAAGATGCCTTTTGTTTCGTGACTCATAAGTTATTTTAGGATCCATTTCCCTATGTATTCCACTTGTATTGCAAATCACAACATCAAAACTGACAAAAAGGAGAGCAGATGCTGTTATGCATCTCAGATTGTGTTGTGGTCAAAATACCGATGTGACTATGGTGAGAACAGTTATGGCAGACTGATTTTCCATGTACTGCATGTGGCTTCTTTTAGGTCCTAATAGTACAGCATATCGGCTAGTCTGCTTCATCTCATGCATATCTACTTCATGCAATTTACCAAGTGAGATCCCCAATTGTAATACATATGGTATGTCCCCCTTTGGCTCACAAGCTACTGAATATCTAATAATTATTATATACTGTGCAGGTGCTCAGGGAGGTGCTGAAACAAGGGCGTAGAGTTGCTGCAAGCTGAAGAGCCCATAGATGCAGAGGCTGGAGATCGGGCCGGCGTGTCGAGAACGGGAGATGGCAGTAATTGAGGCTGTGCTGCTCCTCAAGATTTATTTTTTTGCTCTGTTTGTCTGCAGTGAGGTGGTCATCTGGACCTAACCTGGAACTAATCTCATGTTCCTTGAGCTGACAATGATGGGTGAGTATGTCTGCTGGATAAGGTGGCAAGAATATTGGCGATGTTCAGTTTCTACACAATCACTAAGTTAGTTAGTAAGACACTTTGAAAGAAGCAGAGCGAAATTGTGATCTTGTCATATACGGAGTAATATGTATGCACATCGCTATAGCCGCTGTTGCTACAAGCATGTGGAATGGAACTAGTGTAGTATTTGGATACCAGGAAGGGACCTCTGTAGTTGTAGATTACTTTGGTTTCATACGGAAACAAGTCGATTCTAGGTAGTAGCATGTTGTGCAAAAATTCCATGGCCGTCTGTTCGAGTCTGGCACCACAGGATTGCACTGCCCTTTTCTCCTTTAGTTGGGGTTTCTGTTGATCTCTGTGTTTGTACTGTATTGCTTTCCTTAACAATCAACTGATTGAAATGTGTGAGTGTAATGCATGACATGTCGCCCACTTCACATTGGTTCTCCATACGATATACAGTGGACCTGAATCATGGACAAAATTTTGCCTATTCTGACATCTACTCCCTCTGTTTCAAAATATAAGATGTTTTAGCTTTGTGAAACAAATGTATTTAGACTACTTTTAGTATATAGGTTCACTCATGTTTGAAATGAATCTACACACTAAAACAAGTCTAGATACATTCTCTTCACAAACCTAAAACATCTTATATTTTAAAATGGAGGGAGTACACCAGAACAGTAATTCAAGGTTAGATTGTTTAGCAGTAACATTCATTGATGAACCTTGTTTAAAATATAAGATGTTTTACAATGGTCAGAATAGCGCTGGCATGAATGCTGGGGGTCAGGCTGATGCATTGATGATTAGAGATGGAGCTGAGGCTGCACACAACTCTCACAAGTGACAGTTGACCCTAATATGGTCACCCAGAAGGGTAGAAACTTGGAGTGTTAATCTTGTATGCCTTGATCTGACCATGATTCACGCATTTGTTTGTCGGATAAGGTAGCGAGAGTATTGTTTGTCGGATAAGGTAGCGAGAGTATCATGATGTTTAGTTTCCTCAGAATCATTAGGATAACTAAGACTCTGGAAGAAGTTGAAGCAAGTGTTATTGGCGCATTTATTTCTCACATGGTTACTTCTTGTTCTGTTCAGCATGACATTACTGATAATTAATTTCTCATGACATTGCTGATAATCAATTTCCTACATGTGCCTGCTGTCTCTTGGCAATGATTTTTTATGGACTCCACAACAAGAGAACAATGTTCTTTGCGAGGAGAAGCCACTAGCAGACTATCCTCATGTGAAACTAGTGATTACTATAATTAACTTGTGATAATATGATCCACCATTTCCCACAAGAACTATAACTGTACAAAGGCCTCTGGGAAAGTATATCCTTACACCATATTCTTCTGCTTCATCTATACATGTGCACCCCCCAGGAAATGTGTTATCATTACACACACTTCCCATTTGCTTACAACTTTACAAGACACCTTGGCATGCCTTCTGGCGAGATGGCCCATTATGTGCTGCAGCTTAACATGAGACCGATGCATCTGCACATTCTTCGGATCTAATCTAACAGCCTGTATCTGTTGCTGCTGGCCCGGGGTTTTGATTAGTCTGTATTGCAACATTATGCGTCATGTTGGGATGTCATCTGCTGTTGAACCGTCATCATCGGTCTCTTCGGAATCCAAGTTTTGGTTCATCACAAACCTCAGACTGTCGCCCTCTTCGAGCTCCCACTGCTTTCTGAGTTCATCAATGGCTCTTGATGCAGAGCTAGCTACAGCGTAATTGGAATCTTGAGCCAATCTCTGCAATATATTAAAACAACGGTTAATCCTTACTTAAAGAAAGGCAATCTCCTCACAACCTTACTTTCCCAAGTAACAATACCTACAGCTTATGTAACGATCCAAAACATACTATTTAGTATCTATGTATAATTTCCCACTAACATGTTGGTATGAAAATTGATCCATAGTCAAAGTTGCATGTTGTGTCATGACCAAAACATTATACATTTATGATTTGAGGCAGTAAGAGGCGGTTACGAGTGGAGTAACACAGTTGCGGAATTTTCACCCTAATCACCCGCTTTCCACATAGAAGAAATTCAGATATGAAGTACTCAGCAGTTCTATATATGGTCCTCTCTTTTGGAAATATATGAGGTTTATGTTAACCTGTAATGCGCCCATCCCAGCATTCCCTAGGGTCCACATGGACGGAGCTGCAGCCAATGCATTAGCCAAAGCTTTCCTACAAGGAGTAGAAATATATAAATGGTCACTAAAAATGGAAGACAGTAGCACCAAAGAAGTATAGAAACACAATAGTTGCCAATTTGCCATAAGGAAATTTGGATGTGTGATCTATTAATCTAGGGGTAACAGGGTAGCTAATAGATGAACATCCTATTTCTATTTATCAAAAACACAAACCCTATTTATTTGTATGAAAACAAACAAGTCATCCCCTTTTCTTCATCTCTTAGCAGAAAATTAATTTAGCTACGAGAAAGGAAAATGCAGTGAAATTGAGTCACAAATGCTGCTATGCACCTGGTGTTAACATCTGGAGAGCTTGAACATTCAGCTATCAAGGAAACACTCTTTTTCCCATCCATGGCATCCAGGTCAATAAGAGCCGCCACTAATAATTCAAGCTTCGTAGACAGAAAAGAGAGGATTGGAAAATTAATATAGCAAGGTCATCGTATATAGGTAAGTTTGAACATGGCTCACCTCATCAGGATCTGTGTAGTCGATACCATCAGCCTTGGACAAAGCAGATGCCATACTAAAGTATGCATCCTGTGAAAAATAGTAAAATAAAATTAGCAAAGCAACATGTGGTGCGAAAACATTAATGTAGATACAACCTCTATGGCAGCAATTTGATCAGTAGAAACTTCATGAGGGAACAGCTCAAGAGTTATCCCATTTTTCTCCAATGTGATGAACCTTGTTGAATCAGTAGGAGAAAATGTACCATGGGTTGGAAGCCTGCGAGTAAACTTGTAGTTTAATTCAGACTGATCCACAGTGAATATGCAACAGGAAAAGGGTAACACCAATTTGCTTTGTGGAACTTCACATTTGGAATTCATATGGAAAACTTACTGATCTTGTAATTTCTTTGCCATCATGTCATGGATATCCCGAACAAACTGCATTAAATATTAGAATGTTGCATGCCACTATAAGAATTCACAATCAGGATGTAATTTAGTAATTGATGCATGATAGTTGGCAAGTAAGGATCAAAATTGATTAAACTAGCTAGTATAATCTAGATATAAACTTTAAGTGATTTTGTAACACAACAAATGTCAAATGCTTTCATCATGGAGATTATTCATTGTGATGACATGTAGAATAGATGTATATGTGGACGTGGACTACCAGGCATCCTATATACTAATATGTCCAAGTGCAAGGTATAAACAGCGAGGTTCTTGGCTAGCTACTGATAGCTACGTGCAGGATTATCTATTTTCCTTTAAGCCAAGGAAAGTATGCCGGGGTATTTTCGTAGAGCAGGCAGGTCAATGTTCCATCATTAAAGCAGGCTCGTAACATTATGCACTCAAAATATCCTGCCGTGATGGATAGCGCATTGTAAGATAATGTTAGAGTGCCATAATAATTGATTAAAATCAACAAGTTTGCATACAGACAGGGAAATAAGTACACAGCCTATTTGCAAAACTGAAGGTAATTGATTCAGTATTTTTTATTCTATATGGTTGTCCTGAAAACAGGCTTTGCATATAACTACCAGTTGCCAATTATAATTTATTTAACTTGTAACTGTGTCACATGTCAAATTGGATGATGCATTAGATAATTGTGTTTTTCAAGTATACTGTCATTAGTACAACTAATAATGACTAATGAGAAAAATAAGAAGTGCAAGGAAGTTTAATTCTCACTAATGGATTGCCAGATTATTTCAGATATTACACATCTGTGTGATTAAACACACAGAATTTGAAGAAAAAAAAGCTATATGAACAACTAGTAAAGCTACCTTTAAAGCCATGAAAGCGTCCTCCATGGCACGTCGTCGAACAACCATGTCAGCTCGTCGCAGATCTGCCTGGGTTGCAAACAACTGCTGTATTAGATCAGCATGAAACCATGGATTGAACAGTAACATACAAATAACACGTTACCATGGTTTTTAAAACGGATGCTCCAATAACATACATATGCTTGCAACTTCCATAACAGTATGAGTGAGAACTATAAATTACTTAAATCTTTCGATTACTTCCTACAAACCAAAGTGAAGAACTTGTATAGACCTCTAAAGCACCATCACTCCAATGTTGATCTGCTGCTTTCTTCAAGTCAGACTGAGCCCGCTCCTTAAGTATCTGATTATGTATACAGATGTCAGATTACAGTATTAGAAGTATAATCAAACCAATAGTACAGAAACGGCATATGAAGTATTCGATATATAGTTAACATAACAAATACATACTCTAGCAAAATTGGTCAGGTGGGCTGCCCGCTCCTTCACACTGTTGTCAATCTTTTGGGTGTCCTTCCTTGCACGAGCTTTCAGGCAATCATACATTTAGATGAGAAATTAAATCATATGGAAGAAAAATCCAAGAGCTTGTTATGTGAAAGAGCATGTACCATCAAGCTTGAGAAACCCTAACCCTAACACAGCAACATCCTGAGATGCACGTTTGTTCAACCTTGTGATGCCACTAAGATTGAAAGGCTGTCAGATATCAGAATAGCAATACGACAACAAATTTTGTTTTTACTAAGGAAAGCAATTTCTTAAGAAATATCAATAATTATGCACAGTGGTACCGTGAAAGCAAAATAATATCACTTTGAGCTCTTTCATTCACAAACTTCGCATCATTGTAGACAAACTCGCAAGCTTTAGACAGCCCTTTGCTCGAATACAGTGGTTTTTTCTGTCCTGCAACTTGATTATCTGAAAATTGTGATTTTCCTCTTCGACGCTCTTCAAAATCCCTGCAAAAGAAGCATCAGAATAAAACTAAGAATAATGAATAGTCCATATCCACTTAATGATCATGTGCAGCTTAGCAGGCTTGTGGAATCCTGGTATAGCACTTCCATTTATGTTGGAAGAAATCAGATATGTATGAAAAGATCACTGGCCCAGTAGGTGTCGTCCAAAAGTTACCTCTAAGGACCGTTGTCATTTTTAGGACTTCTGGACTATAGTTTCGTTGCTATTACGGGGACCATAGGAACGACATTGAATATTTGAACCTTTGCTGGAGAAGGGAACCGTCACATTGGTTTTCCCATGTCTATCATTTGGACAGAACCTGACAACTAAATGATATGCATTTATCTATTTCCTAACCTCTACCTTTTGGGGTATAAAATTCAATGCCACGTAATGTAGTCCTTTCAGCCAGTTTGAAATTCTGATCTTTCAACACCTGTTCACAACAAAACAAATGAATCTGCTTAATGAGGGCATACCTGAGATTGTTTGTTATAGCAAATTTACAGTTTCCATGCATATGGCTTGCCAAATCTCTTGTACGGTAGCATCTAGTGCGGTGCTCTATAATGACCAGTACGAGTGCCATGTAAGCTGAAATGACTACATTGTGCGACATTGAATTGTATACCTCAAAAGGTAGAGGTTAGAAAATGGATGAATGGATATCATTTAGTTGCCAGGTTCTGTCCAAATGATAGAGATGATAAAACCAATGTGAAATCCAACGGTTCCTTTCTCCAACAAGGTCAGGAAGTTCAGTGTCATGCTTACGGTTCTTGTAATAGCTGTGAAACTAAAGTCGTTCAAAAAAAAGCTGTGAAACTAAAGAGTGCATAAGTCCGGAAAATGGCAGCAATACTTACTGGTTACTTTTGGACGACACCTACTAGCCGATGAGCTTTTCATTCATTTAATTTAATGTAAAATTGCGTGCACAATTATGTAAAAAATGACTTGTATCATTTGCACACCTACTAGTTCCTTTTCATTCATACAGCTCAACATTTTTGCTAGGCTACTCAGCAGACAAACAGCACTATTTATCATTTGGACAAGCCCAATTTGCTCTTTTCTTTTAGCGAGTATCTCCTTTGCTCTTGGAGTTCATACCAAATGTCAAGGATTGAGATTAATTCAACTCCTCTAGGTCGTCCAATGATCCGAGACAATAAGACCTAGACACAATCCCTTCAGATGGGTATTGAAACTAAACAAAAACCACCACATATCTAAGGGTATCATTTCTACTCCTTGCCTATCTAAATAAGCCCTCAGGCAAAAGGCTTTAGGCTTTCCTGCTAATGGCAATGCTATCATCTACAAAAGTAGGAAGTACGAGGATGACAGATCATCGTGCCAATTACCTCACGGCAACCGAACGTTGGGGATTCGACGACCCTGGTACATCAACACCTGATGCCTGATCTGAGGTATCTGTAGAGGTGTGCTCATCAACAATGCAGCACTTGATTGGCTTCTGAACCTTGCCAGATGGCAGGGCTTTACTAAAGTATACTTGGACGGACCTGCGGACAGAAGTAAAGCATTTTTTGATTGCTCAAAACCAAAAGATATAAAAAGACTGGAAGAAATTGCACACAAAATACGAGTGCTTGATCGATCTCAGGAAATCCACTGAAGCACCAATTCTAAAATAAAGGCATGAATGAACTGAAACGGGAAAACCAATCTCATGAGCTAGGAAATGGTACCGATGAATTAATAAGAATGACCAAGGCAAGTGGTGATCATCAATCAATATTAATTATTTAAGCTACGTTGGATGAAGGGAAGATTCAGCTAGCTACTACATGAGCGACAGCACCAAAATCTTTGTTCATTGGTGACATGAGAAAGGTACATGGCAAAGAAAAAAAAAGAGGAACAGCCAATTTCCACATGGAATCCTTTTGACGGATATCGATCAGAAGGATCTTCTAAAGGAACAGATAATCGTACAAGGATCATTCGCAAGAAACAAAAGGTAGTACGAAGGACGTAAAAAGAGCTCAGCTGGAGTAGAAATTTACCTGGCCGCAGCCTCGCTGTTCCGGCGGCCGTATCTCCTCGTGCGACGGAAGGCGAAGAGGAGGTACGAAGCGCGGGGCCGGGAGAAGGCGACCGGCGGTGGACCGGCGGCGCAACACGCGGTCGGCAGCGGCATTTCGCCTGTGTTGGGGAGCCACGGTGGTTGTTTTGTCTCCTCTTATCACCTCCTTCGGGAGCCGTCCGTTCCTTATCCCAACTCGGGGCCACGCGCGCGCCCCACGAACTGGTGGAGTGCAATCAAGCTTTTAGTTAACGTTATTATTACAGACGTTTTAGTTATCCGATTGGGGTTTTCTCCTAGGGGTACCAAGAAATTTGAAAAAACAAATTTTAAGTTTGAGTTTCAGAGATTGTTTTTAATTTCGATAACCGATTGGCACTCCGAGGAATATTCAATAAATCTTATTTGGGCCATGCTAAATTCAAGAAATCTGAGGTTTTAGTTATCTGATTGGGTTTTTCTCCTAGGGTACCAAGAAATCCTGAGCGTTTGCCGGAGAAATTTGAAAAGCAAAATTTAAGTTTGAGTTTTAGAGATTGTTTTTAATTTCGATAATCGATTGGCAGCTCCGAGGAATACATGACAAATGTGTACGATTTAATTTTTTTGGTAAATCTTTTTTTAAGGGTAAGAAATAATATATTGAGCAGCAAGCCGCCTCATTAAAAACCTTCCAGTCCCCTCAGGGACCCTGATAAGGAAAAGAGTACGTAAAAAACTTGCTGCTCCCAGTTTACATAGTGTTCTTACAATCTAGCATGACCAGGTCCAGAACACACTCCGGAACCAAATCACGAGATAGCCCAGAGAGCCCTGATCTACCAACCTGAGCTAATACATGTGCAGCGCCATTACACACATGATCGACCTTTACGATCTTAATATCTTGGTAAATCTTCAGAAGCTCCCGGGCCTCCAAAATCGCCGTTCAGCTGGCAGACTGTTCTTGCGTCTCGCTGTTGATAGCCCGGACAACACGAAGGCAGTCAAACTCTAGGGTAGCAGGCCAGCGCCGAAGAGCAATCAAATGTCGAAGCCCCTCAAGACATGCGAGGACCTCGACTTCCTCAGAATTGCCACAAAACGGAATGAATTTCCACTCAGCGAGGATAGGACGGCCTTGGTATAAGTATACCAACTCCTGCATTCTTCGATGTAGAATCCCAGCCAGCATCAACATTCATCTTAACAGTGTCTATATTAGGGGGGCGACCAAGACACAACACTACCAATAGCCTCTTCACCAGTATGAGTATGATGGTAACTTACCAAGTAAGGAACAGAAGAGGAGATCGATGCGTTTCCATCACCATGCACGACATTGTTGCGGTGATGCCAGGCGCGCCATAGCATAAAAATGATCCGAGGCCTCTGATCCAGCGTTGCATTACCAGGTAAATCTTATTTTGACCATACTGAATTCAAAAATCTCGGTTTTTTTAGCCCGATAAGCCCATTATCATGCTCAGGAAATTTGTTTACCAGGTGGTAACTGGATTTACCGACCGTTGACCAAAACCTAGAGTATAATACAATAGAAAGATCAATCCCTACAATGAGTGGACAATTCCTCTATGTGTTACAACAACAATAATGATATCCTTCCGGTCCTCCCCGTTAGGGGGGTGTACTTCGCCTCCATCCTTTGGTTAGTCCTAGGGGCAGCGATAAATCTTGGACGTTTACCGGACAAATTTGAATAACAAATTTGAGCTTGAATTTTGGAGATTGTTTGTAATTTTAGTAATCGATCAGTACGAAGGAATACAGAAAAATGTGTAAAATTTATAATCTCCGCCCATTACCTTGTGCGCTCGGGAAACTTGTTTACTGGGTGGTAACTAGATTTACCGATAGGTAACCAAAAGCTATAGAACAATACACCGGAAAGATCAATCCCTACAACTTGGTAAGTTTCCTAATGTTGTGTTTGGTTGCATAGAATTGAGGCATGGAATTGAATTGGAACAAAATTCCAAATCTAAGATGGAAATGAATTGGCTTCTAATTCAATTCTGTTGTTTGGATGTGTTTGGAAATTGCGGTTGGAATCAAAGGATGTAACCAATTCCAAATCCTGTTTGGATGTGCAAACCATGGAATTTGAAGTTTTGTTGAATTTGGACAATTTAAATTTGTGTATATGTATAAAAAAATAGCATGTGTATATTATAATATATATATATTATTTTCCACACATAGTAAAACATTAAATAATAACATAATGTAATTAGCAAAAAAACGGAGAAATAGACACACAAATAAATAGAGAAATATTACCAAAAAACAGAGAAATAGACAGAGCAAGTTTGGGCGGGGCGAGCGGCAGGCCGGTAGCCCCATTCCCCAACCCCTGTTCGATCTAGGCGGGAAGGTCACGAGCGGAGGGCGGTGGGCGGGCGGGGAGGTCGCGGGCGGAGCTAGGCCGGGGAGGTAGTGGGCGGAGGGCGCAGCTTTGGTGGGAAGGTCGCGGGCAGAGGGTGGATATGGAGGTAGCGGGCGGAGGACGGGCAGGGAGGTCACGGGCGGAGCTGGGCCGAGGAGGTAGCGGGCGGGGAGGTAGCAAGCGAAGGTCGGAGCTTGGTCGGGGAGGTCGCGGCGGAGGACGGAGCTCGGGCGGGGAGGTCGCGGGCGGAGGTGGGCCGGGGAGGTCACGAGCGAAGGGCGGGCGGGGAGGTCGCGGCGTGCTCAACGAGGGACGGAGCAGGGGCGGGCGCGAGCGAGCGAGGATGAAGCGGTATGCGCGGGCTCTCGCATTTCTGAGCCTTTGCGAGCTCCCACCTTCGGAATCTTTTCGAGCGAAACGGTACGCGCACGCTGGGTGGCTCGGAATTGGACTCCGGTTTTGTCGTAGGAATGGCCACGGCAGATGCTGCAATCGGCAGCGAGTAGTAGAACGAGGGGCAAGGGAGGCCAGCCATCTGCGGTGCGAGATGAGGCGAGACGGGGTTTTACCCAGTTCGGCCCGAGGGTAAAGACCTACTCTGCTAGATTGTATTATGGATGTGTTTACAATGGGCGAACTTCGGCGACTAGGCGGCGAGTTGCTTGGTGTATGAGGGCGTGTCTCTACTACCCCATAGGAGGTTTATATAAGCTCACCTCCCTAGGGTTTACATATCTCAACCGATTGATTCTGACTTTGTGTCGTTTAACCTAGACCGGTGGGCCTATCTACTACTTTGGGCCTTCAACTTCGATCGCTGATATCTTGATGGGCTTTGATCCACTCGGCTGCGAGCCCGCTCATGACCCTCCCGATCGGAAGCGTCCCGTGAGTATACCCGATGGCGTATCCCCATCGATAGTCCCCGAGGCCGTCGTTGATTAGCGTGAGTGGGCTGGCGCGATCGAGTATCTGACTTCAAGTTGGCATCGATCGAATCGTCGGCGGGCTCTGTATAAAGGAAAAAATCCGGTGACGAGTCGGCGTCTTGGGCGAAGTCGAGCCAGCGAGACGCGGTCTCGGCGGTGACTTAACGAGCGAGTGGCTGGAGTTGGACCGTCAGCGTGGTCAAACTAGCCGTTAAGGTAACTCAACGGTAACCACGGCGTAATCATCGCGATAGCGGCTCCACGATTTGGCGGGCAACTCACGCTATATAAGAGGAATGGTAGGCTATCGCAGCCAACGCCCACCATTTCTTCCGAGTCGCGCATCTCCCTTTCTTTGCTCGCGATCCAATCGACCAAATCTTTCGATCCCCAACCAACCTCTTGACCATGGCCTCTCCACCGAACCAGGGCGATCCAAATGCACAAGGCGCGGTAGCCTCGTTCAAGAGGCGGAATCTGAGCATGTTGGCGTATCCCAGCGGAGACACGACCCCAAACCCGCGAGAGAGTTTGTTTGCTTCACCATCATCTCGGCGGGGTTAGGGTTTCCATCTCTGTTCTTCGAGCGTTTTGCGCCTACGGGATCCAGCCCTCGATTTGGGTCCCCGGCATCGAGCAGCTCGCCATCTTCGTGGCGTTCTGAGTGCTACTTGCCGGCCCTACTTTCCCTTGTGGCAAGATCTGTTCCATGGACGGATCACCGCGAAGAGCGGCCCAATGCTAGCCGCGGCTGACATTCCAACTCAAATCCAAAGCTTCCTTCTTCGACCGATCTTGCCGGCCAAAGCGGCGCGTTGGAAAAAGTCATGGTTCTACGTGACCGAGGCGACTCCGGAGGGCGCGGCGATCCCGGTACTCGGCCAACCGCTCGAAACCACGCCATCTTGGTCGGCAAGCTTCCGGCGACCGGCGGATGGTCGTCGATGAGATGCTCCAGATCATCCGTGGTGCGAAGAAGAAGGGCTCCAAACAATAAACTTGTACAATTGTTGGCTTGGCGGCTCGTCCGCCGCCTAACGCGATCATTACATGTACCGATTACGGTAGGGGAGACTCGACGAAAGCCTCGGCAGTGGAAGGCGGAGGACTACCTCTCGGCGTTGAAGAAGATCACCCGAGATATCTGCGGATCGGGCGGGGTCCCCTACACCGTGAGCGTCCGGCTCGACGGTAATTTCTTTGTCTTGTTCGCGATCGCGGTATGCGATGCGGTAATTCTAACTCCGTTTCGTATTCATCGTAGCTGTTCCAAGTGGTGGAAGGATGGCTCCCACCGCCCGACGACGAGAGGGGCCATCTGCCGGGATAGCGAATCGCCACCCGCCAGGGCAACAAGGACGACAAGGATGAATCGAAGAGGAGATCGCCCTGGCGAAAGACCATGGGCAACGTCGGTGAAAATCGAAGCGGCGAGCCTCGGCGCCACGGCGACGACGAGCTCCACAGGGCGACCTCGCGCCAGCTCCTTCGAAGAAGAAGAAGAAGGAGAAGGAGGCGAGGCCCCAGGAGGAAAAAGCGGCGAAGATGGCCTCGCCCGCGACTCAACGAGCAGTTCGATGCTCACAGCTCGGTGGTGAAAGCGCGCCCGGCGACAACCGCTTAGAAGCGCCATCTCCGGAAGTGCCGCTGGCCTCAATGCCTCCGCCATTCGGCGCCGGTCTGGGTTAGGGAAGGCTCGGCCGAGGCGACTTCGCCGCAAGGAGGTCGAACGTGGCGGTCTCGCCCGCAAGGAAGCTCCGCCGTGGCGGCTCCAATTGCGAGGCCCCGAAAGCGTCCCAGGCGCCACCGCGACCTCGACAACGAAGAAGCCGTCCGTGTCTTGGGCCCACGACGCCCGGCGGGGCTTAGTCGCCGGTGGGCCCAACTGGAAAAACCGGCCTTTGTGCGGGCTGCGTTTCATTCGATCGCCAAGTGAGTGCATTCGGCCTTCTCTATTTTCTATAAGTACTTGATTGTATTTTATTGATTTGATCGATATGCGACCGGAGTGAAAAGATGGGCCACCGTGGGTAAAGGTACCCTCGCGCGAAGCGAGGAGGATCCTTCCCGCAAGAGGAAAGTGGGCGGTCGCCGTCTCGTGAAAGCGCAAAGAAGGCCAAGGCGGCGTCGCCGTTCTTGTCTCACGGCGACGCAGCGGTCGCCGCCGGGCCGCGATGGAAGCAACCGCGTCTACGAAGGATGGCGTTTCCTTGCCTGAACCGGAGGCGACCTCCTTTGGGCGGGTGCCTCGATCGCCACCTTCCCGTAACCAGGCGGCCACGCAGCAAGCGGGTGCCCCGAGCCTCGCTCCAGGGACCGCCGACGCCGAAGTCGACCAACGTCGCGGGCACACGCCGGCGCTGCTTGCATCTGTCGATGCAATACAACTCCATGGCATGCTTGGCGCAGCCATCCAGGTACCTCCAGTCCCCGAGGATCAGGTCGGTGCTTAGTAGCGGCTTGATCCTTATAGTTTCTCGTTTTGTACTTTCGCATCTAGTCCCCGAGTGCGCACGCGCTAAATTTTAGCGGGTGGGCACTGAGTAATTTTCATGATCGCCAGTCCCCGAGTGCGTACTCGCTAAATTTTAGCGGGTGGGCACTGAGTAATTTTCGTGTTTACTGACTTTAATGATGTGCAGGGTCTGCAGCTGGAATCGGCGGAGCGATTGGCTCTGCAGCGTCTTGAGAAGGAGCCACTATCCAAGAAGAAAACAAGGAGCTTGTTGCTGCTTGTGAGGTGGCTCATGGGAGCTTGTCCTGCTGGTGAGTTGGTGGCATTGCGATCTGCGTTAAGTCTTTGAGCGAGGGTCGCCGACCTCGGCCGACTGCGGGAGGCAAAGAAGAAGCAAGCTCGGCGAGCAGGCGAGCTAAGTCCGCCATTGCGGCGGAGGAAGACCGCAAGGTGTCGGAATCCCTCATTGTTGGGCTTCAGGACGATCATACGTCGCTTCAGAGCTTCATCACGGGACTCGCCCGCCCGTTGCTTGGTGAGTCCGTCTTCCCTTCCTTTTAGTTGTATTGTCTGTGGTTTCCGTGGTGCTCATAACTGTCTCCTTCTCGCAGGTCGTGTTATTGGTAGCCAAGAAGAAGCGAGCTCTCTTGAGAGGGAGTGCGTAAGCATGCTTGTCGACTTCGGCTTTGTCGGCGGCGTGCATCGCGCCTACCTTCAAGAGATGTCGCCCACGGAGGTTATTCGATGACCTCGTTGAGGTGTGGGAGTATTTGGAGAAGGCACCTGTCGTAGAGTTCATGATGCGGTCGGCGTTTGGCGTGGGCGTCGGCGAGCCTTGGACTCGCCCACTTCCCGAGGATTTCGACCTCGGCGATGTGACAGTGGGTATCCTTCGTCGACCGGCGGTGGATCTGTCGAGGTTCTCAAGTTGCGAGCGTGCGCGCGTACTCGAGGCGTGCGGCGATGGGCGACCTCCTCCCTACCGAGAAGCGGTCGTCGCGAACGACCCGAGCGCCGCATCGTGACTTCAAGGTTGAGCAACCTTTCCGCTCGGCGATGGCGGGTGGTGACAGCGTATCCGTCAAATCCGTACACGCGTTCATCCGTGGCGCCGGGATTACGGCGGCGTCGTCATCGGCTGCGAATAGGATAGTTTGCCTAGATGTGTTAGCAGCAGTTCTGCCATGCGGGCATAATTTGTAATATAAGACAATGCGATATGCGATTGAATGGAACGTTGTGTTCACTTTGCTTATTTGTTTGTGTGTTTTGGATTGATTTTGGATGAGTCCCCGAGCGCGTCCGCCCTTTTGTGGGGTTCACCTCGTATATGATGTTTGTTGTTATCATGTGTTTTGTTAGTTTAGTCGACTCTTGAGCTCGGAGAGCCGATCATAAGCGACTCCTTGAGTGCTCTGTACTTTACCGTTTTCCCGTCTGTGACGGGGTCGGGTGGCGAGTCCCGGCGTGGTACTTGGTAGTTCGGCGCACTCGAGGGTGGTTGAGGGCCAGCGTTGGTGTGGCGTCACTCCTGCCCGGAGGGTCGATCGCGTGATCTGGTATGCTCTCTTACTTGGCGTTTTCACGACCGATCGCGATTTACGGTATTGATCCCGGCGTGGTACTTAGCCGTTCAGTCGCTATCCGAGGATGCGGAGGACCGAGGTCGCCGTGAAGAAGCGAGGCGATTGTCTTGGTTCGTAAAACCGGTCGAGCTAAGCGACTCAATGGGGCTCGGTTTGGCGTTTTACATGGACGACGCAAGACCTGAAATGACTCGATGCTCTTACATCGCACTACTTAGCCGTGCAGTCGCTGTACCAAAGGTTGACTTCGCATTTTAGCATGACGATGTTTATTACGAAGTGCGAGTGGCACAAGGCATGGAGAGTAGGCAATTTGCGATAACCGTTTCTTTTATTTCATAGCGGTAGAGAGTACATGTGTGGGGTTCTAGGAGTAGAACTTCGGAGGAGATTTACATTCCATGGTCGCAGCGTCGAGTTCGCCGTCTCGCGGACGTCGATGAGGTAGTAGGCGTCGTTGCGGTCTGGCGCCCGATAGCGACGGGCCTTCCCACGGAGGAGAGCTTGTGCGTGCCCTTCTTGTCTGGATGAGGCGTAACACCGGTCGCCTTCTGGAAGGTGAGTTTTCACCCGTCGGGCGTGGTAGCCGCGAGCCCTTTGCGATAAATGGCGATGATCGGGCGAGGTCGCGTGCTTCGTCGAGTTGGTCGAGCCCATCTTGGCGGGCCAGCTCGTTTGACCTCCGTATAGTGGGCGACCAGCGAGTCGTGTTCGGTCGGTGGGCATGACGCTTCGGCAGTAGACCATGAAGAAGGAGTGAATCCGTCGACACATTGACCGAAGTGCGGATTCCCGGATGACGGAGGTAGCTCTTGACCCGGCATCGGTGTGCGCTCAAGTGGTGCTTGGAGTCGCGACTTCAAGCCGTGGAGGATGCTTTGGTTGGCTCGTTCCGCTGGCCGTTGGACTCGGGTGTCGACGCGAGGTCGAGCGGATGTGGTGCTCTTCGCAGTCGGCCATTGCTCCCTTGGCGAAGTTTGTGCCGTTGTCCGTGATGATCTTGTTGGGGAACCCGTAGCGGTATATGAGCTCGCGTAGGAACTTAGTGGCGGTCTTCCGTCGCATTTCGGACTGGCTTGGCCTCCACCACTTCGTGAATTTGTCGACGGCGACGAGCAAGTGGGTGTAGCCGGAGGGGCCTTCTTGAAGGGCCTACCATGTCCATGCCCCACAACGAATGGCCAGGTGATGGGGATTGTTTTGAGCGCCAAACTTGGTACGTGCGTCTGGTTGGCATACTTCTGGCACCCGGCGCATCGCTGGACGATATCGACGGCGTCGGCGTGTGCGGTGGGCCAGTAGAAGCCGTGTCGCATAGCCTTGGCGACCAGGGATGGCGGCGTGGTGGCCGCGATCGCTGAGTGGATGTCGTGGAGGATTTTGCGTCCTTCAGTCGGTTGGACGCAACGTTGGAAGACGCCGGTGACGCTGCGCTTGTGTAGCTCGCCGTCGATGATGGTGTAGGACTTGCATCGGCGAGCAATCATTCGAGCGTTTGTCTCTGTCCGTGGCGGTGCGGTTTCGGTGGCGATGTAGGGCTTGGTCGATGCGTCGCTCGGTGTCGAAAAGTACCAAGGCTGCCTTTGGTTGGAGTGGGACTCTATGTCGATCTCCCTCGGGAGAGGCCGATGGTTTGGAGATTGTGTCGAGGAACACGCGGGTGGTGCGAGTCGAGCCGACCCGATTCGAGAGAGGCGTCCTCGTTTTCCGCTGTCGATCCACTCGATGTAGTAACCGTGAAGTGGCCGCCAGCTTATCCACCTCTTGGCGATACGCCATGGTGGGGAGATGGCGTCGCAGTGCGACTTGTCCCTGAACGAGGTCGGAGTCTCCGTAGCATCAAGGCGATTGACGCTCATCTCCTTTGCTCGCATGATGTGAGTAGGGCCTCATATTCAGCCATGTTGTTTGTGCGGGCGTGAATTGAGGCGGAGGATGTAGCGGAGCTTGTCGCCTTTGGTGAGGTCAAGACTATCCCGCTCTGGCCGTCTGCGTTCTTGGACCCGTCGAAGTGCAGGCTCGAATGGAGGTACGGCGCTTCTCCGCTTGGCCTCTTCCCCGGCGATGAAGTCTGCGGTGCGTGGACTTAATCGCCTTCGTGGCTCAGTATTTAATGTTGTGGACGCCGATCTCGACGGCCACTTGGCGACCGGCCGCCTCGCGATGCGGATGATGTCTTGTAGTGGTGCCGAGGAGACGACGTGATCGGTGCTCACGGAAGTAGTGTGGCAGCGCGCCGAGCCTCAAGACCGCGTATACCAGCTTTTGATATTGTGGGTATCACGGGCGCGACTCGGTGAGGACCTCGCTGATGTAGTACACCGGCATTGGACGGGCGCCTTTCCTTCCTCTCGGTCGTTCGACAACCATTACGACGACGACGCTCGGACGCCGCGACGTAAACCAGCATGGGCTCTTTGTCGGTGCGGCGAGTAGTGGTGCGCGAGTAGCACCTTTTAAGGTCGCGGAGCGTCCGTCGCCTTGTCCCATCGGAAGGTGGGGTTCTTGCGCATCGAGCGGTATAGGGGCATCGCTTTTCCCGGGGATGAAGCGATCGAGAGCCGCTACACGCCGGCCACTTCGACGCCGCAGCACTCGGGTTTGCCTAGCCGCGGCGATCGTGTCGATCTTCGTTGGGTTTGCCTCGATCCCTCGTTTGGATACGACGTACAAGAAGTCCGGCGGGTACACGAAGGTGCACTTGCTCGATTGAGCTTTATCTTGTACCTCGCAGATTGGCGAAGGTCTCCGCTAGGTCGGCGAGTAGGTCGCCTTGGCGGCGGATTTCACGACCACGTCGTCGATGTAGACGTGGATGTTGCGCAATTTGGCTCGCGAGGCATTCTTGCATGCACACCGGTAGGTTGCCCCGGCGTTCTTGAGGCCGAAGGTCATGGCGGTGTAGCAGCCGGCTCTGAATGGCGTGATCAACGCCGTCTTCTCATCCTCGACAGCCATTTTGATCTGGTTGTACCCGGAGTAGGCGTCGAGGAAACATAGCGACTCCGAACCCGCGGTTGAATCGATTATCCGATCGATCCGGAGGACGAATCGCCTTTGGGCAAAGGCCGTCAGTTTGTGTAGTCGATACACATTCTCCGTGTCCCGTTTTCTTCTCGACCAGACGGGTTTGCCACCACTTGAGTATTTGATTGGCGGATGAAGCCGGCGGCGCCGCACTTCCTCGGCGATTGCTCGACGTTCTTCATTGAAGGGCCGTAGCGACCGCTGGTCGCACTTTGGGGTCGGCGTTAGTTTGTGCTCACGAGCTCCCTAGGGACACCGGGCATGTCGGAGGGTTTCCATGCGAAGATGTCCCTATTCTCACGAAGGAACTCGATGAGCGCCTTCCTATGATGGGCTCATGCCTGTCCCGATCGCCACCGGCCGGGTCGCTGGGACCAGCTCGACGGCGGGTGTCGTCGTGGCCTCAAAGGTTGAGGTGTTTGTGCCCTCTGAATTGGGCTTCTTGAGTATTGTGGGTCGTCATTGTTGACCCCGCCGCAGATTTGGCAAGCTCGGGCGTGATTAGCTTCGCGATGACGGCGTCGGCGAGCTCCCTTTGGCCTCGTGATTCGCGGCCATGTCGGGTCGCCGTTGATGGTGATGACGCCGCGGCCGGAGTTTCATCGCGTTACGCTGTAGTGGGCGCCATGAATTTGGCGAACGCTGGCGCCCAGACGCAGTGGTAAGGCTGTCAAGGGCACCAGCTCGAAGACGATCCGCTGGTGCGGAAGTTTGCCGGAGTACCGGTGACGGTAGCGTGATTTTGCCGATCGGGTACGCCCGACCGGGACGGCGCCGTGGAACGTGGTGTGGGTTGTCTCGATCATCGATCGCGAGCCGTAATCCGCTGAAGGTGTCGAGGTAGAGGATGTTGATGGAGCTGCCGTCCATCGGTGTCTTGGGGAGCCGAGTCGCCGACCTTGGGCTTGACCAAGGCGACTTCGCCCCGGTACTCGATGCGTGGCGAGTGGTCTTGCGGCTCCGTGATGGGTGTTCCGACCGTTGAGGAACCGGGGACGTCTGCTTGGGCCACCGCGTTGACGGCGACGCTGGGCGATGACCTTCTTCTCGGCTCGTGTTGAAGCCTGTGAAGGTGTGGAGCGAGCCGGCTACTTTGCGAATTTTCCGCTTTGGCGGTCGTTGTCGGGTCCTCCTGCGTTGCCCTTCTCGATTTCCGAGGGTGTGGCGGTCGGCGGTGGTGTGCGTGGCTTTCCTTCCTCGCTGTGGAAACGCACATGGTTGGTTAAGGAGGGCGGATCGAACCTTGGCTTGTTCTTGTGGTTGCCGCCATCGCTGCTGTTCTCCGTCGCGGTAGCTCTTGGGCTCGCGTTATGCGTGCCAGCGTTGGCGACAAGTCGACTCGCCCGTCGTTCTGGCGCTTGCACGTGAGGCGGTGCCGCTATAGCGAGGTCGGTTCGGCGTCCGCCGTCTGCCGCTGCCGGCGTTGCCCTCTGACTCGTCGCCGATTTCTTGGTTGGGGTCCTCCTCGCACTGCTTGGCGATCTCGAGGAGGTCGGGATGTTGTCGAGTGTGCGTGTCGCTTGAGCTTGGCGACTAGAGGCTCGTGAGCGACACGAGGTCTTGAAGCAATGGATCGCGGTGTCCGGGTGGATGCCGACCGCGTATGCGAGCTCTTGCCACCGTTGGACCCGATTGCGAGTCGACTCGCGAGGTCCCTGGACGATCCAGTCCTCGATGGTGGTGGCGCGGTAGGAGCACTCAAGTGCCCGACGGCGTCGCATTTCCTCCTGTGAGTCGACTGTCACGGGAGCGTGTTGATCCATTGCTGCACGCCCCTCCCTCATCGGGAGGTAACGGCGGCGAGTAGGTCGATGTGACCCGCGATCCCCATTGCCATGAGGTATGTGTCGAGCTGGACGCGGGTCGTCACGAGTCGATTTTTCTATCTCCTTGGCGCCTTGAAGTTTGGCGGGTACTTTCGCCTCGGATCATTGGTGCAAGCACTTAGGCCCTAGTCGATCGGCGACCCCATAGGCTCGCCATCGCGGCGGTTAGTTAGGTGTGTGCCGAAGTCGTCGGTGGCGTGTGCGCCGCTTTTGGTTGTTGATGATGTGAGTGTGCGCCGATGGGTTCTCCGTTAGCGGCACGAGGTTGGTCGCCCCGGGATCGTTGGTGGAGAGTGCGCGTTCGGTCGGCGTTGAGCTGATGGCTCGGTGGCGGGCAATTGAGGGTGTTTGCCGCCGCTGGCCGCTGAGGCCGCCTGCTTCCCCGAGGAGCGCGAGTATACTCGCTTGCGAGTCGGCGCCGCTCTTTGCTGCTCCACGGCCTTTGCGAGTGGCCTTGACGCATCGGATTTGTAAGGCGCGCCGCCGGTGGCCGTGATGCTATCGGCTGCCGCTCGGCTCGCCACGAGGTTGTCCATCGGGGTGGAGAACAGTGGGAGGCCGTTCGCCTCGCTCCGTGAGGAGACGACTATCCGCGCTGGTCCACAGGAGGGTGCGGTTGGTGGTGTGGTGGGGCACCCATCGCCGATCTGGCGGGGCGGGCACTTCTCCCGGTGGCGCGTTCGCAGATCGCGCTCGGCTATGCGAGCCGGTCGTTTTGCCGAAGTTCAGGCGCGCCGAACGGTGGGTTCAGCGTGACTGATCCGGCTGGTGGTAGCGTGAGTTCCTCGGCACACTTGCTCGAGGCGAAATTTTTCGCGCTCTTTATGCGTCTTGCCTCCGCCAATTTCAAGCGGAGTTCTTCACCTGCTGCATGGCGTTAGGAGGGATTGGGTGGAGAAAGGATCCTCCGGCGGATCGGTGGCCATGTAGGTCGCGGCATGGCGATCGGGTTCCATCGTGGAGGTCGGTGAGTTTTCGACCGAGTCGACCAAGATCCCGAGGATGGAGGGTCTCGAAATCTCCCGCTTGGAGACTGGCGATGGAGGCCGGTGATGGATCCGGCGAGTGACGCCGGTCGCCGAAGTCGGCGTCGTCGGTGAGGGCCGCATCTTCGCGGCCGAGTTCCACCACGTTCGTGGGCGAGAGTTGTACTCGGAGGCGAGGCGGTGGATCGTGGACTGGCTCGAGAGAGCCGATCGGCGTGGCGACTCGCGGATGCGAGTCCTTCGAGTGATGACGTCGGTGAGGCCGAAGAGGCCGATCGTGCGATTGGCAGGATTACGCGTCGCGTGATTTCGCGCTGCCGGACGTAGCTGCTCGGCAAGATCTGGAGCATCTCGCCGATCGCTATCATACGGCCGGTGGCCACCGCCTCGCTGATGGGAAGATTGGATCTCGCCAGAACACCGGCCAGACCGGCAGGCCCCACGGTGGCGCCATCGTAGAGAATGGCCACGGCGAATCTTGCAATCGATGAGTAGTAGAACGAGGGCAAGGCGGCCAGCCATATGCGAGATGAGGGCAGACACAGGTTTTACCCAGTTCGCCTGAGGGTAAAGACCTACTCCTGCTAGATTGTATTATGGATGTGTTTACAATGGGCGAACTCGGCGACTAGGCGGCGAGTTGCTTGGGTGTATGAGGGAACGTGTCTCTACTCACCCCATAGGGAGGTTTATATAAGCTCACCTCCCCTAGGGTTTACATATCTCAACCGATTCGGTTACAGCTTTGGTAATCGTTTAACCTAGACCGACTGGGCCTATCTACTCGCCTGGGCCTTCAACTTCCAGTCGCCTGATACCTTGATGGGCTTTGATCCACTCGCCGTTCTGCAGGCCCACTCGCCAGCCCTCCGGCCAGTCGGAAACGTCCCGCTGAGTATACCCCAGTAGGCGTATCCCCATCACGTTTCCATACCTCAATTCTAAGGCAGTCCAAACAGCTGAATTGGCATATTTGATCCGAATTCCAATTCCATGCCTCAATTCTATGCAACCAAACACAACGTAACTAGATTTAATGACCGATGTGCATCCAAAGCCGACTTGGATAAACTTGACACACGCACACATCCTGACCCATAATTTCCCACCCAATGTGCCAAGAATTCGCAATTCAGAAATCTTGCATTCAAAGTTTGCATCTACCATTAGTGGAACAATTTATTTTGTTGGGATGGTTAATTCACTAACCAGTACAAGCATTCACCTGTCTACGGCTACAAATCTTAATTACCCTGTTATGGTAAAAAAGATAAGTTCATATGTCCCATATGGGTACACGCTACACTCAAGGTTTAGAAAAACTAGAGAAAATGATAAAACTGAGTGTCATATAGTAGCTAGTTTGACAGAAAATTCTGACTTCCAAGTTGCCTTAGCTCGAGAAGATTCGTACCAACATCAATGGCTCTGACATGATGGTTAAGATATCGCCAAGTGAGAAGCTATAATCATGTTGCAAGTTATCCATCATGGAGGTGACCCCCTGATGCAGCCCGACCTACGGTCGTTACTACATCAAGGTCTCCAACTTACGCCAAGTCGTCATGGACTCCAAAGGTGAATCTGTTCCTCTATGCGAGCTCACTTCCTACCCTATTAAATGGTATGCTACTTCATACTCCGTCACATATGCATGATAGGTTCACACCGACCAGTACGGAGGCAAGGGAGGAAGCCCGGAGCATCAAGCCCGACAAGACGGAAGCTTGGAAAAGGAGGATGAAGAAGAAAGATCACCAAATGCTCTCTGTCTCTAGCGGTACTACCGCCCCCCGACTACCGCTCCCTACAGACGACGCCAACAGAAGCCCCAGGACTGCAAGCGGTACTACCGGATCTGGAACCGGTACTACCGGTCAGCGGCACTACCGCCCCCTGATACCGCTCGCTACTGACGGCTCCAACTGACGCTCCAGGACCGCAAGCGGTACTACCGGTCCCGGAGCGGCACTACCGGTTGCGACCGGTACTACCGGTCCCAAGTCCGGTACTACCGGTCATGTGTGCCTGCGCGCACCTGTTGGGCCTTCGGCCCATGTACCCCTCTAGCTCGTCCAAACCCTAGTTTTATCCCTAAACTACCCTTGTTTAGTGGCTGGCCTATAAATAGAGCCCCCGCCCCTCATGTATCCCTGAGGCATAGATGATAGACTAAAGACAACCCCTTGTGTGGAATCTCTAGTTTTGCCTCATCCCCTTTACCAAGGGGACCGACTATCGTTACCAACCTCGAATTGGACTTTGCATCACGCATCCATCGTTGAACAAGGCCTTGGAGTTCGATGTCTCGTCTCCAAGTTGTCAAGACCCTCCCTGTGGCATCCCGCAAAACCACTACTAGAAAATCGCGTTGAATTGGTGCATTGCATCGTCATCATCATGCATTGTTTGCATAAAACTATTTGCAGATAAACTTGTTTTGTTTTCTAAAAACGCCCCGCCTTGTTTTCAAATTCAAACCCGGGTCGCCGGAATATTTTGTTGTCTATTATTGGTTTGCAAACGGTGCGATTAAATAAAATAAAATATTTAATTAATTCTTGTGGGGCAGTCGAACGGGCCGGATTGACCCGAACGACCACCCCAGAAAAACTGAATCGGTCCAACCAAATCCTAAACCTACCAATCTACCTACCCACACCCAGCCTCCACATCACCCTGGCCACTCACACGCTGCCACCTCACTCTCACCCTCCCCCCTAACCAATCTAACTCTGCCACTTGGCTCACCCCTCTCTCCCTTTCCCCCCACTCTCCCTCCTGCCACACACACACACCAGACACACACAAGCAAAGACACAACACACACGCCAGCCCCCGCGTGGCCCCACCTCCCCGATCCCGAGTCACCCCTGGGCCCCACCTATCACAGACTCCACTGCGTCCCGCCTCCCCAACCTCCCTCTCCTCCCTGTTCATCTTCCCGCCTCTTGCCTGGCCGACCGCGCCTCACTGGCCCCACCAAGGCCCACCTCTCTCCTCCGCCACAAGACGCGACCTCCACCTCCTGGGCCCTCTCCTCCCCGACCACACACCTCAGTAGCTCAAGAAGGCTGCCTCCCACGGGCCACACTTTCTGCCGCCCGTCGCCTCTCCTCTTCCTCCTGCTGCCCTACTGCAGCTCTCCATGCTTTCTTCCCTCTCAGCCCTCCTGCAGCCTCAGCTTTCATGACTGCCCATCTCGCCTCGCTTGTCTCACAGATTCAGCCAGCCAGCTTTCCATGATGCTGCAAGCCGCCACCGCCCTCCGGCCGGCTACATGCCTGCCGCTCGCCACGACTCCTCCGTCAATGGGACCCCATTGCCGAGCTCCAGACGCCCGACCACCGCGCCAGAGCCCCGCATCTGTCGCCCGGCGAAGCTCAACGCCGCGGTTGCCGCCTCTGCACGCCGCTTCGCCGCCGACCGCTGTTCGTGTCCATCGTCATGCTGAGCGCCTGCAGTCAGCGTCTTCTCGGTCATGTTGTCGCCAACCCAGCATCGCCTTCGCCCCGGCGTTTCATTGTAGGCATGTTACCTGCGTGTATGTTGGTATGAACAAGTTCTCGAAGGAACACGAAGAATCCCCGATGTGGCCGTCGGGATGTCAAGATCTTCATCGTGGGACATCAAGCACTACCTCTTGGATTCGATGGCATCGAACCCCTTCGTCGTGGACGACAAGATCTCCGTATCGGAACGCTAAGACCGTGCCCGGATCCGGAGTCCGAACCCGATACCGCCGAGGCCGCCGACGCGGAAACGCCAAGTACTTCCTCGGGCCGAGACCCACGACCAAGACCGATCCGGCGCCGAACCCGTCAAGACCGAACCCTCTCGGATCCGGGGACCGAAGATGGCCGGAACGCCAACACCGACTCGATGGCGCGGGCCCGACAAGACCCTCGCAACGGCAAGATCGACCCGTGGAACCCGACAAGATCTGCACGATGACAAGAACGACAGCGACCCGGAGGACCCGATGCGCCCCGCCGCCAGACCAAGTGCTTCCTCCCGGAACGCCAAGATCTATCTCAGTTATCCGAGAACGATACCGCCGAGACCGTCGAACCCCGAACCCCAGATCCGGACCCTGAGACCGACCCCGAACCCCGGAACCCCAAGACCGTCGAGACCCTAATGTGTGAACCCCTTATCCGAGAACCCTAATTTATAAATGTCACCTATATAACTGCATATAAATTGTTCATGCATGCATCCATATCATGTGGTTTGGGGGCCTTATGCCGATTCACCTAATAATTAAATATGGGGCCCATATGCGGACAAATCTAGTCTCATATTGGCCTCATTTAAACTTGTGTAGCGAACCGGTGCTATCTTTTGTCTTGATAAACAACATTTAAATTGCGGGTTAGCTAAACAACATGAACCACCTAAATATTGTCGGACCGGTTGCCCGCTTAATATGGCCTAATTGCATTGCACCTTGCCATGTCATACATCATACATGCATCATGCCGATCTTCCGCCGTCAGATTAAATATTGCACCGGTGTTTCTTCTAGTGTTTGGTTCTTCGGATAAGGCCGTTGAGTTGATGTGAGCTTCGCTTCTTCTTGGTTGAACCCTTCGACAATGTTTTCAGTAGCATCTCCCTTTCTACCTATCTTACTTTTATAGTATTTATTCCCTCATGTTGATCTATTGTTATACGTGGTTGCGATGCTCTAGTTTCGTGCATTGATATCCCTTGCACCTTTATATTGCCTTGGACACATCCTAATACCGTTGTTTGGTAGATAGTTGGACTTGCGTGTAGTCGATCGCTTGCTCAAGTCGTTGCATGTTGTTAAATGCCACGATTGATGGAGCCTTGCCGCATGTTGATGTTGGAGATGATCATAGTTTTACTTATCGTTCACTTTAATTCCTGTTTAACAACTAAAATTGAAGTAAGCGAGGCATCGGTGGGTGATAGAAAATATTTGGTTTCAACGCCCACTTGTGTCCCGTAGGACCCGAGTACTTGATACTGTTCCTTGATTTATCGCTATCCACATCCGGAGGTATATGGGACCCCTGAGCGAGCTTGATTCAGTCTTATTTCTTGGGGCCACAAACTAGTTTGAGGTTTTATTTACGATCTGTACTTATGCCATGCTACTTTACGTATTTAAATTGTGCGAGGAGCACCTTGTACTGTTAGGTAAGCGTAATGTTTTCATGTATCGACAAGCCCAGCCACACTTTCGGGTTCCCGATCGTTTCTGACCATTGTCGCGAAACCTTGAGTCCGTCTCGAGCTTGCTTACTCCGCTATGGTCTACTCAATGGGGTGGCCCCCTGAAATATTTCTGAATCATGTGATTGTTCAGTCGTGAAAGCCTCGTTGGGTGTTGTTTTGGTTTTTCCGAGGTTGATCGAGCGTGTGTTGCTATTGGTGCACCCCGGCCGGGTAAAACTTTCTGAAAGCCGTGTTCGTGGATATGGACGACTTGGAGCACAGTATCTCGACCATAGACAAGCATAACTAAAGTTTATTGCTATAAATTTGACTATATATTGACTAGTAATCAGCTTCACTATAATGGAATGGCTAATTAATACTGCCCATAATTGCTTGTTTGGAGTGTCGCTTGCGACCATTGTACCTGACTAGTAAGTGTTGCAACTAAAACGGAATGGCTGAATAAAAGTACCAACAATTGCTGGGTTTAAGGGTTATCTCATGCTAATTGTATCTGACTAGTAAGTGTTGCCACTATAACGGAATGATTAACTAAAAGTGCCCACTGCTTACTTTATCAGAATGATTATCTAAACCTGACTAGTAATTGCTGCAACAATAACTGAATAAATAAAGCCAACGTGGTGAGTTTCTCGGTTGACTTCCTCGATCGAGGGGAAACGCCAGGATGGGTTTGTTTGATGGTAGTATCATGTTGGATCCGATAGGTCCTTCTTACCCTCTCGATTTGCCGCCAGGTTGTATCGAGTCTCTATAGGTTGTTTAGAGCGTCTTGCCGCCGCTTGATCCACCATACCTATGTAGGCGAGGACCGAATTCTAGCCTCGCTGTCTTGGCCTCAAGATCGACGCTCCTTCTTTTCCTTTGCCCTTTGTCGGCACCCTTTTGTTTAAGGGTTTTGAGATCGACGTCGTTAGCGGGGTTACCCTTCCGCTTGGCTCGGGTTATGGACGCCATTGGTTATTCTTCAGGGCTCTTAGCCCCATTTGCATCTTGTCCGTAGTCGGACGCTATATCATTTTCAAGGTGATTTGGATCTTTGTACCTAATATCTATATTCTTGACTCATGGAGTCGAGTTGTATATATATCTGTTCTGTGGGTACCATCGAGGACTCATGTGTAATGTTATTACTTCGTTTTCCACCCGCACGAAAGTGCCTGGTAGGCACCTTTGAATCGTTTCTATGCGGGTTTGGCGGGTTTCGCTAAAACTTGCATAGGGCCGATTCTGAGGGTGTTACACTCCCCAAGGTGTTCTTCCCTCTCCGATGTGGATTTGAGGGAGCACGTTGACCAATCTTTCCTTGCGAGGATTATATCGGACCGGTGGCTGCCGTTCGGGAGCAATCGGCCTTGTATCGTGTGAGTTTTGCGTGTGTTCATCGTGTTCTTCGCGAGGTGTGTGTTCGCTTCCGCTACCTTCTCCCTTTCCCCTCGCTTTCCCATCGATTTGACCACGAGATCCGTGAAGATCGGGCACCCAAGAGGTTAACCCCTCCATCATCTGGTATCAGAGCAGCTTTTGGTTGCCACGGATTTCTCATCGATTTGGTCTTTTCCCCATAAATTCGAAAATTCCACCAAAAATAGCCCCAATTCGTGTTTTGGATCGATCTGTGATTTGAGTGCGTTTTGGTAGGTTTTGATCCGTGGATTACTTTGTTGATCTACCTTCCTTTGCGTTCCCATAGCCTAATTCCTTGATTTCCCCCGTCGATTTGGTGTTTTTCTTGAAGATTTTCCGCCCAAATCGCCCAAAATCGCGAAAACGCGTCAGATCTGGGCGTCTCTGTCTCCAGCGGTACTACCGCTCAAAATATCCGGTACTACCATTCACCGGTACTACCGCCCAGTACAGAAAGAAAAAACATATTCCCAGATTTCAGCCTCTCACCGTTTTGAGCATAACTTTTGCATTCGAACTCGGATTTTGGTGTTTTTTAGCTCGTTTCGAAGAGGAGAAGTAGCTCTACATCATCATCCACGTTGTTCATGATATCTACTCCATACAAATTCCGTGAGCAAGGCAGAATCCAACAATAAAGGGTGAAGATCGTCGACGAAAGGTATAAACATTATGCGACTTCTCCCCACTTGCATTCCTTTGTGAACCCCACTATCTTTGCGAGCAACAAACACCTATTGAGACTAGTTCCTCTTATGATTTCTTGGGATATGCACATTTGATACCTTGTAGATTCCGAGCAAACATTGTGGGCGCTATCTCATATAGTAATCTTGTATAGTTGTTGGCACAAGAAAGAGGCAAGTGAAAAAGAAATAAAAAGAAAAAGAGTGCTACAAAAAGAAAAAAAATAGAAAAAAAGGAAAATAGAAAAAGAAAGAAATATACATGGCCTTATAGAATAGGAAGCGCAAGCTCGATGAACATCATATAGGTGGTACTTATTGTGCATATCTTGTAGCCCACCAATTTTGTGCAATCGAACTAGCGTCTCTCCTTGTACTTGTGTGACATGAGCTTATAGTCTTCGCTAGGTAATCATTTGGTTCTTAGCTCACTTTCTCCGTCGCACAAGTCTCATTTATCCCACCGTGTGTGTTTCCTTGTATATATTTCCTATCTTGTGGATTAACTTGTTTTCTTTATGATCATTGTGGTTCTTTACTTGCCATTACAACATGTTGATTTCGGATTGGTTCTTGACATGCCATTTTCCATACCTATCCACCATAGGCCTTGTGTGTGTGTGTTTTTTGGTTAGTAGTTGGTTTTGGTGTTCCGCGTGAACTTAACTTTGCTTGGTTTATTGCTCTCAAGTGTGGCCACTTGCACGATACGATCTTCCAAGGTAAAGTAAGGTTTGACGTTGTATCCCTAACTCCCACTACCACTTCCATATACACCGTTTGGTCTTGTGCATCATGTCTAGGGACTCCGGAACCGAAGATGATATCTATGAAGAATCCATGATAAGCCACCATGACTACGACTCCACAAGTATAGAGGACATGACGGAGCACAACACCGACAATGGCTCCACATGCTTTGAGGACCCGGAGCACTACACCTACGATGACTTCACATGCATGGAAGACATGGAGCTCTACATCGACAATGGCTCCTCATGAATGGAGCCTATGGATCACTACACCGACAATGGCTCCACATGCTTGGGTGATATGGAGTACTACACCAACAACTACTCCCCAAGCATGGCCGACTTCGAGTGCGGCATCGATGACGCCTCGCCAAGCATGGAGGACACGGAGAAATTCATCGACTTTGATGGCTCCTCCATGAGCCATGAAGAATTCCTCCACCATGTGGAGATGGAAGCCTACTACGCCAAGCAAGAGGAGGCGCATCATCAAGATTCCATGACCTTCAAGGCCAAGCGTGCCACACCAAAGGGCACCACCTACTTCGATGATCCACCTCCAAGGCGACAAGTGCCACCACCTAGTTGGCGTCAAGCTCCACCATCTCTAAGGCGCCAAGCTACATCACCTCCAAGGCGACAAGCTCCAACTCCTATCCAAACAAGAGTGGCGTCCAAACATCATATGCATCAAGAGGCGCCAAGAAACAAGACTCTTCATCGACAAACATCCTCTCATGAGCATCGCCACCATAAAGAGGATACAAGACATCGTCAAAGGCATCTTCGCCACCAAGACGAAGAATTCGTGATGAGCACCAACCATAATGCTCAAGCAAGCTCAAGAAGGCACCACAAGCACAAGAAGAGTGCAAAGGCAAGTGATCATCGTCGCGAGTGTCATGTGGACGACCAAGTGCGCCACCTACATCAACCTTCGGCAAGGCTCGCCAATGACCTCCGTCGACACCATCATATGGCACCTTCAACTACTCGTGCCACCACCACAATGGCACCAAGAGCAAGCCTTCCTCCACGCCATCAAGCTTCAACTCCTACGCTTGACTTCCGCGACCTCGCGAACGAGGAAAATGTAAACCTCTACTTCGCCAAGTTGGATAGCATGAGCCTACCTCCACCACTACTACGAGATGGCGACAAGGTCAAGAATGGTGAGCATGGGATTTTACCTTCACCAAAGGAGGCGCATGGAGTTGAGGAAACTGAGCCTACCCCCATATGCTTGAGTGATGATGTGGTACCAATCCCATGTGAGTATGAGAGCCACTTAGCCCACTTGAGTGAGAACAAGAGTGAGATGAGTGACTCCACCTTATGTGAGATTGAGTGCTTCCACTTGGAGGGCATGAGCGATACTCCTAGTGAGTTGAGAGTGGTAGTTGATAGGTCAAGTGATCCCATTTCGATTTCTAACAACTTACCCTCTACCTCTAGTGTGTTCTCTTGTGTTGTGCTAGGTTCCATGGAGGATGACGCCCGAAGCCATGAAGCAATGATGCCTCAATTGGAAAAGATGTACATGGTGCACGAAGATGATGCTACGCCATGGCTACATCAAGAAAACGAAGTCGTCCACAAGGAGGCCACTACTTCCACAACACCCACTTCATATGAGAGGTATGACCAAGGTAACAATAAGGGTGTTGATGATGCCATGATCCCACTAGTGGACATGATGAATTGTGAGGATATGCATGCTATGGATGATACTTGTGACATTACATATGCTTCACTCATATTCCCATGTGATGCTTTGCCTTTGCATAATATTGATCATGTGGAATTGTTTGATTGCGAAATCATTGCCATAAACATGCCATGCTATGCATCTTGTGTGTATCATCCAATTGCTTTGGACTTGCCTTGTCATGCTAGTCATTCAATATCTCCCGTTGCTTGCGATAAGATGAATGCTTGCTATTTCACTTGTTTTGCTTGCAACAATATTGATCATATGCGTTATAATGAGATGGCCCCCATAGCTTTCTCAATTTTTGGAGATTTTGATGATTGCCATGATAAACATGTTCCCCACTTGCATACTCACCATGCATCTATTTCATACTTGAGTGACATTAATGGTGATGTGCACAAGAAGAGATACGTCATGATGGATGATGTGTATCTCTATCATGCACACACGTTCTTCCTTTTACATATGATGTGTGTAGGTACCCGCACGAGAATGTCGATCTCGGTTGAGCACGAGTTGACAAAAAGAGCTCTAGAGAGCATCCCACAAGTGAGTTCAAGATCGAACCCAGCTCTAATACCTTTTGCATGCTTTGCATCTTTCATGTTGGCAAATTGCTCTTTCCTATGGTTTGATTGCAAGCATGTTGATGGTATTATCTCACCTTGGGACATTCATGTTTCTTCGCTTTTGGATAATGATGCTTTGTGTGTTGAAACAAAAATGTTGAACATTTTCTCTTTCCGATGTTTTGTGTGCAACCATAATTCCATTAAGAACATGTATTGTCATGAGAGCTTCCAAGAATCTCGTCTTGTTGTTGCAACAAACATAAGGACCACTTGCTCTTTAATTTGGTTTGTTTGCAAACGTGTTGTTTTTGCTTCCGTTTGGGATACTCATATTCCCATGATATCTGCTTTTGATTATTTGTGTGTGACATCCAACATGTCGAACAATTTCTCTTTCCAATGGTTGGTTTGCACACATAATGATGTTGCTTTGGACATTCTTCCTTGCGTGTTTTTGCCGAATTCTCCTATTCTCGCATCAAGGACGTTGATCAAAATTCTAGTCAATTTCCTTGAGTGCCACACTAAAACATTGTATGGAGATTTTGAGTTCCCACATTTGGATGATGTTCAAACGATTTCCATGCACTTTGACCTTGCATATGCATTCCATTTGCTATACATTCATTGTATTAATAGTGTTGTGAACAAGAATGGACATGCCACATTTGACATGCTCCTCTATCACGCACGAAAATATTTTGATTGGTCTTTGTTGTGTGTAGGTACAGATGCATACACGTCAACCTCTATGGACTATATGTTGACAAGAAGAACCGAAGAGTACCTATGGCTACCCTTCATCGAGCTATCTCTACACGATAAGGTGACTTCCTTCTACTTGAGGACTCATGCATTAATCTTCATGAATTGGCTACGCTTTGAGTGTTGCTTTGCTTTTGTTGTGAGCTTTGTAGGCTTCAAGGAAGGTGAAGGAACATTGAAGTGTTGTCAAGTCAATCTTCCCGAGGACGACTATATGGTGAACCCCAGGATCAAGGATGTCATTTGACCTCTTCTACTTCGTGATGAACATGGAGAGTCGAGGACGACTCTTTTTGAAGGGGGGGGGAGATGATGCAGCCTGACCTACGGTCGTTACTACATCAAGGTCTCCAAATTACGCCAAGTCGTCATGGACTCCAAAGGTGAATCCGTTCCTCTATGCGAGCTCACTTCCTACCCTATTGAATGGTATGCTACTTCATACTCCGTCACATATGCATGATAGGTTCACACCGACCAGTACGGAGGGAGGAAGTCTTGAGCATCAAGCCCGACAAGACGGAAGCTTGTAAGAGGAGGATGAAGAAGACAGATCACCAAATGCTCTGTCTCCAGATTACTGGTCAGCGACCGGGTACTACCGAGTCAGATATCACTTCGACTACCCTACAGACGACGCCAATGAAGCCCCAGATCGCAAGCGGTACTACGGATTCGAACCGATTACCGGTCAATGACTACACCGATACTGCATCGACGGCTCCAACGGACGCTCCAGATCGCAAAGGTACTATCGATCCCGAGCGGCAAGATTATGCGACCGGTACTACGGCCCAAGTCCCAGATTACCGGGTCATGTGTCATAAAGACTGCTGGCCTTCGGCCCATGTACCCCTCTAGCTCGTCCAAACCCTAGTTTTATTTCTAAACTACCCTTGTTTAGTGGCTGGCCTATAAATAGAACCCCCACCCCTCATGTATCACTGAGGCATAGATGATAGACTAAAGACAACCCCCTTGTGTGGAATCTCTAGTTTTGCCTCATCCCTTTTACCAAGGGGACCGACTATCGTCACCAATCTCGATTGGACTTTGCATCACACATCCATCGTTGAACAAGGCCTTGGAGTTCGATGTCTCGTCTCCAAGTTGTCAAGACCCTCCCCAAGGTGTTCTTTCCTCTCCGATGTGGATTTGAGGGAGCACGTTGACCGATCTTTCCTTGCGAGGATTCTATCGGACCGGTGGCCGCCGTTCGGGAGCAATCGGCCTTGTATCGTGTGAGTTTTGCGTGTGTTCATCGTGTTCTTCGCGATGTGTGTGTTTGCTTCCGCTACCTTCTCCCTTTCCCCTCGTTTTCCCATCGATTTGACCACGAGATCCGTGAAAATCGGGCACCCAAGAGGTTAACCCCTCCATCACCGCCTCATGAGTTGGAGGGGGAGAATACATATATGGATAAACTAGTTTCTTTTACCAGATATTTCTAGCACTTGTGTTATATATAACCATCAGATTCTTGAGCCCTAAAATCTTATGTTTCTTTTTCCAAGCTATTTCTAGCGCTTGTGGTATGCACAAGAAAATAATATAGTCCTACACAATTACTCACTATTTTGCAAAATACAAGACGTTTTAGCAAGCTAAAACAAAGAAATACACACTTATTACATAAGTCTCATGCAGCCTTTTTTTTAGTTTTGCCAAGAAAGCCCTAGGAATAATAAAGAAGCCCTTTTCTTCTGCAAGCAAAATCTAGGCAGGAATTTAGCACTGTTAATTCAATCAAACGGTTGAGATGTCACCACGTGGCAGGCATCCAGCCATTCACGCAGTAGAGAAGAAGGGGCCAAAAAGGCCACAGGTTTATCCGTTACCACCACCGCGCTTCTCCCCCAAACCTCTCCGGCCATGGAAGCCTTCGCCGCCGCCCCCGCGGCCGGCGTGTTTGCGGGAGCCGTCACCACCGTGCGACCCGCAGTCACGCTCCGCCGCCGCAGCAGAGGGGCCGGGCGGGTGCGCCTCGTCCGCGTGCCGCTGCCGCCGCCGCGCGCCGGCGGTGGCGGCGGGGACGGAGGGGATCTGCCGCCGCTGGACAAGTGGGACATGATGGAGCTCGAGTTCGGGCGGTTCCTCGGGGAGGACCCCAAGCTCACCCTCGCCAAGGTCACTCCTCTCATGTCATCATTTCTTTGTACCGCACATTATCTCGCCCCTTCAGATTGTGGATAAGATTTTAAAATGTTGTCATATCTGAACACCGTGATGGAAATTAATTCGTAATTCTAGATGCGACGTCACATTGGTCCTATTTATAGCTGTATGATCTTGGCAAGTAGGATAAATATAAACGTTTGCGCACAATACAGTGTTCAAACTTGGCTGCATTTGCCATGAAAACACTGCAACATCCAATAAAATACACTGTCCCATGTGCTGTTATCTGTGTTTGATTTGGTGTACTAGATATTGTCAAGTTGTGACTCACAGTTTAATACTTTAAAATCATCATGCTAAACTAGTTTTGACAGTAACATACATTAAAATATATATTGCCCAGAATTCCATATTGCCCCATGTGCTATTTATCTGTGTTTGAGTTTGGACACGGTGTACTCGATTTAGTTAGAGTTGTGAATCACAGTTTAATACTTTATATTAATCATGCTGAACTAGTATATCAATCATTCTAAACTAGTTTTAACAGATTATATCAATCATGCATAGTTTCATACTGGTTGGAAGTTTAGCAACACTGACTGTTCCCTGTCGTTACTCGTCAGAGTTATAATAACCAGTTTACTACTTGAGTAGGAGTAGGAGTAGCTGGATGCGAGTACAAGTCCAATATACGGCATAGCTTAACGGATCTGTTAACCATGAACCTGTATGCCACACAGTATGGCAAATTGGCACTACATGCTCGCACTGTGTTTATGGAAACATGGTTTCTGTAGCTTGATTCTTCTCAGCAGTCATGAATCCTTACATGTATTTGAATTACTCCTTCAGATACTTCTCAAGAAGTCAGACCCAGATGCTTCATCCCTTGATGTAGAGAAACTAGTTGCCAGCAAAAAAGAAAGGCTGGATGTTATCTTGAAGGAGTTCATGGAAGCTAATAAGCAGGACAGGGCTTCCACCACAGAAGAGGCAATAAGCAAGCCAATGAAAGACCAACAATCTTTGGGTGTTCCAAGGCCTGCTGTGAGCAAACCAAAGCTAGACGAGGCTGCTTTGAGTTTGCTACGACCAGCAGGAAGCAAACCAAAGCGAGTTGAGCCACCTTTGACTTTGCTAAGACCAGCAGTGAGCAAACCAAAGGTGAATAAACCTTCTTTGACCTTGATGCGGCCAATGGGGAGCAAACCGAGAGTACAAGCAAAGCTGGTGCAAGATAGCTGGCCTAGCAAGGAGAGTTTAGCTGCAGCAGCGGAGTCAAGTGATGTTGGAAGCACCTCAAAAGAGGATAATGTAGATGTCAGCCTGCGTAAACCCACCGTGCATCAAAGTGAAGACGATGGACCGGAGCTGAAGATGAAACCAGATACCGACTTGAAAATGAGGAAGGATATGGTTGAGGATTTATCCAACATTTCTCTTCTTCAAAAGCCAGAGGCCACAAAAGATACTGCTACTGCACTTGCCTCTGCTGGCTCGGCATCAATTGCTGTTGGAGAAGATACCAATGAACGTGAGGCAGGTAAGTGAGGCATCATATATCTATAATTAGTTTTTTGTCATCCATGTGTTAATGTTATGTTAGTATTCTCAAGGAATACAACCATCTGAAGAAAGTTTAATTCAACAAGTAGACTCTTATCCTCTGGAGAACCAATCAGTGACCGACAACAATTTCTCTATGCAAGCTTTCTTGCAAGGAAGACCGAGGTAGAATACTGCAGTTATATTTTTATCAGACATTTTCATCACTTGCTGTACACTGATCTGTTGAAGGTCTGGTTGCACTAATTCATGCCTTTTCCCTGCTTTTTTGTTTGTGAAGTACTATGTTCGTTGTGGTTTTCTTCCATGTTGATTTACCTGGCGAGCTAATACGGCATTTATTACATTGTAGGAAAGACCTGTCTGTTGAAACATTGCCATCTCAAGTGGATGCTGAGAAAAAAGTTGACAGTGATGATAAAAAAAGTTATATTGACGATGGAGGGAATGTCTTAGCATCAACACTGGAGGTAATGTGAATCTCCTGATATTTGAGCTTCAACATCTTACAGTCTTGCAGAATTAACCACCGAACTTACTGGAGTGAATGCTGCTTTGTGGGTGGAGATGCCCCCCTAGGAGCCTTTTAGTTCTTGCAAATATGAATACTGAGCTACTGAATCACTAACACAGGACATCACTGAGAGTGATTGGACAAGGCTAGAGCATTATGCAAGTACCGGCGAAAGGGTTGAGGTGGAGCTGATTAACTGCAGTGCGAAGGGATTTGTCGTATGTACTTGGTCCTTTTCGAATCAACAATTGTTATTATCAAATTATGTCCCTGTTTTGATGTTTGTCTGAGATTTGTTCTGAATTTGTACCAGGTGTCACTTGACTCAATGATAGGCTTCTTACCATATCGTAATCTTGCTACAAAATGGAAATTCTTAGCTTTTGAGACTTGGTTAAGAAGGAAGGGTGGTGATCCTTCCTTGTACAAGCAGAGTATGAGCATGGAGGAAGGTTCTGAGGTTAATGATAGGAGCATAGAACCAGAATCTAGCTCAGTTTCAGAAGTAGCTCATCAGGACCAAGGAACTCTGCAGTCTAGGCTGAAGTTTGAGGAACTTCTCCGAACATATGACGAAGAGAAATCCAAGTTCTTATCATCATTCATTGGTCAAGTATGACTCGGTTGCTTTTATCTCAGCATTCAATCTCGTTTGTATTCTTTTTTTAACATGCCATTATTTTGCAGAGGCTCCGAGTATCAGTTGTCCTGGCTGACAGGAGTTCCAAGCGACTATTTTTCTCTATGAGGCCAAAAGAAAGTGACGACTTGATTCAGAAAAGGAAAAGTCTGATGGTACTTTTTCTCTTGTTAATATTCCTGATTCGTTTTTATTCAATTGCAGAAACCTATTGAATATGCCAAGTTCAGTTTTCTTGGTTGTTTGAGTCAAGTTTTACACGCGGACATGTATTCAATCTCCTGTATTCGCATCCTAGTTCTTTAGCTGCACCCTTCTCTGTAGGACAAACAAAGTTTTGTTTTTCCTCGAAACAGGCTTTAAAAATTAAGCCCGACAAAGATTTTTTTTTACTAAGTGTTGGCAATAGAATTATTCCTTGAGATGAAATAAATAGGTCTTTGTCACTTGTCAGTGCTTAGTATCCTATTGGAGTAAAGACAGTGTTTGTTCTAATTTTGTTTCCGCACAACCATAAATATTAATTTCTTATTTTGCAGGCTAGGCTTAATGTTGGAGATATCGTCACATGCACCATCAAGCGATTTGTTTACTTTGGGATATTTGTGGAGGTAGGTCACATTCTTGTCTGTGATGATTTTTTTCTTCAAGCTACTTCATCAGCTAACTGTTTCTTTCAAAGGTTGAAGAAGTCCCTGCACTGATTCAGCAGTGGGAGGTGTCCTGGGATGAGACCTTAGATCCATCAGTTTCTTACAGAATTGGTCAGGTAATACTTCAGCCATTGCGATTAGTTCCTTTTTAAACTCTTTATTCTTTTAAGTTTACTATCGAATCTGCTAATCTTCTGGATACTGATGCTATATTTCCCCATGAAATGACCATGTGTTTTCTTTATTTGTTACACGGGTCTCCCTATATTTAACAGATCAATTCAGTAGTGCTCATAATGCTATATAATTTTTGAATGCTAAACTTATTTGTGTTTCCAGGTTGTTGATGCTAAAGTTATTCAGCTGGATTTCAACAATAGCCGTATCTTTTTGTCACTTAAAGATGTAAAGGTATTGGATGGTTTGGCGGTTCCCACGTGGCCTCATATTTTCTCAGAATGTTAAGTTGCCAGTTTCAGTTTTTTTCTTCTCATTTGTTGTTATTGTCCTTTCCCCTGCCATGCAGCCAAGTCCGCCGGTAGGGGCCTTGGAACCAGTCATTGGTGATGAAGAGTCACTTGATGGATCTCTTGAACTCGCACAGGCAGATTTTGAGGTATGCACGAGTTCATATTTCATTGAGCATGATTCGAGGATTCAGGGTATTGAAACCAAGGTTATTGTTATCATAGTGGCCTGAGGTGGATTCCCTGATTGAGGAGCTGAAAAACATTGATCAAGTTAAAGACGTCTACAAAGGAAGATTCTTCCGGAGCCCAGGATTAGCTCCCACCTTTCAGGTAGGATGGAAATTCCAAATGTTTAGTGGTCACACGGTTATGCAGCCTGGTTCCTGAAACTAAAGCCATCTACTACTTAATTACCAGGTATATATGGCATCTTTGGTTGGTCGCAAGTATAAGGTCCTTGCACGGTATGGAAACAATGTGCAAGAGGTACAAGCTTCTAATGTCACACTTATTATCTGAATCTGCAACTATATTGAAATTCGTAGGCGCTCACATAGTGTTGGCCTACTCCTGTGCAGGTGATGGTGGAGACATCATTGGACAAAGAAGGGTTGAAAGAGGCAATTTTAATGTGTACAAATAGGGTGAGCTGATCACCAGGGTCTTTGTGCTGGGATCACACGCGACCATATTTCACGAGGTCATTTTGAGACCGACCTGAAAGCCTATACTCGACTCGATCTCGCCAGAGGGGAATTAACCCTGGGAAGAACTCGGCAGTAGGATGAGATTTTTCTCGTTTTTCGACCTGTCTGTAGATGTCAGGTTCTTTTCCCTTGGCAAACTCTTATGGAGCTTCCGCGATCCGAATGGGGCCTCGGGATTGTGATACATGTATCCGAGACAGAAGCTGTGGTTGGAGAATGTTGTGCAGAAGTAGGCTGATGCTAAAGTTGGGTTCAAATTGTGAAATGTTGTGTCTCCAGCCCTTAAATCTCAAATAGTGTGTCATGAGTTTAGGTTTTTGCCAGGGGAGTGCTGAGTTGAATGCTTTACCCACACCATGCGATGCAGGTGGGCTGCTGTCCAAGCCATGGTCACATGGTATCTGGCTATTTATTTTTTTGGACGAAGATACATGTATCGAGCAATCGAGATCTAGCAAAACACATTTCACTACTGGTCACTGTACCCAACAAGTAATCCCTCCGTTTAGAAATATAAGATGTTTTAGGTTTCTAGACATTTTTTAGTGTTTAGATTTATTTAAATCTATACACTAAAAAGTGTCTAGATACATTAGTTTCATTAATCTAAAACATCTTATATTTTTAAACGGAGGGAGTAGTACAAAACCAGCGTGACTGTTTTTCTTGAAGGAATCCGCTTGGCATAGTTACGAAGCTGAAAACACAGTAATCTTATTCCATCTTTAGTCAATCTTAATGTTCAACAAGGAATAAACAATATTAATTGTGACTGGATTGAATGTATTTAGCACTAAAACATGTTTAGATATATCCATATTTCTATGACAAGTAATATGGATTGAAAGGAGTACCATTTTTTCTAAGGATCAAGACAATGTCCCATTTCTTGAAATGCAATTTATTACAAGGATTAAAGAATTTTTTCCCTCAAAAATATACGAGAACAGTAGCATACGCAGCGAAAAAGCCACGAAAAAAAACCAGAAAGAAAACAGCGAGAGGAAAACCAGGAAACTGGGCCAGCCCACTAGGGGTTCGCTGCGGGCCGACCCACTCGGTGCAAAGGGTTCTGTCTGCCCGACGAGAACGCGTCAGGTTCGACAGTCCGAGTTTCTCCCCCTAGCGCGAGACGGCAGGATTTCCTCCTCCGGCGCGGCGCCGTCAATCGACCTCCTCCTGTGCTCTCCCGGCAGTCTTCCTCGCCGTCGCAGAGACCTTGGTTCCCCTCCCGCATTCGAGTTAGGTAAGGACTTCTACCCAGTTCGGTCTCTAGCCGATTTAGTTCGCTCTCGCTCCGACCTAGAGGGGGGCTCAAGCATTACACACACATCGAATTATTTTTATCAGCAGATTCGTTCATCCTGTTATCTTTCTTCCACCAATTTCAATCTTTTTGTGCTATTGCAGAAGTAGTATACGCGATCTTTCTTCTGTCCTGCTGTGTACTGATGACCTATTCATTGCACGCTGGTTTTCAGGGTTAGGGCACTGAATTAAAATTCAGAGAATCTGCTGGGTAAGATAGAGAGTAGCAGGTAATGTTCTTGCTTACTTGCAATACCATAACTGTACGCTAAAGAAGACATAATGAACTTGCTTTCTTGCATCTATGTCAAAGAGGATGTATGCCTTAGCTCTGATAGACTGAACATGGAACATGTAGGCCAGACTCCATTTGCCCTCCCAAGGCCAAAACACAACTCCATGGCGCCCTCGTCGTCACCTCTTCCTGTCCGCCTCCTCGTACTCTACGCATCACAAACTGGCAACGCCATCGACGCTGCCGAACGTGTAGTCCGAGAGGCTGAGCGTGGAGGCTGCCCAGCTGTTGACCTTCTTTCCATGGATAGCTTCAATCCCGTAAGCTGGGAAAATCCTAAAAAGCCCACCAATCTCACGTCGTATGAACATCACTTTCTACTTCCACTTGTTTGCGCAGAGTTGCTTGCCAGGCGAAAGGTATGTGGTATTCGTTGTGTCCACCATGGGGCAGGGCGATCCCCCAGATTCCATGAAGGTAAGGGAGGTTTTTGATCAATAATAACTGAAGGCGGAAATGCTTTTTTTGTTCGGTAGTTTTTAGAGTGCAGATTTTCTAATTGCCATCTTTTGTTTGGGTTTCGGGTGGCAGGAATTTTGGAAATACCTTCGCAGAAAACATCTAGGTGCGAGATGGCTGGAAGGGTTACACTATGCCGTGTTTGGGCTCGGCGATTCAAGCTATGCGAATTACAACGTGAGTCTTCATTCTAGATTTTGCAGCCTTCTATTGTGCTATGTGCTGCTTTTAAATTTTAATTCAATCATTTGCGTTGATTTGTTGAAATGATCTGTAGTTCATTAGTTTTTGAGAATTAATAATGGATATAACACATTCCAAAGTTCTAGCAACACATGATGGGGCGCATTGTTAGAAAATAAGTTTATGGTTATAGCAACACTGTATTCATTTGCTTTGCTGGCAGTTTCAGAGAATGATTTGGGAGACACAACTTGATTGTGCCTTACCTGTAATTGTATCATTAATCAAAGTTACTTTTTTCAGTTCCTACAGGAGCTTGAGAAAATGCTGCGAAGCTTTCTAGAGTTATGCCATATTCAAATTAATAGCTAGAAACATCATTAAAATAACAAGTTCATATTGGCATAGGCTGTTTTACACACAATCAGGAAGTAATCTTTTTTATATGTTCTAAGCATGCGCTTTTTGCTGCATGATCAACCATGCTAAATTTTCATTACTCCCTTGGCTAGAGTGTCATGTATTTGTGCTCATTTTCTTTTCAAGAAAAATCTTGGTTACTAGATTGTTCTCCGTTACTCACAGATCATGACCATTATGGGTTTTAGAACCATACATGCTTCTTGTTTCTATTTTCCTATTCACAGTCGTGTTTTTTGCTGCAGCTTCCTGCAAAGATGCTCGATAAAAGGCTTTTAGATCTTGGTGCAGAACAAATCATACCAAAAGGCTTGGGAAATGATCAACATTCTTTGGGGTACGCTTGTAATATCATTTTTCGTATTTTCTATTGTTTTTATATTCATGTGTGGGCTTTCGAGAAGTCAGATTACATGCCTTTTGGGTTACATTTAAGCATTGTTTTTTAGAAAGCACCTTTTTTCAGGGAGTTCCAAAGCAATTCCTGAAAGTTACTGCTGAATTATTTTGTTATTATATACCAGGTATGAAGGAGCTCTAGATCCGTGGTTGATGGCTTTGTGGAAATCCCTAAATCAGATATATCCTTCACTATTACCAAGGATATCTCATGCCATTCATTCTAGTTTGAATATTTTGGGGGATGCAAAGGTAGAAGTCACCTATTACTCGGCTCCACAAGATAGCACCATTTCAGGTGGGAGGTCTCAACTTTGCTGTTGTTTACCAGTAATCTGTAAAGTGCCATGTAATATTTCTTCTTATAGATTCTGTATGTCATCTTACCCAGACCCCAAAACATTAATTGAGAGAGCACGCTCAATTTCTCCTGCTCTGAAGTGCCATAATGAAGGAGAACCACAATTGATGTTACAAATGGTATGTTCTGCACCCTATGTAAGATCGTAACAGTTAAAATCAGTTCCTATTGTATTGTTATGAATGTTTAGCTGATCCAGCAATTCTACATGTGGATGATTAAGCAGTACTCCCTCCGTTTCAAAATATAAGATGTTTTAGGTTTGTGAAGAAAATGAACTAGACTTGTTTTAGTATGTAGGTTCACTCAACTTTGGGATGAATCTACACACTAAAAGAAGTCTAGATTCATTTTCTTCACAAACCTAAAACATCTTATATTTTGAAACGGAGGGAGTACATTTTAGCTGATCCAGCAAATCTTTGTATTGTTATGAATGTTTAGCTGATCCAGCAATTGATAGTTATGTAGATGATTAAGCAGTACATTTTACCTGTAACTATACATGATCGAGCTCAACTTGCATTTTGTTGTCATGATTGTCATGTTCTATTGCTCAGTTAGTTCAATCAGCATGGTCAGATGTTTAACATTCTCAAATAAGCCATAATAGCTGGGATTTCCGTGAACAAATAGTAGCTGGGCTGTCAGCTGTGGTGTAACAAACTCAGGCCGGGGATAGTAATAAATTAGTAATGGTTCATTATGGGGATGCTTCATCTGTATTGTAACTATAAAATAAATTAATGATACAATAATTGCGTTATACTTTAGTAGATCCCATTTTTTACTTAGTTTATTTTGTTGATGCTATTGCTAACCATCTTAGGTAACAAATCAATGTTTGACTAAGGGAGATTCTGACAAAGATGTCCGCCATTTTGAATTGGAAGATCGATGTTATGTATGTTCTTTGATCCGTATAATCATATTCCTTGCAATCATCTTCTGAAAGAAACTAAAAAATTGTTTAATTTTTTGTCATTTTAGCCCATCAGTTATCAAGTTGGTGATGTCCTAGAAATTTTACCAAGTCAGAATCCATCAGCTGTTGATGATTTCATTAAACGCTGTAAGTTGGATCCAGAATGTTACATAATGGTATGTGGATCTGTTCTCTAACCTTTTTTTATGTGTGTCTCTCTGCTACAGAGGCAGCTTATTTTCTTTACACTTTTGTTGCCCACAATAGTAGCTATGTGCACACTCCTCTGTTGGAAATTCACATAGTACGGTCTTCAGCAAGATTGTTTGCTCTAGTAGCCAGCATTTTATCTTGCGTTAGACAGTGCACCTTTTTTTATTTTTCAGTGGATGATCCTTGACTTTTATCCATTAGAAGGATACATCTATATGTGGTTATGTCTTCGTATATACCTTCTCAACTAGCCTATCTGTTGCTGTGATCTAGCTAACCAAAGAGAAACAATATTTTGTATTCCCAGATTCAAGAAAAGAGTGTGGACAAACTTTCCAAAGGTTCACATATGAACAGTTTGGTAGATCCCATCAAGCTAAAGACCTTTGTTGCTTTGACAATGGATGTCACATCAGCTTCCCCTCGGCGATATTTCTTTGAGGCAAGAGGAAAATTACCCTGAATGCTTCATCTTACACATATGTTCTGTAGTTGTTTGATATCTTATATTGGCATCTGAATTCCTGATGTCTATGACCAGTATGCCACCTCTATGCTCACACACTCTAATGTTCTTCTGTAGATCATGAGCCACTTTGCAACAGATGAAAATGAAAAGGAAAAACTCCAGTATTTTACTTCTCCTGAAGGAAGAAATGACCTTTACTCGTACAATCAGAAGGAGAATCGGACTGTTCTGGAAGTAAGTAATGTCTTCACCATCGATTTTAATAACAAAGTTCTTGCAGTGCATACCTTAGCATGCCTGTTGTCCTTTGAATTGAACTTTTTTTGGTTCAAAGTGACGTGGATTTGTTCTGCTTTTAGGTGTTGCAGGAGTTTCCCTCGGTGCACATGCCTTTTGAGTGGTTGGTGCAACTGACACCTCCATTAAAGGAAAGAGCCTTCTCCATATCGTCATCCCCATTAGTCCATCCAAATCAGATACACTTGACTGTTAGCATTGTATCATGGCGTACTCCGTTAAAGAGGACACGGCATGGTCTCTGCTCTACATGGCTAGCGGGGCTCTGTCCAAATGAAGAGAATATTATACCATGTTGGATCCAGCGAGGATCCATGCCTCCTCCACGGCCATCGATTCCTCTCGTTCTTATTGGACCAGGAACAGGATGCGCACCATTCCGCGCATTCATGGAGGAAAGGGCTGCACAGAGTGTGGCGGAACCAACTGCTCCCGTTATATTTTTCTTTGGCTGTAGAAACCAAGACATTGACTTTCTGTACAAGGAATTCTGGTTAAACCATGCCAAGGACCAGGGGGTGCTGTCCCTTGAAAAGGGTGGTGGTTTCTTTTGTGCTTTTTCTAGGGATCAGCCTCAAAAGATCTATGTACAAGACAAGATAAGGGAGCAGGGCGCGAGGGTGATGAACATGTTATGCTCTGAGGAGGCCGCGATATACGTCGCTGGGTCTTCTACCAAAATGCCTGCTGACGTTACGGCTGTGTTAAAAGAAGTTTTATGCCAGCAGGGTGGTTTTCCAAAAAAGGATGTTGAGGGATGGCTGACGAAGCTGAAAATGGGTGGTCGGTTTATCATTGAGACCTGGTCATAGTTGGGATGTATGTTGCAGAACATGCAAGAACTATCTGATTTCCAGAAAAGGAAGATTCTTCCGAAGCCCAGGATTAGCTCCAACATTTCAGGTAAGATATTTTTTTAAATGTTTAGTCGTCATAGAGTTATGTAGCCTGCTTCCTTTTTTTTTTCAAGAACATGCGTGAGAGCCGTGTCCTGTGTCAGTAGACAGTGCATATAGGTTGTATACCGAATAGATAGGCTTGCTGCAGTGTGTTTGATGTTAGAAGCAATCTTGTCAATATAGTTGGATAGTAGGAGCTAGCTCGGTCATGAAGTATTCAGGATATGTAGGGAGAACTCCAGAATTAGGAATGTTCTAGAGTAAGGTATTTAGGTGTAGTATGAAATGTCTAGAGTTCGTAGAGTATTCTAGAAATATGGTGTAGGGTTTAGATTGTGCCACATGACAACAATCTAAAGGGTTATGTACAAGTATAAATAGGTCCTAGCATAAGTCGTTGGGGCAAGCATGGGTTGCTAAGTTCTATAGGCATTTGTTGCCGAGTAGTGTAGCATCCGTCGTTGCAAAAGCTAATAGAAGAAGGCATCTGTTGCCTGAAGCTTCTGTTTGTTCTACTCTATAGTGCTAGTCCCTCATTTTCTGCTTTTATTTACTTAAAAGAGAGAACAACACTAACACATCCAGGACGATCGGGAGATCGACACTCATTATAAGGACCTTGCTCGAGAGCTGCAAAAACAAAAGCAAATATTTAACATTGCAGCATATGTCCCTTTCACAAACCATACCGTTTCATCAATTACTTGACTAATATGATGCTTAAACATAGAGAAAAATAGTTGTATTTCACAGCTATCAATTAGTAATCTCTAGACGAAGTATTTTTTCCGTATGGGATCGTTCGAAACATAGACGAAACACCCGTTCAGTGTGCGACGCGGTTCCTTAATAGGTCCAATCTGTACTAGTGTTCACTATTTTTAACTTCGCACATTTCCTTCATATTGAACATCAAAAAGTTTGCCGGGGGCAGGGACGTTCTTCCCCCTCGGATGCTGGCTTACTAACACATGGAATATAATTGCCGCGACACCATGGGATTTTAACATTAGCATAATGGGAATGTAGTAATTTCATTTATTCAGCATGGTATGGGAAACAAATGAGAGATAATTAGTTACAGGTTGCAGTGAAAGGAGAGGTTACTAGTACTCCAGGATAGAGATATTTATCTTGTTAATTATATAAAGCTTAATTACGGGGTTGCAGATCTAGTAGGGACACCCAGTGCGTACAAATGCGCCATTTCTGGCAACATGTTCCATAGTGCATTTTGGTCTGTTGCGGGCAAGGCCCTCGTCCAAAGCGCCTCCCGGCACTCGTACCGGCTGTGCGTCATTTGGCGGAAGTGGAACACCTTCGGTTTTTTATATTTTTCGGATGAAGACCCCTTCACGTATTTGTATTTCCACCACTCCGAGTTGTCTGGGGGGATGTCCGTCACCAAGATAACGCCATACTGCCGCAACCCATGCTTGAAATTCGGCAGGGAGACCAGGTCCACGCACACCGCTGCAAGGTCCACTGTCACGGCAATGCTCCTCCCGTCTGGGCTGAACACCGGGTGGTTCATACGACCTCCGAGGTCGCCCCCGCTGTTCATGACCCTGATCAACACCACCGGGTCGGTCGCCTTCACTAGGTACACAGAGAAGTACTTCATTTCCAGCTGGTTGGTGAATGCCAACTTGTCGCGAGTTGACGAGAAGACAATCCAATCTCCGTTTGGTGACCACTGACACTGGGTGTCTGTCCACTTTCCTTTCGTCAGCCGCGTCTCCCAACGTTCCCTGAACTCACTGTCCAGCATTATGTACAGATTCTTTTGCGGCGCCAATCCGCCCCTCGTCGAGCAGAAGACAAATTTGTCCCCGTCCGGGTTGCTCGATGGGTACGCATTGTTGAACCCATCAACGGTGAGTCTTACGACCTTTTGCTTTGTCGCGGGGCCCGAGGCATCGCGGATGGCGTAGATCTCCAATTCCTGGGACTTCAAGGAGGTGCCAATGCAGACGTAGAGGATGTCCTTGTCGGGGTTCTGGTTCCACACAGGGGAGAAGATGCAGTTTCCTCCCCTTTCCTCGTATATGATGCGTAGCCCTTGGCTGTCCGCTATAAACACAGACTTGAACTCGTTGTCGACAAAAGCAAGCTTGGAGACGTCCTTTGAAATGGTTGGGAACATGCCAGATACCCGAAATAAACCGACGTCCTTCATTGGGGACTGCAGCCTATGAATGTTCTGAGGGACGTTGTCTTCGTGCTGCACGAGGTCATCACTCCTGCAACGGTGGTATCCAATGCGGTCCCCACCATCCAACACGAAGGGGTTGTAGTGGTCACCTTTAGACCTTGTATTCCGGGTGATCTGCACCGGCGGCAACCCCAGCGCATTGGTGTCGAAGATCTCGATGTGGCGGTATGGTGTCCCCACACGGACGTCGCTGAACCTAGACCTCTGGCGGAAGGTCGCCACCGCTACCTTGGTCTCGCTTATAGCAGCCGGAGTCACCGCATCCAACTCCTCTGGAGTCACCTGGATAGTCTCTTCGGTGCTAATGTCATACCGGAACACAGCCCAAAATGTTCCAGTCATGCTTGATAGAAGAGTTATATTGGTGAATCGATGGAAGAAGATGATGTTGTCACTGCCCCAGGATGGCCAGCCACCATTCTTGATGAGTAGCTTGCGTCCCAGGCCCTGACTCTCGTCGCTATCCACATTCATCACGTAGATGTCAGTCTTCAGGCTCTCGACGATCTCGCTGTTCCAACTCTGATTTTGTAACGACGCCACTGCTACCATTTTCCCAGAGGGCGACACAGCCGGGCTCAAATCAAACACCCCTGCACGTGTCAAAAATAATAGTGAAGGTAGACGATTAATGGGAATGTAAGATCTTATCAATTGATTGGTGCACAAAGTATATATACCCTGTGGAGTGAGGCGCTCCGTCTTGCCTGTTGTAAGGTAGGTTTTGTACACGACGGTCCCGGGGCTGTGACGTACCTGCACTGGCTCCTTTGTGGAGACATAGAGGAGACAGTGGTCGACGGTGCGAGACCCCACACTGTAGCCGCCGCCGATGCAGCCACTGTCCTCCAGGCGCATGCCGCTGAAAACATCGGCTCCAAGGATGTCAGCGAGGGTGAATACCTCGACCTTGCTATCGGCATTGAAGCGCATGGCGATGTACAATGTCTCAAGGCCGTCTTCCCTCTCGGATATGAAGACAAGGCCGCAGACATGGCCGGCATCAACATCCGCTTCAGTAACACCACCCTTGTTTGCCAGCATGGGTCTCTTGAGGAGGGTCTTCAGTGCCGCGGGGGGGATGGAGCGCCCATTATAGTTGTGGGACACACCATCAGTGAGGTGGAGCTCACAGTCGGTGGACGAAGGTGGGAAGGGGCAGCAGAAGATGTCAAAGGGCACCGGGGGCCTGTAGGTGGCAGAGAATATGATTCTGCCACGGCGCTCTGCCATCCAGTAACAAAGGAAGAAATTAGCAGTTAATGAAACAAGATAAGTCATGTGGAATATATTTTCAGGAGACACCCATTTGATTTTCATCAGCGATCTAAAATAATTCACATTAGCAGTTAGCGGGGGCCTGTAGGTGGCAGAGAATACGATTAACACTGGAGGGTATTGGCAAATGAAACCAGAATGGCACCGCTAAAGATACTAGTTTAATAAGATTGATGAATTCATGTGAAATTTATGTTCAGGAGACACCAATTTAATTTCTATTAGGAACCTAAATGATATACTAAGATCTTAATGAGGAAGTGTTGTATTATAGTTTTAATCAAGATGTTTACCTGGGTTCAAGTTTCGGTTTAAGGCATACTTGCGTTGGAAGTTGGCAATCTGCAACAAGAAAACTTAAGAGGTTCAGTCCGTTTACAGAGGCCTCTTGTAAGTTATTTACAAAATTAAATTAAATGTACTCTTCAAAAATCTATTAATCATACTAAACAACATACTATGTTTTAGGCATAGTTAAACCATATTTCAGAAAATAGTGTTTAATCGGTACATACATAAACTATTTGGGATGATGACTCGATGACCAACCGCTCCTGCTCTACCCCAAAGCATGCAATGCCATTGCGTTTTCTCGAAAAAAAAAATGCATAAACTAGCGTGTGCCCTAATTTAATTTCCTAGATTCAACCATATTTCTCTCTACTACTATAAAATAGGTTTGTTACAATATACATTTCTAGTATTAGATATGTATCCATCAAATAACAACTTAATATAAAATCAAATATGCACATACTGCAGCACTATATATGCTGACAGCTAAAAACATGTTCTTAATCTCAAGTAATTTTATAGTTATTACTACGTCCGATAAAAAATGGATGACTTCCTAGAGAGGAAGTGTTCAATATTTTAACTACGAGTATACCATATAAATACACATAAGTTCGGATTAGTCTTGTGAAAATTAAATCAATACATTTGTCCTGAAATGTTTTTTAATTCCTAAAAGTCCTTCTATATATGCATGGGAGTATGTACTCCCACATTCAATATACCTCCTAATTAATGTATTATACCTCTTTATCCTTCTCAATATACCCCATTAATTATTCTAATATACCTTAATACAACTAGACTGACAAAATATCATTGGATCCCTTAGTTTTCTTAATATACCTTTTTTTACGTATAAAAAGCAGTATATATGCAATAATATAAAATATGTGGACTCAAATAAATTTTTCCATCGAACTCACTTTGGGATATCTAATAATTAGTAATGAAGTATATTAAAAATAAAAAAGTGGTATAGTCGAATCACCTATGTGGTATAATGGACATGGAACTACATACTTCCAGGAATATTGTGCCATTTTATATCTTGACTAACATATTAAAATGAAAAGTAACTGTCACAATTTCATGCTAGATAATGTATCCACGTCTAAAACACCATTAATTTTCAAACGGATAGATTAATTATAAAACTTTTGTCTACTTGGCACTCTACTAAGAATAAGCAGAAAGGACTAGTTATGGTGGTTGAACTTTAAAAGAGTAGGTAAAGAAGAACAAAACAATAATAAAATAGAAATAGTAGGTGTTTATGATGACTGGGAAGTGACTGGTTAATTACAGGATATGACAGAGGTCGTAGTTTGGCTATGCCATGTAAATCTGGCCTAGGACGGATCTAAATAAACATACCTGGCCAATAGATGAACTTTCTGCAGTATCAACCTTGTTTAGTTCATCGACAATTTCTGCTATAGTAGGCCTTTTCTCACGGTCAACCTCCACACACCTTAAGGCTATTTCGATGCATGTCTTAACTTGCTCTGATATATGAGACGACATTGTTTCCTGCAGCCGTTTTTCCCAGTTTTCATGCACCTGCAAAGTTGGAACACAATGGCGAAAGGTGGCATGGAAAAGTAAGGTCCAACATGATAATGATATTTATGAAAATAAATTTCTGTTCATGATACAAAGTATATTCCATACATGATCAAGAAATTCTTGCGAAGACATGTGCGCACATTTGGAGTAGCCCTCATATCCTGCCATTATCCGCACGAGTATAACACCCAAGCTGAATACGTCATACTTCGATGTGATTTGGCATCTATCGATGTACTCTGGTGGCATGTATCCACTGCATGGTATATATATATATATATATATATATATATATATATATAATACAATTACTTCTAGAATTTCCTTACAAATAAACAATTACTATGATGAGGTATCAGCTTACGGTGTTCCTATAATTTTGATTGTGATATAAGTTTGTGTAGAAGGGAAGAGTCTTGACAAACCGAAATCTCCAATTTTTGGGACCATGTTCTTGTCCAAGAGTATATTCGCAGGTTTCAAATCAAGATGGTAAATAGGATCTTTGGATCCATTATGAAGGTAATTTAAGCCCTCACAGATTCCCCTAATAATATTGAAACGTGTTTTCCAATCGAGTCCACATGATTCATCTGTAGAAGTAAACAAGCAGTGTAGACGTAAACATAGGGATATATATATATATATAGAAGTACGTTATTTTAGGGTTCATTTTACTATAGATGCAAAGTAATAATATATATGGTCTAAGTATAGCACAGTCATACCAGAAATATGCATGTCAAGGCTTCCACCCTGCAAGTATTCGAAGCAGAGAACTCTTTCTTCCATATGTGCAAAAATATATTCATCGCCGTACTTAATGCGCTGATATCCTAGATTGTAGCAGTAGCCAACCAACCGGATAACATTTGGATGTTGGGCCCTCATAAGGTGATTAAACTCATTCCTAAACTGTGTGTCGTCAAGCCCCGGGATGTGATGAAGCTTTTTGAGAGCAATCTCTTCCCCATTTTCCAGTACTCCCTGTTAAAAAGTTAGATGAGCTCTTGCACTTGGCATACAGTAGCTATGTCATTTAAATATTATAAGGCAATAAAGGCTATATGAATCAGTCGGATGCAGAGGCCGGAGTTTTTTTCTCTTTTTCGAAAAAATAATTTAAATATACATTTTAAAGTAATGATCACATATATTACCTTGTAAACTACTCCGTATCCACCACGACCAATGATGTGTTCCTCGGAGAAATTATCTGTAATTTGTTTCAGGAACTCGAGTGTAAACTCCCTTGTGGTTGTGCTTGTATCTTCTACCTTCTTTTCCATGGTTCTTGTTTCTCCTCCTGGACTACGTTGGACGTTTCACCTCTCTAGTTATAAAAAAAAATTCCACATAAAGACTGTCAGATTGAGATGCATAACTTGTACTAGTACCAAAAGTAATAAATAGGCATGCTTCATAAATTATTGCAATAGCGCCGGGGGACCGGGGAATAAGCTAGCAGCAGCAACGCCCAAAGGGTGCGGTGACCTTGTCAGACGGCATCTTCCTTCTTCCCGCTGACCAGGCCACAGCGACGGTTGGCGGAGCCGCGGCTGGTGAGGGTGAGATATGAGGAAGATGTCAGCGGGTCCAGGGGAGCAAAAGGCGGCATTGCCGGCAGCCCTGACGGCGGTGAGCTCGTGGATTTCAGACGCGCCGCCGTTTGGAGTTGGATAAGAATTTGGGGATTCAGAGCTTTCAAGGCGAATGAGCCCGCACGGTATTTTTTTCCACACGGGTGACGGACTGACGGGCCCCTCTTCCTCGGGTCTCAAGGAATAATGTGTATTACAAAATAAAGTTTGACCAAATAAATAGACCAACTAAAATTTAATTATATTATATAAAACTAATATGGTTGGATTCGTATTAAAACATATATTCCAAAGCTGTTAATTTGGTACCAACATGATTTATATATCTATAGTAAATCGTGGTAAAAAAATACGCAAAACAAGAACGTCTTATTCCTTGGTACGGAGGTAGTAGTCTTTGGGTATTTATTTATTGTCTCTCGGTGTGACATTGCACATGGCCGACGCTTTAGTTCACACGTAAAGCACCCCCACATGACACTGAGACCGAGCCGTTGAGAGTCAACCCCCGCTCCCCCGCCGCCCCTAACCTCTCCTTTCTCCGGCGGCATTGCTGGCCGGCGAGCGAATGGTTCAGATGGTTCGGCCCTTAGTTTAGGTTCGTCTGCTTGTTTGCCTCTGATGGTGTCCGCCCCTGTGGCGTGTGAGGGTAGGGTGGTGTATCCCATCAGCCAGATCCACCACGTCTTGCTCTTCTCCCGTCACGCTGCACCCTGTTGGTGGCAAGTGGTGGTGCTCGCGAGCTGGTAGAAGACACACATCCCTCTAAATAAGGCCTTCCTTGGTGCTTCAAGATGGGCATGTCGGATCTTGCCCAGCTCGATGTGGACCCTTGTCCTCCATTGATGGTGCTCTCATGGGGAGAGCCAACGATGGAGAAGACCACCTGCCAGCACTCGAACGGGTGGCACGACTGGAGATGGTCCGGTGGAACACACCCGGGGTTTAGTCCCACCTCGCTAGTTGAAGGAGGCCGACACCAGCTTATATAGCTGGGCAAACCTCTCCCTTCAGTCGCGGCTTTTGGGCTGAGAGAGGCCTTGGGCCTCCAAATACACTGGTTGAGCGTGGGCTGGCCTTTGGGTCGCTAACATCGATGTCAGCACTCGAACGGGTGGCACGACTGGAGATGGTCCGGTGGAACACACCCGGGGTTTAGTCCCACCTCGCTAGTTGAAGGAGGCCGACACCAGCTTATATAGCTGGGCAAACCTCTCCCTTCGCCATGCTTTTGGGTGAGAGGCCTTGGGCCTCCAAATACACCAGTTGAGCGTGGGCTGGCCTTTGGGTCGCTAACATCCAGTATCGAGCAGTGCTGCGCGCTATTAGGTGTGTGGCGATCTGCATCGCTCCTGTTTAGGAGGATGGGATGTCAGCACTCGAACGGGTGGCACGACTGGGAACGGTCCGGTGGAACATGCCCAAGGTTTAGTCCCAGCTCGCTAGTTGAAGGAGACCGACACCAGCTTATATAGCTGGGCAAACCTCTCCCTTCAGTCGCGGCTTTTGGGCTGAGAGAGGCCTTGGGCCTCCAAATACACTGATTGAGCGTGGGCTGGCCTTTGGGTCGCTAACATCGATGTCAGCACTCGAACGGGTGGCACGGCTGGGGACGGTCCGGTGGAACGCACCCGAAGTTTAGTCCCACCTCGCTAGTTGAAGGAGGCCGACACCAGCTTATATAGCTGGGCAAACCTCTCCCTTCGGTCGCGGCTTTTGGGCTGAGAGAGGCCTTGGGCCTCCAAATACACTGGTTGAGCGTGGGCTGGCCTTTGGGTCGCTAACATCTGGTATCAGAGCCAGCATGCGCACCGCTATTAGGTGTGTGGCGATCTGCATCGCTCCTGTTTAGGAGGATGTGATGTCAGCACTCGAACGGGTGGCACGGCTGGAGACGGTCCGGTGGAACACGCCCGGGGTTTAGTCCCACCTCGCTAGTTGAAGGAGGCCGACACCAGCTTATATAGTTGGGCAAACCTCTCCCTTCAGTCGCGGCTTTTGGGCTGAGATAGGCCTTGGGCCTCCAAATACATTGGTTGAGCGTGGGCTGGCCTTTGGGTCGCTAACATCTGGTATCATAGCCAGCGTGCGCACCGCTATTAGGTGTGTGGCGATCTGCATCGCTCCTGTTTAGGAGGATGGGATGTCAGCACTCGAACGACTGGAGATGGTCCGGTGGAACACACCCGGGGTTTAGTCCCACCTCTCTAGTTGAAGGAGGCCGACACCAGCTTATATAGCTGGCCAAACCTCTCCCTTTAGTCGCGGCTTTTGGGCTGAGAGAGGCCTTGGGCCTCCAAATACACTGGTTGAGCATGGGCTGGCCTTTGGGTCGCTAACACCACCACTCACATGTTCAATAAGATTTGTTTCTCCGGTGAGGATGCTGCTGTATTTGCTTCCTCTTACGTCTTCCAAGGTCACCAAGGAGGTGGGCATGGAGATTGCGAGGATGTTGATTGGATTGGTCTTCGTCGGTGGGGAAGCGTAGCTGCAACTTGCGGAGATCCCCAACGGCGGCAAGCTAGCGCCGCTGTTACTTTTGGTCAAGCAGCCACTCCGCTATGCAGTTCCTCTTGAATTGCATCACCTCCAACCTCCTGGCTGGCGAGCTTAGAAGGAGGCCCTTCTGCTTCTCCGTCACGACGACTAGCGTCGGACCCATGCCAAGTGGTTTCGTCCTCGGCAGCAGTGCTGACGGCCGCGACAGCGAGTGCATCTGCATCTCCGGTGGAGAAGGGCCTGATCGCATTTTGCATTTTTCTTGTAAGGTCCTTTTTGTAAAATCCTAGGACTTGGTAGTATTTCAATTTTTTGTTAAGGCCTAAACTGTAACCCCATCGTTTAATGGCAGCTCTGGACCCTTCAGGGTCCTTCCCCTTGTTTTAAAAAAATGTTCACTTGCAAATAATTTTTGAGAAATGGCTTAAATCAAGTGAGAAAATACACATACTCAAATAATAGTAGATTAGATCTTACTTCGCCAAAATTTCCTCGCCGGCCGCTTGACCGGCGTTTCTTCTTCTTTCGCCGATCATAGATCGGATTGCGTCATCCATAGGCGCATGTCGTCATCACACGCCTCTACTTCAACCTCGGCGTCGACTCATCTCCGGAAAATCATCACCAACGATCGTGCCAAGGAGGCTCCACGGCCCCAAGGGACGCCTTCACGCGCTGTGTCGGCTTCTCCGTCCTCACGTCGTCACCACGTCGGCCCGTCTTCGCCAACATCGATCGGGACGCAAGTCCCCGAGTACGCGCCTCGTTGTTAACAAAGGGTTGCACCTTCATCACCTGTGGTCATCATCGCCGACAACCATCTACACCAACAGCATCGCCACATCGTCGCCGCCACCACTGATCATGGTCATCGTGAACGCCAACAAGTTCTTCTCCATGAGCGATGCCACGCTCAAACAAACGGAAAATACGGGTCTAATTTCTGAAATCGACTACCGCTACAATTCAATCTCCGCCTTATGCTCCAGTCAGACCGTTGCAGACACACACCCCCAATTACCTTAGATGTTTCAAAAAAAATATTTAAACCACGACAAACGATCAGCTATTTATGCAGAAATTTGATCTAGGAAATAAAATGGCTTTCGTTCGACTTTCATATATATTACAGATTATCATCCACCGATACATTGCATGGCGAGCGTCAGCGACACGGCGGACGGATGAGGGAGTACTCCTTCTCGAGCTACTCCACATATATGCCTAAATCTAAACTTGGGGCAATGTCGGTGCCGCGTTAGACGGGCATTGGAGATCTGGTGCGTCAAGGTGCGAACTATGGCGAACTGGAGAGTACACCTCTTCGAGCGACTCTAGGACGCGGGGCTCCTTCGCCTCTTCGCATCTCTGCCGCTTCTTCACGTCGTTGGGATCCTCCTTCGCCTCCTTTTCCTACGCTGGGAGCACCTTGTCCACGCGGCGGAGCACACGCAAGGCCAGTACAAAGATGTTGCCGTACACCACCCGCGCAACTTATTGGTCGGCATGGTTGTGCGCTTGATGCGTGTAAAATGCATCTATAAACTTTGTAGTTTATTATGTTATATTCCTTTATAATTGAATCATATAAGATGTTATAATCATGTTTTGTAGTGATTTTCTGGATTTTCCTAAAAGATACCTTTTATTTGTATTATAACTCTGCAGATAGGTAAACTCTGTTTTATGTATTTTTGATTTTTAAGGACCTTCCTGAACTCAAAAGGACCTGTAATTTTTTCTAACGAAGTTTTTAATCGAAGGGGAGACCTAGAGCATTTGTGCCTCAACTAGAGAGAGAGAGAGAAGAGGGCCAGATGGGGGCACCCATGCGGCCAAATACCCTGGCTGCATTGGAGGGGGCCATCTTCCCCTCGTGAATCTGATGTCGCCGATTCTGTCGCCCACACCTTCATCTTGACCTAAACCCATCTATAAAATGATCCCTGATCGTGATCTTAGAGTACATCACACCACACAGACATGGACACAAAAAGGAGATCCTGTGAAGATTGGAGGGGGAACGCCGCCGACTTGCATCTCCAATCTCTCCTGCAACATCTCTATCATCACCATATATGACGAGGGATAACCTCGGCAATGCCCATGGTTATGGACTTAGGGTTTCGTGGAAAAGAGAGCGTTGGGGATTTCGTCGGCTGATCAGACAAACAAGAGAGTTGATATAGTCTGATTATAGAGAAAGCTCGGTTACAAAGTCGCCGGTTCGCTAGTTGCGATCTAGCTCACAAAGGATTGCATAAAAACTAAGGTGCCTTCTCCGATGGTCCTCCCAGCCTTTATATGAGAGGCTGGATCCTGGAACCATATCCAAAGAGGTTACATATTTATAAGTACAATGCAAACTCTATGCCGGCTCGTGACTATTCTTTGACCGGTAAGGCAAGCCTTTATTCGTCGGGTGCTTCTTGGATTCTTTTGGGCTTTTATGGGCCGTAAGCCTTTATGCACCTAGGGTAACTAATCATAGGAACCCGATATATCATACCCATCTCTCTCTCTCTCAATGTTCTAGTGCTATACGAGCTACCCAACATGATTATTGCCATTTATATGTAATACCTTGTGGTGTCTCTTTGGTTTTTATGACTTGAGTATTTTAGATTAGGAATTTTAAATTTTATTTGATGTATAATTAGATGTATTATGTACGCCGTTCTTGATTACTTTGTTCCGATCCAACTTGTATGATGGGACATGAGAGGGAGAACGTGTGCAATAGATGGAGTAATATGGTAGTATAGAACTAGACAATGATAAAAAGTTTGGGTCCTACATACTATAGTTTTTACCTTTCTGTTGTTACACTCACTAGAGATAAATGAATACAAGTGCTACTAGTTCCTAACTTAGGTGATACTCATATCTTTTGAGGTAGTGTTATGTATCCAACATCATGTCATAAAAGCAAAGACAATACTCGCTCTGTTTATTCTTGATACTACTTTGTGGAGTTTTCTCTAACTAGTATAGAGTATTACTAAGATGTGTTGCATCATCTCAAATATAGGACGTGATGCCCATATAAATATCTATCAAACACATTATGAAGTTGCATTAATATTATGCTTATGAGGAGTTGTGTTTTATCCCACCATGTTTATAAGAGAGTAGACAAGTGAAACTATGTAACCCGAGGTCCATTTTTAATCATAAGAAACACCTTTTACTTGCATTTACAAGTCCTATTTTTAGCACCCATTTATTCCGAAAATACAAAAAGAATCATCATACTTGCATTTATTTATTTCTTATAGTTTGCATTACTATCAACACTATTACACCACACGCTTGCATAGAATATACTTTTTTTATATTGTATTTACTTTACTTTACTAGCGGCATATTTACTTTAGTTATTTTATCAACAACGTAGGTGCACGGGAGCACACAGTGGTGTCGCCGGCGGCCTTGACAGCGCCTAAGAGGGTGCGAGCTCATGGATTCTATAAGCCCCGCAATGGAGTTGGGTTGTCTTTGGGGATTCAATGTTTTTGTATAAATTTGTAGGCTTGGAGCTCAAGGAATGCAGATTTTGATGATGAAATTATTGACAGGTTTTTGGATCGACTTAGATCCCACTGTAGGTATTCGGGGAATCAGAGGTATTTATATCTTTCATCTCGGTATGACACTTGCTTTCTGATTCGTTATGTACTGAACTTCTAGAAACTTTCTTTAGGGGAATTTGATTTCTTGCCCACATATATACTTAGACTCTAATCCTCTAAAAAATCGTAAAATCAAGGCCCTAAATGGGGAATGGAAGCCGTGATTTTTTTGGACACCCTAAAAGAGAACTAATGGAAATATAGCCCAAGGTTGGGGCCGTCACTCACAAGCCAATCCACAAGCAGTAAATGACCAGATCTGGAAAAAGGAACTGCAAGTATGCAATAGACGAAGCATAAAGTTATTCTTGGTTTTCTATTATGACTAAACGAGTAGAACAACGAGAAGCTAACAGAAAAGAGGGAACCCAAGCAATTAAAGCAGCTTTCCGCACCTAATTACTAGGCTCGAACACGAACTGAGGAGAAGAATCCATAATTAGGTAGTTGGTACAAGTAAGAGTTTACATACACTTTGTGGTTGCCTGAAGGAGATCGAAGACCTGCTGAATGCCACAGCTTGCTCTCGTTGACGGAGAAGCGGGAAGGAGGGAATGGCGGAGCAGATCCAAGAGCTTGCTCTCGTTGACGAGAAAGATATGTCATATGGAGTATCTCGTCCACCTAACGCTCCAGTTAGTTAATTGTTCAGTTGCTGTACTTGCTGGTAAACCATTCATCTAATGATCTATATTTTTATCGACTAGCATCAAACAACTGGTTAATTAATTAAGCCGTCAGAGTTGACAATGTCTTCTCCAAGTTTCTTCTTTAAACTGGTTATAGTTAGTCTAGCCTTTTTAGCTTATTTTAGTCGATGCAGAGCCAGCCTCCTAAACAGGTCTCACTTATTGTTTTAATTTAAGAAACCTTTTTAGTACTCCCTCCCTCCGTTTAGAAATATAAGATGTTTTAGGTTAGTGAAGCTAATGTATGTAGACATATTACATCTTATATTTTCAAATAGAGGGGAGTATATCTTCTCCTTCCACTCTAGTAGATTGATGCATATACCCTTCCAAATTGTTTTTTACACCAAGCTGGCTATCCAACGCACGGACCAGCCAGCTCGCTAGCCGTTACATCTGTCCGCAAAATTTGTGCATATGCACGTGTTCCCACATGGATGTAGCCCACCAAGGCTCACCACAATCTCTCCTACTATGCTATGCTCTTCTATTATAAATCTTTTTGTGTGGTCTCACATGGGTAGAGCTCACCATAACATGATTGAATTGTAAAGAAAAAAGCAAGACTGATTCGTTAAAGGTTCTACGCCCTACCGTATCTCAAAAGTTGTTGCAAAGTATGTTACAACACCAGCTATTGTAACTGACAAAAAAAGTTTGCACCCTCTCAACATGAAAACTAAGTGTACAACATTGTTGTGATAACTAGTAGGCCAACCCTCACAAACATTGCTTCATAGTCCAGTTGCGGAAACTTCAATATTTTGGTAGTTTGTGTTGTAGTCTATTGGTAATTTCTCTAAGAATTTGCAAATGTGTAAAACATGTGTCCAACATTAATGCTCAAACGTTAACAGGGTACGGACTCTTTGTTATTTCAAATAGATTTGGGGGATGTTTAGTTGGGCTTATTTTTAGTGGGAAGACAGAATACATAACTAACTTGCAGATCGTGCAGCAGGATGATCGCAATACATGACATGATAACCTCCGTGCTCTGATGTAAACAAATCAGTCCACGTCCTTAATTACCAATCATGTTAAAGTCGGCGACAGGTAAAAGTCTTCCTACTCCATAGCACCAATGGATTTCGGTTTTAGGTATTGTAACCAGGGAGAAAGATTTTTTTTGCAAGGCAGGGAGATAAACTACTTAACCAATTTACATATTTGTCCAGCCGGGTGATCAAATACATGACATGCATGCTGAACCTCTTTGCCTTTGATGCAAACAAATGAGATCCATGACCTTAATTACCAATGAACCGTGCTGCACAGACGACGCTTCCCACACGATGATCACACGACACCAATTTCAAACCATCCGTGCTTGGCATTCAGGAGCAGCTGGCCATCTGATCAGGCGTCATACAGGGTTCGGAGTAGAAGCAATCGTGTGTGTAGTAGTTCCGATTACCAATCATGTTGTACGCTCTTTTTTTCTTTACATAGAAAAATGCCCGTGCGTTGCAATGGGTCTTATGTCAACGCAGCGATTCTACCACGTTGTGGGGGTCCCGGTCTTATCCGATGGTTCTTAGCGTTTTACGATTCGTGTCTGTACAATTTGCATTTTGCACCTGATAGAATCGCACCCTATAGGAACCAAACTGGACATGTCAATCTTATCTCTTACCGGTTCTCCTCTCACCACCTGCCACATTCATCCCGTCGTCATCAAGAAAATCGCCGCCGCCATGGACGGACAGACCCAGCCAACATCCACGAGCCTCGCCGCTGCTGACCGACTCTCTCCTATCCCTCTCCTTTGATCTTAGATCTCGGGGCCGTGGATCCGTTCTCCTGTCCCTGGCGGAGGATGGGAGAGAGGTTGTCGTGCCCCTTCCACGACGGACAGCAGCCATGGTGCTCATCGAGGAAGCGAGGCGCCTCGTGATAAATTTCCATCCAGTGGCACCTGCCCTGGCGCCCTAGACCTGGAGTCTACAACTCCACCGCATCCTACTTGATTTTTTACTTTTTTCTATTTTGTTCTTGATCCAAGCTCGCCTTCCTATTCATTGAATCTTGACCCAATTTTTTCCCGATTGAATCTTGACCCAATTTGTTCCCGATTGCCGAATCCATGTGCTAATTCTTCTACTAACTGAACTAAACCGAATGGATAATTTTCTATAAAACGTAGAGACTCAGGGTTATGGTAGCAAAAGGGCAAGGGCTCACGGACATAAAATCAATATATCACATGGTGTTTTTTACAAAGTGTAGAAGAGGATGCACGAATCGCCAACCATGATTTGACGGCCCATGATAAGCCCGGGACCCTAACATATAGGTAGAGTTTGTTTTTCGGTCTTATGTTTCTTCTTGACTATCTATGTTTCTTTTTTTACCTCAAAAAAAATCTATGTTTCTTTTTTGACCGCATGTGCAACCATAATGTATCTATCCACTCATGAACATCACTGTCCCTATCGATGGAATGGCGTGTCATGACTCATGAACATCATTAGGTTAGAGTCATCACTGTCCCTATCTTCTGTCAAGTTTTTTAATGTCTATATCTAATAAATTTGCATATCTTGAATAGTAGGATTTTAGGTGATCGAGATTTTCAGAAAATCCATGCAAGTATATAAATGCAGCAAGTACCCTTTTTAAGCTTAATGTAGATTACATGTAGGTTGACAGAAGGTAATAGTAACTTAATTACATGCAGAGTAGCTAATTGACCCCATGCATGATCCATATATAATAGATCTAGTCATGGTCTCTGTCTCTTATTGCTGGTCCAGGAGAGATAACACAAGCTTTTACAGCTCAAACTTTTACACACAACCGATCCAGTCCATCCTTGCGTGGATCTGGACCATCACATGCTTGGCTTGACGTTGAGGCGGTTGGCCACCTTCATCCCACACGACTCGTCACACTGCATCATATCGCCAAATAAATCCAGATTGAGTAATAAGAGCATACTACTCTAGAGCGAGTGAAATCCATGGATGCTGAAATTACCGTTACTGAAATTATTTTGAGAGATTTAGACTATAGATACCTGTCTGAGGAAGTTGATCCAGATGATCCTGAGCTCATGGCTGACCTTGGGATGTCCCAGCGCGTCAGCGAACCTCTTGCAGAACCTGTCCTGTCTGTCCGGCGCCCAGCTCCGGTACCTCTCTCCGGGCTGCACGAAGTCGTTCTCCTTCTTGATCCTCGTCTTCTCCCTCTTCCCCACCACGGGTCTATTTGGCACGGGGAAGCTCGGTGGCTCGGCCTGCCGGAGCGGCGCGTGGCGGGACGGGTAGTAGTCGACCTCCTCGTCGCGGTGCATGAAGTTCATGGCGCCGTCGTAGTGGTTGTTCTTGAACCCGCACTTGGGCGCGTTGACGGGTAGCATGAGGTAGTTTGGGCCGAGGCGGTAGCGCTGGGTGTCGGCGTAGGCGAAGACCCTGCACTGCAGCATCTTGTCGTCGGAGTAGTAGATCCCGGGGACGACGAGCCCCGGGCCGAAGGCGAGCTGCTCGTTCTCGTTGAAGAAGTTGTCGACGTTGCGGTCGAGGACGAGGCGGCCGACTGGCTGCAAAGGGACGAGGTCCTCGGGCCATGTCTTGGTGTCGTCTAGCGGGTCGAAGTCGAATTTATCTTCGTCGTCGGGGTCGATGACCTGCACGAAGAGCTTCCACTCGGGGAAGTTTCCGGCGTCGATGGATTCGTAGAGGTCCTGGGTGGCGTGGCTGTGGTTCTTGCCTCCGACGAGGGTGGCCTCGTCGTCCATGAGGCAGCTGACGCCGCATGTGGGCTTCCAGTGGAACTTGACGTAGCGTGCCTTGCCGTCGCGTGTGACGAAGGTGTAGGTGTTGACCCCGAATCCGTCCATGTGGCGGTAGTCGGTGGGGATGCCGACGTCGTCGAAGAGGAAGAAGAAGGTGTGTAGGGACTCGGGGAGGTGGGAGAGGAAGTCGAAGACGCGCCAGTACTCCTGGACGTGGGACTTGGGGTTGGGCTTGAAGGCGTGGATGACGTCGGGGAACTTGATGCCGTCGCGGATGAAGAAGACGGGGAAGTTGTTGCCGAGGAGGTCCCAGTTGCCCTCGCGGGTGTAGAACTTGACGGCGAAGCCGCGCGGGTCGCGGATGGTCTCGGGGGAGCCGCGCTCGTGGATGACGGTGGAGAAGCGGACGATGACGGGGGTGCGCGTGCCGGGGGCGCGGAGGAAGTCGGCGCAGGTGAGGCCGGTGACGTCGTGGGTGCACTCGAAGAAGCCCTTGGCGGAGGCGCCGCGCGCGTGCACGACGCGCTCCGGGATGCGCTCCCGCGCGAAGTGGGCGATCTTCTCGAGCAGGTGGTAGTCCTCGAGGAGGATCGGGCCGCGCGGGCCGACGGTGAGCGCCTCGTTGTCGTTCCACACCGGCTGGCCGGCGTTGGTCGTCGTCGTCCTCTTGTCGAAGGTGCTCGACGGGCGGAACTGTACGTACGGACGCCATGCACACACGCGCACAACCCACGGCGGCAAGTAGATTAATTAAGACCGGCCAGAGAAAATCGAGTTGATTACAGAATTAAGAACCGCGCGCATGCATGAGGAAGCAAGTACTAGTAAGAAATTCTCTCAAAATTCCTAAGATCGTCAGCGTCGACTGTGACGGAAAAATTATAGTACAAAACGAGTGCAAATTTGATGCTCTGTACCTTGCATGGATCCATGTCGTTTCCTTCTTCCTCGGTGGAGTAGCTCAGCTCAGCTCAGCTCTCACTCTCACTCGGTCACTCGGTCACTCTGCTTGCGATGCCACTCCAGTGAGCTGTAGGCAGCCTTAAATAACGGCGAGGTTCAGAGGTGGCGTGATCGCTCGGCTGCTGAGATCCTTCTCTGACAGGTGTGGGTCTGCACGTGGACAGCCTGCAAAAAAGACAAGTTGAGGATAAGGTGTGGAGGGGCCCCCAATTGTGGAAAACTGTGTAGCAGGGACAAGTGCCGTTGTAGGTGCAACGCATCGTTGCTCCATCATCGTCGTCATCGTCGGTTCCGGGCAAGCGCAGAAAATGCCATACGTGCGTACATATCCTTTTCATGCGTTGCGTTGCCCTCAACGACCACAAGCCCACCACTCGACTAACGCTACAAACTAAACGTAAGAGCATCTCCAGTCGCGTCCCTCAAATGACCTCAAATGACGTGCAATAGAAGCACCGGATCTGTCGTTTTGAAAGCACCGGATCTATCGTTTTGAGACGCTGCCTCGCCGTGTCACGGTTTGGAAAAGTCGTTTCCCAGCCTCAGCGTCCTAAATGGACCGTCAAACATATTAATTTCAATCAAATTTGGTTTATTGCATTATACCATACTTTATTTGCATAGTAGAAATATAAGAAGCCACCGACTGAAATCTAAACTGAAGGCTACGATGAGTCATCCTCGTCGGCACAGTGATGTCGAACACCTTCACGGTGAGCACGCCATCGCCGTCCTATGTGAAGTTCATAAAGGAGCCCAGCCCCGACGTCGTATGTGAAGATTAGGAAGCAGCCACCACATCATGACGTCGAACACCTTCACGGCGAACTGCTCCCAGCCGTTGTTGAGGTACATGTGGTCTTGCCCAGCTAACAACACCTCCACGGGCCACATGCCAGGACCGCCGCCTGTTGTCCGCAGCTTCACTGCGGCGGTCTTCTCCTCGCCAAGAAATTGAGCGCGAACTTGCTCGGGAGTTGCTTCTTGCCCAAAGGATTTTCGTAGATGGAGATGAAGAACTTGATGACGGAGATACGTGTACTCCCAATAGGCGATGGTGATTGACCGCGTCCATGGCCCCTTCCTTGACCCTGGCGTGACCGCAGCCCCCCTCGAACCTCTAGCCATGGAACACGCGCGGAGGAGCTAGGGATCGAAGCGGCAATGGAATGCTTATGGAGGTAATGGGGTGTGCGAAGCCTGCTTATAAGACCGAGCAACCGTCTCATTGATTCCGACGTAGGGCTTGAACCGCCTCATACGTCAGTGGCGCAGGAGCGCCAACATTTAAGCGGTGCATGGCTCGAACATGCCCCTACATTAATAGAGATACAGATGATGGGACGACTCCCTGTGTCGATCGTGCTTTACTGTGGTGAGGAGTCGCAAGACGACCGGATGACTCCCTACGCCGGCCTGATGAACCGACGCCGCCATTAAGCGGCCATAGGGCAGTTGGCGGTGACACAATAAATAAGGCTGACCAGCCACTATGCAAATACAGGGTTGGTCCGACAGTCACCATGCCGCCCACGAATTGTAGCACCCCATTCCCTCTTGGCCCCGGGGGTGTCACTCCTGGCAGCTTAATAGGATCTCTAGACTAGTCACATAGATCAAAACTAGTCTTTTCTGCACACTTTGTCCTCACTCGTCACATCCTCAAATTTCTTTGGGCAAACACGCTTAACATCATAGTTTTTTTTGGATGAGCTTTCGGGAAAAAAGTTGCAACTTGTTGGTATGAGTATCCTATCAATCCTATTAAGTCATATGCCTGAACCTCACAACATGCGACTAGACGTTGTTTCCTGTTTGGCATGTATCATAGGCCTTTTGGGCGTAGTTTAGGGGACATGACTGAAGATGCTCTAACCAGGGTCCAAAAAACTGTAACAAATTATCATGTGTGTCCAGAAATCGGCATTTCGATGGATGATGATAATCTTGTCTAGTTGGGTCATCCTTATAGGTCTTATTGTTTCTCTTTGTGTTTCTAGACAGTGTTGATGCAAAATAATGGTTTAAGGATCATATCATCTAGAGATCACGCAAACAGCAACAATAACGTCAAACTATTGGAAGGCTAGAGAAAAAATCTTAGTAGTAATGGTGTTTCTTGAGTTTCACAATGGGTGTATCTTAGTGTCGTATCCCCTAGGTACTTTTCTTATGTGGCATGTTATTTAATGAAGAAAGAGATGGTTGTTGCAAGCTATCATAGGCAAAAATAATGGTTAGTCCAATCACATGTACACATACATGAGACTAAAATCATTAAATACTACTCTCCCAAGAAATAACATCTAAGATACACTCCATTGTGATGGTTATTTCTTAAGTTTTAAAGGTTCCTATGATAACGTGCTAAGAGGCCGTCCATTGTAAAAGGCCTAATGTGGCACTATACTTAATGAAGACAGAAGAAAATGTTAGGCTAGTCCTAGTGGTAGTATCATAAGGTGTATCATGCATGTCACCTTGGCAAAATGATGATGTGGCATAACAATTAATGAAGAGAGAGAGACCAGTGATATCATAGCACATGTAACAATAAAATTTACTACTAAATACATCTTGTACATAAAATTGCATTGAGAATCTAGAAATAATTAAATATCATGAGACTTTGATACAACTACATAATACTAAGCACTATAGAGGTAGTATCATACGCTAGTATCATATGCATGATATTAGTAATATGATACTCCCACTATAACTAGCCTTAGACCTTTCACTATGATAGTATCTTAGCGTGGTATTAGTTTTCTTATGTGGCAATATAGTTAATGAAGAAATAGATTGGTGTTGTATCTTAGGCCGTTGACAATTGGGGTTTGTTAACACGATATCCAATGTGTTTTGCTTATGTGACATGCTATTAAGAAAGAGAGATATGGTGTTATATTTAGCACCCCTTGCACACAACCATAGGCAAAACACTTGAATTATCCAGTCACATTCATGCCTAAAAATAAAATCATTTAATGCAACATTTCTAAAGAAACTACTTCTAAGAAACAATGCATTGTACTGGTTGTTTCTTAAGTTTTAGTTGTTCCTATAAAAACATGATAGTATACAACCCATTGTGAAATGCCTAAGGAGGAATACAATCGTACATGCAGTGTACTCAAAGTCATTAAAACTCTTAAGATACAATTTAGTATACTAGTTGTCTTAACACCACTCTCTAGGATAACAAGGAAGATACACACTATTGTAAAAGGGCTACGATAATCTTGGGACTCTCACACCTTCTCAATGCTGGAAGCCAAGAGGATATGGACGATAGAGTCCTCGAACTAGGCTTTCGCACCGCTTTATAAATAAAGCCAAACGGCCAAACCGATACACAATGATGAGGAGTTTCTCTTACAAGCAGATCAAAGATAAACCGTAAAGCCTAGGAAGCAACTAGCTTGCCACCAAAGACGACGAGGCTAAGGGTACCAGAGCTCTATGACAACGCCTCTAAGAAGGTAACGACGCTCCAAACGTCGCCGCTGCCGAGACCACAGGGTTCTAGGGTTTTCACCCGGAGTCCTACTGGGGTGAGAGTAGCCACAACAATGCCCCCAAGAGGGTCACGACACTCGCGGGCATCGCCGTTGCTGGCGCCGAAGCGCTGGGCTTTCGCCCGGAAAAACTCTCGCCACCAGTGGTACCTCATACCAACATCACGCTTCGAGCCGAGCTTTCTGCCGCGATCTGGGTGCTGCCACCACCAGGAGCCCTCGAAGCCCGCTCCTTGCCACCCACATGGACCAAAGAGAAAGCCACCACCACTACAATGCCTCCACGCCGTCGAGACACGCGCGCAGTCCACCTTCCGGGGCCTCCGCCCCGACATCCACGAACTCGCGTCAAGGCTCCCATAAGCGTCACACCGCAAAGCCGCCGGTACGACGCAGTATGGCGGCATCGGGTCAGCAGGTGTCGGGCCACAAGGCTGCCTAGGGAAGGGGAACCGCCCTCCGTCACCATCACCATGGTGATTTCCGTCCGGAGACGCAGCAGCAGTGCCAAACATGCCTAGATCAGGCCCAGATCGGGACCGGCCCGCCGTCCAGGCGCAGATCGGGCCCTTTGGCTCTGCCGCTGCGCTACTTCAGCTAGGGAGCCCCGCCGCCGTCTACTTGTGTCCCGTGCCTCCCTACCCCGTCGACGCCATGCAGCCAAGCCGTCATGCCCCGTCGCCGGAGGGCCTCGAGCAACGCCGCCTGATAGCTCCGTCCGGTAGCAGTCGCGCGGCCGGGCGCCCCGCGGGCGGCGCCATCGCCGCGTCCTGCGCACTCGTCAGCGTCGCCATGCGACCCAGCTGCGGCCAGCGCCGGACGAGCTCGCCACCAATGCCATGCCACACCGCCGCCAGCAGAGCCAACCCGTGTGGCCCCCAACACGGGGTAGAAGAAGACCCGCCGCCGCCGGACCTCACGGACTTAGCCAGGCGGCGTGGGAAGAGGGAAGGAGGAGGGAGAAAGCGGCTGGGTGAGGGTTCGCGTCTCCGTCGCCCTCATGCGGACAGCGAGCAGGGGTTCCTTCCTTGTTCCCCAATGATAGGGCCACCTCTGGACGATAGAGTTTCCCGCTCACTCACAAAATTTTTTGGCCACACATGTCCTAATCACGTATCCATGGTGAAATTTTTTATAAACAATGGGCAATGTCTTAAGCACGCACTTTTTTGTTAACTTTCTTGTACAGATAAAGTTAGTTAATCAATCAACTGATAATTAACAATGTTATTAGTATCCCAAAGGCTGTAGAACTTTTGAAAATTTGTAAAGCTATTTTTGCACGCGGCAAACTCTAATGGTTGAATTACTCTATCCTTATCCCCACAAAAGTGGAGTTATCTACCCTTATTATTTACTAATTTAAATCTTCTCTTTACTCACAAAAGATGCAACGGATATGGACATGGGTCCATGATTATTTGGTGTGTTGCTAGCTGTACTATTGTACTAGGTTACATATATTTGCACAAAAGCATCTTTGTTGAAAAAACTAGTAACTTGTAACAAAATGTAGCTACCGAATGTATCATATTGTTTAGCAAATCGGCTACAAAATCTTGAAAGTGATCGATGACTTACTCTTATGGTACTCGGTAAATACATAAAGTAATGATACTTAGAAAGAGATTTTTCTTTCACAAGGTGGGACTAGGACTCATCACTACTAGGAAAAACATTACCAGTGGCGCACGGAATTTAAATTATGTGGCGCATATGGTTGTCGCCACTAAATCATCGCCACAAAAATTTAAATTCTATGGCGCATATGCATATGCGTCATAGAATTCTGACCCAGATTCCGTGGCACATATCTTTTTTTTCAGAATTTCGAAATGTCCAGAATCTGGTACAAATATAGGTATATTACAAGAAATACACACAAATTTGACAGAAATATACAGAAAAGATGCACACGGTAGTACAAATGTTCCAGTTCACATATAATACATCAACAAACACAAATGTTCACAAGTGTTCATCAATCACATATTAGACACATATTAGAACAAAATAAGTGTACAAGTATATTTTACAAGTGTTCATCTCACTCACATAACTTAATGTAGGTATATACGCCAGAATTCTGTAGAGCATTTGCTATATGCGCTATATAATTAATTTTAGTGAAGCATTTTCCCTATATGCGCCATAGGATTAAAATCTACCTATAATTATTTTCCTAGTAGTGCATCTTGTTGATGGAAAACTTGACACGATATTTTTCATAGAATTTTTGGAACAACAACATGGCCTACTAATAATTGTGCATCTACGCCTCCGTTTAAAATTAGGTCGTGTTCTAGGTTTAATCACTTTTTGAACTTTGACCAACTATTTAGCAAAACATAAAAATATCTAAAATGCAAAACCTATAATATTGGAATAGTTATAAAGTATATTTTCATAATATATACATTGAATATCATAAATATTGATATTTTTCTCATGTTTTTGGTCAAAATTGACAAAGATTGACCTTAGTAAATCCTAGAACATGATCTATTAAAACAAAGCGAGTATGTAAGATGACCCTATTCTTTTACATGTGTTTGATATTTGTGATCAATATTTTGATGGACAGCGATATCCACCATAGGTGCCTTGTAGTATTAGGGGCCTCCTCTACCGCAATTGCTACGAGATGTGCCCTGGTCGTCGCTAGGACCTGATCCCTCACCGCCGCTGCCGCAAGGCGGTATGGGCCATGTGCCTCCACGGCCACGCAAAAGAAGTAAGCCTCCCCTCTAGGTCTTTTTTGGGACCTTTCCTCCTGCATGTGCCGATGCTGGATTGCCAGTATCTCCATGATGCGGTCGAGCTCCTCCCTATGGACCGACTTCTTGCGCGTCGCTTCCTTGCGCCGCTCGGTCTGAATAGCCACACCGGAGCGGGCGGCCTCCTCCACTATCTCCTCGACCCTCGTGATGTCAGTGCCATCAGGTGCTACCGCTCGTCGGCCACGGACCGCTGCTCTGCCCACGGACAAAAAATAGGGCGTCCCGTTGGGTGTCATGGCCTTGCTTGGGCGGACAAAGGGCAAAAGCTTGTCCCCGTGTCATGACAAACGGACCGATTCGGTCGGTGTTGAAATTGCGGGGCACCATTAGAGTTTCTCTAATTAGCTGGTTACAAGATGCAGATGACGAGGGATTATCTCCTCGACTTATTCTCGTTGCACTAGGTGGTCCATTGATCTATTTATAATTTTTACTACTTATAGGTTTGTTTACTGCCGTGGATGATAATTAATAGATTGGTGAAATTTTCGTGAAAAAAAATCAAGGACGATGGAGTTTATCTCTTCAGTTTATTTATTCTCTTATTGCTGAATCATTGTTACCGAATCATCGAGAAGCAAAAAAAGAATGGCAACCGCACGCATACAAAGATTGCAATCAATCGTCGGTGAACCGATATATAGGAATTAAAAACGAAAAGATAATCGGCACCGAACGAGTAGGCGCACGAGCTTGACTAAAACTTGACGAGGTGAGATTCGTCTCAGCGAAGATACACGACAATAAACCAAACCACATCCATCTGGATCGATCAGCTTGGTGTACTGTTGCTGCATTATTGGATAAGACCAGGGACCTCTCGGGAGAAAATATCTCCTTCATCATGCATGATTGGTTTTTTTTCCAGTATTTGATTCTAGCTATAACAGTGTACTTATCTATCATACATGCCAATTTTCTAACTAATTTTTACATGTATAGTTTATAGAAACTGTGTGTAGATTTGAGAGCTAATAATTCGAGAAGTAATTAGATGTGCTTGGCTAACAATGGACAATCTTTTCTATTATATATTTTCCAATTAATACCTCAAAAAAGAACTGCAATATGTAAGACTCAAAATGGAAAATCTTGTTTGATTTATCATTCATATACTCGCATACCCCCTATCCACAGAATGAAGTGTAGGATTTCTAGCTCCCGAGTTCTGGTGACCATATAATTGTGAAATCTGGAATCATGTTTACAAGTTTGGTAGGCATCATGGATTTCTAGCTCCTTTTTTTTGAACGGATAAGGCCCGGAAGGGCCCAGGAGTTTCATTCCAGTGGTTGGTCAACATATACATGGAGGTCCAAAAAGAAAAGGAAAAATACAACCCGACACCAACTTTTTGCAAGAAACTCCCTAACAGAGATTGCAGAAATGCAATCGAGTCCTAACATGCCACCGGCGATGAACATCAACGAGGTAGCGCCACCTCTACACCGGATGGGGACGAAACCACTTGGCTTGGCGAGGGACTTCAGTGCTACTCCGTCGCTGAAGAAGATCCTCCCGAAGAGGATAGAAGAGCTCGCGCAAATGACGTTGCCGAGCATGGCACGGCCACCCATATGGCCTAGGATAGCTGCAGCGGTCCGTCGCCGTCGCTTGGAGAACGCCGCGGGGAGAAGAAACTCCGGAACCTCCCCAGAGCCCTGCATAGCACTAGCAGCACACAACATGCTCGCGTCCACCTCCTCTCATTACGACGGATAAGGCCCCGAAGGGCCCAAGGGTTTTGATTCCAGTGGTGGGTGAACATACATGGAGGTCCAAAAAGAAAAGGGAAAATACAACCCGACACCAACTTTTTGCAAGAAACCCCCTAACGGAGATTGAAGAAATGCAGTCGAGTCCTAACATGCCACTGGCGACGAACATCGATGAGGTAGCGCCACCTCTGCACCGGCCGGGGACGAAACCACTTGGCTTGGCGAGGGACTTCAGTGCTACTCCGCCGCTGAAGAAGATCCTCCCGAAGAGGATAGAAGAGCTCGCGCAAACGACATTGCCGAGCATGGTGCGGCCATCCATATGTCCTAGGATAGCGATGGCGATCCGTCTCCGTCGCTTGGAGAAAGCCGCGGGGAGAAGAAACTCCGGAACCTCCCCAGAGTCCCGCACAACACTAGCAGCACAAAGCATGCTCGTGTCCACCTCCTCGCTGCCACGGCGGGCCAGGTGTTCCCGAGCAGCAGGTTGGGTTCCATCAGCAGCACGGCAGCCGCGCGTGATGAAGTGGGAGTTGGTAGTCCGCCTCCTCCCTTCCTTCTTGATCTCCTCGCCGCCAAGGACAACCGGAAGAAGATAAGCAACAACTGGCCAGAACAACCGCCTGTCGGCGTCGCGCACCGCATCCCGTCGTGCTATCCACCTCCACCCCTACATCCAAGGCCGGCCAGAGGAAGATATCAGAGCACCCCAACGACAAGGTAGAGGAAATAGTCCACAACGGCTTTATTGAAAAATGTTGTGGTACTCATCGTCTTCCCTAGCTCCGGCCGGAGGAGCATAAGGACCACGAAGACAAACCCTACTCTCCAGATCTATTCGCACTCGCCTGGAGTACCCACATCGCCAGGCATAAATCCCACTACCGACAACAAGCCGCTATGCCTAAACCTAACTACTCCGGTGCCACCTTCTGCCCATCTCCGACAGGCTATACCGGCGGAGAGGCCAAAGGAGGGGCAGATTTTGGTGGAGGTCAATCAGGAACAGGGGATGGGAGAGGGAGCAGAGGAGGAAGAGAGCTTTGCCTTTGAACTTCTGCGCGCGATTGTACAATCTTCTACAGGTATCTAGTTCCTGAAGGGGCATATCCCCGGACCTTTGCACCATGTTTTCCACTTCGTTTGGTAGCCTGTTGTTATCGCCATATTTTGGCCAAAGGAGGAGATGGGCCGTAATCAAGATGGGCTTGGAAGATACATATATGCAACGTGTTGTTGAATCGGCCTTGTGCGTGGATTTGGGCTAAATTGCCCGTGTATCTGTATATTGTAGTAGTTTCCGTTTCGGTTTAAGTAAGAGATAGAGTTGTAGAGTTATTCCAAAGATAGAAAGTCTCCGGACTATAAATATGTACCTAAGGTTATTGAGAAAAGGAGGACTCACGTTCACAACAAACACAATCTCGGCGCATCGCCACCCCTTGTTTCTAGGGTTTCTTTCGGGTAAGTGTCATGCTGCCTAGATCGCATCTTGCGATCTAGGCAGTATCTGCTTATGCGTTATTTGGTGTTACTCGTACTGAAGCCTTGTTGATGGTGAGTAATACTTTTATCATAGATTTGTTTAGGTTAGCATCGGTACTTTTCTCTATGATTGTTTAGTGATGCTACCTCTAGTTACCTCGCTACCTTTGCACCTTTTGCCGGGTGTAAGGGTAGCATCTTGCTTGATCTTTATTCAGTTGATTTGGTCTGTTATAGTTATGCCTTGTTTTCCAAAGTTTAGTTTGATATCCACGTAGTCAGGCCTTGCAAACGGGTTGAACGATCCAGTAGTACGTGAGGATGTGGTTTGCTAGTTCGAGAGGAGTTGTTCCGGGAATTGACTTTACGTCGGTTGTTAGGCCTTCTCTAGGGTTAGTTTTCTATCATCTTTTGTATCTACCAGGCTCAATTACGTGTAGGATGTTCCAATTACGTGGTGAAAACATTAAACTGTCGTAGATCGATTTAACTTGTATTGATGAAGCAAAACCCCATGTTATTATAGATCTAATGCAGAACCATGGGATAATCGGCTCCAGGAGCCGATTCACAGGGAAACCTGGGAGCCGGTCACGGCTCGAATTTTACGTATACTTGTTTGCCATGCAGGAAACTGATCGAAGCAATCCATCACCTTCCTGACCAGGTATAGGTCAGGTGGCACGCCCTCGAACCAAGCCAGGACGTGTGCCAGAGTTTTGCGGGCCGTTGCCCGAGGGACCGAGCCCGGCGATTCTGGAGCCTCCCGGCTCTTCGTGTTGCTCGTCGCTGCTCGCCGGTGGGTTTTGACAGGCAACACATTCTGGCACGCCCGGTGGGACATTCAACAACATCTGCATCAACATCCGACGCTGAGATGGGGGACAGACCGGTCACGTACGGCGATCTGCCTGAGGATCACAAGGCGAAGTATGATGATATCAGAGCTCTCTTTGAAGCCGATCTCATCGGCTCTTTTGAGAGGACTCGCAAGCATGGCATCAGGTGGAAAGGGTTCTCACCCGAGGGTGCTCTTGATGAGGTGGATTTATGCATTCCTTGAGGAGCGCACGCAGCTCTGCGACGAAGTCAACTATATGGTGGCTCATTCTCTTCACCGCCATTCGAGAGCACGGTGAACGCTTTCGGCGGATCGCGATTCGCGTAGTTCAGAAATCATGAAACACCGATTACTCTCCGTGGGGCCTACTCTAGGGACTCACCAGGGAGAAAGACCGCTCCAGACCAGGCCACAGCTGCCATTCACACTTGCAGCTCCAGAGCCACCAGGGGCAGCGGCGTACGTCGTCTACAAGGTCGGAGGTGACCCAGACGATTGCCAGTTCCTGTTTGAACCACCTAAAGAAATCCCACATGGATATGTGTGCACCTACGTGCCGGACTGCAATAACCTGACGCGCACGAACGGCTGCAACCGCGGGATTTACAGGGCGGGGGTTCCCGGGCGGGGCTTGAGGCGGCGTTTGGAGCAGGGATGTCCGGCATGGACGCTGATAAACAGGCGTGGCTGGCCAAGTATGCCACCGGAACGAGTCATGAGAGTTTAGCCCCTGCAGCTCAAACAGTGGAACAAATCCGTACCATCTTGAGAGACCAGTTAAACCGTGCGAAGAAGGACAATCGGCTATTCCAAGCCGTACCCCAACGAGTTTGATCTGATTCCGCTGCCGCCCAAATATCGGCTCCCTGAGTTCTCAAGGTTTAGCGGATCAGAAGGGTCGAGCTCGATCGAGCACGTGAGCCGATACCTGGCACAGTTAGGCATGATTTCAGCATCGGATCAGTTGCGCGTAAGGTTCTTTGCGCAATCTCTGACAGGACCAGCTTTTGGGTGGTACACCTCGCTGCCACCTGATTCGATCTAGACCTGGAAGCAACTGGAAGAGCAATTCCACATTCAGTATAATTCAGAAGCCACCGAGGCTGGCATTGCAGATCTAGCGAGTGCGGCAAAAGGGAAAGCGGTGGCGAGTACATTCAGCGTTTCAGACTGTCAAGAACCGTGTTATTCGCTCGTTTAACCGAGAAAGAAGCGGTCGGTGGCGGTGTTGGGTCTCGGCACCTATCAAAGATCCGGCTTTCAAGTAGAGTACAACTCATTGGCGACATGACCCGTGGCGACAATGTATGAACAATGACACCACGAGTTGTACCAAGACAAGTTCAAACGTCCGATAGGCCTGGTCGTCTGAAGAAGAGGATCCTACACAAGACCAGGAGGTGGCCGTGGCTGAATGGGCTCGGGGCACTCGTGTCCGCAAATGGGTGAAGCGCAAGGGCCGCAAAAGGGTTCGACTTCGATGTGAGCAAAGCTGAGTAGATATTCGATTTCTTCTGAAAGAAAAGCGGTTACCAAGGCCATAAAATCCCTACTCCGGAGAGATGAACGGAGACCATACCGCAAGTGGCATCACTCGTTCACCCACACCACCAATGACCGCAAAGAGCTACGCCAGATCCAAACGGCCATAGAGCAGGCCGTCGATCCTTGGGCAATCGCCATGAAAGTAGATACCAACCCGCTTCCGTCAACATGGTAGAACACAACCACTCCACGAGGCGCCGTTAGATTTCTCGTTCGATGTCAACATGGCAGGGCTGTACCACCATGGCACATATAAGGAGGAAGCGCCCCGGGCCAAAGAAAGAGGAGGCGGTCCACGCGACGACCGATGCGATGACAGGTATTTAATCGAGGAGCAGGAGAAGCGTGCGATATCGAAGCCACACTCCACGCATCTCCTTAACAAGTATGAGCGCCAAGATGACCGACGTCGCCAAGCGATAGAGACGATGAAGGATATGAGCACCTCGCCAGGGGAACGTCAAAAGAAAAGGAAGGCGTAGACAAACATTGGGATTGTCCTTTCTTCAAGTATTGCTGGGATGCGGGAATGAGCCGATTGCCTACAATCGATAACTGCCCGGAATGTGGACAGCAGAAGGAGGACACGGGGCCAGTTTCAGTGTTCAAGCGTCTAGGGCCTCTCCCACCTCAGAGCCGACACAGGGAGTCCGCTCGAGCGAAAGATCTCGAGGAGCCAATGGATGACAAAGCAGAAGACAGATATCACCTTCCAAGGTGGTGTCACGATGGACTCAGACACACCCAAAAGCGTAGAGTTCAGAGGCTGCGTAACTTGGAGGAAGCCGAAGCGCAGTACCTCCACGCTTTAAGGAAAGCACGGCCTGATCTGGCCGTTAAAATTCGGCAGACATTGGAAACGGAAGATCATCCGAAAAGGAAAGAGTGGCGCCCCAAGCCGGTAAAAGCCGATGCGCAGACATCGGCACAACTATGGTGTTCGTACGCCGTAGTTTTGCGCCCAAGAACCAACGAGCTACGGGCACAGTTTGATCGCGCCCACGGCCGTTATCTTTGAAAAGCCACGTGAGAAGGGCTACAAACATCGAAAGCCACTGCACCGAGGGTACATCAATGGGCAACTGTCGGCAAGATGTTGGTTGACACCGAGCGGCGATCAACATAATGCCATACTCCATGCTACGGCGTTTGGGACGCCCACTGCAGATCCGATCAAAACCAACGCCACGTTAAGCGACTTCAACGGCCAAACTTGAAACGCAAGGCGTCTTTGAACGTGGATCCGACTGGGCGTAGAAAAGCCATCCCTACGTCATTCTTCGTCGTGGACAGCAAAAGCACCTACGCTGTCTTGCTGGGGAGAGATTGGATTCACGCTAACTGCTGCATTCCATCTACAATGCACCAGTGCCTAATACAGTGGGATGGAGATGAAGTGGAGGTCATTCATGCGGATGATTCAATCGAGATCTCCATAGTGGGCATGAACGTCTGGGAAGCAGAAGACTAAGAGCCGATCTCTGGAATCAGTCTAGACGGCTGTGAGCGCATTGAAGCTACAAAAAACGGGGGTGAGGCTGGTCTTATCCACTGGCCTGGCAGAGTAGCAAACTCCACGGTCGTACGTGGTATGGCCGATCCCTGCGATCGGCCACAAAAAATGAAAAGCAGTAATCCTACGACAAGCGGGTCATGCAGTCGTAGTAGGGAGATTCCGTGCCATTGTAGAACACAAATAAGTTGTAAACCTTCCTTGACCAATGCAATCAAAAAGGGGGCCGATTCAGGCAATCGGCCCAAATTATTTTTGTTATCCTCACCAACTGTTTACCACGTGTTTAACATTGATTTAGCAGGTGACGGAAAGCTAGGGTATGGGTTTACATCCGCTGATGAGCTAGAGGAGATCGACATCGGTCCTGGGGATAAGCCACGACCAACATTTATCAGTAGGAAGTTAGATCCGAATCTACGGGGTCCGATGATAGCTTTGTTGAAAGAATATCCAGACTGCTTCGCCTGGGACTATACAGAGATGCCCGGGTTAGACAGGAGCATCATTGAGCATCGACTCCCGCTTAAAAAAGGATTTCGGCCATTCCAGCGAGCACGACGGATGAAGGCGAAATTTTGCAAGAAGTCAAAAAGAGGTCGAGAAAATGTTGATGACCAAGTTAATCGAGGCCATGCGGTATGCCGAGTGGATTTCTAGTATCGCACCAGAGAAAAAGGATGGCCGTTGGCGTGTTGCCATAGATTTTCGGATCTCAATAGAGCTACTCCAAAGGATGAGTATCCGATGCCAGAGCGTAGACGTTAATCAACGCAGCGGCTGGTCATAAGATCTTGAGCTTCATGGATGGCAATGCGGTTATAACCAAATTTTATGGCTCGGAAGACATACACAAGACTGCGTTGAGTCGAGGCGGTGGGGTTGTTTGAATATGTAGTCATGACATTTGGACTAAAGAATGCCGGCGCCACGTACCAAAGAGCCATGAATTACATTTTTCATGATCTGATCGGCAAGCTGGTGGAAATTTACATCGATGACGTGGTGGTCAAGTGCGCTTGATACAAGGACACTTGGACGATCTGCAGCGTCTGGACCGAACAAGAAAATTCAGACTCTGGATGAATCAAGAAGTGTGCCTTCGGGTGACGGTCAGTTCTTGGGTTTCTTGGTCCATGAACGGAATCGAGATCGGCTGAAAAGTCGAGGAGGCGGTCACGAACAATGAAGCCACCTACCACGAAGAAAGAACTGCGATCTCTCATCGGCAAGATCAACCGTCAGAAGATTCATCTCCAATCTGTCAGGAAGAATAGAGCCGTTCATGGGACTGGTGAAAATTAAATCTGACGAGGAATTCCGCTGGGGGGCAGAACAACAACGAGCCTTCGACGAGATCAAAGAATATCTAACGAAGCCGCCAGTGTTGGTTCCGCCCCAGCCGGATAGGCCGTTCTACATTTACTTGTCCGTAGCTGACACGTCCATCGCCTCGGTAGTGGTGCAAGTTTATGATGGTCTGGAGCGAGTCGTGTTTTACATAAGCAGAAGGATGCTGGATGCAGAGACAAGGTATCCTGAGATCGATAAGTTGTGCCTCTGCCTGTTTTTCACCTGCACCAAGCTGCGCCACATATTGCTCTCAGCGGAGATTATCATCATATGCAAATCAGATGTCATAAAGCACATGCTGTCGGCCCCGATGTTGAAAGGCCGACTAGGCAAATGGATGTTTGCGTTATCGGAATTTGACATCCGGTATCAACCCGCGGTTAAAGTCGAGCATTAGCCGACCTTATTGCTGAAAGGATCAACACTAATATAGCAGCGCTGTCCATACGAGCGTGGGCTATGTTTTTTGATGGATCGGTTTGTGACGATGGTTGCGGCATCGGCATTCTACTCGTGTCACCCCGGGGGGCAACATTTTCCTTCTCCATCAGGTTATCTACCCCTCGCACCAACAACGTCACTGAGTATGAGGCGATACGCAAGGGGATGGAGTTGCTCGTCGAAGCTGGAGCAGAAGCAGTGGAAATTTTTGGAGACTCCAAGTTGGTGATTTCCCAACTCACGGAGGAATACAAGTGTGAGAGCGAGTCGCTCTTCCCCATTGCTGCAATGCCGTGAGCTGATGGCAGTTCGGTACATGAACTTCACGGATCCCGCGATCGCGAAATACCGGCGAATGATCTTGCACAAATGGCTTCAGGATACAAGGACGAAAGGCGAGAGGCGATGTTGGTACAGTTCACGGAGGCCAACGATCGAGAGCCGATATCTTCAATTACTTGAAGGATTCGACGGGGGCAAAACTCGCGGATAAGGTACAAGGCCATGAAGTATGTCTTGATCGGAGCGACATGTTCTGAGGACTCTGGAAGGGCTACTACTCAAATGTGCAGGACCAACCGAGGCCAATCGGCTCCTACACGAGGTACGAAGGCGCTGTGGAACTTACCAATCGGCTCACAAGATGAAATGGTTGATCAGCGATCGAGGTTTTATTGGCCCACCATGCTTGAGGACTGTTTCAAGTACTACAAAGGGTGTCAAGCATGTCGAAATTTGGGAAAATTCAGATGGTACCAGCGTCGACAATGAACCCCATCATCAAGCCTTGGCCATTCCGAGGTTGGGGCATGGATATGATTGGCAAGATCAATCCTCCATCAAGCAAAGGCCACATGTGGATTTTGGCCATTCGATTATTTCACTAAATGGGTGGAAGCTGTCCCTATGAAGTCGGTGAACTCAAAGGATGTTATCAATTTTGTGAAAGAACATGTCATTCATAGATTCGGATTCCCCAAACTATCACGACCGATGGAGGTTCGGTCTTCATTTCCACAAATTTAGAAAGTTCTGTGAGGACATGGGAATCAAGCTGATCCGATCATCTCCATACTATGCTCAAGCAAATGGGCAAGCGGAAGCGTCCAACCAGAGCCTTATCAAGCTGATCAAGAGGAAAGTCGATGAGCACCCCAGGCGTTGGCACGAGGTTTTGTCAGAGGCTTTATGGGCTTATCGCATGTCATGCCATGGAGCGATAAAAACCTCGCCATACCATCTAGTCTATGGACAAGAAGCCGTATTGCCCTGGGAAATTACGGCTGGATCGAGACGTGTCACTTTTCAGAACGATCTAACAACTGAATAATATGCAACCCTGATGAGTGACAGTGTTGAGGATTTAACTGAGCTCAGGCTGTGGTCACTTGAGAAAATCAAAGAGAACAAGGCCAAGGTAGCTCGTGCATATAATAAGAAGGTGAGACCAAAGGAGTTCCACGTTGGCGATCTGGTGTGGGAAGCTGTATTGCCATTGGGGACTAAGGATGCAGCATATGGTAAATGGTCTCCAAATTGGCACGGGCCATACAGGGTCGATCAAGTTTTAAGAGGGAACGCGTACATGCTTGAGGAGCTGACGTAAAATTCGATGGTATCAACGGTCAACATCTCAAGAAATATTTCCCAAGCATGTGGGACGATGGACAGTGAAGTGTGGGGGCCGATACATGAAATCGGCCAAATAAAGTGAAGTGTGGGGGGCGATACATGAAATCGGCCAAATAAAAAATATATAGCCGATGCACAGTCATTGACTCTAGAGGTTCAAACTGTTACAAGCAGGTGCCAGTTTACATGAACGAGCTACTGAAGGAATGCCTCGAAGGCGTGGAGGGCGTCAGCACGGACACGATCCACCTCGGCGATCTCGGCTTCGTCATCTTCGTCCTTGCCCGTCACTAGCTTCTTGTTCAGGGCACGTATTTACGCAGATCGGTCTTGATTGAGCTCGAGGCCTTCGCCGTCTTGAGATCGGGCGATGGATGCTTCCTTGTCGCGAATAAGCTGTTTAGTCGCCCGGACCTTCCCTTCAAGATCTTCCAACTCCCTTTTTAAGGATGCAAGCTCGTGATGCTTGTGAGTGTCGGTTTGGCATCCAGAGACGCCTTTCTCTCGTTGAGTTGCTGACATCTGTCTGCAATATTGGCCTTCAGCGGGAGTTGGGCGCGGCGCAGATTGATCCTTTCACGAGCTAACTTCACCCTTGACCCGTAGAAAGACAGAGTTATAACTGGCCAAAGCTTCACCTGCAAGGCTACTGGGAGTTGGTCCTTGATTTCGGCAAGAACGCTCTTCACCTCCTCAGAACCCTCGATCAACTCCTCGATCGGAGAGGACAGCAAGGCTTTAAGGCGCTGGAATTGAGGTAGAACAACCCTGGTTTGTGGTTCATTGTTGGCAACAGAGGGAGTTGGTTCGATGGATTCAGGGTCGAACGTCAGCAAGCCTGAAATATCACAACTCTGGCAGCCCGAAAAGGCGTCAGTATGCGTCCCACGTGTAAGGATGAGCTGAAAGAAGCTAACTTACCTCTCCTAAGATCGAGGGGATAGCAGATGACGAGACAATCGGCTTGTGTGTGGTTGCTGGGGGCTTTGCCAAAGTGGTAGCCGTTTCATCTGCACTTTCGGGGATTGCTAGATCCGGCTTGGCTAAAGGCATCGGCACTGCCCCGGTTTTCCCACTAGAAGCGTCGCAAATGCTGCATGGAAGGTGTTTAGCCGATGTGAATCGCGATAAAAGGAACAAGTGGTAAGATCATGAAGGGTGATGATTTTGAAACCTCGGCTCGTGAAGAAGTTTGCAGTCCCTTGCGAGCCCTCTTGGGACTCACAGCTGGCCCCGCCTCGACTGGCGCTCGGGGGGCAGTAGGTTCAGGAACCGACCGTTTCTTGGAAGCCGATGGTGGCAAATCTGGCTGGCTCGGTGTAATGGTCCTCTCAGAGTCTGTTGGGCCCAATTCTCCTCGATTGGTTTGAGTGTCCTCGCTGGAGGTGTCTTCGACGGAAGCCTGCAAGAGAAGGAGAGCTAGTAAGCACGAGCATGTCTGCAAGAATGGAAGAATGAAAGAGATCAGCCAAGGCATGGATCAGCGTACATGCGAACTTTCTGGAGAGGGGCTTCGGCGCCTCAAGGTCTTCCTGGCAGCTACCTTCCTCACTATCGTTCTTGTTTTAGTTGGAACTCGAGAGGCAGCTGACTTAGAAGTTGTTTGGTTCCTGGAAGCCGATTGTGGTGATATCGGCTGGTTCTGCATCATGACCTTTTTCAAAGGTGGCGAGTTTTTGCAGAAAAGAACCACAGGAGCTGGCGGGAAGAACTCGAAGGGGGAGCCATCACTGTGCGTGGGTTCAGGACCATCTTGTTGCTGCAAAGAGAGAGAGTGGGTTAGTAGAAGAATCATTTGTGAGCTGCATCAAGAAAATGTACAAGTAGTGGTACCTGTTCCACGGGGATGTCATAGTCAGCATCGAGCTGTTTCAGCAACGGTCCCAGAGCTCTCCTGAAGGCATGAGTCTTCCACATCGACCACCAGTTTTCAAAGCCATCGGTTGATGAAGCGAAGGTGAGGTCGCTAGGAATTGGGATGGCCAGAGCATCGAAGAAGGAATAACACCTTTGAATGGTGAGAGGATCAGGCAGGTCGGCTCTGCTTTCTGTAAGATGGTGGAGAAAGAAATGGGGAGGTACTTGTCCAAGGCCAAATTGCCGAGCCACTACGACCGGCTGGTAGAATTCATACCCAGGCTTGATTATTCTGTTGGATGTACTCATGCCAACTGGAAGGAAACAGGGACGGATCCAAGTGGAAAAGAGATGACGAGTGCTGGTGTAATCGGCACCGTTGTCTAGCGTAAAGGAGATTGGATTTTCAAAATGTTCCGATTCTTCCATGTAAGGAAAGAAGATAGGATTGTCCAGGCCTTGAAAGAAAGTGTTGAACCACTTGGATGCCTCTGAGGATCGATTTACTGGCAGTCTATACAAAGCTTGGCCGTAGCTGGTGCATCGGATCTGCTTCCCTTTGACATCTGGAAAGGTGCAACTCGCCAAAAGAGGGAAGTTTGGGACGTGGTTTTGAAAATACAACTGAGCCCATAGCTGAATGAACCACCAGGGGCCTCCTGTTTGGCTATGCCGGAGAATAGTTTGTGAGACATCAATCGGAGATATCGATAGACCTCTCCAAGGAATAGTTTGCCGATGCCAAGTTGAGTGCCTTTGGCAAGTTCGTAGGCTAAGGAGAGATAATTCTTGGTTGGAGCAAGGGAAGGGCCACAGAATATGAAATGTTCCAGCCAGAAGTTGAGAAAGGCTGTGTGTTCTTTCTACGTGACAGGCCTTTAGTTTTCATATGGCGTTGGAGGTAGGCACCCAGTTTATGCGATGCTTTGGAAGACACTTGTAGGGGACCTTGGTCGGCTTAAAAGCGGAGGGCTGGGTGATGTAACATCGGACCAGTAATCATCACCACGTCTAATGAGTTGGTGTCATGGGGCCATGACCGAACATAAAGCGATTGAGCGTCGGACGAAGTAGCCGATGGTTTTGAGAAGATTTTCATGTTTCTCAAGGGAGACAATGACAGATGCAGGCATCGGCTATTCCGTGGTTTCCCATTGGGATTGGTAGCTCTAGCTACCTGCTGAACCAAGAGACCCAATGTTCGGGGATTAGGCCGGGCTGCATAGCGATCGGCCCAAGAGTTCAAATCTAGGTCTTGGCTTACAAAGGGGATTACATTTGCTTCAAGAGATCGGATGGGCAGGACTAGATTCATGCAGGCCAAGACAGAGAGAATTTGGGAGAGAAGGATGCGGCAGCAGAATGTCTGAAACCTAAAAATTTAATGGTGGAATAAAGCATTAATTCAGGTGTTTGCCATTAATTCTAGCACCGTGTTCAGACTACGAGGAGTAGGCGTACCTTCAGACCGGAGACCGCTGGGTTGGTTTTGGATGATTCTGCCATCTAGTTTGCCGGCGGAGATGGATCTATGCGGTTGGGGATCGAGGGTTCTTGTCGCTGTGAGCTCGATCTGGTCGGTGAGCGATTGGAGATCTGGGTCGCCCTTTTTGAAGAGGGTCGCAGGCTACCGTTTGAAACTGGAAAGTGGCCGCTCAGATTTGTCTAAGTACGCGACCAAATTTGACCTTGTCAACGTTTTTGGGAAAGCCGATGTTTTACCATCGGCTCTTTGAGCTTTGACTTGGTTGTCTGTATGAGCGCAGTATGGTGAAAGCCGATACAGTACTATCGGCTTCTGGAACATCGACCTATTTTGACTATCGGCAAAATTGAGTCGGAAAAGCAATCTTCGAGTTGAAAAAGCAATCTTCGATTCATTCAAAAGACGATTATTTACAATGGAGCTGATTGCTTACGAAAGGAAATCTACTACTAATGCTACTACTACTAGTTCCTAATCTAGAGGCCGGCGTCGTCACCGCTATCTTCGCCGTCGTCTTGTTATTTGTCATCGGCTGCTTCTTGGCGTCGTCTTATTCTTCTTCTTTGAAGATGCCAGCGGGGGCCTCCTCGTCCTCGTCGTCGTCTTCGGTGTCCTCGCTGGACCCGGCACGGAAGCTCTTCACCGGCGGGTACTCGTCGGAGGAGGTGTCCTCCTCTGCTTCCTCCTCCTCGTCGGAGGATTCGACGCCATCCCAGACAAAGGCGTCATTTGCTCTCCGCTTCAGTTCCCGTCGACAAGGCTGCAGGCCCCTCGCCGTCGGTCAAGGACTCGTCGTCCTCCGACCAGTGGCGGTTCAATCCTCTTTCCCACCATTGTGGGGCGAGAGTCTCACGCCGCCGTTGGCGGTGCTCGGCGTCGGCTCGATCGCTAATCGTGTTGGAAGATTGGGAGGAAGAGCGGAAGAAGAGGAGGCCATGGCGGAGGAAGAGGGTTTTTTCGGGAGGAAGAGGGTTTTTGGCTAATGGAGGAAGATGGGGACGCAAACTGCTCAGATGAATTTAAATAAGGGAATAGTAGGAGGCGGTTCAATGCCATAGCGGTTTCCCGAATGTGGTGCCAAAATTGTCAAATCATGCCTTTGCGGAGGAGTTGAGAAGACAGGGCATCATGATGAAGGGTGGCGTGGATTACGCTGCTGCACGCGTAACCCGATGAAAAAAAAGGGGGGAAGAAAAAACATCAACAGAGTGGTTTCGGAATTATTATTGCCAAAACCAGGGGGGCATGTGTTATCGCCATATTTTGGCCAAAGGAGGAGATGGGCCGTAATCAAGATGGGCTTGGAAGATACATATATGCAACGTGTTGTTGAATCGGCCTTGTGCGTGGATTTGGGCTAAATTGCCCGTGTATCTCAGATATTGTAGTAGTTTCCGTTTCGGTTTAAGTAAGAGATAGAGTTGTAGAGTTATTCCAAAGATAGAAAGTCTCCGGACTATAAATATGTACCTAAGGTTATTGAGAAAAGGAGGACAATCACGTTCACAACAAACACAATCTCGGCGCATCGCCACCCCTTGTTTCTAGGGTTTCTTTCGGGTAAGTGTCATGCTGCCTAGATCGCATCTTGCGATCTAGGCAGTATCTGCTTATGCGTTATTTGGTGTTACTCGTACTGAAGCCTTGTTGATGGCGAGTAATACTTTTATCATAGATTTTTTTAGGTTAGCATCGGTACTTTTCGCTATGATTGTTTAGTGATGCTACCTCTAGTTACCTTGCTACCTTTGCACCTTTTCCCGGGTGTAAGGGTAGCATCTTTCTTGATCTTTATTCAGTTGATTTGGTCTGTTATAGTTATGCCTTGTTTTCCAAAGTTTAGTTTGATATCCACGTAGTCAGGCCTTGCAAACGGGTTGAACGATCCAGTAGTACGTGAGGATGTGGTTTGCTAGTTCGAGAGGAGTTGTTCCGGGAATTGACTTTACGTCGGTTGTTAGGCCTTCTCTAGGGTTAGTTTTCTATCATCTTTTGTATCTACCAGGCTCAATTACGTGTAGGATGTTCCAATTACGTGGTGAAAACATTAAACGTAAAGATCGATTTAACTTGTATTGATGAAGCAAAACCCCATGTTATTATAGATCTAATGCATAACCATGGGATAATCGGCTCAGAGCCGATTCACGAGTGGAAACAGGGAGCCGGCTCGAATTTCACGTACACTTGTTTGCCATGCGAAACTGATCGAAGCAATCCATCACCTTCGACCAGGTATAGGTCGGTGGCACATCTCGAACCAAGCCAGGACGTGTGCCGGAGTTTTGCGGGCCGTTGCCCGAGGGACCAGGGCCCACCAGCAGTTCTGGGAGCCTCCCGGCTCTTCGTGTTGCTCGTCGCTGCTCGCCGGTGGGTTTTGACAGGCAACACCTGTATTGCATCCCTAGGGCTAAAATCGATCCGGTGATTGTTTCTCTGCATACAAGTACTAATGGTTGTTTTGATGCAACAAACTCGGTATGGTTCTATGCAGGCTAAGATTGCGGTCACCTCTTCTCTATGCTGGTGACTTTACCATGGCACACCTCCATGTAACACATTGACTAACAAATAAAGTAGTAGTTCATCCATAATTACTATGGGTACTTTATGCGGATCGGTTACTGTAGATCCTATTGGAAAATCCCAAGAGCAAGGTGTGATGAGCACAACAGCAAGTTTTCCCTCAGTTTGTGAAACCAAGGTTATCGAACCAGTAGGAGAAAGTAAATAGTTGCCAAGGTGTTTCTAGCAACGTGGAACCTGCACAACACAAGCAAAATACTTTGCCCCAACTTACAGCGAGGTTGTCAAACTCACCGGTTTGCTGAAAACAGAAGATTAAACGTATAGTGTGGAAGAAAGTAATTGCTTGTATTAATTGTAGAAAGTAAACAATAGACAGTAGATTGAATATCAGTGGGAAGGAATGGATCGGGCTCCACATTTCACTCGAGGTGTTTCTCCACAAGATAAATAATATGTTGGGTGAACAAATTACAGTTGGGCAATTGACAGATAGAGAATGCATAAAAATGCATGTACATGGCATGATGATCACTATGAGATTCGTTTGGGCATTACAACATAATACATAAACCGTAATCCAACTGCATCTATGACTAATAATACATCTCCAGGATATCATCCGAACTGTAAAAACTCACGGGTCTACTCGGATAACTTCCGAGCCCCACGATCGTCATATAAATATACAAGCACGTTGCGGTGCTGGAGCTGATACAATATACGTGGAAGGTATGGACTCTATTCGTACACAATTATACCTCAACAAGTCGTACAATATACTATGTCTAACACCCTCCTTTAATCACAACTTGCTCAATTTGAGATTATGCTTAAACTCTTCGAAGTTACGAATTGGAAGGGGTTTTGTGAATCCATCAGCAACTTGATCCTTTGAAGGAACAAAGCGAATCTCCAGCTGTTTATTGAGTACTCTCTCTGACAAAATGAAAATCTATTTCAATATGTTTAGCTCGTGCATGAAACACGGAATTTGCAGAAAGATACGTTGCTCCCATGTTATCACACCATAAACATGGTGTTTGATTTAGCTTGATTCCAAGTTCTTCAAGCAATGATGGATCCATATTATTTCGGCCGTAACATTGGCCACAGACTTATCTCTGCCTTAGTACTAGACCTAGACAGTGTGGCTTGTTTCTTTGCACTCCATGAAATCAAGTTTGTCCCAAAGAAAACAGCAAAGCCTCCAGTTGATCGATGATCATCCACACATCCTGCCCAATCAGCATTTAAAAAGGCACTAACTAGTGTAGAATTGGACTTCATAAATGTCAGTCCAGTGCCAATTGTATGCTTAATGTATCTAAGAATACACTTGGCTGCTGTCCAGTGCTGAGTGGTGGGAGCATGCAAATACTGACACACCTTATTAACCGCGTAAGAAATATCAGGCCTTGTGAGAGTGAGATATTGTAATGCACCTACCATACTTCTGTATTTGGTGCTATCCTCAGGACCCAGCAATTCTCCTTCATTTGCTGTGATCTTTTCTGAAGAGGACATTGGAGTATTGGAGCCCTTGCAATTTACCATACCAACTCGTGCAAGAATATCTTGAGCATAATTTTCTTGACTCAACACTAAGCCAACATCAACTTTGTGAACTTCAATCCCCAGAAAGAAGTGGAGATCACCAAGATCTTTCAAGGCAAATTCCTTACTCAAATCCTTTAACAAAGCATCTGTTGCAACTTTTGAGGAGCTGGCAACTATGATATCGTCAACATAAATGAGCATGAAAATAGTCACATTAGACTTATGATAGATGAACAAAGACGTATCAGACTTTGAAGCAATAAAACCAAACTGTATTAGTTGAGAACTCAAGCGAGAGTACCATGCTCGCGGTGCTTGCTTCAACCCATACAATGCTTTGTCAAGTTTGCACACATAGTTTGGCCTCTTCTTGTCTTCATAACCAGGTGGTTGTCTCAAGTAGACCTCTTCTTCCAGAATATCATGTAAGAACGCATTCTTTACATCTAACTGTCGCAAACTCCATCCTCTGGAAACAGAAATTGCCAATACAAGCCGAACAGTAGCAATTTTTACTACGGGACTAAAAGTTTCCTCATAATCTATACTGTATCTTTGCTTAAAACCTTTAGCAACCAAACGGCCTTATATCTATCAACAGAACCATCAACTCTTCTCTTTATTTTGTAAATCCATCGGTAATCAATAACATTTGTGCCATGCTTGTGTGGTACCAATCTCTAGGTTTTATTTTTCATAAGGTCTTCATATTCCTCATGCATTGCCTCTCTCCACTTTGTATCTGTTAGAGCAGCTTGCAAATCAGCTGGTTCCTCTTTGTTTGCTAAGAGGCACCATCTGACAGTACCATCGGTGTAAGTTTTAGGCTTAAAAACTCCCTTGGACGCACGTGTACCGGCCCGGGACGTAGAAGCCACAGGTTGGGTGACTTCATTTCGCAGCGCAGAGGATCCATGGCCCCCGTCGCTGTCAGCTACAGTGGAGAGAGAAGCTCCTTTCGCTGTCGGAGACGCATGGGACGGCACAGCTGATCCTGGCGGCGTGTATGCAGAGGTATCAGCGGCTGGGGAACGTGTCTCTGGAGAAGTGGGCGTAGAAGATTGGAGCAGGGAACGCACAGGAGGCGTGTTGCTTGGTGAATGGCCGCGCGACGCGCTCTGGCGCGCAGAGTTGCCAGGAGACAACGGCTCATGGGCGGGAGATAATTGATTCGATGTTGTCTCGTGTTCAGAACTGCTGTCTTCTTCCTCTGTTATCACATGTCTACTATTCTCTGTGATTGAAGTATCATTTGGGTTCAAATTTTCAACAACGTGCACTGGTTGACGTGCTGTATCCTGGAGAGTAACAGAAACAAGTCTAGATGCAGGATTAGTAGTGTGAGTATTTTCCACTTGTAAATCATCAACTAGTTCGTTCCCATGTTCAGAATTACGTAAGAATGGTTCAAGCAAGAGGATTTCCTGTCTAAGCAAGGCACCAGCGTTTGGGTGGAGAGATTTAAAAGGAAACACACCTTCATCAAATACGACATCACGAGAAATATATATGCGGCCAGTAGAAACTTCTAGACATTTAACTCCCTTGTGACGAGGGCTATACCCCAGAAAAACACATTACCTAGAGCGGAAGGCAAGTGTACGTTTGTTGTACGGTCGAAGGTTGGGCCAACAGGCACATCCAAAAACTCGAAGAGAATTGTAATCAGGTCGAGTACCTAAAAGGCGATGAACAGGGGTGTCATGACCGATGACTTTTCTTGGAAGCATATTAATAAGATATGTGGCAGTGAGGAAGGCTTCATCCCAGAATTTTAGAGGCATATGAGCGTTTGCTATAAGAGCTAAGCCTACTTCAATGATATGCCGATGCTTTCTTTCAGCAGAGCCATTTTTCTGGTGTGCATGAGGACATGAGACATGATATGCGATACCTTGTGTTTGGAAAAAGGAATTTAATTAGACATACTCTCCTCCCCAATCAGATTGAATAGTAAGAATTTTCCTATCAAGTTTACGTTCAACAAGCTTTTGAAAATTTACAAAAGCAGAGAAAGCATCAGACTTTTTCTTAAGCAAATAAATCCAGGTAAACTTGCTATAATCATCAATAAAGCTTATATAATAATCATGACGTCCAACAGAAGTAGGAGCAGGGCCCCATACATCAGAGAAGACTAATTGTAGAGGTGTCGTAGAAACGCTAGTGGACACATGATAAGGAAGATGATGACTCTTAGCTTGCTGACATGAATCACAAACTAACTCGAAGCTAGAATCGCTAATGTAGGGGAGTTTATTTTTGCTAATGATTCGACTAACAATAGAAAACGATGGATGGCCAAGACGACTATGCCACTTTGCTTGGGAAGGCTTGTTGGCAAACGCATGCTTCTGTGGTTGAGTGGATGACTCCAACGACGAAATAAGGGGATAAAGACCGCCAACACATCTCCCTCTATGGATTATTTTCCGTGTGACCTGATCCTTGATCAAAAAGAAAAAAAGGATGAACTTCTATGAACACATGGTTATCAAGTGTGAAACGATGAACGGATAGGAGATTTTTGGAAGAATTTGGAACATGCAAAATATTGCGAAGATGAAAATTCTGAACAGGGTTACGAACAATTGAATGACCAATATGGGAAATAGCCATACCATGACCACTAGCAGTGTTGACCTTGTCGTAGCCCTTGTAATCATCGCGGACGGTCAAGTTGTTGAGTTCGCCGGTGACGTGATGTGTCGCACCGGTGTCGGAGTACCAATTTGTGTCCACACCATATGAGGCCACATGTGCCTCCTTGTCATCATAAGAGTCATCATCATCGTCCTGAAAACGCCACCAACGATCTTTGGCAGTGTGGCCTTCTCGATTGCAAATCTGGCATGTGACGTCAACCCATGGTGTTGTACGCCGACGGCCATGTCCGCGACCGCGTCCCCCTCCTGGAGGTGCAGCACGTCCTCCGCCCCACCCTTGACGAGGCTGATCATCACGGCGGTCATCACGCCGATCATCGTGGCGAGCACCGCGGTTGCTGCGGAAGTCACCACGGCTGCCCTTGTTGCCATTGAAATTTCCCGGACGGCGTTGACGATCGGCAGCGTTTGCGGACGTCTCAAAGCCTCCACCTAGGGGGCCGTCGAGCATCTCTTGACGTTGTTCGTAGGCATGGAGATGAGAGAACAGCTCACGGAGCTGCATCTTGTTTGCCACTATACCGAGCGTGGCGACAAGAGAGTTGTAGTCAGCGCCGAGACCAGCCAAGATAAAAGAAATTAATTCATCATCAGGGACAGGATGTGCGGCAACAGCAAGCTCGTCTGCGATGGCTTGCATCTTGGATAGGAACGCCGCAGCATTTGGGAATTGGAATCTCTTTGTGTTCGCCAAGGCTATTCGAAGATTCGTGACCTTGGACTGATTCTGGGAGGCGAACATCTCTTCCACCGCACACCATACACCGGCTGAGCTTTCAATCCGAATTACATGGATGAGGATCTCTTTAGAGAGAGATTTCAGGAGGTAGCTTAGTACGATCTGATCCCGGGAAAGCCAGGATGCGTACGCGGGATTGGGAACCATCGTCGGGTCCTTGTCTTTGTCGGAGTCAGCGGGGGCGACGGCCAGCATCTTCGGCGGCGCCGCATCAGTCCCGTCGAGGAGGCCGACGAGTTGTGCTCCGTGCATTGCGGGCAAGATCTGTCCACGCCACAGCGGGTAATTGCCTCTCGTCAAATTATCAGACAGGGGCTCGCCGAGGTTGATTGCCGGACTGCTGCTCGAGGAGGAAGTCATGGCAGGCGGCGAAGGTCGGCCTCGTCGGCGGTAGGCAGGTAGGCCTCTGGTTTAGCGATCAGGTAGATGTATTGGAAGTCTAGGCTCTCGATACCATGTAAAATCTCACGGGTCTACTCGGATAACTTCCGAGCCCCATGATCGTCATATAAATATACGAGCACGTTGCGGCGCCGGAGCTGATACAATATACGTGGAAGGTACGGACTCTAGTCGTACACAATTATACCTCTACAAGTCGTACAATATACTATGTCTAACACGAACAACCCTCGGGTATTAAGTTGCAAGAAACAGATAATCGCATTAAGCAAAGTGTGTAAAGTAAACAATACAGTTGCCCTTGGACAAAGGATTATTGTTTTCTCCCTAGTAGCAACAACACATCTACAACCTTAGAGATTTCTTTCACTCCTCTAGATTACTAGAGGCATGAACCTACTATCAAGCATAAATACTCTCTCTTTGAGACACAAGCAAATACTTGGCCAGAGTAACTACTAGCAATGAAGAGCATGCAAGATCACAAATAACATAGAAATGATAGAATCAATAATCAATATTTACATAGTACTCAATATCCATCGGATACCAACAAATACAACATATAGGATTACAAATAGATGATCTTGATCATGATAGGCTGCTCACAAGATCTAAACATGATAGCAAAAAATAGGAGAAACAACCATCTAACTACTGCTATGGACCCATAGTCTAAGAATGAACTACTGACGCATCAATCCGGAGGCTGGCATGGTGATGAAGGAGGCCTCCGGGATAATCTCCCCTCTTCGGTAAGGTGCCGGGAAGAGCTTCAGATCCCTCCCTATCTAGGGACGATGGTGGCGGCGGCTACGGAATTTTTCGTGGATTTTTGATCGGATCCTTAGGGTTTTCTCCTCGGCGGGTTTGTATAGACGAAGGGGCAAGGTCGGTTGACGCCTGAGGGGCTCACACCATAGGGCGGCGCGACCCAGAGTAAACCTGCATGGCCCCCTGGTGCGGCTGCCTCGTGGCGCTTCTTTGTTTCTCCTTCGGACTCCGTGTAGTGTCTGTAAAAATAGGAACTTTGGCTTTGGTTTCGTCCAATTCCGAGAATATTTTCTTACTAGCTTTTCTGAAACCAAAAACAACAGAAAACGGGAACTAGCATTGTGGCATCTTGTTAATAGGTTAGTTCCAGAAAATGTATAAAAATACCTCAAAGTGTAAACAAAACATAAAATAGTTGGTACAAAATATGCATGGAGCATTAAAAATTATAGATACGTTTACGATGTATCAGTACTTAAAATGTACTCCAGTCCTAGCTACTAAGAACAACACTTCATCGGTGTATCCTAAGGATGAATCAAATAGCAGTTTATAATTACAAAACGGTGGCGATGAGAGGGGAAATACAACCTTCTTTTTCGCACATCCTTGTGGTAGCTCTCACTACTAGAGAAAAGCTTATGCGAGGCGCACCTAAAAGCTTATGCGAGGCGCATATGATATGCGCCTCTACCTTTGAGCCTCGGCTATTTTTTATGCGAGGCACATATTATATGCGCCTCCTCTACTTCACATATGCGAGGCGCATATCGATATGCGCCTCCTATAATTCACATATGCAAGGCGCATATCGATATGCGCCTCGCATATGTGAAGTATAGGAGGCGCATATAATATGCGCCTCGCATATGTTTCACAATGCGCCTCGTATATTTATAGTATATGCGCCTCCTATAGTGTCCTATATGCGCCTCCGGTAATATTTTCGAAATTCAAGTTTTACAGACCACTATAAATAATAATATACAGATATTCAAATATACAATATAGTCCAGAATACAGTATAAAGAGCACAGAATTTTTCAGAAACTTGCAATTTGCCAAAGCATAATAGAACCAACATGAATACAATACATTACACATCAATCATGACATACAAGTTCGTACATCAAGTGTTTGTGCCACAAGTTCACACCTCCGAGTACAAGTTCATAATCACATTACACCTCCGAGTACAAGTTCACAATCACATTACAACTCCAACGACGTAGCTCTACCTAGATGAAGTAGAACACGTAACCTACCATGAAGAGCAACAAGGTGGTGATCACGAGGAAGTTCATCCACTTCTTCCTTCCATGCCTCCTCCACTTCTCTTCCTCCACCTCTCTACTCTCATAGCCTTGGTAGTTGTTGCCCGAGAAGTTGTTCACTTGCTTATTCTTACCACCCACAAGACCATCAACTCCGAGTGCTCCACAAGATCATGATCCATCGTGAGATCCTACAAGTTCAAGACAAGTACATAAATATGACAAGTAAAATCATCAATATGTACAAGTTTCTAGGCAAGTTGATGGAAATAACATGGGATTTTGACGAGTCTCATGGCAATAACATGGGATTTTGACGAGTCTCATGGCAAATTACATCAATATGACAAGTAAAATCACGAATATCTACAAGTCCCATGGCAAGTCTAGAATTTCTCTAAGTGTCATGGCAAGGCTAAAATTTCTACAAATGTCATACCATGGCTAAAATTTTGACAATGGCATAGAATTATCTACAAGTGTCATGGATTTTCTAAATTTGCTATAAGTATCATGGCAAGGCTAAATTTCCTACAAGTGTCATGGAATTGCTAAATTTTCTATAAGTATCATGCCAAGGCTAAAATTTCTACAAGTGTCATAGCATGGCTAAAATTTCTACAAATGCGATGGCATGGCTAAATTTGACAAGTATAAGAAAACAAACCTGGAGGACTCTGATTCAGCCTCCGGACGACCGACGGATTGTTGACGGTGAAAGACGGCGGCGCCTAGTTGTTCGATCCACCCACGGACCCACCAGGCGGCGGCATCACATTATCCATCTGCGGCATTGGAAATTGTGAGCATTAGACAATAAGGCAAGATTGAAAATTGCGAGCGTTGGACAATAAGACACTTGATCACTTACCCACGAGAAGGCAAAAGGAGGAGTGGGAAGAGTCCCTGGTTGAGAATTGATGAGCATATGCTGTGTCATCCACCGCATCATCTGCCCCTGTTGCTCCAGCAACCCCTGCTGATGGGCCATCCGCTCCATTGCTGCTTGCTCGGCCGCCTCTGCGTGCCCTATCAGCGGCCATCTCCTCCTACGTCGTGTCGCCACGATTAGATGAACATTGCAACACAAAACATGTAGTAAAACATAGATGACCAAGGAAGAACATACCCGTAACTGCTCGAGAGCTACAACCGAAGGCCGTGGGCGGGTCTCTATAGCAGGCTGGTCGCTCGTCCTACCACGCCGGACCTAGCGCATAGATGGAACGGTCTTAGGGTCGATGGACCCGTGACCGATCCATAGGCGACCATTCTTCTGTCCTTCTCCCGCCAGCATGGCGACCTCGGGGTCGAAGGGGACGGTCTCAGGGTTAGAATCTTCTCCATGCACCTCCTTATACTTCTCAGGGTACTTCTCACCCCAGAGCCTGCCTCCCTCGTTCATCCATAGGCTCCCGTTCCTAGGCTCGTCCAACGTGCGTGTCTTCTTCCAAATGGCAAACACGGACGGCTCTTGACCAGTCTTTATTTTCTGCACAAAAGAGCACGAAGTTAAGTGAAAGGGGACTCCAAAGGGCGAAATAAAGAATAACATTACAAGAAAGAACAAATAAAGCATTTTCTCACCTCTTTTTGCCTAAGAAGGGAGAGGGGGATGTTGCCTTGGCGATGTGATCCACCCCCCATCTCCTCTCGCCGCTTCTTTGCATCAGTGTGTTTCTGGAGGTAATTGGGGTGTGTCCACCACGCTACCATTGCCATGAAGCACCGCTCGTCATGAAGGGAATATGCCCGAGAGGCAATAATAAAGTGGTTATTATCGTATTCCTTGTTTATGATAAATGTTTATTTTACATGATATAATTGTATTAATACGTAAACGTTAATACATGTGTGTTTAATAAACAAAAAAGAAGTTCCTAGTTATGCCTCTCTTATAAACTAGCTCGTTGATTAACAAGATGATCATAGGTTTCCTGATCATGGACATTGGATGTTGTTAATAACGAGATCACAATATTAGTGTAATGGTGTGATGAACATTCATTCGAAGTATAGCATTACGATCAAAGTCATTGAGTTTATATTGCTATAACAACTTATGAAGTGATCCTAATCCTTAGACCATGAGATCATGTCAATCACTAACACCGGAAGAGTTTCTTGATAACAGCAAACGTCACACCATAATAGGGTGATTATAAAGATGGGTTCAGAACTATTAAAAGTGTTATGTTGAGGCCCATGGATCGAGAGTGGAATTTGTTCATCCCGATGACGGATAGATATGCTCTGGGCCCTCTCGGTCATATCACATTGATTAGCTTGCAAGCAAGTGATTTGATCACTAGAATGTTATATCACGGGAACGAGAAAAGAGTACATGTCAGTAACGAGATCAAACTAGGTATGGAGATACCGATGATCGACTCTTGGACATGTAATATATCGCGAAACAAAAGGATTAATATACTAGCATAAAAGGTTCCGACGATCACAAGAAAGTCATCGTTGAATGTGTGGGAGTCAGTATGGGTCTCCAGATCCTGCTTCTGACTATTGATCTGAGAGGGGTCTCGATCATGTCCGCATTATTCGCGAACCATAGGGTGACACACTTAAGAGACAGCGACATCCATTTGGAGAAAAAGTTTCATGCCGAAAAGAATAACAAGCGCAGGAATTTATTTCACTAGATACCGAAACATGTTTTCGGGTGAAATTGCATAAAGTGGTTATGCATGTGAAATAGAATTCTAGCAAGGGGTTATTGTGAATGTTTTTCATTAAAGTAATTGACAAAATTCTGAATAAAATAAAAGAGTTTTATTTAATGAGAGTTTGCATTAAATTTGGTGGAAATTTAATGGGAATTTGAGTGGGTTTTTTAGTGGAGAAAATTGAAGGGCCATTTTGTGAGTGGAGTGTCCACCCACATGAATGAGGGAGAGGTGGGGGCACCCTCCATGGCCGGCAGCCATGCCCCCTTGGGCTGCCCCCCTCCCCTATATAAGGAGCCCCTCCTCTCACTTCTCACTCACACCTCCTCGTGAAGCATCTCTCTCCCCCTCTAGAATTTATCCCCCATGGTCTCGGACTAGCGAGATACATGTTACCGGTGGCTATTCGGTAAGAAAGAGTTGTGCTTCCGCTGCATCGCTGGAGCGAGAGGAGGTGGAGGTTGCTCGGTGCCTCGAACGTGTGTGCGAGTACGGATGCGCTGCTGTTTTGCAGCGCTAGGACTTCCTATCGATCTTGAGATCGGCAAGAGATCGTCTACATCAACCACGAGTTTGGACTCGTTAAGCTTTGTTGGTCTTCAAGGGTATGTTCTCTAGGGATATACATCCGTCCGTTGTTTGTATCTAGTAGATAGATCTTGGTACATAGTTGTTCCCATCGTAGGAATTTTTTTGTTTTCTATGCTGCGAACCCTATAGTGGTCTCAGAGCCGGATCTATGCGTAGATACTTTGCACGGGTAGTACACATATGAGTATGTGGGCGATGATGAGCATTTTATTGCTTCTTAGTTGTACTTTGGATATTGGTGACATAGTGGGATGAAGCGGCCCGGACAAACTTTACATGTCCTCGCACATGAGACATGTTCCACACTTGACATGCAACTAGTTTTGCATAAGTGGCTAGCGGGTGTCTATCTCTCCTACTATAGTAAATATCTAATTTGCAACGAGTTGTAAACAATTTGGTTATCCTCGTTGTGGTTCATGTTCGTAGGTAAGAACGGTCCTATCTTCGAAATCCCTAAGCCACGTAAAACTTGCAATGGATAAATTAGAGGCGTCTAGTTTAGATTATTGCTGTGCTAGTGTTATGATATGGTGATGTTGTAAGTAGAAGTATAAGATGATACTCTTACAACACACATAACGTGTAGGTTCCATAGACCCTGGCCTTACACATAGAGGTATGATAGAGATCATACCATGGTGCACATGATGGAGATCATATGCGGGAACCATATCACTTCACTTACAAACATGTGATGTTTGATTGCAAATTATATTGCTTGTTTGGCATTTTATTAGCATAATAAGATGATCCCTCATTTATATATCAAGATAAAAATGTGTTCTTCCTTAAGTATGCACCGACAATGTTTCGTCGCTTCAATACATCACGTGATGATCGGGTGTACTTGAATCCACGAGCATATCTCGGGTGTAAGACAGTTACACACGCGAATACTAAGGTTCTTACTTGGCGAGCCTAGCATGTACAGACATGGCCTCGAAACACGAACCAAAAGGCTAAGCATGAGTCATATGTTTTGATATGATGGCCATATGGATGCTCGCCTTTGAAGCTATACCGACTCACGTGATGATCGGAGTTGGTGTAGTGGATTTGGTTCATGTAATCACCAAAAAGACACGAGGGATGTCATTTTTGAGTGGGAGTTTATTTCTAATTTGGATTAGTAGAACTCAATTTATTATAAATTAAATCAAAGTGAATTTGCATAATTTGTTGTAGTCATTGGCATTCGTTCACCACCTTATGCTTAGTTATAATTGAGATAATAGAACTATAGAATTCTGAATATATACTTTCTGAACTGGTATCGTATTGTGTTGAGTGTCAATCTAAAGTTTAAAGTCCTATTGCAAACTTTCAGCAAACTCTATTTACTTCGTGAAATTTAATAGTTGGTATTAAATCGAGAGTAACAATTCCAGTGTTAGTATCTTAAGTATCATGTTTGCCTCCATGATTCTTGATTGTTTAATATCAAGTTTATCTAGGAGCTGAAAGAATTATTTCAGAAACCATCATGTGTGGCAGATATAACGATATCTGAAACAATGTTTTGGTTGCAATATATAGAGTATAATATATGTTCTCATCTTGGATGAGAATTTACGAAGGTTGGAGATGCTAGGCATCCTAATCATCCAAAAGGGTTTTGGAAAGTAATGTTATACTCACGATTCGCCTTTATAAGCTACAGTAGCTTGATCATGAAAGTCGTCATGATAATGATGAATAGAAGATGTATGTAAAGTGTTTACTACACTAAAAGATTACTAAAGAATGGATTTTGAAAGAATACCGATCATTTTGATGATGGTGATCTACTTCAAAGTGCAAGTCCAAAGGTATTATTATTTGAATATACACGCTTTGGACTATGTGTCATGTATATGGCGCCACTTTTGATGTTGATAGATTCTTTTAAAAAGGAAAAGGAAATGCTGAAAGAGAATCTATAAAATATATTTGGCAGAAAAGAAAAAAAAATGGAAATATCCAATTAGGTATATGGATGATATACATGTTGTGGTTCTATTCTTTGTTTGTTAAACAATGTGGTTCTTGGGTATTGGATACTGAATTGGTTGGTATGAAATTTCATACGGAACAACGCAATTCATGAACCACAATGGCCTAAGTAACTAGCAAGAGAATATGTGATGATGTTCATCGAAAACAAACAAACCGTTGTTTGTATTTCTCGTTGACATCAAAGTTTGACTTCAAGATTTGTTTTAATAATTGTTATTTGAATCAGGTATTATGAGAACAAAGGTTGTTCAAATAATTACCGTATTCCATATAAGATGGATGATTTACAAATCTAGTTGGAGAAATCACATCCATAAAACCTAATGCTAAAATGTGGCAAGACAAATGATTGAAAGATCACTTATGAAGTGACATCGCTGTTTAAAATATATTGGAAAGAAAACATGAAGAATCTCCATATTCATGGATTTTTGGAGTCTTTGATTTGATCAAGTGACGCTTGTGAGACTTTCCACGTGATAATTAAAACTTCGTTCAAAGGCTAAAGAAGAACGAACGACTAAATTATTGGAATTTATACATATCGATGTATTATACCATTATGTGTAGTCGTAAGCGATGGGTTTCAACTTCATATGCTTTCTCCAGAAATTTGAGTGAATATTCACTTAATGATAAAGAAGTATGAAATATTTGAAAAACGTTTCAAAGACTTTCAAGATGAAGTGGAAAATCATTGTAACAAGAAAATAAATGGTTTATGATTTTATCATAAGGGATTTGTTTGAGTTACAAGTGTAACAAGAAAATAAATGAATTATGATTTTATCATAAAGGGATTTATTTGAGTTGCAAGTTTAGCAAAACACCTAGATTTACATATCCCGAAACACCATAGGAATATGGAGTGTTTGAGATTTATAATGAAACCTTGTTTGACATGGTTGGATGAAAGGTGTTATTTATAAAACTATCACTATGTTTTAAAAGATTAAAGCTTTAGAGACTACCGCTTTTTCACTGAAAAGAGCTCCATCTTGATCCGTTGAAATGACACCATGGAAGTTATGGTTTGGGGTAAAACCCAAGTTGTCATTTCTTAAATTTTGGTATGCTAAACATAAGTAAGTTGTTTACAACCGAAGTCGGATGAGCATGTATTTGTATGTTATTTCGAATAACAATTGGTTATTCCTCCATAACACCAACGACAAAAGGGTTTGTCGCTCGAAACATGAAGTTTCTTGAAGAAGGAATTTTTCATAAATGTTAAGTGGGAGGACAATAGAACTTTGATAAGGTTAACGAACCTTAGCTAAATGTGCTGAGTTGCGCAGCGCCGGAAAATGTTTCGGAGGCAGCCAGAATGCTCATGGACCACGTGCCTCAAAGGTTGCGGTCACGGAGGTCTAAAGTTCCTATTGAACCAAGAAAGTTGGATAAACAATCAAATGATTGAGATTTGAGAGTAAATCATTGTTGTTTGATAATGATAAACCGACTACAAAGAAGCGATGATGGGCCCTGACTCCGTCAAATGGCTTGAAGCCATAAAATCCGTGATAGTTCCATAAACGAGAAATCAAGTTTTGAACTTGGAAGACCCTCCGGAAAGGTGTAAAAACCTATCGGTCGTATTTGGATCTATAAAGAAACAGACATGGATGTTTCACATCTATGAAATAGTCGACATGTCGGTAAAGTTTTTACGACAATGTTCAAGGAGATGACTATGACAAGATTTGATCTTTCATAGCGATATTTAGTCTGGATGGATTAAAGTAGCAACCACTACATATAATTTGGTATATGGTAGAAGAATAAACAAAACAAAATTCTTCTAATAGAATGGTTACCTAGGACGTGTACAAGACACGGTCCAAAGGGTTTTGTTAAATTCAAAGTATGCTAAAAGGGCATGCAAACTTCAATGGTTGAAGTAAGCATCGCAGAGTTGGAATCTTCACCGTGATGAAAAAGGAGTTTTCATGTAGAGACGATGAAGATGCTTGCATTTGCAAGAAATTAAGTGGGAGCGCTGAGACATATTTCTAATAGATTATGTGGATGACATCTTGTTGATTAGAAATGATGTATCTTTTATTGACAAAGGTTAAGAATTTCATTTCGATGAAAGACTTAGGCAAAACCCGAATATTTAGCATGAATGTCTATAGTGGATAGACTGTGACGCTAATATGATTGTGCCAAACGTACATATATAAGATATTGAAGGAGTTCAATATAGAAATGACAAGAAAAGGTTCTTGTCGCATGGAAAGGAATTGAATCAAGATTCAAGTGTATCGACACTTGATAAGTGAAACAAGATTCAAGTGCTTTGACACTTGATGAGTAAAATCACAAGGATGTTTTGATCAATCATTCCATGATTTGTACACATCCAGATATGTCCTATGCTCTAAATGTTATGAGCATATACGAGAATGAATCATAAAATGATCATTGGACGATAGTGAGGATATTCTTATGATCTTTTGGAAGAACTAAGAATATAGTTGTGTAGACGTGACAAACAATTACAAATAGTTCATTGTAAAGCGTTACATTGATACTAGTTTTGTCACAAGATACAAATTAAGATTATCTCAATTTAAACTATGAGTGGCACAATGAAATGGAAAGGATTTTTCATGATGGATTTGTATGTATTCCAAAGTTAAGACATTGTGACGAATACTACAACAAAAGGCTAAGTATATGACTGCTATAGTAGCACCAACGGAGGGAATTTGTGTCAAGTAGTTTGAAATAAAACTAAGGTGTGGTTCGCGACGGGCTAACACTAAAGATATATTGTATGACAATAGTATCGACATGGTTTAACCCCAAGGAACTAAAGGTCTCACCGAAAGACCAAATTTATACAATTCCATCTCATTGGAGAATGAGTGATGCGTGGAGACGCAAAGATATGCAAATACACACGGACCTGAAAGTGTCAGATCCGTAGATTATGTTAACCACTTACAATCGTGTATATGGAACACCGGAAAGCCATACGTGTTCAATACGCAAAGTTTTCAAACTAGATTATTGTCTCTAGTGCAAGTGGGAGACTGAAGGGAATATGACCGAGAGGCAATAATAAAGTGGTTATTATCGTATTCCTTGTTTATGATAAATGTTTATTTTACATGCTATAATTGTATTAATATGGAAACGTTAATACATGTGTGTTTAATAAACAAAAAGGAAGTTCCTAGTTATGCCTCTCTTATAAACTTGCTCGTTGATTAACAAGATGATCATAGGTTTCCTGATCATGGACATTGGATGTTGTTAATAACGAGATCACAACATTAGTGTAATGGTGTGATGAACATTCATCCGAAGTATAGCATTACAATCAAAGTCATTGAGTTTATATTGCTATAACAACTTACGAAGTGATCCTAATCCTTAGACCATGAGATCATGTCAATCACTAACAGCGGAAGAGTTTCTTGATAACATCAAACGTCACACCGTAACAGGGTGATTATAAAGATGGGTTCAGAACTACTAAAAGTGTTATTTTGAGGCCCATGGATTGAGAGTGGAATTTGTTCATCCCGATGACGGATAGATATGCTCTGGGCCCTCTCGGTGATATCACATTGATTAGCTTGCAAGCAAGTGATTTGATCACTAGAATGTTATATCACGGGAACGAGAAAATAGTACATGTCAGTAAAGATATCAAACTAGGTATGGAGATACCGATGATAGAATCTCGGACATGTAATATATTGCGAAACAAAAGGATTAAGATACTAGCGTAAAAGGTTCCGACGATCACAAGAAAGTCATCGTTGAATGTGTGGAGTCGATTGGTCTCAGATCCATACGATTATTGATCGAGAGGGTCTCGATCATGTCCGCATTATTCGCGAACCGTAGGGTGACACACTTAAGAGACACCAACATCCATTTGGAGCAAAAGTTTCATGCGAAAAGAATAACAAGCGAGGAATTTATTTCACTAGAATCAAACAGGTTTTCGGGTGAAATTGCATAAAGTGGTTATGCATGTGAAATAGAATTCTAGCAAGGGGTTATTTGTGAATGTTTTTCATTAAAGTAATTGACAAAATTCTGAATAAAATAAAATAGTTTTATTTAATGAGAGTTTGCATTAAATTTGGTGGAAATTTAATGGGAATTTGAGTGGGTTTTTGAGTGGAGAAAATTGAAGGGCCATTTTGTGAGTGGAGTGTCCACCCACATAAATGAGGGAGAGGTGGGGGCACCCTCCATGCCCGGCGGCCATGCCCCCTTGGGTTGCCCCCCTCCCCTATATAAGGAGCCCCTCCTCTCACTTCTCACTCACACCTCCTGGTGAAGGATCTCTCTCCCCCTCTAAAATTTATCCCCCATGGTCTCGGACTAGCGAGATACATGTTCCCGGTGTCTATTCGGCAAGAAAGAGTTGTGCTTCCGCTGCATCACTGGAGCGAGGAGACGGAGGTTGCTCGGTGCCTCGAACGTGTGTGCGAGCACGGATGCGCTGCTGTTTTGCGGCGCTAGGACTTCCTCTCGATCTTGAGATCGGCAAGAGATCGTCTACATCAACCACGAGTTTGGACTCGTTAAGCTTTGTCGGTCTTCAAGGGTATGTTCTCTACGGATATACATCTGCCCGTTGTTTGTATCTAGTAGATAGATCTTGGTACATAGTTGTTCCCATCGTTGGAATTTTTTTGTTTTCTATGCTGCGAACCCTACACGTCATTACCCACGAACTGAGGAGGGTTCTACATCCACAAGACACACGTATTATTACAATATAAAATAGAATAAGGTCAAGAAATCAATAAAACAAAAATGCAACTACCTGCAGGTACTGCCACGGCTTGAAGAGCATCTCCCGGGCTTGGCTCTTGTTCATCCAAATCTTGCGATCGCCGAACCAGTTGCGGACACAGTTCACGCGTGCCTCATAGTGCATGTCTTGCACCTTTCTCTTGGCAAGCTCGTGAACAATCGTCAAACACTCCCTTTTGCGCGCCCTGTCCATGTCGAAGAACTTCTACAAGTATGCACATAGGGAAAAAACGGGGGTCAAAGCCACGAGTACAAGTATATTTCATCCTCAAGGCGATTGAATTATGACAAGCGAAACAAACTTACCCAGAACAAAACCTGAACCTTCTCCGCGATGGTGGTGTACTTTTTTTCGGGATCTTCGACATAGTCGTAATGCTTCCAAGTCCAAGCCACATCCTTTGAACCATTTGGGAGAGTGACAATCCCAGGAAAATACTTTCTAACCAAGGCTCCAAGGATGCTTGAGTAGCCACGATATGGCTTAACCCCATCCTGATATAGAAAGGCACTGCAAAATGAAAAGACAATGTCAGTATGTGATTAAAATTACAATGTATGGTTTATGGTCAAATCATGTACCTCGACCCAGCGGGTACGAGTACCTTGTCCGCATAGGGATAAGGTAGGTCGGGGAGTCTCGAAATCCCACGCGGATATGGAGCCTTCTCCCGCGACACCAGGCTTGGGTCCATGGCCGCGTACTCCTCAAGGTACTGCGTCTCATCCTCCGGAGGCGCCCACCTCAAGGACGTGTCAAGCTCGTAGGGTAAAGACCCCAACCCCTCATCCTCCTCCTCCTCCTGCTGCTGCTGCTCCTGCTCCTCCTCGTCAGAATCCGAGTGCGTCCCCTCATCCTCCTGACGGCGAACTGGCTCCTCCTACTCCCCCTCCTGCTCCTTCTCCTTCTCCTTCTCCTGCTCCTGCTCCTGCTCCTGCTCCTGCTCCTGCTCGTCCTCCTCGAAGACCGGAGGAGGACTAGGAGTCCTTGCACGCCTCCCACGCCCCCGCCGCTGTGAAGTGCGCGGTGGAGCACTAGCACTAGCACTAGTAGGCTGCTTCCCCCTGGCATCTTTTGAACCACCAGTCACAAGTTTTGCCAAGCTTTTCAGCTTTCTTGTAACTCCCTTTCCCCCGACATCTTTCAATCACCTGCAAAATAGAGTGAAAAGAGTAGTTTATTAGTACACATCAGTGACACAAGATTCATAACAGTACAATAATACTCAAGTTTTAAACACACACTATATTCGTATCAGCAAAGACGAAAGAAGAGAAATACTTCCATAATCCATATAGCATGGGTATGAGACGCGGCAAGCCAAGGAAAGGATTCGGTCTCCACGGCAACGACTCCTCGAAAGGAATCGTTGTCGTGGATCGAGAATCCTTTCCTGGGCTTGCCACCGTCACATCCCCATGCTATATGAATCTCGAAAATACTTGTCCTCTTTCGACTTTGGGGCTACGAGATGAAGCCTTCCTTGTGTTTCTCCAAAGAAGAAAGGAAAGAAACCACTTCACGATTCATATAACAATGTCTCCCATGCTATACGAATAGTGAAGCAATGTCTTTCCTTTCGACTTTAGGGCTATATAATCTATTTCATTTAAGTCACGCTATCTAATCTATTTCATTTAAGTCACGCTAGCTAATCTATTCGTATCGGCAAAGACGAAAGAAGAGAAATACTTCCATGATCCATATAGCATGGGTATGAGACGCGGCAAGCCAAGGAAAGGATTCGGTCTCCACGGCAACGACTCCTCGAAAGGAATCGTTGTCGTGGATCGAGAATCCTTTCCTGGGCTTGCCACCGTCACATGCCCATGCTATATGAATCTCGAAAATACTTGTCCTCTCTCGACTTTGGGGCTACGAGATGAAGCCTTCCTTGTGTTTCTCCAAAGACGAAAGGAAAGAAACCACTTCACGATTTATATAACAATGTCGCCCATCCTATACGAATAGTAAAGTAATGTCTTCCTTTCGACTTTAGGGCTATATAATCTATTTCATTTAAGTCACACTATCTAATCTATTTCATTTAAGTCACGCTAGCTAATCTATTCATATCGGCAAAGACGAAAGAAGAGAAATACTTCCATGATCCGCAAAAAAAATCTCACATCTCATGTGGCGAAGAAAAAACTCTTAGTTCTCCTTTTCTTTCTCTTTTTCTTTTGAGAGTATCACCCTATTTTTTTCATCGACCATCCTAACCGACTGTCCAGCACGCATGGGCGGAAGCCCATCGGGCTAATTCTTTCTTTAGCGCACCAGCCCAACCTCCGGACGTCTTCCTCTTCTCGCCCTCGCCCGCTCCTGACCACGGGACTGATTCCCCTCCTTCCTGGCAGTTTCTCTTCAAATAAAATATGTACAATTATTCTGCATCACCTCCTGACCCGCACCCGCATCCACACCTATTTCACGAGAAATCGAAGCTCGGAATTGTAAATTGTTATAGTCGCTCCCTAGCGCGTCGCTTCAAGTGGAAGTGGGAGAGGACTCAGCATTTGGCTCCCAAGATGCGCGCGGGGGTGACGGCCGGCACTCTCCTAGACGAAGGTACTACACTCCAGGCGAGGCTTCATAATTTAGTTACTCATTTTAGTTACTACATGTTGATCGATATGTTACTCATTTTGGTTCTTCTGTGCTCTGTGAGATTTCAGATCCCATACCAAGTTTTTAACGCCTCCAGGAAAAAGTTTGATTGACAGATTTGGTTTGCCTAGACCACTGTCTCCAATGATGTCATACCATCAGCAAGAAAAAATGATGGCATGGTCTAACGCTAATTGACAGGATCTTCATGACTTCTAAACTACAAGGCATCCCTCTCTTGCCATAGAACATAAGTGGAGATCGTGAGTATAACTACAAACACCCTCTTTCTCAAAATAGATTCGTGTCTACATAAACACGATCCAGACAAATCTGCAACATCTTATTCAGCAGATGGAGTATATCACTTAGTCCTTGTGTACGTAGTCATGATGGAGTTGGATTTGGATTTGTCGCTTGAATTGCAATTCAGTCAGTATGTGTGTATACAGCAATGCTGAGCAGATATGCACTTGAACTAACAATATATTTATTTTGAATACTTCGACATGGAAACGAAAAACACATACTAATCAGTGTCACGTTGTCATGCATAATGATGTCATGCATGAGGTGAGCCTCAGTCTGGTCCTGGTGAGAGTATCATAGCTAGTATCATGCATGGACCTCACTGGTATATGAACTAGCCAACATTCATGGATAGTACTAGTAGGAGTGTAGAACCCATATTTCATCTTTAAAGGGCGACATTGTGTTTGTTGGATCACATAAAAACATGGCCACTATGACCAAGTCTAGATAAGCACCAAAGTGCTAAAAAAATACTAAGCCAAAAGTGATACATATTCAAAAAATGACCATGTAAATTAAAAACTTAATAACATAACTAAACAGAGTTATATATTCAGCAGATGGTCATGTAAGCTCAAATTATATCACCATGGCCTCTAATAAACAGTGTGCACATGCCAAATTATTAGTAACACAACTATAAAACTAGGTGATAAGAGCACCATCGGCTCAATAGCTGGAACACGGAGATGCAAAAGAAACTTACCTAAACACATGGAGGAAGGCATCGAGCTCTTGTATCACAACCAAGACAACAACCTCTACGACACCATGCACTCGTACCTCGCCGACATTGAGGTGAACAGCGTGAAGGCGGATTACATACAATAAATCGGCAAGGACACAATATGAAATCGTGAGCATTCAACATTACCAATGACATCGCCTCTTACCGTGAAAAGGGCACCGACTTCCCCCCCTAAGTCGGCTTGTGGTGGTAGATGAAGATTTATGCCATGGATCCAAAACATCAATCTTGCCTAAACGCATGTGCCACCTTACCCCATCATGTTTTCTTGTTGTTGTTCTCACATGACTATAAGTTGCCTATATGCTAAAATAAAAAATTAGACTCGATGCCCAAACCCTAGTTTGTGAACCTTGACTCATAGATCAGGTACCTAACCTCCAAACCTGACAATAGACCATGAACCCTAAATCCTATAGTTAGACCCTAGTCCTATACCTCTAAACCTTACACATGAATTTGAAGTAGAACCTCCTTCAAACCAACCTAGGCCATAATTATACCCTAGATCCCTAGATCTAGACCTTAGCCCCTAGACCTAGACTATAGATCATAAAACGTGAACTATGAACCAAAACCTTAAACCCTATAGAACACTCTAAAACCTAGACATGAACCTTAGATCTATACCCTAGACCCCTAGATGTAGACATTAGTACATATGCATGGACTATAGAACATAAAACATGTATCATGAACCCTAGATGCTAGACCTAAACCTTAAACCCTAGATAATTCATTGAAGTAACACATCCTTCAATAAACACTAGCCCCCAACCATAAACATTAACTAAAACCCAACGACTCGACCCAATACAATAGACCATAAACCCTAGACCATGAAACCAGACCTTAAACACTAGAGCTACACCATTAAAACTAGAGTTAGACCATATATCCCTAGATCTAGACACCAATCCCTAAACCTAGTCCATATACCCCTAGATCTAGACACAAATCCCTAAACCTAGACCATATCCAAAGGGCTGGAATTCGAGCCGAGCCGAGCCAACTCGGCTCGACTCGCTAAAGCTCGTTCAACGAACGAGCTAGCTCAACTCGGCTCGTTTAGCCCATATCTAAAACTTGGCTCGACTCGAGTAGCTCATTATAAGTTGCTAATAGGGGCACATATCGGAAAACTAGTAATTCTCCTACTATTTTGGAACTAGAACAACGATACTACTTCCATAATAACACGAACACCATTGCAGGTTCAAGAAATATTCATATTATGTCACTCATCTATGAAAAATTTTAAACTCTGTTTTTGAATGAGATTAACATGCTAAACAAGTAGCTCGCAAGTAGCTCATTTAGCTTGGATGAATAAACAAGCTCAAATCTAAAACATGGCTCGACTCATTAGATATGGAGTTCAAGCCGAGTCGAGCCGAGTCACGAGTTACTCATTTCGCTCGCGAGTTTCGAGTTATAGTTCCAGCCCTATCCAATAAACCTATATCCTAAACCCTATAAACAACTTTGAAATGACACATCCTATAGTTCCAGTTATAGTATTTCCTTTGCAATAGACGCACGTACGTACGTATACTAGCTAGCTAGACACACGGAAACATAACGTCTGTCCTTCTTTATTCCCGTGTCGGACACGTACGGTGTCAAAGACAATAAGTTGTCAAAAAATATGGGCAGTACTACGCGTCCCCCGGGGGATAAAAATTTCTGATCCCCCGGGTCCCCAGCCAACCACGTGTCCGTTTTTTGAATTCAAAATCCCGCTTTTGCTACATTTGCCCCGCTTTTGCTACATTGTAGCAAAAAACGGTTCAGTCCAAAAAATAAAAAAACAGACTGGACCTCGTCGGAGATTTCACGGAGACCTGCTTGGCGACCATGTAGCAAAAAGTTATGCTAATGTAGCAAACCCGACCACCGGAGACTCGCCGGAGGCTTTCAGCGCTAGACCTCACCGGAGACCGTAGCAAAAACGTTACGCTATTGTAGCAAAATGCAAAACGGTGGTAGCAAAAAGTTGTGCTAATGTAGCAAACCCGACTTTGCCGGAGATCTCACCGGAGACTTTCACGGAGACCTCGCCGGAGACCGTAGCAAAATTTTATGCTATTGTAGCAAGAGTACAAAATGTATGTAGCAAAAACTTTACGCTTTTGTAGCAAATTCATAAAACGTTGTAGCAAAAAAACAATTATAGCAAAAAAAGCTCTATCGACAGAGAACACGATGACACCAAAGAAGACGCCGCCTACCTCGTAGCAAGGCGTTGTGCCCCTCAGAGCGGGCTTTGCACCATTTATAGCAAAAACGCTATCACCGAGAGAAGGTGATGTCGCATCAGAACAAGGATAACGTCGCCGCTTAGAAGACGATTCCATACCTCTGTAGCAAGGTTGGCATGCCTTTGTAGCAAGGTTGTCGTGCCTTTGTAGAGCCTCACACCGCTTGTAGCAAAAGACGCCTCCCCTATACCTTTCGTCCGCCGTTCCTATGTAGCGAGGTCGGCATGCCTATGTAGCAAGCCCTTTGACAGCTTGTACGTATCAGGTCGCGTACCAACTGTTCCGTAATAGTAGCAAAAGCGGGATGAGTTCCGCACCAGCTTATGCGTGTCGGTCGCACCAATCGTTCCGGCGTCGACGCGTGACACGTGAACAAAGTCCGCCGGCTCCGACGTCGTATACGGAAAGAAACCACCCGGGGGATCGATCCCCCGGGGGAACCGTATCATTTTCCAAAAATATACTTACCGATCGACTGGGACACGTACGTACGTACCGTACGGACTCCTAGCTAGCTACTCTGGTCCGATGTTGGACCCCAACCAAATCCGAGACGTACTACAAGACCCAAGCTAGGGGACTCCTAACCGGATTCCTTCTTCCGAGGAGCACGTACTACAAGCCATCACATATAGACCTTGCTGCCGTTGGTGTACGACGTTGGTCACAGAAAACAACATGGCGTCCGAGGAAACGACCGACGTCAACCAGGCCGTCGTCTTCTTCGGAGACGACGAGTTCGTGGCCGATGAGATCCTCGCGCGCCTGCCGGCCCGCTGCGCCGCGCGCTGCACCCTGCTCTCCAAGAACTTCCGGCAGCTCCTCGCGACCCCACGCTTCTGGCTTTGCCACCGCCGCCTCGGCGCGCCGCCGCCAGAGCTCCCACAGGTCGCCCGCCTCTATCGCCACGGGTACGGCGTGGCTTTCGACTTCCACTGTGTCAGCGCCGCGTTCTCCATGAAGCATGCCGTCGTTGACGTCAACGGATACAGGTACGCCGGCACCTGCAACGGCCTTGTCCTCGTGTCCGGCGTCTCCAATGCTAGCAAAGGGCAGTATTCCACCGAGGCCGTCGTTTTCAACCCGGCCACCGGGTAGGAGGCACGTCTATCCTTGCCCTTGCTGTCGCACCCTCAAAACAAGGACGTGGAGCGGGACATCTTGGGGTTTGGGTACGGGCCATCAAGCAAGGTCTACAAGGCTCTCATCCGTGAGGTTGACATTCACGACACAACAAGGTTAATGGTGGTATCATTTGACGGCAGCGACCGCGAAGAACCCAAGACGGTGTTCTCGTGCGACTATCAAGTGTTCTGTCGTAACATGCTACACACTCGCGACGACAAAGTGTACTTCCTTATCTACGGAATGCGCTATATTGGAGAGGGGGAACGGAAATTTGAGGCCTGCGACACGACATCGTCCATGCTCGCCTTCGACGTCGACAACGAGGTCGTCACTGAAATTGCCCACCCGGAAGGGCACGACATCAACGAGTTTAAGATGTTGGAGGTAGGTGGCCGCCCATGCATCTTCGAGCAGGAGGACCATGACACTCTGATATGGTTACTCACTCCAGATCACCGATGGGAGCAGCTATACATTCTGTTCAATGAAAACTCTCATCCTCACGATTTTTTCATGGATGCTTGGGACTGTGGAGGTGGCCTTCTTCTTGCCTTGTTTAAACTTAGCGGTGCCCATTTGTACAACCTCTATCACGAGCCTGCATTACAAGACGAAGAAGGCGGCAGTGGCAACAGGCTGGTGGCTCTAAGCTCGCATAGCGTCGAATACAAGTGGCCAGAGCAATTCAGCAATGTACCCTCCGAGCTATTGGGTTACCGACCAACACTCATATCACCTTCGAGTATCGGAGGTGATGTTGCTTTGTCTAGCCGTCCTCCTCGTGAGTGTGTTGTACCGAAGCATGATGTGTTGGATGGGATTTTCCTAGAGTTGACACGGAAATGGGTGGTAGGTCCAGCAATGCAGATGATGGGCAATTTGTAGGAAGTTGGACTTCTGAATTCGATAAAAAAAATAGGTGTTGGACCTCTCGAGACTAGCAAGGAAATTAGGAACTATGTCGTGTCATATTAAGATGACAAAAACTATATTTTATGCTTTCGCTTTGCCCGGTTATCCTGGATTAGGATAACATCCTTATGAATGTACCATGTTTTTTAAATTTTTAGAGACACTTTCTAATTTAGTTTGTTATTATTTACTAGCATCTTAAAATCTCTTAAAATCTCTTAGCAACATCATTATTTTTAGAGCCACCACAGGGTCGCGGTCTATGATCGATTCGACGAGATCGTGCAAGGGAGGGCGGTGGGCACGCTACTAGCGATGGGGCCAGCAAGGCATCCTGTGGCGGCGAGAAGCTATAGGGACAGACTCGAGCGACGCGCCATGGGCAGGTGCAGCATGCGGGATGGGCGGCACGTCATGGGGAGATGCAGTGTGCGGGCTCGGCGGCGCTGTGGACGAAGCGGGTGGACGGTGGTAGGTGAGTCAAGCGCGTGGAAACCCTGCCTATGCACAGGTGGGGAGAATCGTGGTCGATAGGTGGGGAGAAGCAGGAAGGAGGCGAGGAGAGGCAACATTGGCTGATGCGGGCATTTCATCGAACAACTCGCTTGCACGAGCGTGTCTAGAACGCGAATGGCATTCTAAGTGCATCAGCGGCGACGTTGTTCTCCTGGGCCGAGTCTGTCTGGGACACCGCCAAGCTCCTCATGTGTGTTGCTGCTTTGCCTGCTCAACTCCCACAGAGGAGACAATGGCCCGCGACAGAAGTTGTGGTTCGAGGGTCACGCGTCATTGAGCGGCTCGATGGTGGCCAGCGCACTCGAGCTGGCCGGGTACTTCTGCCGTGGAGTGGACGCACGAGCGTTCCTAGGGATATAAAATTCGAAGATATAATTTGTGAAGGTCTTTTTTATAAAATTGGCATGAACAGAGTTATCCCTTCCCGCCATGTAGACCCGACATGTGGGTCCAAGTAGCCAGAAAACGGCTTAAGACAAGTAAATCATAAAAGGACGTTGCTACACAGTGTCCGGGCTCCATATTGGTGCCCCGTCCAAAACTTTTCCAAAGTGGCAAGTGGTACCGCGTCCCTTTTTCCCAAAAATAGAAAGTCGGACCACCTACGCTCACATGCAGCCATCCACCTTTTTAAATACGCGGACACAAAAGCTTGGTCCATCGCTTTTTTCTTCCTCAAGTTGTTATTAGGACCACATACACTCACATGCAGCCATACACCGCAGCATGCACCCCCATTAAATAAGTGGAGATAAAAACCTGGCCCCACTGCTTTTTCTTCCTCCAGTTCATAAGAAGTATTGGCATGTAAAAAATTGAAGTTTAACTATACAAAATTACATACAGAAAAAATACTAGTGATTGTGATTCCAATTGAGGATGTAGAAAATAGCAGCGATAGATGTAGAAAAAAAATTACATCCAGATGCACCAAAACTGGGATCACAAAACATACTAGTGTTTGACACCTTGATCCATTCAACAGTCTGGATGTAGAAAAGTGACAAAAACTACATCCAGAAGTGTAAATCTAATCTAGAATTGATGAAAAAAATACAACTCGAGCCTTTCATCATTTTTCGATGTAAAAAAAGTAGGAAAAGTACATCTAGTTGCAAAAAAATACAGCCAAAATTGGGGAAATAATTGCTACTCTTACATCCAATTACAAAACTATATCCAGAATTGAGGAAAAGAAAAGTAGAAATGTACAATCCCGTTACAAAAATTACATCCACATGATAGCTCACCAATTCGTAGCTCAAAAATATGCATCCCAAATCTCAGATGTTTCTCCCAAATCGAGCGGATCTGGGTGTACCTGAGCTAGGACATGTTGAGGGAGGCCGCTGATCCGGCCGTCGCGGTCGAGATCCGCCTGAGGGAAGTCGGCGTCGAGCGCCGCCTCCATCGGGGCCGGGCAGGTGAGTCGCCGGCGGAGGTTGGGCACGCCGGGGCCGGGCTGGTGAGTCCCCGGCGGAGGTCAAGCGCTCCTTGGCCGGACGGGAGTCGTCGGATGCCCACCACCACCACCTGTGGTTCCAGGCGTGGTTCCTGGCGCTAGGATGAAGACCAACGCGAGACGAAGACGAGGATAGCTGGATTTATTCTGTGACAGCCTGGCCACGTGCACCAAGGCTTCCCAAAACAGCCACCGGTTCAGATACACCGTTAGACGGAGATTGGACGGGCGCGAGGGGTGAGCACCCTGTAACACAACACAGTGCCCCAGCACTAATTAGAATTCGCGATCATAAAATCAGTGTTTTCTATCGCGGACTAGCCTCAAAAATGGTATTTATGTGTCAACTCGCGTAAAAGTGGTAATCATATGACAAAAAATGATAGTTTTGCGTCATTTACTCCTTTTGCCTGCATGAAGGAACGCACATGGCCTATCTCAGGGCCTCGTTTTAGTCCCACCTCGCCTGATCAACAAGTTTAGGACAAGTTAAAATACCATCCTACCTACCTGCGTAGTACCACAAAGACAGTTGCGTTGCGTGAGCCTCCCTCAATTTCCATCTGGCCGCACCGCACAGTGTACGGGTAGTGGGCCAAATATTCGCTTCGGCCGGCCCCAATCATCAAGCCTATCCTTTGTCTCAACCCACACCCGACGGCGCCCGGCTCCCGGCTCCGGCTCCGAATCGAAATCTAGAGTGTTGTTTGAAAGCAGATCAAAAAACGAAGATAATAAGCACTCACGAGAGGAGAAGATAAGCCAGGACAGGAGAGAGCAAGAGAAGGAGTAGAGATCTCTGAGGGACGAGAAAACGGATGTGATCCGATCCGACGTCGTCGTCGTCGTCGTCCATGGGGGGTGCCCTGCAGCGTCGTCACCGGAGAAACCGAGACCTGCTGCTTGAGCCGCCGCCTAGCAGTAGTATGTTTCCTTCCTTCTCTCCCTAAGCCTCTCCTTCTTGCTATATATAACAGTGGCGTCCGCTCCATGTTTTTCTTCTCCAAACCAGAACAGGGAAAAGACTTTAGCTTTTAAGCACGATGTTAGATAAGCTCCACGCGGCCCACCGATCCAGCCGTCGCCACTGAACCCGACTTCTGCTTAAGCCTCCTTCCTTTTTGCTAACAGCAGCAGCAGCAGCAGCGTCCAGCATGACGTTTTCTTGTCCACTCGACGAAAAAAAAAGTTTTTAACTTTTGGGGGAGTTTCACTTCTACATATAGGTTAATTCATTTCTCATCAGAAAGAAAAAAAGATAGTATAAGTTAATTTTGGGAAGAGGTCTCAAGAGATTTGGTGCCTCTCCTGTCCTCTCCACTGATTCTCTCCTATTCATTCATTGCTGGCTACCATAACCATCCTTCCTGTCTCCGCAGGTTTGAGAATTGCTTCGACGGGTACAAAAAAGAGATTATTCTGTCGACAACAACAAGATAGCAAAACAATAATAAGTTCTACCCCTGACATTCATCTCAAAAGAAAGGGATTGCCGTGTCGAGAAGATGGCATTGACGATTCTCAAGCTGGCAACACAATTACAAGTTCAATCCCAGACCTCCCTCTTAAAAGAAAGGGCTCACCTTACCAAGAAGATGGCACTGATGACAATCAAGCTGACAAAATAATAGCAAGCTCTATTCCAGACCTTCCCCAGGTAACGAGACGTGTTAATTTCTCCTTAGAGTTCAACCATTATATCACCGCGACTGCTCCTGTTGGACTATTCTATGCTAGCTTCATTTTTTTTTGATATATAAAAAGAGAGTAAAAAGATATTTTGGCCACATCCTACACTCTTATATACTGAATTAATAGTAATGAGAAATCGGACAATTTATTCCAACTGTAACTGTTCTATCTTCAAATGTTGATCTTTTTTCCAATGCTTGTGTGCAGGACATACTGTTTCGTATACATTCCCTAATGCCAATGCGTGAAGCTGCGCGTGCTGCTTGCCTATCTCGCTCTTTTTTACATTCCTGGAGATGTCATTCCAATCTCATCTTTAATAAGGATACGATTGGCTTGAAGAAAAATGGGCGTGGAGAGAATTTCCACCACAAAATTGACCGCATTTTCAAGAACCACGTAGGCATTAGATTGAAAACATTCAAGCTTGATTACGGTGGCATATGTGGGTTCGATGGAACTAGTTATCTTGACAGGTGGCTTCGGATTGCTCTTAAACCAGGGGTTGAAGAGCTCAGCCTTGTGTTGCCTGAAACAAAGAGAATATACAACTTCCCATGCTCACTTTTATCTGTTAATGTTCGAAACTCACTTCGGTACCTTAAACTTCGTCATTGTGCCTTCCATCCTACAGTTGAACTTAGCCCCTTGAGAAGCCTAACAAGTCTGCATCTGTGGTTTGTGAGCATTACGTGGGATGAGCTAGAGTGCCTTCTTTCCCACTCCCTTGCTTTGGAGCAATTAGATCTAAATCATTGCACGGAGATTAGATCCCTGAAGTTACCTTCTGCGCTGCAGCGTCTCCGCAGCCTTAGTGTTATGGACTGCTTGAGACTGAAAGTGATAGAGAGCAAAGCTCCAAACCTCTCTAGTTTTTACGTGAGAGGGCACTGGGTGGACTTCTCGCTAGTGGAAACATTGCAAATGAGGAAACTAGACATGGGACAACAAAACTTTATCCGTGATGCTCGTACCAAGCTGCCATCCATTATGCCAAATCTTGAAACTCTTATCCTAGGATCAAGGTGTGAGGTATGTATTCTCTACAAGATAGGGTGCTGTAGGATAGCCATTTATAATACCTTGTGTACAATGTATCTGATACATGCCATTTTTTGTGCAGGTGGTTGATGCACCAATGCTGCCTACCACCTTCCTGTACCTTAAGCACCTGAGCATTCAAATGGCGTTAGGATCCTCCATCCCTAGGCCGTATGACTATTTTTCTCTGGTTTCTTTCCTTGATGCGGCTCCTGCATTGGAGACTTTGGTATTACAAGTAAGGCGCTGGTGCTTTTCATTCATTTCATCCTGCAAAGCAATACTATCTGTCTATTTCCATTTAACTGAATCATATTATCTTTTTATATCGTCAGACGATTCAGCTACGCATGTTGAACGAATCGATTTTTGTGGATCCACAACTGAGGCACATGCCCGAACGCCACCATGGCTGCCTCAAGAGTGTGAATATCAGTCATTTAAACTGTGCGAAGAGTTTGGTTGAACTAATATGTTATATTCTAAAGAATGCGGTGTCGCTTGAGCATCTTACATTGGATCCCATTTATGGGGATAGGTGTTATCATGGTAAGTATAAACATTGTGTTCCCATATCGAAAAGGCTAAAGATGGAAGCACAGAGGGGGCTCTTGGCTATCCGAACATACGTCCAGAAGGAAGTTCCACCTACAGTCGAATTAACTGTTCTGGAGCCTTGCAACCGTTGCCATGCTATAGGACACCTAGAGCAAGACTGCTGATATCATCTTAGTCGTGCAATTCCATTTCCATTAAATTTTGAGCCAACCTTGCTTTGTTGAACTATGTTATGGCTGTGGCCCAATGTAAATGTAAAATAAGTTTGATTTAGTCTTGGATGAACCATGCTTTGTTTCTGAATTTGAGGACATGATTAATGGTTAGTTTTTGTAACGTGGCTTGCTGGTTTGTTTGCGGGGCATAAGCCAACCGTTTAAAATTTCAGTTGAAAGATGGTGATGTGATTTGTTTCTGAACTATCTTGGACCTCCAGTTCTTCATGTTCAGCTTTTGTAGCATGTTGGTTCGTTCGGGAGATCAGCTGGCTGTTTATTTGTACTACCCGTGATTCAAATTAACGTTCTTAGATTTATCTAGATTTGGATGTATCTACTACTAAAACATGACTATATACATTTGAATCTAGACAAACGTGAGACCATTAATTTGGATCAGAGAGAATACTTATTTCAATTTTGAAAAAATTCTCTTGCAAATGTGTTGTGGTTTCTTTCTCAGCATGTACTGTTACTGGCTGTGACTTCTAATATCTACAGTATTAGAGCATCTCCACTTGTTCGGTGTTCCTGGACTAAAAATCAATAGCGCCGGATGCATGTAACTTCTGGTCTGAAAACTGCCAGTTTTTTAGTCACGTTCACAACCAAACCTAGAATCTGGCGATATACTTGATTTTTTTCTTTCTACAGGTGAAATCTCGCCTAAATGTGTTCAATGAAAATTCGCCCAAAAAGGTTTGGCGAAAACATGGAATATGGCGATCACACATCGATGGGGATGGGCTCCTCCGACGGGTTTGATGAGGTGGAGGCGGAGCTCGGCTATGGGGTGGTGGCGGAGAGCGTCGACACAGAGCTTGGCGTGTTGGCGGCAGGGATGTTCTCGTCCAGAATGGCGTTGCGGCGCGCCATGTACCAGGCCTTGGCCTGGGGGCTCATCGCCGAGGTGTCTTCGCCGCCCATGAGAAATTGCAGGTATGTGTTCCTCTTTGCGACGAAGTTGGCCTTGAGGAGGTCGAGCTTCTTGTATTGGTTCTGCAACAGCTGGGTCCACCCCTCTTCGCCTTCTCCCTCTTCTCGGTGTGAGCCTTCGAGTTGGCGATGCACTTCTCGATCGACGCGTTAAGCACTTCGAGTTGGCCTTCAGTACCTTGGCCTTCTTCTGGCCGAGCTCTGGCCTTCCTCTGCCGGCAGCTGAGGCTGGCGACTCGGGGTTGTACACGCTGTCCTTGTTCTTGACGAGGGACACGCGAGTGTCCAACCATTTCTAGCACTTATCGATCTTGTCGAACACTTGCCAGCTTTGTTTGCAGGAACCTGAAAAGATTGAGCATCTCTTGCTGCACTGCTCTTTCTCTCGCTCGATTTGGCTTGAGGTTCTAGCAGGGCTGGGCCGTCCTGACCTCTCTCCTGCTGCAAACTCTGATCTGCACTCGTGGTGGGCGTCGGTGGCCAACAGCTGGCCGGTCAAGATTGATTGTCCTCCTCGTCCTTCGATCGATCTGGCTAGAAAGGAACACAAGGGTGTTCAAAGACAAAATCAAACCGATGGCTAAAATCCTTGATTGCATTGTGTTGGAAGATGAAAAGTGGAAACAGGTGGGGGTTTTATAAGGAGTTGCTAGGCCCTAGGGTTATTTGTGTCGTCGATCCTTGTATTCGTTGTTGCTTCCATCTATAAAAGAGGTGTGCATTCTCATACGTTCCTGCAAAAAATAGTAGAGATGGCGGGGGATCCACTTTGGCTCATACGTTTAGATGCATTCATTATTTAAACTAGCTAGGATCGGCGCAGCGGCACACCGTCCGTGTTGTCGCCAATCATTTTATACCGTGGCACGATGTAGGGTGGCGAGATAAGATGAGCACACATGTCATTTTCTTTTTTCTCGTCAAGACGGTCCATATTTGCTTGTTGTTGCCAGTTGTTTAGATGCACTCATTGTTTAAATACATATTTCGTAATCTCCGAACTGTTAGAAATTTTCCGTGGCCTAAAATGAAACGAATTTTTACTGACATTTGGCACAAATATATGGATCATGTACATGCATTTCCGAGATTTGTTTTAATTTTTTTTATCATACTCATAAGTATCATTTTTAATTTTTTCACCCATGTGCATCAAATCTCCACTCGGGAAAACCTCCAGACAAAAGATACACCGCCTCTCTCTCTCTCTCTCTCTCTCTCTCTCTCTCTCTCTCTCTCTCTCTCTCCTCGCCGAACATTCCACTTGGGGTTCTTGCTCTACTCACTCCGACATGGTCGGGGAGGGGGCATGGCGGGCACGTCGTCCTACGGTGGCGACGGGGAGCAGGAGGGGGTCGGAGCGGGGGGTCGGGAGGGAGGCGCTGAGGTCGAGGGGGGTGGGTTCTTCTTCTAGGGTATCACCACCACCCACCTCGCCAGTCCGCTCCACTCCCCGGCGCTATCAGCCTCAAAACCTCAAGGTCTTCTCATTGTGCCCCCTATTCGTTGCTCTTCTGTTACTCGGATGGGATTAGATTCACCCTCTGAATATTGGGACTTCCCTTGGGCCGAACTTAATTTGGACCCTAGGTGGGATCTATTAGCAGCGAAATTCATCATTTATTCTAGAAATTAACACGTCATGAATACTATTTCTTCACACTGAGAACTTCTAATCAAACCTCTAGTATTGGATAGTACCTGGACCTTCTAGCACGTACAGTAGTTGTGAAAAACTGCACTCTGGCTTCACATTGTTGTCACCACACTTTCCACTTGTACAGACACTTTTAAGTTAAGGCATGATCAGCGTGTAGATCTCAAGTTTCCATTGGTACGATCCATCGCATTTTGTACTGCCACTTGCAATTTGTTTCTCCAGATAGATAGACAGACAGGAGACAGTTGCGACTTGCTTGGACTCTTGTGTACTCATTCTTAACTCTTAGCTCTTACTGTTACTACTTCTCACAGAAAAAAAGAATTCACCTGTTTCAAAAGGTCAACTAACCTTGAATTCTAAGCTAACCACCAAGCTTACAACTAACGTGCCTCCAGCCAGAGTGCGACATGCTGCCCTCACAAACCGGCTGCAGAAGGTTGCCATCACACAAATGTTAAACAAATTAACCAGTCTACTTATTCAATCTGATTAGGAAAAAAAATGACACAACGCATAACAATGTTAAAATGACTTTACCATGGATCTAGTCTAGATCTAACAGTAGCACTATACATTACCTTTATAGATCGAGAACAGAGAGAGAGAGAGAGAGAGAGAGAGAGAGAGAGAGAGAGAGAGAAAGAATCGAGATGGACTCTACCTGCTCCCTGGCTCGACAAACACGAGCCAGAGGGAATCCCCGAGCTGGTGCCGGAGCTAGAACCTCCGTCGTTGGCCATGGGTGAAAGGGGGGTGAGTGTGGTGAGCGTGTGGCTAGGGTGGCGGCGGTGGAGCTTCCCGTCGGCGCAGCGCTAGCCTAGATCGGATTGGCTTGTCGGTGGGGCGGCTAGGGCACGGCTAACCTCGGAAGTCGTGCTGCCGGCTCCCCACCACTTTATATAGCGTTGGCGATAGGGGCCCACCGTCCTAGATAAGGATGGGCGCCCCCGATCAGGGCGCAGTTAGGGGGCGTGCTGGGCCGTTGGGCCCAGTCACGTTGAGATCTATCCAACATTCTCCCCCTAGATCTCGACTTTACTTTTAACCCTGTTCTTTACTTATTTCATCACAGAATGATACATAGAGCATGTTTTATCGTCTCAGCTCAATTGCCGATAGAATCATACAGCCACTATATACCTTCATGTTCTGAAACAAATTCTGTTACTTTTGGGCCTCTATGGTCTAGGAGTCATAGGCTTCCTGTTAAACCCATGCCGGCTATGTGTTCCTTGAACACATTGGGTGGTAAGCCTTTCGTTAGCGGATCCGCAATCATATCCTTTGTCCTTATTTTTGGAGATATGCCCTAGAGGCAATAATAAATGTAGTTATTATTATATCTTTGTGTTTATGATAAATGTTTACATTCATGCTATAATAGTATTAACAAGGAAACATTAATACTTGTGTGATTTGTAAACTTAATTTGAAGTCCCTAGTATAGCCTCTATACTTCACTAGCTTGTTGGTTGATTGATGATTGTGGTTTCCATATCATGAACATTGAGATGTTATCAACAACAAGATCATATCGTTAGGAGAATGATATGGTGGACATACTCCTATAGATAAGCGTAGCATAAAGATCAAGTCATTTCAATAGTTCAATTGCTATATGCTTTCTGATACATAGTAACATAATTCCTTCGACCATGAGATCATGCATATCACCTTTACGGATGGATGCTTTGATGACATCAAACACCACACCGTGAATCGGGTGGCTATAAAGGTGGCATTGAGTGTTCGGAAAGTATTGGTTGAAACACATGGATCAAGAGTGGGATTTGTCCATCCATATGACGGATAGATATACTGGGCCCTCTCGGTGGAATGTCATCCAATTAGCTTGCAAGCATGTGACTGGCTCACAAGGGATCACATATCACGAACGAGAAAGAGTACTTATCGGTAACGAGGTTGAACTAGGTATGCAGAGATACCGACGATCATAACCTCGGATAAGTAAACTATCGTGAGACAAAGGGAAATTGGTATCGTATGTAAGTGGTTCATTCGATCGCAAAGTAATCGAGAAATATGTGGAGCCATATGAATTTCCAGATTCCTCTATTGGTTATTGTTGGAGAAGTGTCTCGATCATGTCCGCATAATTCACGAACCGTAGGGAGACACACTTAAGGATTCGACGTTGTTTGAGTAGTTATGGTATTATGAGAAAGAGACCGAATGTTGTTGAGTCTCGGATGGGATCCGGATATCACGAGGTGATCCGGAATGGTCCGGAGAATAAGATTCATATAAGGAAAGTCCCGTTTTGGAGTTCGGGAATGATTAGGTGTTTTCATCAGAATATTCTAGAAGGTTCGGAATGTCCGCACCGGGAAGGGGTACATGAATGTGTTATTACATATTGGAATGATTGCATCATGTACTAAGTGTTCTTGTTGTTCCAAATAAGCGATTAAATTGAATCCTAAAACTGAAAAGTCAAATGGCGGTTTGAAAGTCAAACGGCTAAAACAGAAACGTGGGAAACAAGCAAGAGGAGGTTGAAACCAACTTGGAGGAGGAGTCCTCCTCTCCAAGGCGGCCCACCTAGGCCGAGTTGGGAGGGACTCCTCCTCCCCCCTGGCGCCAGCCCCTCCACCCATAAAAGGAGGCAGGGCCTCCTCCTCTAGACACACAAGTTCCTATCCTCTAATCTAAATCCTAGCCCTAGACTCGGTTTAGAGCCGCTTTGGTTTAGAGCTTCTAATTGCCCTAGCCTTGGATTAGAGACTTCTAATTGGTGTGTCTAAACCCTAGACCACTAATAGCTCTCTCTCATACTTCACCATACTCGCTCCGGCTTAAGGCGAAGCCCTGCGGGATCTCCCCTCTACTTCCGGTACCACGCCTTTGCCTGGGAATCGCGAGGAGAGTGCTACAACCTCCGCTGCCTGCAAGAACAAGGGAGAGGAAGGTCTTCGTCGAGTACGAACGTGTGATCATGAAGCGCTTAGGAGCATGGCTTGGAAGGATCGTCTACACGATCTTGAGATCGGGAAGAGTACGACTACATCACCCACGAGAATCCGCTCTCGTTAAACGCTTTGGAATCTTCGAGGGTAAGTTATTCCATCGACTCGTTGCTACAATCTAGTAGATAGATCTTGGCTTGTTTGTTTGTATGCGATAGAAAAATTTTGTTTTCCATGCTACGAAACCCTACACTTATATGCTCGAGACTTATAGTTTGATCCTGGACTTTGTCCTTCACAACATAATACTTTATATCTATAGACTTTGAAGCATTACTCGACTTGTTGTTGTGAGCATAGAATACTGCGGGCTCGTTGTCACAGTACATCTTTAGTGACCTGCTGATGCAGTCAACCACTTTCAAGTTGGGTAACAATTTCTTTAACCATAACGCCTGTCCCATGGCCTCATAACATGCTATCAATTCTGCATACATCGTAGATGATGCAACTATCGACTGTTTGGCGCTTCTCCACGAAATAGCACCTCCTGCGAGAGTAAAGACATACCCTGTCGTGGACTTTCGGTCGTCTTTATCTCCCGCAAAATCTGCATCTGAATACCCTTTTATCTCTAGGGAATCAGATCTTCTATATGTAAGCATGAGGCCTTTTGTGCCTTGCACATAACGCAAAGCTTTCTTTACCATCTTCCAGTGCTCTATGCCTGGATTCTCTTGATATCTACCGAGTACCCCGGTGATAAATGCTAAGTCAGGGCGAGTGCACACTTGTGCATACTGTAAGCTTCCAACAGCCGAAGCATATGGTACTGACTTCACCCACGAGAATCCGCTCTCGTTAAACGCTTTGGAATCTTCGAGGGTAAGTTATTCCATCGACTCGTTGCTACAATCTAGTAGATAGATCTTGGCTTGTTTGTTTGTATGCGATAGAAAAATTTTGTTTTCCATGCTACGAAACCCTACAAAGGGTATCGAGCCGTGTCTATATGTAGATCATTGCAGACGAGTAGAACACAATGGTCATTGGGCGTTGATGCTTTATTGTCGATTGCTTCTTGTGTACTTTGCATCTTGCGGTATGTTGGGATGAAGCGGACGGGCTAACCTTACATGACATCGTTCATGAGACTTGCTCCACGCTTGACATGCAACTTGTATTGCATAAGTGGCTTTATGGTGCTGTTTCTCCTAGCATAGTTAAGATCCAATTTACAACGGTGATCAACAATGCTAGTATCAATGTTGTGGTTCTTGTTCGTAAGTTAGAACGACACTTATTGAAAGCCCCAAACCACGTAAAATATGCAAAGAAAGTAGAGGCGTCTAACTTTGTTTTGCGGGTGTGCGATGATGTGATATGGCCATGATTGTGATTATATTTGATGTATGCAATGTTCCTTATTGTAAGTTGGCAACCGGAGGAGCCATATGGTTGTCTTTAATTTATGTTAAGACCCGCGTGTCTATTCAAAGTAGTTGTAATAGTTGAAGCCGGTGGACGACAACCATGGAGAAGCGTCATTGACCTTGATGCAATGCCGGTGATGATGGAGATCATGTTTGTGCTTGAAGATGGAGATCGGAAGCACAAAGAAGAAAGGCCATATCATATCACATATTATTGAATTGCATGTGATGTTAATCCTTTATGCATCTTGTATTGCTTAGTATACGACGGTAGCATTATAAGATGATCCCTCATGCACATCAATTTCAAGTCATAAAGTGTTCGCCCTTAGTTAGCACCGTTGCTAAAGCTTGTTGTTTCGAAGCACCACGTGATGATCGGGTGTTAGATCGCAAGTGTATACAACGTGAGCAAGCCAGATTTTCTCATGCGGAAACTAAGGTTTGATCTTGACGAGCCTAGCATGTACAGACATGGTCTCGGAACACGGATCACCGAAAGGTAAAGCATGAATCATATAGTAGACATGATGAACATGACGATTGTTCGCCATTGAAACTATATCAACTCTCGTGATGATCGGTGTTGATGTAGTGGATTTGGTTCGTGTGATCACTAAAACAATGTGAGGGATGTTGTTTTGAGTGGGAGTTCACCTAGTTTAATTTCATTAATTAATTTGAACTCAATTTGTCATAAACTTAGTCTAAACTATTGCAAATATGTTGTAGATCAATGGCAGCCTCTACCATCAATTTTAATGTGTTCCTAGAGAAAGAAAAGTTGAAAAACAATGGAAGCAACTTCGCGGATTGGTTTCGCAATTTGAGGATTGTCCTCACAGCTGATAATTTGACCTATGTCTTTGGATGCACATTTGGGTGACCCACTGGCGATCTTGCCGATGAAGTAAAGAATGTTTACCTCGCTCGGAAGAATCGGTACTCCATAGTTCGATGTGCTATCTTGTATGGTTTGGAATCGAGCTTGAGAAAAGGTTTGAAGAGTCGAGACCCATATGATATTGTCGAGGATCTCAAATTGATTTTTGAGACTCATGCGGCAATTGAAAGCTATGAGGCTTACGAAAAGTTCTTTAACTGCAAGATGGAAGAAGGCAGCTCGTCGGTGAGCATGTACTTAAGATGTGCAGACGCAAACAAACTTCAAAGCTTGGGTATAGTGATTCCTAATGCTTTGGGATTTACCGTGTCCTCAATCACTACCACCAAGTTACAAGAACTTTGTGATGAACTACAACATGCGAGAACATGAACAAGGCGTTACGAACTCTTTGCCATGTTGAAATCTGCGAAGTGGAGATAAAGAAAGAGCACCAAGTGTTGTTGGTCAATAAGACCACCAAATTCAAGAAAGGCAAGTCTAAGCGAAGGACACTTCAAGAAGGGTGGTAAGAAAGTTACCACGCCGTGAAAGACCAAAGCTGGGCCCAAACGATCTTGAGTGCTTTCTTGCAAGGGAGAAGGTCCTGGGCGGAATTTCCCAAAGTACTTGGCGGATCGAAGAGCGGCAACATCAAGAAGAAAGGTATATCGATATACATGTTATTGATGTGTATATCACTAGTACTCGTAGTAGTGCACGGTATTTAATCTTGGTTGTTGCTCATATTTGTAACTCGAAGCGGTCTTTGCGAATAAGCGGAAGCTAGCGAAGAGCGAGGTGACGATGCGCGTGGGAAAGCGGATCAAAGGTTGATGTGATCGCGGTCGAACGCTACCCCTTCATCTACCATCGGGATTATTTTTATACTTAAATAATTGTTATTTAGTGCTGTGTTGAGCATGAACATTATATCGGGATCTTGTTTATTGCGAGGCGGTTACTTGTTTAAGTCGAGAATAATGGTTGTTCGATTTATATGAGTAATATGTTTTATGCACATGCACCTTTGATAGATGGTCTATTCTTATTGAATCTCGATAGTGGAAATACACATATCAACAACATTGAGGCTAAGCGTTTGAAATCAGCGATAATTCGACCTATATGTGGCAATCGTCTTGGTCACATTGGAGTGAAGCGTATGAAGAAACTCCATTCGATGGACTTCTTGAATCACTTGATTTTGAATCACTTGAAAGATGCGAAGCATGTCGATGGGAAAAATGACTAAGACTCCATTTTACGGTATGATGGAGCGAGCTACGGACTTATTGGAAATCATACATACCGATGTGTGTGGACCAATGAGTGTAGCATCATGTGATGGTTATCGTTATGTTCTTACCTTCACGGATGACTTGAGTAGATATGGGTATATCTATTTCATGAAACATAAGTCGAAACTTTTGAGAAGTTTAAGGAGTTTCAAAGTGAGGTAGAGAATCAACGTAACAAGAAGATTAAATTTCTACGTTACGATCGTGGAGGTGAATATCTAAGTTACGAGTTTGGCGAGCATTTGAAGAAATGCGGAATACTTTCCTGATTGACACCGCCGGGAACACCACAGCGTAATGGTGTGTCCGAACGTCGTGTCGAACTCTCTTAGATATGGTTCGTTCTATGATGTCACTTACAGATTTACCGCTATCATTTTGGGGTTATGCATTAGAAACGGCCGCATTCACTTTAAATAGGGCACCGTCTAAATCCGTTGAAACGAAACCGTATGAATTATGGTTTGGGAAGAAACCTAGATTGTCGTTCCTTAAAGTTTGGGGATCTGAAGCCTATGTAAAGAAGTTACAGCGGACAAGCTTGAACCCAAAGCGGAAAAATGCGTCTTCATAGGATACCGAAGGAAACTATTGGGTATACCTTCTATCATAGTTCGAAGGCAAAATCTTCGTTGCCAAGAATGGATCCTTTCTAGAGAAGAATTTCTCTCGAAAGAAGTGATGGAAGGAAAGTAGAACTCGGCGAGGTTGTGGAACCTTCTCTCGAATTGCGAGTAGCGCGACCGGAAGAAGTTCTGTGGTGCACACCAATAAGAGAGGAAGCTAATGATGGTGATCATGAAACTTGGTTGAAGTTACTCTGAGCCTCGGAGGTCAACGAGAACTCGTACCACTCCAGTTGGTATGATCCGTTATGAGTGTCATGTTGGTGGACAACCGATGACCGAGACATATGAGAGCGATGATGAGCCCAGATTCCAATAAATGGCAAGAAGCCATGAAATTGAGATTGGATCCATGTACGAAAACCAAGTATGGACTTTGGTGGACTTAGGATGGCGAAGGTCATCGAGAACAAATGGATTTTCAAGAAGAAAGCAGATCTTGATGGTAATATTCTTGTCTATAAAGCTCGACTTGTCGCATAAAGGGTTTCGATAAATTCAAGGAGTTGACTACGATGAGACTTTCTCACGATGCGAAGCTAAAGTCTGTGAGGATTATGTTAGCAATCGCTGCATATTATGATTATGAGATATGGCAGATGGATGTCAAAACAGCATTCCTCAATGGAGATATTGATGAAGAGTTGTATATGATGCAACCCAAAGGTTTTGTCGATCCTAAAGATGCTAACAAGGTATGCAAACTTCAACGGTCCATCTATGGATTGAAGCAAGCATCCCGAAGTTGGAATCAACGTTTTGATAAGGTGATCAAAATTTTTGGTTTTATACAAACTCATGGAGAAGCTTGTATTTACAAGAAAGTGAGTGGGAGCTCTGTAGCATTCTTAATACTATATGTGGATGACATATTGTTGATTGGGAATGATGTAGACCTTCTTAATAGTGTCAAGGAATATTTGAATAATAGTTTTTCAATGAAGGATCTTGGCGAAGCAGCTTACATATTAGGCATAAAGATTTATAGAGATAGATCGAAACGCCAAATATCATTGTCACAGAGTACATATTTGGACAAAGTTCTAAAGAGGTTTGGAATGGAAGAAAGCAAGAAAGGGTTCTTGCCCATGTTGCTCAATATCGACCTTGAGTAAAACTCAAAGTCCGACATCGGCGGAAGATAGAGAAAGGATGAGTAAAACTCCCTATGCCTCGACCATAGGATCTCTAATGTATGCCATGCTATGTACTAGACCCGACATTGCATATGTTGTTAGTTTAACTAGCGAGATATCAAAGTGATCCGAGTGGATCATTGGACAATGATCAAAAACATCCTTAAGTACTTGAGAAGAACTAAGGATATGGTTCTTTCTTATGGAGGTGATGAACAGCTCGTTGTTAATGTTTACACCGATGCTAGTTGGAACACCGATCCGGATGATTCTAAATCACAATCTGGATACGTATTTATTTTGAATGGTGCAGGAGTTAGCTGGAGGAGTGCAAAGCAAAGCGTTGTGGCGAGATCTTCAACTGAATCGGAATACATGGCTGCTTGGAGGCTTCACAAGAAGCAATATGGATGAAAGAGTTCATTCTGAGCTGGTGTGGTTCTAGTCTGGACCCAATGTCTATCTCTTGTGATAACATGGGCGCCAGAGCGCAAGGACCAAGGTCACACAAGAAGTGAAGCATATCAAGCTGCGTTTTCACGCTATTCGAGAACATATCCGGGATGGGGATATAAAGATTTGCAAAGTACACACAGATCTGAATGTGGCGGATCCGTTGACTAAACCTCTCCGAGGGCAAAACATGACCAACACCAAACTGCCATGGGTGTTGGTATATTACCATGTAATCTAGATTAGATGACTCTAGTGCAAGTGGGAGGCTGTTGGAGATATGCCTAGAGGCAATAATAAATGTAGTTATTATTATATCTTTGTGTTTATGATAAATGTTTACATTCATGCTATAATAGTATTAACAAGGAAACATTAATACTTGTGTGATTTGTAAACTTAATTTGAAGTCCCTAGTATAGCCTCTATACTTCACTAGCTTGTTGGTTGATTGATGATTGTGGTTTCCATATCATGAACATTGAGATGTTATCAACAACAAGATCATATCGTTAGGAGAATGATATGGTGGACATACTCCTATAGATAAGCGTAGCATAAAGATCAAGTCATTTCAATAGTTCAATTGCTATATGCTTTCTGATACATAGTAACCTAATTCCTTCGACCATGAGATCATGCATATAACCTTTACGGATGGATGCTTTGATGACATCAAACACCACAATGGCGGGTGGCTATAAAGGTGGCATTGAGTGTTCGGAAAGTATTGGTTGAAACACATGGATCAAGAGTGGGATTTGTCCATCCATATGACGGATAGATATACTCGGGCCCTCTCGGTGGAATGTCATCCAATTAGCTTGCAAGCATGTGACTGGCTCACAAGGGATCACATATCACGGAGCGAGAAAAGAGTACTTATCGGTAACGAGGTTGAACTAGGTATGCAGAGATCTGAAGCGATCATAACCTCGGATAAGTAAACTATCGTGAGACAAAGGGAAATTGGTATCGTATGTAAGTGGTTCATTCGATCGCAAAGTAATCGTAGAAATATGTGGGAGCCATATGAATTTCCAGATTCCTCTATTGGTTATTGTTCGGAGAAGTGTCTCGATCATGTCCGCATAATTCACGAACCGTAGGGAGACACACTTAAGGATTCGACGTTGTTTGAGTAGTTATGGTATTATGAGAAAGAGACCGAATGTTGTTCGGAGTCTCGGATGGGATCCAGGATATCACGAGGTGATCCGAAATGGTCCGGAGAATAAGATTCATATAAGGAAAGTCCCGTTTCGGAGTTCGGGAATGATTCCGGTGTTTTCATCAGGAATATTCTAGAAGGTTCCGGAATGTCCGGCACTCCGGGGGGAAGGGGTACATGAATGTGTTATTACATATTGGAATGATTGCATCATGTACTAAGTGTTCTTGCTGTTCCAAATAAACGATTAAATTGAATCCTAAAACTGAAAAGTCAAATGGCCAGTTTGAAAGTCAAACGGCTAAAACAGGAAACTGTGGGAAACAAGCAAGAGGAGGTTGAAACCAACTTGGAGGAGGAGTCCCTCCTCTCCAAGCAGCCCCACCTAGGCCGAGTTGGGAGGGACTCCCTCCCTCCTGGCCTTGGCCCTCCACCCATAAAAGGAGGCGGGGCCTCCTCCTCTAGACACAAGTTCCTATCCTCTAATCTAAATCCTAGCCCTAGACTCGGTTTAGAGCCGCTTTGGTTTAGAGCTTCTAATTGCCCTAGCCTTGGATTAGAGACTTCTAATTGGTGTGTCTAAACCCTAGACCACTAATAGCTCTCTCTCACTCCACCATACTCGCTCCGGCTTAGGCGAAGCCTGCGGGATCTCCCTCTACTTAGGTACCACTTGGTTGTCTTTGGAATCGCGAGGAGAGTGCTACAACCTCATTGCCTGCTAGAACAAGGAGAGGAAGGTCTTCGTCAGTGCAGAGCGATGTGACCGATTGCGAGCGCTGCAGGAGCAGCCCGGAAGGATCGTCTACACGATCTTGAGATCGGGAAAATGCGACTACATCACCCACGAGAATCCGCTCTCGTTAAACGCTTTGGAATCTTCGAGGGTAAGTTATTCCATCGACTCGTTGCTACAATCTAGTAGATAGATCTTGGCTTGTTTGTTTGTATGCGATAGAAAAATTTTGTTTTCCATGCTACGAAACCCTACACTTATATGCTCGAGACTTATAGTTTGATCCTGGACTTTGTCCTTCACAACATAATACTTTATATCTATAGACTTTGAAGCATTACTCGACTTGTTGTTGTGAGCATAGAATACTGCGGGCTCGTTGTCACAGTACATCTTTAGTGACCTTGATGCACGATCAACCACTTTCAAGTCGGGTAAGAATTTCTTTAACCATAACGCTGTCCCATGGCCTCATAACATGCTATCAATTCGCATACATCGTAGATGATGCAACTATCGGCTGTTGGCTTCTCCATGAAATAGCACCTCCTGAGAGTAAAGACATACCACATCGTGGACTTTCGGTCGTCTTTATCTCCCGCAAAATCTGCATCTGAATACCCTTTTATCTCTAGGGAATCATATCTTCTATATGTAAGCATGAGGCCTTTTGTGCCTTGCACATAACGCAAAGCTTTCTTTACCATCTTCCAGTGCACTATGCAGGTCTCTTGATATCTCCGAGTACCGGTGATAAATGCTAAGTCGAGGCGAGTGCACACTTGTGCATCTTGTAAGCTTCCAACAGCCGAAGCATATGGTCTTGACTTCATTTGATCGATCTCATATTGATTCTTTGGACATTGGGATTTCCCAAAGCTGTCGCTTGACTATGGGAGCAGGTGTTGAATTACTCGCATGCATATTGTATTTCTTTAAAATCTTTTCTGTCGCTTTCTGCGACAGTCCTAACACTCCATTCTTTCTGTCTCGGTGAATTTCTATGCCCAAAACATAAGATGCTTCACCAAGGTCTTTCATGTCAAAGTTTGATGACAAGAACTTCTTTGTTTCTAGTAGTAGACTAACATCACTACTAGCAAGCAGAATGTCATCCACATATAGAATTAGGAAAATATATTTCCCGCTTTTAAACTTTGCATAAATGCAGTTGTCCTCAACATTTTCTTTGAATCCAAATATTTTAATGGTATCATTAAACTTTAAATACCACTGCCTAGAGGCTTGCATTAACCCATAAATGGATTTCTTTAGGCGGCATCCCATATGTTCCTGCCCCTCCATGAAAAAACCCTTGGGTTGTTTCATGTAAACATTCTCTTCTAAATCTCCATTTAGAAATGCCGTCTTGACATCCATTTGATGTAACTCTAAATCAAAATGTGCAACTAGTGCCATGATGATTCTGAAGGAGTCCTTACATGAGACCGGAGAAAAAGTCTCATTGTAATCTACGCCTTCTCTTTGCGTAAAGCCTTTTGCCACAGTGCGGCTTTGTACTTTTCTACATTCCCATTGAGTCATACTTTGTTTTGTAGACCCACTTGCATCCTACTGTTTTGGCTCCTTTGGGAATTTCCTCTAAGTCCCAAACATTGTTGGAACTCATCGATTTCATTTCATCTTCCATTGCCTCCACCCACTTGGTGAGTGAGGGCTACTCATGGCTTCTTCATATGAGGTAGGATCGCCCTCCATATGAACTACATTGTAAACTTTGTAGATGTCTTTGGAAATGGCTGGTCTTCGTTCTCTTTTAGACCGTGCGAGTTCATCGAGACTCTTGTTCATTTCTTGCACAGGGTTCGGGCACATTTTCGATGAGTGGCTGTTCGGCTCCCTTCGTCGTGCTCAACAGGTGGGTTGGTGGCTCTGATGGGCGGTTCGAACTTTCGCCCATTGTTGTCACGTGTGGAGTCAGCAGTCTTACCACAACCTCAGGGGTTGTAAATGGTGGCACAACAGGTAGCGAGAAAAATGGCTCATGAATCATCGGATTAGGTGCATGAACCCTCTTCTCCTCAAGATCAATTTTCCTAGCTACCGTGCTCCCCCTCATCAATTCGTCCTCCAAGAAGACTGCATGTCTCGTTTCTACAAACTTTGTGTATCTGTCGGGACAGTAGAAACGATAGCCTTTGGACTTATCTGGATATCCAATGAAATGGCAAGATACTGTTTTGGGGTCTAACTTTGCAATTTTTGGATTGAAAACTTTCGCCTCAGCTGGGCTCCCCCAGACCCTCAAGTGGTGCAGAGAGGGACTCTGCACATCCTGAAATGCGGTGTTTTGGGCACCGACTTACTTGGTACTCTGTTGAGAATATGAATGGCGGTTTTAAGCACCTCCATCCACAATCCCAATGGGAGGTGGAATAGCTCATCATCTTTGCACCATATCCATAAGGGTGCAGTTGCGCCTTTACCTCTCCGTTTCTTTGAGGTTACCCGGCATAGAATCTTGGGCGACTATTCCATTTTCTTGCGGAACCGTGCAAAGGTCACAGTACTTGACCATATGGAGTATGCCGACCGTAGTACTCCCCACGATCGGACCGAACTATTTTGATTCTTTTATCGTGCTGATTTTCTACTTGACTTTGAAAATTTTAAATTTATCCAACGCCGGATCTTTCTTTGATTGGATAAATATAACCATACCGGGAGTGATCATCCGTGAATGTTATGAATGAATCATAGCCATCCACACTTTTCACGGAAGCGGTCCACAAATATCCGTGTGGATTATTTCTAGTGTAGCTATGCTTGGTTTGCACCCTTTTAATTTGTTCAACATACTTTCCTTTAATGCAATCTATGCATTGTTCTATGTCGGAGAACTCTAACGGAGGAAGAATGTCATTTTAACGAGGTTTTCTATTCTTCCCTCGAAATATGGCCTAGTCTACGTGCCATAGTTTCGATGAGTCAAGAGTTCTTTCTTTTCTTTTGTTCTTTGTTCGACAAGGAAACTTTTTCATTCACATCACACACAGAAAGAACTTTTTCATGCAGGGATAACAAATATAACTTATCAAATAATGTAGCAACACCCACACATTTGTCTTTCAACCAAATGGCACACTTGCCATTTCCAAAATAACATTCGTAAGAATCTTTGTCCAAACAGGAAACACTTATTAAATTCCTATGTAATGAAGGAACGAAAAGCACATCTTTGAGCAAAAGCAAAGAGCCATCAGCCAGCTCCAGAGGGACGTCACCAATGGCCTCCACTTCTATTCCATTCGACACTTCAATGTGTCTTTCTCTTCTTAGCGTGGTCCTTGTCGAATGGAACCCCAGCAAGAGTTGGCAACATGAGCAGTTGCTCGAATCAATCCACCAAGTGGATCTAGTAAACTTTTCATACAAAGATTCATTAACAAAAGAAACAATATCTTTACCATTTTGGCCATGATGTACTTTAGCCAAATCGGGCGATCTTTCTTGTAGTGGCGGCTTTTTACGATGGCACTGATCCTTCTCCCGGTGGTGGTGATCTTTGATCTTGGTCTTGCATTGGACCCTTGCCATGGGGCTTGGAGGTGAGCCACCATGGTTGCCTGTGAAGCCTCTCTTCTGTTGTCCTTCACAGTTGGAGAACCGCCGTGAAGGGCTTTCACCTTTCCTCTTCACGGAGTACATCCCAATGGTCTTTTCTATGTCCCACTTTTAGGGGACATATTATAGTTATTACAAAGTTTTCAAAAGGCTGTGGAAGTGAGGCCATCACAAGGTGCACCAAGAGTCTTGGCTTTAGCTCGAGGTCCTCATCCATGGGCTTGAGTTTTTGCCATGTTTGACATCCTCAAGATGTGCTCTCTTATTCCGTGGGGTCCTCCGTATACTTTTCGATAACATGCTTTAATTTGGGTGCATCCCATCTTTGAAGAGCGATGCGGCTCTTTATCTTCGAGATACTCTCCCACGGTAGCACTCTCCAATTGAGCCCGATTGCGTTCTCAATTGTGTTCTTTACGAAGGCGGACACTTCTTGTTGGCGTTCACCCATTTCAGTTATCGATAGAGTAAGCCAGCTCAATGGAGCATGGTCCTCTTCCTTTTTCAAAGTCGACACTTTCCTCGACTGGTCGGCCGGGTTGACTGCTTGCTTGGTGTCAACCACCCAATCCACTTCGGCGCATACGAACGCCAAGTCAACTTTCTTCCTCCATTCGGAGTAGTTGTCCCCTCTAAGGAGCGGGATGTCCTTCAAACATTCCATGAGGTTGAGACCTCCTGAAAATCATAAAAGATGTGAGATCACCAAGGAAAACAACTGTATGCGTTAATTCAACGTTGGTATAAATTAAGCATGCAATCGTTTCGTGCTATTTAAGATTACATCACCGTTGGGCAGAAATAAATTTAAATGCACCTTTAATACTTAATAGGAAAAGATTATGGTCATGATTATTAATAACATTGGTTAATTAATAGCATGAGGCATAATCACTTTAATCACATCTTTCTGTCAAGATTTAATCATCTTTTATTGCATTTGGTGCAATTTTAAACCATACATTTCAATGTAAAAACACTATTTGCAGCGGAAACTTTCATAAAAGGCTCACACTTTGCAGAAAAATTCTGCCTTTGTAACATTCTCTAGTCACAATATGCTTAAAAATAAAAGGACTAGATAAAACTATGCAAAATTTTGCTTAAAAAACTAAGCAAAAAACATTAAAAACAATTCTGTAAAATAAAAAACAGAAAACTTTAAAGGAAATGCCCTACTGGGCCAAAAAAGGTGGCAATGACAGCCAACACCGGCCTGGCGCGCCAGCGCTGGCTGCCGCCCGAGCGTCTGGCTGCAACCACCATGACCCTGCAAGCCAGTGGCTGCTCGCGCCATGTGGCCGCCAACAGCCAGCCAATGACTGCCAGCACAGCCGCTTGGCCGCCCGCCGACTCCATCCTGGCCGTCCACGCGCGCAAACCCTACATCCGACGGTCAGCCGCCCTCTGCGGAGGTATAAAACCCCCACCCGGCGCCCGCAGTCAAACCCTAGCCCCATAACCCCCGTCCAGCTCCCGCGTGGCCACCGCGGCCACCTCTTGCAGCTCCGCGACCGCGGTGGCGCCGCGTCCCTCGGGCCGGCAGCCCCGCGTCGGCGGAGCGTGCGCCGCTCCCTCTCTGCGTCCCCGTCTGCGGCGTCGCCGCGTCTCCTCCGCGGCTGCCCCGCGTCGGCGGCGTGTGGGAGAGGCCGAGGCCGGCCGCGGGCCCTTCCCTCCTTCGCCGGCGTGGCCCGCTGTGGGTCGAGGTGAGGCGGCCGCTTACGGCGAGCCCCTCCCTCTTCCTCCGGCGGTGCGGCCCGCTCTGAGCCGAGGCGGGCGGCGCCCTCGGCGCCCTCCCGGCCGAGCTCGCTGCCCCGGTTGAGCACGAGGCAAGGCGGCGGCGCCGTCTCCTCCCTCTGCCCCGCTCCGGCGAGCGAGCCCGCGAGTCGGGCGAGGCAAGGTGGCCGCCATGGCGCGCCCCTCCCTCTGCTTCGGTGAGCCATGCCCCCCCCCCCCGCCCTCCTTGCCGGCGGTGCGTCCACCCGAGGGTGGGCGCACCACCGTCAAGAGGGGCGGCGGTGGAGCCTTTTGCTCCCTTTTTTTTTGCTTGGTCCATAATGAAAAACTGTGGCGGCGCCCCCCACCTTGCTCCTTGCCGATGTGTGCATCCACCCGAGGGTGGATGCACCGTCGTCAAGTGGCCTAGGTGTGGGGCGGAGACTTTTCCCAGCGATGGTCGGAGTGGACCCTCCCTTTTTTTTTGATTGCCTTTTCTTTGGGGATCTATGGGGTGCGTTCGGAAACTTTTGGGGCTTTAGATCTTGGGTTTTGCTTTGCCCCGAAGGGTGTGTTCTTCTTCTAGACGTATCCATAATGGATGCCCATCTAGATCGAGAGGAACGGCGCGGCCAGATGGCAGGCGCACTTTGGATCTAATTCTTTCTTTTGAACCCTTTTATTTTCTACAATAAGCACTGTAAAATCTAGCAACTAAAACATGGCTCTGATACCAATGTTAAAATGACTTTACCACGGATCTAGTCTAGATCTAACAGTAGCACTATACATTACCTTTATAGATCGAGAACACACACACAGAGAGAGAGAGAGAGAGAGAGAGAAAGAATCGAGATGGACTCTACCTGCTCCCTGGCTCGACAAACACGAGCCAGAGGGAATCCCCGAGCTGGTGCCAGAGCTAGAACCTCCGTCGTTGGCCATGGGTGAAAGGGGGTGAGTGTGGTGAGCATGTGGCTAGGGTGGCGGCGGTGGAGCTTCCCGTCGGCGCAGCGCTAGCCTAGATCGGATTGGCTTGTCGGTGGGGCGGCTAGGGCACGGCTAACCTCGTAGGTCGTGCTGCCGGCTCCCCACCACTTTATATAGCGCTGGCGACAGGGGCCCACCGTCCTAAATAAGGATGGACGCCCCCGATCAGGGCGCAGTTAGGGGGCATGCTGGGCCGTTGGGCCCAGTCACGTTGAGATCTATCCAACAAACAATACTCCAAGCCTTGCATACCATGCAGTGTAACACACAAAGAACTCGCCTGCAATGGATACTCTTCAACTCGCCTACATCCGAATAGCCATAACATTCTCTTGTTCACTCAAGCCATGAACACCACAGAGGAGGCATTTTCCCATCCTACCGATACGATCACCAACTGTATTGCTAGTGAGAGGTCTGCCCTTGTTGCGTTCAGGGTGGGTCTATAAGAAACTGCGAACTTCATTTTATCATATGGAAGGGTGATGAGTGATGACCAAGGCTGCCAATGGAAGGCAACAGAACTGTCCATGTTGTCAGGCTCGATCTTAGAGGTCCTGATTACCAAGGCAGCCATTGGGGGTAGAGGTCGAAAATATCAAGCTCATATACTATACTTGTTTTTATACACAAAATGTTGACCATGATGATCAACAAGTTAACAAGAAAAGATGATGGAGTTGCTGGTGAGATCGAGATCACCCAACAGTTAGACTGATCATCAACAACGTAGAGCTCAACAAGAAGATGATTAGTCATGAGGGGAAGAGGCTATGTACGGGGCACGTACCTTCCGCCTCCAGGATACTATACGGATCGTATTCAGACATGATGCTCGCAGCCCACTCGGCGGCATCCTAGCCCAGACCTAGAGGCGGTCACGAGAAGTTGGGCACCACCAAGACCAATCAGCAACCCACGCGTCTCACCTAGCTCTACTCCCCCCTATGACCATACCAATGCATAAAAAAATAAGTTGCCATAGCCTATTCAGAAAGTCAAGGAAGTACAAATTCTACTTTTTGAGTAAAATCTTTGCACGGTACGCTCCGTCGCCGACTAGAGTGACATTGTTTCACTGTGTTGGTGCATTCTGTTTCTGATCCGTCGGGACCAAGACGAGAGCGACATGTCCCTTGTACAAGGAGCCAACCTGCCCCATTATGTGGAGTTCTTCGTAGGAAGAATGTCATGCAAAGAAGAACGATGGTGATCCATGACCTGCACGGCTCTTCGAATGCCCCATAGATAGTGTTTGAAGTGTTGATTGGATAGGCTGTGATGGCCTACATCGGCACTCCAGGTGTATTTTTCATCCTAACAAAAAGTATATTGAACACATATCCGATGCTTTTGGTTTCCTCCAAGATCTGAATATAAAAATGAATTAATAATAGATGAACATACATATAATATGGACATAGGTGTAACACTCGAGGACACAACCTCACGAATTTATAGTAAGAAGATAGTTTCATGCAGAGTTATGTTGCCTATTTTCACCTTACTATTAGTGTGAGACCCCAACTCAAAATTAGCATGAGTGGTTTTGCAACAGAAATTAATTTGCATGCTAGATTCTAACAAAAAATCTTAAAATAATCTACTCATGCAATGTGAGTGGCAAGAATAAAATCTCATGCTGATAAGGTTGCAAACAATCGTGCTAGTTGTGAGCTATCATGCTCTTGATCATAAACTATCATGCAGGACACGCTAAAACTAACTACTCCTTTATTTTCCACTTTAAGTTCCTTAAACATTGATAGAGTTAAATATTATGTCATGGTATGCATCTATATGCGCTTCCCCATTCCCCCAATATATACACCGACTTTTCCACATGAACATAATACCCATCACTACCGGAATCTGATATTTTGACGTGTATTTTCGTCTTTGCTGAGTGTTTAGCTTCCAGAACTTGTTTGTTGAGTATTTTTTTAGGCAACACTCGGAGAAAAAAGAATACTAGGTAAACACAAATTTTTCCTAGTGTTACACTCAGACAAATAAGTAATACATAGAAAATCTAAGATTTTGCCGAGAGTATACAAAAAAATACACAGAAAATTCAAAACTTTGGCCTAGTGTTTTATACAAGACACTCAGCAAAGTTTTGAACCAATTTTTCTTTCAACCAAGGAAAAAATAAAACTTGACAAAAAGTTTGACGGAACCGTTTGTTTTCCTTGAGTGCCTCCCAGCAGAACACATGGTAATGTCGATCCTCAATCCGCGTGAGTCACGTACAACCAATCGGAGAGCAGGAAGTAGTGGATCGTGGATCACAGCCCAAAAGACGTGATCCCAACCGTCCAAGTCATCTCCATCCAACGCCTCAATACTCATCCAAAGAAACACACCCACGCAGCCCACTCCAACCAAAGCAGTGTATCCGTGAAAATACAATAGGCAAACTACCTTTGCCCATCTAACCTTGTCTTTCCCGTGTGTTGTTCGTCGAGTCTAATAGACGGTGAAAATGTTGCTGTGTATTTTTGGGCCTACGCTGTATATGTTTTGATACACGGCAAAAATCTTGTTTCTCGTAGTGCATGGTCCTGAAACACCAAGTAAAACATATTCAACTTTCAATGTAATTAGCTTATTTTCAACATAAAGTGCGATGTAAGAAACATTGTCCAATACTATATTACTATACTCAATTTGCTGGCAGATCCTCCATTTCTCTCAGTTAAACAAAACCAATTCGGACCATGTCTATTTTTAGGAACGCGTGAGAGTGCACGCCTTTTTCATAGAAGAGCAGTCCCTGTGGCATAACACCATACACCATATAGGCAACACACAAGCAAACCCTAGACCTACAGCTACCCCTACCATTAATTATAGGAGGCCGGACTCCTCTCCCAGTCCTCTTCGGTCGGCCAGGCCACCAGAGGAGAGGGGAGAGGAGCCGGGGATGACCCAGCGACTCTCAAGCAAGGAAGTTGGTGAGAGAAAGAAAAGGAGAGAATACTGAGCAGTTGTTAGATGGGTATGGTATGGTATGGGAGGGTGCTTGTATTTCTCTATCCGAAAAACTTTGGTTATTTAAACAACTTCTCAATGAAGCATGCAAGCGGCAAGCCGGCAATGTGGGAGACGACGCCTATAGGTTTGTGTCCTTAATGCCAATTCGGTCTTTTGCATGGACCAATTTGACAGTCTGCATTGGAAGGGCTGGAATGTGGAATTTTGTTTTGTCAAATGGAATTGTATCTTACAGCTTTGTTTATTTCGTGAAGAGGGGTTTTGTACCGATGTTGATGTAAAGGAAGAAAGAACAGAGAACACATAAAACAACTACGAGCAGTTGGCTTCTTGTTTGAAGCCGATTTGCATGACTTTGTGTTGCCTCATATATTTTCACCAACGACAAAGCTATTGGATGGAGATTGTCATGAGCTATTTGTGCATATAAATTTTAATGAGACTCACTTGAGATGTATTGCACAAAAACACGTGCTATCGCACAAGTAAGATTACTAGTACGCAGAAGCGTGCGAGGAGCGGCGTCGGGCCGAGGGCTTCAACAGCCCGGACTGTACCACCTTAGATCCAAGGGTGTCAATTCACTTGAGATGTAAATTGCCATCACACAATTGTTGAACTAATTAACCAGTCTAATTCTCCAATATGATTAGAAAGAAAATGACACAGCGTACAACAATACTAAAAAGGCAGGTATATCATGCATGCCATGCATGTTAACACACAAAGAACTTGCCTGCAATGGATACTCTTCAACTCGCATGCATCCGAATAGCCATAACATTCTCTTGTTCACTCAACCCATCCGACTGATACGATCACCAACTGTATTGCTAGTGAGAGGTCTGCCCTTGTTGCGTTCAAGGTGGGTCTATCAAAAACTGTGAACTTCATTTATCATGGAAGGGTGATCAGACTGCTGCCAATGAAAGGCAACAGAAATGTCCATATTGCCAGGCTCGATCTTGGAGGCCCTGATTACCAAGCCAGCCACTGGGGTATGCTATGTGCTACTAGTACTACTACTGCAACCACAACTATATATTTTATTTATTTATTACTTGAAGCACACTGACATATTGGTTGATGTCCATGCCACCCATCATATCATCATTTATTTATAGCTTTTTTTCTCTTTTTAGTAAAGCTTACATCTAGTGGCATGTACCTAGTCCTAAGCATGACATCCAACATCTTGTCCCATCTCTCGGACTTGTCGTCTAGGTTAATCTTGTTCAGTACACTCGTGATGCTTGAGGCGATGCAGTCATCTTTTCCATCACAAAAGAAGTGTGTCTCTTCAATAAGGGTATTGGATAAGACTGCTCTAACCTCTCGAGACCTGAGCGCCTTCGGCCCAATTATCGGCACACAAAGGCAAGTTCACGAGCAGTTGGGCACCACCAAGACACATCAACTCCCGATGTGTCTCGCCAAATCCTAGCTCTATCCCCCTAGCACTTCAAACAACTTAGCTGACCATAGCCACATAAGAAAAAGTTGTCCTAGCCTAGCCTATTCAGAAAGGCTCGGAAGTACAGATTCTTGTTTCAGTGCGGTACACCCTGTCGCTGACTACAATGACATTGATCCACTCTATTGGTGTAGTTTTTTTCTGATCGGTCTTGGGGTCGAGCGGAGCAAATACCACATGCCCCTTGTAGAGGGAGCGAACTTTGGTTTCCTCCAACATCTAAATATAATAATAAATTAAGTGAAGATGAACACACATATAATACGGAGATTGGTGTAAAACTCGAGGATAGAACATCACATATTTATAGTAAGAAGATAGTTTCATGCAGAGTAATGTTATCTATTTTCACCTCACTATTAGTGTGAGACCCCAACTCAAAGATTGTGTGAGACCCCAACTCAAAAATTGTGTGAGTGATTTTGCAACAGAAACTTCATTTGGACATCAAGTCCTAACAACATATCTTAAAATAATCTACTCATGCGATGTGAGTGGCAACAAAAAAATTCCCATGCGGATACTGAGTTGCAAACTATCATGCTAGTTGTGAGCTGTCATATGCTCTTCTTTTGAAATGGAGGTGATACCCCAAGCTTCTGCATAAAAATGCACGACCTTCTTTATTTATTATTTAACACAGGCTTACAAAGATTTTTTTATATAGATCAACCAAAGCCACCTCACTCACGACCACTTGTCACAACACCTACAATATTAACGCCATATTAATAGCCGTCTCTAAGTCATGTTCCATGAAGAGTATTTTGTCATCAGCATATTGCATAAAGATGTGGGACAAAACCTCCAACTTGACCATCTTCTTTTGTTCCAGCAATTAAAATGGCCTAAAGGGGTAGACTCTTCTTTTTGTTTGACTTTTTTCTACATTTTGTATGACAATGGGTCCAGTGTAATGGAAAGTAATAATACCTTTCTTCCCAAAGCAGGTAGTATACATTCATACATTTGTTTTATGGAGTCCTCTCGTTGTAAACTCTTATTTTTGTTTGTCTTTCGTCTACTCTTTTTAGGCGCAATTGGACAAGATGACACACATGGTGTGTCGCAGCTAATGATGGTGCCACGGAATAAAAACAATAACCAAATTGATGGGAGGATAGTGGAAGGAACTATAGTTTGTAGTGCTTATAGAAGAGGAAGGGATGATCTGCTTGTCTCTTGTCAGGGTGCATGTTGGTTGTAAGAAAGGTGAAAGTAAAATATAATTCCAACAAAGTTTGATTGTGAATTTTCTTATCTTCTCACCATGTTTGTTTAGGTGTGACGGGCCGACTATTAGGCCTAACGTCGACACACGAGCTTATACACTGTTATTGCTCGCGACTGTTTCTAGGATAAGAGAAATGTGAAACCTTAGTAAAAGACTGTTAGATGGATTTTTGCTTTCTATGAATCCGAATATGATGTTGAATTATAGCTTGTATCGAATTCCAGTATATGAAAATGAGAATTTATTTATTTTAAAAATACTATGTGCCTATATTTTTCTATAATGTATATGTGTACATGTGCGGCAGGAAAAGAAATCGCGAGGGGACAATGGACCGTAGCAGTACACGGGCACTCAACTAGTTTTAGATAATGTTCAAACTCTTGAACATGCAATAAATAAGTTCTTTCTATGGAGCATTTGGGTTCACTCTTGCCTCCTTGAGCATTTGGGTTCCAAGAAGGACCATATATTATCAAAGGGTTGCGTCCTAGCCTTTACATATGCTTGAACGTGTTCAAGGATGAACTGAACTTAGTCTTCCATACAACAACAAGAAAGTCTTGTTCGGAATTCTGCCACAGCTTCGTGTAACCATATTGGGAAATCTGTATAAGTAGATACTAAACAAGCATGGAGCATCAAAAATTATAGATACATTTCCAACGTATCATAAAGGCAACATGCATATCACTAGCATCGGGACTTCTAGCAAGCTTTTGTAGGAACATAATCACTTCAGAAATATTGCAACCATCAATATCAAAATCAAACTTAGCATCACTAGTAGTAGGATCAATAGGCTTAGGCATAGTAGGAGGGGAAATAGGGACTACTGGTGTTTTAGTGGTGATGGTGCACACACTATTGTTTCTATCAATTTCAGCTTCCCTTTCCCACTTAGCATGAAGTTGAGCTAACAGCCTAACATTTTCATCAATAGTAACTTGTATGGCATGAGCAGTAGCAAAGTTGTTTTCCATAGTTTCAGGTTTAGCAGCCAATTTATTAATCAAGGAGGACTGAGCTTCAGACAAAGAAGATATATTTTTCTCAATAGTTAAAAGCTTTTCCTCTATAGTCTTATTGAAAGTGGCTTGTTTACTAATAAAGTCCTTGAGCATGACTTCAAGTTCAGAGGGGGCACTTCTAGCATTATTGTAAGAGCTTTCATATGAATTACCATTATTAGGAGGATAAGGCCTATAATTGTTGTTGCTACCAAAATTATTCCTATAGGCATTGTTGTTGAAATTGTTGTTTCTAATGAAGTTCACATCATCTTGCTCTTCTTGAGCAACCAAAGAGGCTAAGGGAACACTATTAGGATCCAGAGGAGCTTTTCCATTAACAAGCATAGCCATAATAACATCAATCTTTTCACTCAAAGAGGAAGTTTCCTCAACAGAATTTACCTTCTTACCATGTGGAGCTCTCTCAACATGCCATTCAGAGTAGTTAAGCATCATATTATCAAGGAGTCTTGTTGCAGCACCCAAGGTGAGGCCCATGAAAGTACCTCCAGCAACTGAATCCAGCAGGTTTTTGAAGAGTAGTTTAAACCTGCATAAAAAAGTCTGGATAATCATCCAAGCAGTGAGTCCATGAGTGGGACAGTTCTTAACCAAAGTTTTCATTCTTTCCCAAGCTTGAGAAACATGTTCATTATCAAGTTGTTTAAATTTCATAATGTCACTTCTCATAGAAATAATCATAGCAGGAGGATAGTATTTTCCAATAAAAGCATCTTTGCACTTAGTCCAAGAATCAATACTATCTTTAGGCAAAGAAAGCAACCATTCTTTAGCTTTTCCTCTCAAGGAGAAAGGAAAAAAGATTGAGCTTAATAATATCTGCATCTATATCCTTATACTTTTTCATTTCACAGAGTTCAACAAAGCTATTGAGATGGACAGCAGGATCATCAGAACTAGCACCAGAAAATTGCTCTCTCATCACAAGATTCAACAAGGCAGGCTTAATTTCATAAAAGGTAGCATCAGGAGCAGGTGGAGCAATAGGTGTGCTATGGAAATCATTGTTGTTGGTGCTAGTGAAGTCACACAACTTGGTGTTCTCAGCAGAGTTCATTTTGGCAAAGGTGGGCAAGCCAAAAACAGCAGCAGCTGCTAAAGTAGGAACTAATTTTTTTGTGTTTTTGAATAAAGAAAGCAAACCAAACTAGACTAATTTTTTTGGTTTTTTTTTAAAAAGGCAAACAAAACCAAGAAAAATAAACAAAGTAAATAGAAAGGAAGTGAAGGACTCCCCTTGTGAAGACGTCATTAGCCTCCCCGGCAACGGCGCTAGAAAAACTTGTTGGTAGCTGGTGCTTGACGGGGAGGAAAAGGTTGAAGTAGTTCTATATATGTTCCCTGGCAATGGCGCCAGAAAAATCTTGATGCAGCGCTAGTCCAAGTGGGAGCGCTTCGTCGGGAAACCTCAAGAGCAAGGTGTGAAGCAGCACAGCAGCAAGTTTTCCCTCAGTAAGAAACCGAGGTTATCGAACCAGTAAGAGGAAGGAAACGTCACACAGGTGTTGCAAGCAACGCGGAGACCTGCACAACACAAACTCAAGACTTTGTCCCAACGAATCAGTGAGGTTGTCAAGCTCACCGGTTTGCTGTAACAAAGAATTAAATGTATGGTGTGGAAGGTAATGGTTTGCAGCAAGTAAACAAGTAACAGTGGAAGATGTATTGATGGTAAAGATTGGACCGGGGTCCATAGTTCAGTAGAGGTGCTCTCCTTAGATAAACAACATGGCATGAAGGGTAAACAAATTACAGTAGGGCAATTGACAGGAACTGAGCAAGGCATAACAATGCAATTACTAGTCAGAAAGATCCTATGAGATTTGATTGGGCAATACAACAAGATACATAGACCGCCATCCAACTGCATCTATGACTAGAAGTCCACCTTCAGGTTATCATCCGAACCCCCTCCAGTATTAAGTTGCAAGCAACGGACAACTTCTTTAAGAAAAGTGTGTAAGGTAAATATTCCACATGTTCCATGAACAAAACACCGTTGTTTTCTCCCTAGTAGCAACAACACATCTACAACCAAAGAGATTTTTGTCACTTCCCTTGGAAACTAGAGGCATGAACCCACTATCGAGCATAAATACTCCCTCTTGGAGTCACTAGCAACTACTTGGCCAAGATAACCACTAGCAACGGAGAGCATTCAAGATCACAAACAACACAGACATGATAGAATCATAAAGACAAAACCATTAATCAAACCAACAAATAATCTCAATATCCATCGGATCCCCGCAAACACAACATGCATGATTACAAATAGATTAAATCTTGATCATGAACGGAGCTCACAAGATCTATACATGAAATCAGAAAGGAGGAGATACAACCATCTAGCTACTACATGGACCCATAGTCCAAGGTGGAACTACTCACGAATCATCTTTGGAGAAGGCCTCGGATGATCTCCTCTCCACAGGTCTTGGGAAGAGCTTGCACCCCACGATGTAGGGACGATGGTGGCGGCGGCTACAGACGGTTTCGTGGATTTTTGATCGGGTACTCAGAGTTTCTGCATTCGGGGCTTCTTATAGGAGAAGGGGGAGGCCGAGGAGGCGGCCAGGGCTGGAAAACCCTAGTCAGGCACGGGCTAGGGCCCACCCGCGCCTGGGGTGGGTTTGGCCCCCCTGGCTAGCCTCCCGGGCTCCCCTCTGGACTTCTTGTTCCCCACGGAAAGTAATTGACTTTGTCGTTTGTCCCGTCCAATTCCGAGAATTTTTCTTTACTAACTTTTCTGAAACCAAAAACAGCAAAAGCAGCATCACACTTTGTGCAACTTGTTAATAGGTTAGTACCAGAAAACATGTAAAAAAGCACCTCAAAGTGTAGAAAAGTAAAGCAAAGTAGAAACTAAACAAGCATGGAGCATCAAAAATTATAGATACTTTTCCGACGTATCAGCTGGCTCATCATGTGTCTCAACATATGGTGTATACTCTAGAGGTGGTTGTTGCTTCTCCCTTTCATGCTCAACAATGTGTTCGGTCAGCTCCTGATGGATAGGTTCCATATCCTCACTCATTGTTGTCATGGGTGGAGTCGCAACCGGTCCTTGCACCATGATGACCCATAAGTATAGGGGATCGCAACAGTTTTCAAGGATAGTATTATCCAATTTATTGATTCGACACAAGAGGAGACAAAGAATACTTATAAGCCTTAACAACCGAGTTATCAATTCAGCTGCACCTGGAAATAGTTCTTGCTCATAGTAGTTTATTAGTAGCAACAGTTTTGTAGTAGTAATAGCAGCAGCAAAACAAAAGTAATAGTAACAGTAGTAGCAAACAGTAGGATATGAGTGCGGTAGGCATAGGGATGGATGGACGGGCGTTGCATGGACAAGTCTAAACATGTAACTTCATGATCTAGGGCAATTGCAGATAAATAAGATAAAGCATCCAAGTACTAAACAATCCTAGGCATGTGTCCCAAATATAGTCATACGTGCTCGCAATAAGAACTTGCATAACATATTTTGTCCTTTCATCCCGTTGAAGCGGGGCCTCAAGGGAATCTACTGGCAATTAAGGTGCTCCTTTTAATAGAGCACCGGAGCAAAGCATTAACAGTCCGTGAACACATGTGATCCCCACATCATAGTCATCCCCTCAGATAAGATCACAAACAATACTATCATCATGAATCAATAACATGTTTAGATCTAAGATCATGGCACTCGGGCCATAGTGACAAGCTTTAAGCACAACAAGTTGCAACAAAGTCAAATAGCACTAATAGAGATACTATGCACCATGCCCTAACAATCTTATTCGATTACCTGCGGGGGATTAATCACTCATGGATGGGGGAACATGGATGGTTGCTGGAGAGGCGTTGGTGATGATGATGGCGATGATCTCCTCCAAAGACAAAATTGAACCGATGGCTAAAATCCTTGGTTGCATTGTGTTGGAAGATGAAAAGTGGAAACGGGTGGGTTTTTTATGAGGGTTGCGTTTGTGTTGCTAGGCCCTAGGGTTATTTGTGTCATGGATCCTTGTATTCGTTGTTGCTTCCATCTATAAAAGAGGTGTGCATTCTCATGCGTTCCTGCAAAAAATAGTAGAGATGTCGAGGGGAAATCCACTTTGGCTCATAGGTTTAGATGCACTCATTGTTTAAATACATATTTCATAATCTCAGAAAATTCCGAAAAAAATCTTTACGTTTGTTCAGACATTTTATGTCTGCACATAAAGTTTGGTTGCAAAAGAACTTGTTTGTGGCTTCCGTGAAAAAGACATTTTTCGATGCTCCAATATGCCTATTCACGAGATTTTTTTGTCTTTTTTGCACAACCCACAAAAAATATATTTTTTCTTGTGAAACTTTGTGCGCCAATATAGAATGTTTGGATGTACATAGAAATTTTTCGTTCTGATCTGTTTGACATTTTGACATATATTTTTTATAATAGGTGTATTTACCCCTATGAGCCAAAACACCACCTTTAGATATCCAAAGCTTTTTTTCTTTGCAATTATCAATGATCATTCAGTCAGTTCTTTCCCGTCTCGATTTCTAAATTAGAGCTAACTGAAATCATCTTGAGATTGTTGTAGAAGAGTTGAGAGGGAAACCCGGAAACTGTCTCGATTTCTTCTTCTAGGGTATCACCACCACCCACCTCGCTAGTCCGCTCCACTCCCTGGCGCCATCAGCCTCGAAATCTCAAGGTCTTCTCATTGTGCCCCCTACTCGTTGCTCTTCTGTTACTCGGATGGGATTAGATTCGCCTCTGAATATTGGGACTTCCCTCGGGCCGAACTTAATTTGGACCCTAGGTGGGATCTATTAGCAGTGAAATTCATCATTTATTCTATAAATTAACACATCATGAATACTATTTCTTCACACCTAGGACTTATAATCAAACCTCTAGTATTGGATAGTACTTGGACCTTCTAGCACGTATAGTAGTTGTGAAAAAATGCACTCCTGCTTCACATTGTTGTCACCACTTTCCACTTGTACAGACACTTTTAAGTTAAGGCATGATCAGCGTGTACATCTCAAGTTTTAATTGGTACCATTCATCGCATTTTGTACTGCCACTCATTGCATACCATGCAGTGTAATGGATACCATGCAGAACAATACTCCAAGCCTTGGTATATCATTGCATACCATAACATTGGAATGGATACTCACAAAGAACTCGCATGTAATGGATACTCTTCAACTCGCCTGCATCCGAATAGCCATAACATTGCTCTTGTTCACTCAAGCTAGGAGCACCACAGAGGAGGCATCTACCCATCCGACCGATACGATCACCAACTATATTGCTAGTGAGAGGTCTGCCCTTGTTGTGTTCAAGGTGGGTCTATCAAAAACTATGAACTTTGTTTATCATGGAAGGGTGATGAGACTGCTGCCAATGGAAGGCAACAGAAATATCCATGTTGCCAGGCTCGATCTTGGAGGCCCTGATTACCAAGGCAGCCATTGGGGTATGCTATGTGCTAGCAGATAACAATAAATTACGAAACAAGCACAACTAGTACTACTACTGCAACCACAACTAGATATTTTATTTATTTATTACTTGAAGCACAACTAGACATATTGGTTGATTTCCATGCCACCCGCTGTCTCATCATTTATTTATGGCTTCCTTTTTTGGGTTTTCTCTCTTTCGTAAATCTTCCATCTAGCGGCATATACCTAGGCCGAAGCATTACATCCAATATCTTGTCCCATCTCTCGGGCTTGTCCTCTAGGTTAATCTTGTTCAGTATACTCGTGATGGTTGAGGCGATGCAGTCATCTTTTACATCACAGAAGAAGCGTGTCTCTTCAATAAGGGTATTGGCCCTTGGGGTCAAGCGGAGCAAATACCACATGCCCCTTGTAGAGGGAGCGAACTTTTGTTTCCTCCAACATCTAAATATAATAATAAATTAAGTGAAGATGAACACACATATAATACGGAGATTGGTGTAAAACACGAGGATAGAACATCACATATTTATAGTAAGAAGATAGTTTCGTGCAGAGTTATGTTATCTATTTTCACCTCACTATTAGTGTGAGACCCCAACTCAAAGATTGTGTGAGACCCCAACTCAAAAATTGTGTGAGTGGTTTTGCAACAGAAACTTCATTTTGACATCAAGTCCTAACAACATATCTTAAAATAATCCACTCATGCGATGTGAGTGGCAACAAAAAAAAATCCCATGCGGATACTGAGTTGCAAACTATCATGCTAGTTGTGAATTGTCATATACTCTTCTTTTGAAATGGATATGATACCCCAAGCTTCTACATAAAAATGCACGACCTTTTTTATTTATTATTTAACACATGATTACAAAGATTTTTTTACATAGATCAACCAAAGCCACCTCACTCACGACCACTTGTCACAACACCTACAATTTTGATGAAGGGGTGGCCATGTCGGAACCAACGCTCTAGCTTCGCACCTACGCATATCATCACAAAACTATAGGCCTCACCAAACCGCCCAACGGCAAGCCGGGAGCACAAATCGGTCCAGTAGACCCTCAATCTGCTTGTCTCTTGTCAGGGTGCATGTTGGTTGTAAGAAAGGTGAAAGTAAAATATAATTCCAACAAAGTTTGATTGTGAATTTGCTTATCTTCTCACCATGTTTTTTAGGTGTAACGGGCCAACTATTAGGCCTAACGTCGGCACACGAGCTTATACAACGTTATTGCTTGCAACTGTTTCTAGGATAAGAGAAATGTGAAACCTTAGTTAAAGACTGTTAGATGGATTTTTGCTTTCTATGAATCCAAATATGATGTTGAATTATAGCTTGTATCGAATTACAGTATATGAAAATGAGAATTTATTTATTTTAAAAATACTATGTGCCTATATTTTTCTATAACGTACATGTGTACATGTGCGGCAGGAAAAGAAATCGCGAGGAGACCATGGACCGTAGCAGTACACGGACACTCAACTAGTTTTAGATAATGTTCAAACTCTTGAACAGGCAATCAATAAATTCTTTCTATGGAGCATCTGGGTTTGCTCTTGCCTCCTTGAGCATTTGGGTTCCAAGAAGGACCATATATTATCAAAGGGTTGCAGCCTAGCCTTTACATATGCTTGAACTTATTCAAAGATGAACTGAACTTAGTCTTCCATACAACAAGAAGAAAGTCTTGTTCTGAATGCCGCCACAGCTTCGTGTAACCATATTGGGAAATCTGTATAAGTATTTTTTTTATCTCTTTAGTACATTAGTAGTAGGTATATATCATCTACTGCTGGACCTATTAACATTAAGGGCCGATCTATAAAACTGCTGGTCTGGTCGTAGTAACGTGTGGATGATGCATCCATGGAGTTCAATCTGAACGCTAATGAATCTTGGTCGGTTTGTATTGTAACGTGTGGATGCAGTCTGGGCTGAACTGAAGCTAGTAAGAGCATGTGATCCATGGACCGACATAGATGCAAGTTTTCATTTAGCCAACTATCTTTTTGTTTTTGTGTAAGAGCTCATGGAACAAATCAAACATGTTGATGTATATAGATCATGGAATAATTTAACACGGTACGCATGTACTCCCTCCGTTCCAAAATATATAATGTTTTAGGTTTGTAAAGAAAATGAATCTAGACTTCTTTTAGTATGTAGATTCATCTCAATGTTGAGTGAACCTATATACTAAAACATGTCTAGATACATTTGCTTCACAAAGCTAAAACATCTTATATTTTGAAACGGAGGGAGTATGATTGAACAAAACTTCTGCGCGTTTTGGACAAACCAACATAAACGGAGGGAGTATGATTGAACAAAACTTCTGCGCGTTTTGAACAAAACTTCTGACCGGGATCCCCACCGCCACAGCGCTCGGAGCAGCTAGATTCGTCGCCGCCCCGCCCCTCAGCAACCCCGCCGAACCCGCCATGTGTTGGTGATATGCCCTAGAGGCAATAATAAATGTAGTTATTATTATATCTTTGTGTTTATGATAAATGTTTACATTCATGCTATAATAGTATTAACAAGGAAACATTAATACTTGTGTGATTTGTAAACTTAATTTGAAGTCCCTAGTATAGCCTCTATACTTCACTAGCTTGTTGGTTGATTGATGATTGTGGTTTCCATATCATGAACATTGAGATGTTATCAACAACAAGATCATATCGTTAGGAGAATGATATGGTGGACATACTCCTATAGATAAGCGTAGCATAAAGATCAAGTCATTTCAATAGTTCAATTGCTATATGCTTTCTGATACATAGTAACATAATTCCTTCGACCATGAGATCATGCATATCACCTTTACAGCATGGATGCTTTGATAACATCAAACACCACACCGTGGCGGGTGGCTATAAAGGTGGCATTGAGTGTTCGGAAAGTATTGGTTGAAACACATGGATCAAGAGTGGGATTTGTCCATCCATATGACGGATAGATATACTCTGGGCCCTCTCGGTGGAATGTCATCCAATTAGCTTGCAAGCATGTGACTGGCTCACAAGGGATCACATATCACGGGAACGAGAAAAGAGTACTTATCGGTAACGAGGTTGAACTAGGTATGCAGAGATACCGACGATCATAACCTCGGATAAGTAAACTATCGTGAGACAAAGGGAAATTGGTATCGTATGTAAGTGGTTCATTCGATCGCAAAGTAATCGTAGAAATATGTGGGAGCCATATGAATTTCCAGATTCCTCTATTGGTTATTGTTCGAGAAGTGTCTCGATCATGTCCGCATAATTCACGAACCGTAGAGACACACTTAAGGATTGACGTTGTTTGAGTAGTTATGGTATTATGAGAAAGAGACCGAATGTTGTTGAGTCTCGGATGGGATCCGGATATCACGAGGTGATCCGGAATGGTCCGGAGAATAAGATTCATATAAGGAAAGTCCGTTTTGGAGTTCGGGAATGATTAGGTGTTTTCATCAGGAATATTCTAGAAGGTTCGGAATGTCCGCACTCCGGGGAAGGGTACATGAATGTGTTATTACATATTGGAATGATTGCATCATGTACTAAGTGTTCTTGTTCCAAATAAACGATTAAATTGAATCCTAAAACTGAAAAGTCAAATGGCCAGTTTGAAAGTCAAACGGCTAAAACAGGAAACTGTGGGAAACAAGCAAGAGGAGGTTGAAACCAACTTGGAGGAGGAGTCCCTCCTCTCCAAGCCGGCGGCCCACCTAGGCCGAGTTGGGGAGGGACTCCCCTCCCTCCCCTGGCGCGCCGGCCCCTCCACCCATAAAAGGAGGGGCAGGGCCTCCTCCTCTAGACACACAAGTTCCTATCCTCTAATCTAAATCCTAGCCCTAGACTCCGGTTTAGAGCCGCTTTGGTTTAGAGCTTCTAATTGCACTAGCCTTCGGATTAGAGACTTCTAATTGGTGTGTCTAAACCCTAGACCACTAATAGCTCTCTCTCATACTCCACCATACTCGCTCCGGCTTAAGGCGAAGCCCTGCGGGATCTCCCCTCTACTTCCGGTACCACGCCGTTGTGCTGCCGGAATCGCGAGGAGAGTGCTACAACCTTCGCTGCCTGCTGGAACAAGGGAGAGGAAGGTCTTCGTCGAGTACCGAACGTGTGACCGATCATGAGCGCTGAACGGAGCATGGGGAAGGATCGTCTACGATCTTGAGATCGGGAAGAGTACGACTACATCACCCACGAGAATCCGCTCTCGTTAAACGCTTTGGAATCTTCGAGGGTAAGTTATTCCATCGACTCGTTGCTACAATCTAGTAGATAGATCTTGGCTTGTTTGTTTGTATGCGATAGAAAAATTTTGTTTTCCATGCTACGAAACCCTACACTTATATGCTCGAGACTTATAGTTTGATCCTGGACTTTGTCCTTCACAACATAATACTTTATATCTATAGACTTTGAAGCATTACTCGACTTGTTGTTGTGAGCATAGAATCTGGGGCTCGTTGTCACAAGACATCTTTAGTGACCTGCTGATGCAGTCAACCACTTTCAAGTTGGGTAACAATTTCTTTAACCATAACGCCTGTCCCATGGCCTCATAACATGCTATCAATTCTGCATACATCGTAGATGATGCAACTATCGACTGTTTGGCGCTTCTCCACGAAATAGCACCTCCTGCGAGAGTAAAGACATACCTCGTGGACTTTCGGTGTCTTTATCTCCATAAAATCTGCATCTGAATACCCTTTTATCTCTAGGGAATCAGATCTTCTATATGTAAGCATGAGGCCTTTTGTGCCTTGCACATAACGCAAAGCTTTCTTTACCATCTTCCAGTGCTCTATGCCTGGATTCTCTTGATATCTACCGAGTACCCCGGTGATAAATGCTAAGTCAGGGCGAGTGCACACTTGTGCATACTGTAAGCTTCCAACAGCCGAAGCATATGGTACTGACTTCACCCACGAGAATCCGCTCTCGTTAAACGCTTTGGAATCTTCGAGGGTAAGTTATTCCATCGACTCGTTGCTACAATCTAGTAGATAGATCTTGGCTTGTTTGTTTGTATGCGATAGAAAAATTTTGTTTTCCATGCTACGAAACCCTACAGTGGTATCAGAGCCGTGTCTATATGTAGATCTGTTGCACGAGTAGAACACAATGGTCATTGTGGGCGTTGATGCTTTTATTGTCGATTGCTTCTTGTGTACTTTGCATCTTGCGGTATGTTGGGATGAAGCGGACCGGGCTAACCTTACATGACATCGTTCATGAGACTTGCTCCACGCTTGACATGCAACTTGTATTGCATAAGTGGCTTTATGGTGCTGTTTCTCCTAGCATAGTTAAGATCCAATTTACAACGGTGATCAACAATGCTAGTATCAATGTTGTGGTTCTTGTTCGTAAGTTAGAACGACACTTATTGAAAGCCCCAAACCACGTAAAATATGCAAAGAAAGTAGAGGCGTCTAACTTTGTTTTGCGGTGTGCGATGATGTGATATGGCCATGATTGTGATTATATTTGATGTATGCAATGTTCCTTATTGTAAGTTGGCAACCGGCTGGAGCCATATGGTTGTCTTTAATTTATGTTAAGACCCGCGTGTCTATTCAAAGTAGTTGTAATAGTTGAAGCCGGTGGACGACAACCATGGAGAAGCGTCATTGACCTTGATGCAATGCCGGTGATGATGGAGATCATGTTTGTGCTTGAAGATGGAGATCGGAAGCACAAAGAAGAAAGGCCATATCATATCACATATTATTGAATTGCATGTGATGTTAATCCTTTATGCATCTTGTATTGCTTAGTATACGACGGTAGCATTATAAGATGATCCCTCATGCACATCAATTTCAAGTCATAAAGTGTTCGCCCTTAGTTAGCACCGTTGCTAAAGCTTGTTGTTTCGAAGCACCACGTGATGATCGGGTGTGTTAGATACTGCAAGTGTATACAACGTGAGCAAGCCAGATTTTCTCATGCGGAAACTAAGGTTTGATCTTGACGAGCCTAGCATGTACAGACATGGTCTCGGAACACGGATCACCGAAAGGTAAAGCATGAATCATATAGTAGACATGATGAACATGACGATTGTTCGCCATTGAAACTATATCAACTCTCGTGATGATCGGTGTTGATGTAGTGGATTTGGTTCGTGTGATCACTAAAACAATGTGAGGGATGTTGTTTTGAGTGGGAGTTCACCTAGTTTAATTTCATTAATTAATTTGAACTCAATTTGTCATAAACTTAGTCTAAACTATTGCAAATATGTTGTAGATCAATGGCAGCCCCTACCATCAATTTTAATGTGTTCCTAGAGAAAGAAAAGTTGAAAAACAATGGAAGCAACTTCGCGGATTGGTTTCGCAATTTGAGGATTGTCCTCACGGTGATAATTTGACCTATGTCTTTGGATGCACATTGGTGACCACTCACCGATGTCCGATGAAGTAAAGAATGTTTACCTCGCTCGGAAGAATCAAGACTCCATAGTTCAGTGTGCTATCTTGTATGGTTTGGAATCGAGCTTGAAAAGGTTTGAAGAGTCGACCCATATGATATTGTCGAGGATCTCAAATTGATTTTTGAGACTCATGCGCAATTGAAAGCTATGAGGCTTCGAAAAGTTCTTTAACCGCAAGATGGAAGAAGGCAGCTCCGTCGGTGAGCATGTACTTAAGATGTCCGGGCACGCAAACAAACTTCAAAGCTTGGGTATAGTGATTCCTAATGCTTTGGGGATTTACCGTGTCCTCCAATCACTACCACCAAGTTACAAGAACTTTGTGATGAACTACAACATGCGAACATGAACAAGACGTTACGAACTCTTTGCCATGTTGAAATCTGCGAAGTGGAGATAAAGAAAGAGCACCAAGTGTTGTTGGTCAATAAGACCACCAAATTCAAGAAAGGCAAGTCTAAGCGGAAGGACACTTCAAGAAGGGTGGTAAGAAAGTTACCACGCCGAAGAAGACCAAAGCTGGGCCCAAGCACGACATCGAGTGCTTTTACCGCAAGGAGAAGGTCCTCGAAGCGGAATTTCCCAAAGTACTTGGCGGATCAAGAACGGCAACATCAAGAAGAAAGGTATATCCGATATACATGTTATTGATGTGTATATCACTAGTACTCGTAGTAGTGCTCGGTATTTGATATCTTGGTTCGGTTGCTCATATTTGTAACTCAAACAGTGCAGAATAAACGGAAGCTAGCGAAGAACGAGGTGACGATGCGTGGGAAACGGATCAAAGGTTGATGTGATCGCGGTCGAACGCTACCCTTCATCTACCATCGGGATTATTTTTATACTTAAATAATTGTTATTTAGTGCCTGTTGAGCATGAACATTATATCGGGATCTTGTTTATTGCGAGACGGTTACTTTGTTTAAGTCGAGAATAATGGTTGTTCGATTTATATGAGTAATATGTTTTATGCACATGCACCTTTGATAGATGGTCTATTCTTATTGAATCTCGATAGTGGAAATACACATATCAACAACATTGAGGCTAAACGTTTGAAATCAGCGATAATTCGACCTATATGGCAATCGCTGCCTTGGTCACATTGGAGTGAAGCGTATGAAGAAACTCCATTCCGATGGACTTCTTGAATCACTTGATTTTGAATCACTTGAAAGATGCGAAGCATGTCTGATGGGAAAAATGACTAAGACTCCATTTTCTGGTATGATGGAGCGAGCTACGGACTTATTGGAAATCATACATACCGATGTGTGTGGACCAATGAGTGTAGCATCGCGCGGTGGTTATCGTTATGTTCTTACCTTCACGGATGACTTGAGTAGATATGGGTATATCTATTTCATGAAACATAAGTCCGAAACTTTTGAGAAGTTTAAGGAGTTTCAAAGTGAGGTAGAGAATCAACGTAACAAGAAGATTAAATTTCTACGTTCTGATCGTGGAGGTGAATATCTAAGTTACGAGTTTGGCGAGCATTTGAAGAAATGCGGAATACTTTCACAGTTGACACCGCCGGGAACACCACAGCGTAATGGTGTGTCCGAACGTCGTAATCGAACTCTCTTAGATATGGTTCGTTCTATGATGTCACTTACAGATTTACCGCTATCATTTTGGGGTTATGCATTAGAAACAGCCGCATTCACTTTAAATAGGGCACCGTCTAAATCCGTTGAAACGACACCGTATGAATTATGGTTTGGGAAGAAACCTAGATTGTCGTTCCTTAAAGTTTGGGGATGCGAAGCCTATGTAAAGAAGTTACAGCCGGACAAGCTTGAACCCAAAGCGGAAAAATGCGTCTTCATAGGATACCCGAAGGAAACTATTGGGTATACCTTCTATCATAGTCCGAAGGTAAAATCTTCGGTTAAGAATGGATCCTTTCTAGAGAAGGAATTTCTCTCGAAAGAAGTGACTGAAGGAAAGTAGAACTCGACGAGGTTGTGGAACCTTCTCTCGAAATTGCAGTAGAAGACCGAAGAAGTTCTGTGGTGCCCGCACCAATAAGAGAGGAAGCTAATGATGGTGATCATGAAACTTGGTTGAAGTTACTACTGAGCCTCGGAGGTCAACGAACTCGTACCACTCCATTGGTATGATCCCGTTATGAGTGTCATGTTGGTGGACAACACCGATGACCCTGAGACATATGAGGAAGCGATGATGAGCCCAGATTCCAATAAATGGCAAGAAGCCATGAAATTCGAGATTGGATCCATGTACGAAAACCAAGTATGGACTTTGGTGGACTTACGGATGGCGAAAGGTCGAGAACAAATGGATTTTCAAGAAGAAAACAGATGTCGATGGTAATGTTATCTATAAAGCTCGACTTGTCGCAAAAGGGTTTCGATAAATTCAAGGAGTTGACTACGATGAGACTTTCTCACCAAGAAGCTAAAGTCTGTGAGGATTATGTTAGCAATCGCTGCATATTATGATTATGAGATATGGCGATGGATGTCAAAACAGCATTCCTCAATGGAGATATTGATGAAGAGTTGTATATGATGCAACCCAAAGGTTTTGTCGATCCTAAAGATGCTAACAAGGTATGCAAACTTCAACGGTCCATCTATGGATTGAAGCAAGCATCGAAGTTGGAATCAACGCTTTGATAAGGTGATCAAAATTTTGGTTTTATACAAACTCATGGAGAAGCTTGTATTTACAAGAAAGTGAGTGGGAGCTCAGAGCATTCTTAATACTATATGTGGATGACATATTGTTGATTGGGAATGATGTAGACCTTCTTAATAGTGTCAAGGAATATTTGAATAATAGTTTTTCAATGAAGGATCTTGGCAAGCAGCTTACATATTAGGCATAAAGATTTATAGAGATAGATCGAACGCCAAATATCATTGTCACAGAGTACATATTTGGACAAAGTTCTAAAGAGGTTTGAATGGAAGAAAGCAAGAAAGGGTTCTTGCCCATGTTGCTAACACGACCTTGAGTAAAACTCAAAGTCCGACATCGGCAGAAGATAGAGAAAGGATGAGTAAAACTCCCTTTGCCTCAGCCATAGGATCTCTAATGTATGCCATGCTATGTACTAGACCCGACATTGCATATGTTGTTAGTTTAACTAGCAGATATCAAAGTGATCCAGGAGTGGATCATTGGACAGCGGTCAAAAACATCCTTAAGTACTTGAGAAGAACTAAGGATATGGTTCTTTCTTATGGAGGTGATGAACAGCTCGTTGTTAATGGTTACACCGATGCTAGTTGGAACACCGATCCGGATGATTCTAAATCACAACTGGATAATGATTTATTTTGAATGGTGCAGAAGCTAATGGAGGAGTGCAAAGCAAAGCGTTGTGGCGAGATCTTCAACGAATCGGAATACATGGTCGCTCGAGGCTTCACAAGAAGCGATATGGATGAAAGAGTTCATTACAGAGCTGGGTGTGTGGTTCCTAGTGCGCTGGACCCAATGTCTATTCATCGTGATAACATGGGCGCCGTAGCTAATGCGCAAGGACCAAGGTCACACAAGAAGTCAAGCATATCAAGCTGCTTCACGCTATTCGAGAACATATCCGGATGGGGATATAAAGATTTGCAAAGTACACAGATCGAATGTGGCGGATCCGTTGACTAAACCTCTCCCGAGGGCAAAACATGACCAACACCAAACTGCCATGGGTGTTCGGTATATTACCATGTAATCTAGATTAGATGACTCTAGTGCAAGTGGGAGACTGTGGGAGATATGCCCTAGAGGCAATAATAAATGTAGTTATTATTATATCTTTGTGTTTATGATAAATGTTTACATTCATGCTATAATAGTATTAACAAGGAAACATTAATACTTGTGTGATTTGTAAACTTAATTTGAAGTCCCTAGTATAGCCTCTATACTTCACTAGCTTGTTGGTTGATTGATGATTGTGGTTTCCATATCATGAACATTGAGATGTTATCAACAACAAGATCATATCGTTAGGAGAATGATATGGTGGACATACTCCTATAGATAAGCGTAGCATAAAGATCAAGTCATTTCAATAGTTCAATTGCTATATGCTTTCTGATACATAGTAACCTAATTCCTTCGACCATGAGATCATGCATATAACCTTTACCGGATGGATGCTTTGATGACATCAAACACCACACCGTGAATCGGGTGGCTATAAAGGTGGCATTGAGTGTTCGGAAAGTATTGGTTGAAACACATGGATCAAGAGTGGATTTGTCCATCCATATGACGGATAGATATACTGGGCCCTCTCGGTGGAATGTCATCCAATTAGCTTGCAAGCATGTGACCGCTCACAAGGGATCACATATCACGGAACGAGAAAAGAGTACTTATCGTAACGAGGTTGAACTAGGTATGCGAGATACCGACGATCATAACCTCGGATAAGTAAACTATCGTGAGACAAAGGGAAATTGGTATCGTATGTAAGTGGTTCATTCGATCGCAAAGTAATCGTAGAAATATGTGGGAGCCATATGAATTTCCAGATTCTATTGGTTATTGTTCGAGAAGTGTCTCGATCATGTCCGCATAATTCACGAACCGTAGGGAGACACACTTAAGGATTCGACGTTGTTTGAGTAGTTATGGTATTATGAGAAAGAGACCGAATGTTGTTCGGAGTCTCGGATGGGATCCGGGATATCACGAGGTGATCCAAATGGTCCGAGAATAAGATTCATATAAGGAAAGTCCTGCCGAGTTCGGGAATGATTCGTGTTTTCATCAGAATATTCTAGAAGGTTCCTAATGTCCCAAGACCGGGGAAGGGGTACATGAATGTGTTATTACATATTGGAATGATTGCATCATGTACTAAGTGTTCTTGCTGTTCCAAATAAACGATTAAATTGAATCCTAAAACTGAAAAGTCAAATGGCCAGTTTGAAAGTCAAACGGCTAAAACAGGAAACTATGGGAAACAAGCAAGAGGAGGTTGAAACCAACTTGGAGGAGGAGTCCCTCCTCTCCAAGCCGGCGGCCCACCTAGGCCGAGTTGGGGAGGGACTCCCCTCCCTCCCCTGGCGCGCCGGCCCCTCCACCCATAAAAGGAGGGGGCAGGGCCTCCTCCTCTAGACACACAAGTTCCTATCCTCTAATCTAAATCCTAGCCCTAGACTCCGGTTTAGAGCCGCTTTGGTTTAGAGCTTCTAATTGCCCTAGCCTTCGGATTAGAGACTTCTAATTGGTGTGTCTAAACCCTAGACCACTAATAGCTCTCTCTCATACTCCACCATACTCGCTCCGGCTTAAGACGAAGCCCTGCGGGATCTCCCCTCTACTTCCGGTACCACGCCGTTGTGCTGCCGGAATCGCGAGGAGAGTGCTACAACCTCCGCTGCCTGCTAGAACAAGGGAGAGGAAGGTCTTCGTCGAGTACCGAACGTGTGACCGATCAAGGCGCTTAACGCAGCGCGGAAGGATCGTCACGATCTTGAGATCGGGAAGAGTACGACTACATCACCCACGAGAATCCGCTCGTTAAACGCTTTGGAATCTTCGAGGGTAAGTTATTCCATCGACTCGTTGCTACAATCTAGTAGATAGATCTTGGCTTGTTTGTTTGTATGCGATAGAAAAATTTTGTTTTCCATGCTACGAAACCCTACACTTATATGCTCGAGACTTATAGTTTGATCCTGGACTTTGTCCTTCACAACATAATACTTTATATCTATAGACTTTGAAGCATTACTCGACTTGTTGTTGTGAGCATAGAATACCGGGCTCGTTGTCACAAGACATCTTTAGTGACTTCCTTTGATGCAACAACCACTTTCAAGTCGGGTAAGAATTTCTTTAACCATAACGCTTTGTCCCATGGCCTCATAACATGCTATCAATTCTGCATACATCGTAGATGATGCAACTATCGACTGCTTTGGCGCTTCTCCATGAAATAGCACCTCCGAGAGTAAAGACATACCCTGTCGTGGACTTTCGGTCGTCTTTATCTCCCGCAAAATCTGCATCTGAATACCCTTTTATCTCTAGGGAATCAGATCTTCTATATGTAAGCATGAGGCCTTTTGTGCCTTGCACATAACGCAAAGCTTTCTTTACCATCTTCCAAAGGCACTATGCAGGATTCTCTTGATATCTACCGAGTACCCCGGTGATAAATGTTAAGTCAGTGCACACTTGTGCATACTGTAAGCTTCCAACAGCCGAAGCATATGGTACTGACTTCATTTGATCGATCTCATATTGATTCTTTGGACATTGGGATTTCCCAAAACTGTCGCCCTTGACTATGGGAGCAGGTGTTGAATTACTCGCATGCATATTGTATTTCTTTAAAATCTTTTCACAATACGCTTCATGACAGTCCTAACACTCCATTCTTTCTGTCTCGGTGAATTTCTATGCCCAAAACATAAGATGCTTCACCAAGGTCTTTCATGTCAAAGTTTGATGACAAGAACTTCTTTGTTTCTAGTAGTAGACTAACATCACTACTAGCAAGGTAATGTCATCCACATATAGAATTAGGAAAATATATTTCCGCTTTTAAACTTTGCATAAATGCGTTGTCCTCAACATTTTCTTTGAATCCAAATATTTTAATGGTATCATTAAACTTTAAATACCACTGCCTAGAGGCTTGCATTAACCCATAAATGGATTTCTTTAGGCGGCATCCCATATGTTCCTGCCCCTCCATGAAAAAACCCTTGGGTTGTTTCATGTAAACATTCTCTTCTAAATCTCCATTTAGAAATGCCGTCTTGACATCCATTTGATGTAACTCTAAATCAAAATGTGCAACTAGTGCCATGATGATTCTGAAGGAGTTCTTACATGAGACCGGAGAAAAAGTCTCATTGTAATCTACGCCTTCTCTTTGCGTAAAGCCTTTTGCCACGAGTCTGGCTTTGTACTTTTCTACATTCCCATTGGAGTCATACTTTGTTTTGTAGACCCACTTGCATCCTACTGTTTTGGCTCCTTTGGGAATTTCCTCTAAGTCCCAAACATTGTTGGAACTCATCGATTTCATTTCATCTTCCATTGCCTCCACCCACTTGGCTGAGTGAGGGCTACTCATGGCTTCTTCATATGAGGTAGGATCGCCCTCCATATGAACTACATTGTAAACTTTGTAGATGTCTTTGGAAATGGCTGGTCTTCGTTCTCTTTTAGACCGTCTCGAGTTCATCGACTCTTGTTCATTTCTTGCCCGGGGTTCTGTGCACATTTTCAAGAGGGTGGCTGCTCCCCTTCGTGCTCAACAAAGGTTGTGTGGCTCTGGCGGGGTGTTCGAACTTTCGCCATTGTTGTCACGTGTGGAGTCACAACAGTGCCGCACCACAACCTCGGGGGTTGTAAATGGTGACAACAGTAGCGAAAAAATGGCTCATGAATCATCGGATTAGGTGCATGAACCCTCTTCTCCTCAAGATCAATTTTCCTAGCTACCGTGCTCCCCCTCATCAATTCGTCCTCCAAGAAGACTGCATGTCTCGTTTCTACAAACTTTGTGTATCTGTCGGAAAGAGAAACGATAGCCTTTGGACTTATCTGGATATCCAATGAAATGGCAAGATACTGTTTTGGGGTCTAACTTTGCAATTTTTGGATTGACAACTTTCGCCTCGGTGGGCTCCTGGACCCTCAAGTGGTGCGAGAGAGGACTCGCTCGTCCACAATTGCAGTGTTTTGGGCACCGACTTACTTGGTACTGTTGAGAATATGAATGGCGGTTTTAAGCACCTCCATCCACAATCCCAATGGGAGGGTGGAATAGCTCATCATCTTGCGCACCATATCCATAAGGGTGCAGTTGCCTTTCACCTACTCCGTTTTCTTGAGGTTCGGCATAGAATCTTGGCGACTATTCCATTTTCTTGAGTGAACTGCAAAAGGTCCAGTACTTGACCATATGGAGTATGCCGACCGTAGTACTCCCCCACGATCGGACCGAACTATTTTGATTCTTTTATCGTGCTGATTTTCTACTTCAGACTTTGAAAATTTTAAATTTATCCAACGCGGATCTTTCTTTGATTGGATAAATATAACCATACCGGGAGTGATCATCCGTGAATGTTATGAATGAATCATAGCCATCCACACTTTTCACCGGAAACGGTCCACAAATATCCGTGTGGATTATTTCTAGTGTAGCTATGCTTCGGTTTGCACCCTTTTTAATTTGTTCAACATACTTTCCTTTAATGCAATCTATGCATTGTTCTATGTCGGAGAACTCTAACGGAGGAAGAATGTCATTTTTAACGAGGTTTTCTATTCTTCCCCTCGAAATATGGCCTAGTCTACAGTGCCATAGTTTCGATGAGTCAAGAGTTCGCTTTCTTTTCTTTTGTTCTTTGTTCGACAAGGAAACTTTTTCATTCACATCACACACAGAAAGAACTTTTTCATGCAGGGATAACAAATATAACTTATCAAATAATGTAGCAACACCCACACATTTGTCTTTCAACCAAATGGCACACTTGCCATTTCCAAAATAACATTCGTAAGAATCTTTGTCCAAACAGGAAACACTTATTAAATTCCTATGTAATGAAGGAACAAAAAGCACATCTTTGAGCAAAAGCAAAGAGCCATCAGCCAGCTCCAGAGGGACGTCACCAATGGCCTCCACTTCTGCTTCTATTCCATTCGACACTTCAATGTGTCTTTCTCTTCTTGGCGTGGTCCTTGTCGAATGGAACCCACAGAAGAGTTGGCAACATGAACAGTTGCTCGTAATCAATCCACCAAGTGGATCTAGTAAACTTTTCATACAAAGATTCATTAAAAAAGAAACAATATCTTTACCATTTTTGGCCATGATGTACTTTAGCCAAATCGGTCTTTCTTGTAGTGGCCGGCTTTTACTGATGATGGCACTGATCCTTCTCCCGGTGGGTGGTGATCTTTGGTCTTGTCTGCATTGGACCCTTGCCATGGGGCTTGGAGGGTGAGCCACCATGGTTGCCTTTGAAGCCTCTCTTCTGTTGTCCTTCACGAAGTTCGAGAACTGCCGTGAAGGGCTTTCACCTTTCCTCTTCCCGGAGTACATCCCAATGGTCTTTTCTATGTCCCACTTTTAGGACATATTATAGTTTATTACAAAGTTTTCAAAAAGGCTGTGGAAGTGAGGCCATCACAAGGTGCACCAAGAGTCGGCTTTAGCTCGAGGTCCTCATCCATGGGCTTGAGTTTTTGCCATGTTTGACATCCTCAAGATGTGCTCTCTTATTCCGTGGGGTCCTCCGTATACTTTTGATAAGAATTTGCTTTAACTGGTCGATATCTTTGAAGAGCGATGGGCTCTTTATCTTGGCGAGATACTCTCCACGTAGACACTCTCCAATTGAGCCCACGATTGCGTTCTCAATTGTGTTCTTCTGAAGGCCGACACTTCTTGTTGGCGTTCACCCATTTCAGTTATCGATAGAGTAAGCCAGCTCAATGGAGCATGGTCCTCTTCCTTTTTCAAAGTCGCACTTTCCTCGGTGGCCCCTCGACCGGTCGGGCTTGATTGCTTGGTGTCAACCACCCAATCCACTTCAAGCGCATCTAACGCCAAGTCAACTTTCTTCCTCCATTCGAGATAGTTGTCCCCTCTGAGCGGGATGTCCTTCAAACATTCCATGAGGTTGAGACCTCCGAAAATCATAAAAGATGTGAGATCACCAAGGAAAACAAGCGTATGCGTTAATTCAACGTTGGTATAAATTAAGCATGCAATCGTTTCGTGCTATTTAAGATTACATCACCGTTGGGCAGAAATAAATTTAAATGCACCTTTAATACTTAATAGGAAAAGATTATGGTCATGATTATTAATAACATTGGTTAATTAATAGCATGAGGCATAATCACTTTAATCACATCTTTCTGTCAAGATTTAATCATCTTTTATTGCATTTGGTGCAATTTTAAACCATACATTTCAATGTAAAAACACTATTTGCAGCGGAAACTTTCATAAAAGGCTCACACTTTGCAGAAAAATTCTGCCTTTGTAACATTCTCTAGTCACAATATGCTTAAAAATAAAAGGACTAGATAAAACTATGCAAAATTTTGCTTAAAAAACTAAGCAAAAAACATTAAAAACAATTCTGTAAAATAAAAGCGAAAACTTTAAAGGAAATGCCCTCTTGGGCCAAAAAGGTGTGGCAAGACAACCTAACACTGGCCTTCGCGCTGCCGCCTTCATGGGCGTCAGCGCTGCATGCTAAGCCTAAGCTGGCCACTGCTCGCGTCACCGCCATGCTGGCATGCGTCGCCAACCAGCCGGGGGCTGCCAGCCCTTGGCCGCCACGCCGCCGACTCCATCCTGACCGTCCACGCGCGCAAACCCTACATCCGACGGTCAGCCGCCCTCTGCGGAGGTATAAAACCCCACCCGGCCTGATCAAACCCCTAGCCCCATAACCCCGTCCGGCTCAGCGTAGCCGCATGCCACCTCTTCACGATCATGCAGTGGCGCCCGCGTCCTCGGGCAGCCCAGCGTCGTGAGGCGTCGCCCTCTGCGTCCCGTCTGCGGCGTCGCGTCTCCTCCAGGCTGCCTTGGCGCCGTGTGGGAGGCCGAGGTCATGGGCCCTTCCCTCCTTCGTCGGCGTGGCCCGCTGTGGGTCGAGGTGAGGCGGCCGCTTACGGCGAGCCCCTCCTGTTGGAGATATGCCCAAGAGGCAATAATAAAGTGGTTATTATCATATCTTCACACTTATGATAAATGTTTACATACCATGCTATAATTGTATTAACCGGAAACATTAATACTTGTGTGATTTGTAAACTAAAATAAGAGTCCCTAGTGAAGCCTCTTGTTAAACTAGCTTGTTGGTTAATATGTGATCATGGTTTCCTGATCATGAACATAGAGATGTTATTAACAACAGGATCATATCATTAGGAGAATGATGTGATGGACATACTCCTATAGATAAGCGTAGCATAAAGATCAAGTCATTTCAATAGTTCAATTGCTATATGCTTTCTGATACATAGTAACCTAACTCCTTCGACCATGAGATCATGCATATCACCTTTACCGGATGGATGCTTTGATGACATCAAACACCACACCGTAACTGGGTGGCTATAAAGGTGGCATTAAGTGTTCGGAAAAGTATTGGTTGAGACACATGGATCAAGAGTGGGATTTGTCCATCCATATGACGGATAGATATACTCTGGGCCCTCTCGGTGGAATGTCATCCAATTAGCTTGCAAGCATGTGACTTGGTCACAAGGGATCACATATCACGGGAACGAGAAAAGAGTACTTATCGAACGAGGTTGAACTAGGTATGCGAGATACAAGCGATCATAACCTCGGATAAGTAACATATCGTGAGACAAAGGGAAATTGGTATCGTATGTAAGTGGTTCATTCGATCGCAAAGTAATCGTAGAAATATGTGGGAGCCATATGAATTTCCAGATTCCTCTATTGGTTATTGTTCGGAGAAGTGTCTCGATCATGTCCGCATAATTCACGAACCGTAGGGAGACACATAAGGATTGACGTTGTTTGAGTAGTTATGGTATTATGAGAAAGAGACCGAATGTTGTTGAGTATCGGATGGGATCCGGGATATCACGAGGTGATCCGGAATGGTCCGGAGAATAAGATTCATATAAGGAAAGTCCGTTTGAGTTCGGGAATGATTCCGTGTTTTCATCGGGAATGTTCTAGAAGGTTCGGATTGTCCGGCACTCCGGGGAAGGGTACATGAATGTGTCATTGCTCATTGAATGATTGCATCATGTACTAAGTGTTCTTGCTGTCCCAAATAAAGGATTAAATTGAATCCTATGACAGAAAAGTCAAATGTCCGGTTTGAAAGTCAAACGCCAAAACAAGCTGTGGGAAACAAGCAAGAGGAGTTGGAACCAACCTGGAGGAGGAGTTGGACTCCTCCAGGCCGGCGCCCAAGCCCTAGGCCGAGTTGGGGAGGGACTCCCTCCCTCCCTGGCGCGCCAAGGACCCCCCTCCCATAAAAGGAGGGGCAGGGCTCCTCCTAGAGACACATAACTTTCTACTCTAGATCTCCGGTTTAGAGCCGTTTTGGTTTAGAGCTTCTAATTGCTTTAGCCAACGGTTTAGAGCCTTCTAATTGGTTTAGAGCCTTCTAATTGGTGTGTCTAATTACTAGACCACTAATAGCCTCTCTCATAAGCTCCACCATACTACGCAGGCTTAAGCGAAGCCTGCGGGATTTCCCTCTACTTGGGTACCACGCCGTTGTCTGCGGAATCGCGAGAGAGTGCTACAACCTCCATTTCTGCTGGAACAAGGAGAGGAAGGTCTTCGTCGAAAATCGAATGTGTGACCGATTGCGGGGCGCTTAGGAACGTGGCCGGAAGGATCGTCTACGCGATCTTGAGATCGGAAGAGTACGACTACATCACCCACGAGAATCTGCTCTCGTTAACCACTTTGGAATCTTCGAGGTAAGTTATTCCAAACGACTCGTTGCTACAATCTAGTAGATAGATCTTGGCTTGTTTGTTTGTATGCGATAGAAAATTTTGTTTTCCATGCTACGAACCCCTACAAGGGTATCGAGCCGTGTCTATATGTAGATCTGTTGACTGAGTAGAACACAATGGTCATTGTGGGCGTTGATGCTTTTATTGTCGATTGCTTCTTGTGTACTTTGTATCTTGCGGTATGTTGGGATGAAGCCGGGCTAACCTTACATGACATCGTTCATGAGACTTGCTCCACGCTAACATGTAACTTGTATTGCATAAGTGGCTTTATGGTGCATGTTTCTCCTAGCATAGTTAAGATCCAATTTACAACGGTGATCAACAATGCTAGTATCAATGTTGTGGTTCTTGTTCGTAAGTTAGAACGACACTTATTGAAAACCCCAAACCACGTAAAATATGCAAAGAAAGTAGAGGCGTCTAACTTTGTTTTGCGGTGTCGTGATGTGATATGGCCATGATTGTGATTATATATGATGTATGCAATGTTCCTTATTGTAAGTTGGCAACGGCAGAGCCATATGGTTGTCTTTAATTTATGTTAAGACCGCGTGTCTATTCAAAGTAGTTGTAATAGTTGAAGCCGTGGGCGACAACCATGGAGTAGCGTCATTGACCTTGATGCAATGCGGTGATGATGGAGATCATGTTCGTCTTGGAAGATGGAGATCGGAAGCACAAAGAAGAAAGGCCATGTCATATCACATATTATGAATTGCATGTGATGTTAATCCTTTATGCATCTTGTATTGCTTAGTAGGCAGCGGTAGCATTATAAGATGATCCCTCATGCACATGAATTTCAAGTCTTAAAGTGTTCACCCTTAGTTAGCACCGTTGCTAAAGCTTGTTGTTTGAAACACCACGTGATGATCGGTGTGCTAGATTACGCAAGTGTATACAACGTGAGCAAGCCAGATTTGCTCATGCGAAACTAAGGTTTGATCTTGTGAGCCTAGCATGTACAGACATGGCCTCAGGAACATGGATTACCGAAAGGTAGAGCATGAGTCATATAGTAGATATGATGAACATGTCGATTGTTCGCCATTGAAGCTATATCAACTCTCGTGATGATCGGTTTTGATGTGGTGGATTTGGTTCGTGTGATCACTAAAACAATGTGAGGGATATTGTTTTGAGTGGGAGTTCACCTAGATTAATTTAATTATTAATTAGAACTCAATTTATCATAAACTAAATCAAAGTGAATTTGCATAGTTGTTGTAGTCATTGGCATCCGTTTACCACCTTGCGCTTAGTTATAATTGAGATGATAGAGCTATAGAATTCTGGTTAGTTACTTTCTAACTGGTATCGTATTGTTTTGAAGTGTTAATCTAAAGTTTAAAAGTCCTATTGCAAACTTTCAAGAAGTTCGGTTACTCCATGAAGTTTAATAATTGGTATTAAAACAAGAGTAACAATTCCAATGTTAGTATATAAGTATCATGTTTGTCTCCACGATTCTTGATATTCAAAGGATTCTCTTAATATCAAGGTTATCTAGGATCTGAAAGAGTTGTTTCAGAAACCATGATGTGTGGAAGATATTGTGATATCTGAAACAAAGTTTTGGTTGCAACATGATAGAGTATAATATGGCAAAAGTCATGTTCTCATATTTGATGAGAATTTGCAAAAAGATTAGAGACACTAGTTGTCCTAATCCTCCAAAAGGTTTTGGAGAGCAATATTATACTTGCGATTCACCGTTACAAGCTAAAAGTAGCTTGATCATGGATAAATCCATAATAAGGGTGAATATTTGATGTAGGTAAAATGTTTACTACACCAAGAAGATTACTAAATAAAGGAATTTGAAAGAACACCAAACATTTGATGATGGTGATCTACTTCAAAGTGCAAGTCCAAAGACATTGGTATTTAACTATACACGCTTTGGACTATATGTCATATGTATGACTCCACTATTGATGTTGATAGATTCTTTCAAATGCAGATAGGAAATCTTGAAGAGAATCTCATAAATATATGGCAGAAAGGAAAAGACTAGAATTGTTCAGTTTATATATGATATACATGTTATGGCTATATTCTTTGCTTATTAAACAATGTGGTTCTTAAGTATTTGATACTGAATTTGTTGGTATGAATCGTCATACAAAACAACAGAATTCATGAACTACAGTGGCCTAAGTAACTAGCAGAAGAATATGTGATGATGTTCATCGAGAACAAAATAAAGGGTTATTGTGTTGCTCGTTAAACATCAAAGCTTGCCTTCAAAGATTTGTTTTATCAGGTATTATGAGAACAAAAGGGTTGTTCAAATAATTGCCGTAATCCATAAAAGATGGATGATTCGCAAATCTCGTTGGAGGAATCACATCCATAAAACTAGTGCTAAAAATGTCGAAAGACAAATTGATTGAAAGATCACTTAGGAAGTGACATCGCCGTTTAAATTATATTGGAAAGAAAACATGAAGAAACTCCATATGGATGGAATTTTGGAGTCTTTTGATTTTGATCAAATGACGCTTGTAAAACTTTCCTAGAGATAATTAAAACTTCGTTCATAGGCCAAAAGGGAACGAAAGACTAGCTTATTGGAATTTGTGCATATTGTTGTACGAAGTCCATTATGTGTAGTCAAGAGCGATGGATTTCAACTTCATATGCTTTCTCCGAAAATTTGAGTGAATATATGAATATTTGCTTAATAAGGATGAAGTATGAAACATTTGAAAAGTTCAAAGACTTTCAAGATGAAGTACAAAATCATTGTAACAAGAATATAAACAGTTTATGATAAAGATCATAAAGGAAGATATTTGAGTTACAGAGTTTAGCATAATACCTAAGATTTAAGGAATCGTTCCATGGATTTGCATTTCCCGAAACACCATAAGAGTATGGAGCATTCGAGATATGTAATTAAACCTTGTTTGACATGGTGAGATCAAAGGTGTAATTCATAAAATTGCCATTGTATTTTAAAGATTAAAAGCTTTAGAGATTACCGTTTTCCCTTTGAAAAGAGCTTCATCATAATCCGTTGAAATGACACCATATAAGGTTATGGTTTGGGATAAAACCCAAGTAGTCCTTTCTTAAACATTGGTATGTTATACATAAGAAAGATGTTTGCAACCAAAGTCGGATGAATCTGTCTTTGTTAAGTATTTCTCCATAAACACCGGAGACAAAAGTGTTTGTCGCTTAGAACGTCAAGTTTCTTTAAGAAGGAATTTTTCGTGAAAAGTTAAGTGGGAGGACAATAGAACTTTGATAAGGTTGAAAGAACCTTAGCTATATGTGCAGAGTTGCGCAACACCGAAAAGTGTTTCGGAGGCAGCAACAATGCTCATGGCTCACGTGCCTCAAAAGGTTGTGGTCACGAAGATCTAAAATTCCTATTGAAACAAGTAGGTCGGGTAAACAATCAAATACCAAGATTTGAGGGTTGAATCATTATTTGAGAATAATGAGCCGACTACATGCAAAGAAGCGATGATGGGCCCTGACTCCGTCAAATGGCTTGAAGCCATAAAATCCGTGATAGTTCCATACACGAGAAATCAAGTTTGAACTTGAAGGACCCTCGAGAAAGGTGTAAGACCTTACAGTTGTGTCTGGATCTATAAAGAAATAGACATGGATGTTTTACATCTATGAAATAGTCGACATGTTGGGAAAGAGTTCACAACAATGTTCAAAGGTTGACTATGACAAGATTTGATCTGTCATAGTGATATTTAGTCTAGACGGATTAATGTAGCAACCACTACATATAATTTTGTTATATGGTAGTAGAATAAACAAAACAAGTTCTTCTAATAGAATCGTTACCTAGGACATGTGCATAACACGGTCCATAGGGTTTTGTTAATTCAAAGGATGCTAAAAGCATATGCGAACTTCAATGGTTAAAGTAAGCATAGCGGAGTTGGAATCTTCACTATGATGAAACTGTTAAAAGAGTTTAATTTCATCCGAGACAATGAAGAAGCTTGCATTTGCAAGAAATTAAGTGGGAGCGCTAAGACATGTTTCTAATACATTATGTGGAAGACATATTGTTGATTGGAAATAATGTATCTTTTATTAACACATATTAAGAATTTCATCCGATGAAAGACTTAGGCAAAACCAAATATTTGGCATCAATAGACGCTAATATGGTTGTGCTGAAGTACATAGACAAGATATTGAATGAGTTCAATATAGAAACTATAAGAGAGGTTCTTGTCAAGAGAAAGGATTGAACAAGTTCAATGTTGATGATATATTCAAGTGTATTGACATTTGGCAAGTGAAACAAAATTCAAGTATAGATTGATACTTGATCACAAAGAGTATTTATATCAATCATGCCGTGATGTGTACAAATCCAGATATGTCCTATGCTCTAAATGTTATGAGCATATACCAGAATGATTCATAAGATGATCATTGGACAATAGTAAGGATATTCTTATGATCTTTTGGAAGAACTAAGAATATATTGTTTGTAGAAGTGACAAATAGATGGTTAGTTCATTGTAGAAGTACTACATTGATACTAGTTTTGTCACAAAGTGCAAATTAAGTTTATCTCAATCTAAATTAAGGGTGGCACAATATAATGGAAAGTAAGTTCCATAATGGATTTGGATGAGTTCCAAAGTTAAGACATTGTGACAGATACTACAACAAAAGGCTAAGTATATGAGCTATAATAGCAGCTAAAGAGGGCATTTGTGTCAAGTAGTTTGTTATCAAACTAGGTGTAGTTCACAATGGGATAATACTATGAAGATATATTGTACGACAATATTATCAACATGTTTTAACCCCAAAGAGCTAAAGGTCACACCGAAAGACCAAACTTATACAAAGCCATCTCATTAGAGAATGAGTGATGCGTAGAGACGCAAACACATGCAATTACACACGGACCTGGAAGTGTCAGATCCGGAGATCAGTTGACCACTAGCAATCGTGTACATACAACGCCGTAAATCCAGAGGTGTTGAATACACAAAGGTTTTAAACTAGATTATTGACTCTAGTGCAAGTGGGAGACTGTTGGAGATATGCCCAAGAGGCAATAATAAAGTGGTTATTATCATATCTTCACACTTATGATAAATGTTTACATACCATGCTATAATTGTATTAACCGGAAACATTAATACTTGTGTGATTTGTAAACTAAAATAAGAGTCCCTAGTGAAGCCTCTTGTTAAACTAGCTTGTTGGTTAATATGTGATCATGGTTTCCTGATCATGAACATAGAGATGTTATTAACAACAGGATCATATCATTAGGAGAATGATGTGATGGACATACTCCTATAGATAAGCGTAGCATAAAGATCAAGTCATTTCAATAGTTCAATTGCTATATGCTTTCTGATACATAGTAACCTAACTCCTTCGACCATGAGATCATGCATATCACCTTTACCGGATGGATGCTTTGATGACATCAAACACCACCGAATCGGGTGGCTATAAAGGTGGCATTAAGTGTTGGAAAAGTATTGGTTGAGACACATGGATCAAGAGGGATTTGTCCATCCATATGACGGATAGATATACTCTGGGCCCTCTCGGTGGAATGTCATCCAATTAGCTTGCAAGCATGTGACTTGGTCACAAGGGATCACATATCACGGAACGAGAAAAGAGTACTTATCGAACGAGGTTGAACTAGGTATGCGAGAGATACCGATCATAACCTCGGATAAGTAACATATCGTGAGACAAAGGGAAATTGGTATCGTATGTAAGTGGTTCATTCGATCGCAAAGTAATCGAGAAATATGTGGGAGCCATATGAATTTCCAGATTCCTCTATTGGTTATTGTTGGAGAAGTGTCTCGATCATGTCCGCATAATTCACGAACCGTAGGGAGACACTTAAGGATTCGACGTTGTTTGAGTAGTTATGGTATTATGAGAAAGAGACCGAATGTTGTTGAGTATCGGATGGGATCCGGGATATCACGAGGTGATCCGGAATGGTCCGGAGAATAAGATTCATATAAGGAAAGTCCCGTTTGAGTTCGGGAATGATTCCGTGTTTTCATCGGGAATGTTCTAGAAGGTTCGGATTGTCCCACTCCGGGAAGGGTACATGAATGTGTCATTGCTCATTGAATGATTGCATCATGTACTAAGTGTTCTTGCTGTCCCAAATAAAGGATTAAATTGAATCCTAAACAGAAAAGTCAAATGTCCGATTTGAAAGTCAAACGCCAAAACAAGAAACTGTGGGAAACAAGCAAGAGGAGTTGGAACCAACCGGGAGGAGGAGTTGGACTCCTCGGGGCGCCCAAGCCCTAGGCCGAGTTGGGAGGACTCCTCCTCCTGGCGCCAAGGACCCCCTCCCATAAAAGGAGGGAGGCGGGCTCCCTAGAGACACATAACTTTCTACTCTAGATCTCGGTTTAGAGCCGTTTTGGTTTAGAGCTTCTAATTGCTTTAGCCAACGGTTTAGAGCCTTCTAATTGGTTTAGAGCCTTCTAATTGGTGTGTCTAATTACTAGACCACTAATAGCCTCTCATAAGCTCCACCATACTCGCACCGGCTTAAGGCGAAGCCTCGGGATTTCCCTCTACTTAGGTACCACGCCGTTGTCTTCCGGAATCGCGAGGAGAGTGCTACAACCTCCGCTGCTTTGGAACAAGGAGAGGAAGGTCTTCGAAATCAGTCCGAATGTGTGACCGATCGGGAGCGCTTAGGAACGTGGCGGAAGGATCGTCTACGCGATCTTGAGATCGGAAGAGTACGACTACATCACCCACGAGAATCTGCTCTCGTTAACCACTTTGGAATCTTCGAGCGTAAGTTATTCCAAACGACTCGTTGCTACAATCTAGTAGATAGATCTTGGCTTGTTTGTTTGTATGCGATAGAAAATTTTTGTTTTCCATGCTACGAACCCCTACACCTCCCTCTTCCTCCGTGCCCTGGCCGAGGCGAGGCGGCCGCCTCGGCGCCCTCCTCCGGCCGAGCTCGCGCCTGCCCGGTTGAGCACGAGGCAAGGCGAGGCGGCCTCCGGCGTGCCTCCTCCGCCCGCTCGGCGAGCCCGAGTCGGGCGAGGCAGGTGGCCGCCATGGCGCGCCTCCCTCGCGGTGAGCCATGCCTCGCTCCTTGCGTAAGGCGTCCACCCGGGGTGGCGCACCACCGTCAAGAGCGGCGTGAGCCTTTGCTCCTTTTTTTGCTTGGTCCATAATGAAAAAGCGTGGCGCCCCACCTTGCTCCTTGCGATGTGTGCATCCACCCGAGGGTGGATGCACCGTCGTCAAGTGGCCTAGGTGTGGGGCGGAGACTTTTCCCAGCGATGGTCGGAGTGGACCCTCCCTTTTTTTTTGATTGCCTTTTCTTTGGGGATCTATGGGGTGCGTTCGGAAACTTTTGGGGCTTTAGATCTTGGGTTTTGCTTTGCCCCGAAGGGTGTGTTCTTCTTCTAGACGTATCCATAATGGATGCCCATCTAGATCGAGAGGAACGGCGCGGCCAGATGGCAGGCGCACTTTGGATCTAATTCTTTCTTTTGAACCCTTTTATTTTCTACAATAAGCACTGTAAAATCTAGCAACTAAAACATGGCTCTGATACCAATGTTAAAATGACTTTACCACGGATCTAGTCTAGATCTAACAGTAGCACTATACATTACCTTTATAGATCGAGAACACACACACAGAGAGAGAGAGAGAGAGAGAGAGAGAGAAAGAATCGAGATGGACTCTACCTGCTCCCTGGCTCGACAAACACGAGCCAGAGGGAATCCCCGAGCTGGTGCCGGAGCTAGAACCTCCGTCGTTGGCCATGGGTGAAAGGGGGTGAGTGTGGTGAGCGTGTGGCTAGGGTGGCGGCGGTGGAGCTTCCCGTCGGCGCAGCGCTAGCCTAGATCGGATTGGCTTGTAGGTGGGGCGGCTAGGGCACGGCTAACCTCGTAGGTCGTGCTGCCGGCTCCCCACCACTTTATATAGCGCTGGCGACAGGGGCCCACCGTCCTAAATAAGGATGGACGCCCCCGATCAGGGCGCAGTTAGGGGGCATGCTGGGCCGTTGGGCCCAGTCACGTTGAGATCTATCCAACAAACAATACTCCAAGCCTTGCATACCATGCAGTGTAACACACAAAGAACTCGCCTGCAATGGATACTCTTCAACTCGCCTACATCCGAATAGCCATAACATTCTCTTGTTCACTCAAGCCATGAACACCACAGAGGAGGCATTTTCCCATCCTACCGATACGATCACCAACTGTATTGCTAGTGAGAGGTCTGCCCTTGTTGCGTTCAGGGTGGGTCTATAAGAAACTGCGAACTTCATTTTATCATATGGAAGGGTGATGAGTGATGACCAAGGCTGCCAATGGAAGGCAACAGAACTGTCCATGTTGTCAGGCTCGATCTTAGAGGTCCTGATTACCAAGGCAGCCATTGGGGGTAGAGGTCGAAAATATCAAGCTCATATACTATACTTGTTTTTATACACAAAATGTTGACCATGATGATCAACAAGTTAACAAGAAAAGATGATGGAGTTGCTGGTGAGATCGAGATCACCCAACAGTTAGACTGATCATCAACAACGTAGAGCTCAACAAGAAGATGATTAGTCATGAGGGGAAGAGGCTATGTACGGGGCACGTACCTTCCGCCTCCAGGATACTATACGGATCGTATTCAGACATGATGCTCGCAGCCCACTCGGCGGCATCCTAGCCCAGACCTAGAGGCGGTCACGAGAAGTTGGGCACCACCAAGACCAATCAGCAACCCACGCGTCTCACCTAGCTCTACTCCCCCCTATGACCATACCAATGCATAAAAAAATAAGTTGCCATAGCCTATTCAGAAAGTCAAGGAAGTACAAATTCTACTTTTTGAGTAAAATCTTTGCACGGTACGCTCCGTCGCCGACTAGAGTGACATTGTTTCACTGTGTTGGTGCATTCTGTTTCTGATCCGTCGGGACCAAGACGAGAGCGACATGTCCCTTGTACAAGGAGCCAACCTGCCCCATTATGTGGAGTTCTTCGTAGGAAGAATGTCATGCAAAGAAGAACGATGGTGATCCATGACCTGCACGGCTCTTCGAATGCCCCATAGATAGTGTTTGAAGTGTTGATTGGATAGGCTGTGATGGCCTACATCGGCACTCCAGGTGTATTTTTCATCCTAACAAAAAGTATATTGAACACATATCCGATGCTTTTGGTTTCCTCCAAGATCTGAATATAAAAATGAATTAATAATAGATGAACATACATATAATATGGACATAGGTGTAACACTCGAGGACACAACCTCACGAATTTATAGTAAGAAGATAGTTTCATGCAGAGTTATGTTGCCTATTTTCACCTTACTATTAGTGTGAGACCCCAACTCAAAATTAGCATGAGTGGTTTTGCAACAGAAATTAATTTGCATGCTAGATTCTAACAAAAAATCTTAAAATAATCTACTCATGCAATGTGAGTGGCAAGAATAAAAATCTCATGCTGATAAGGTTGCAAACAATCGTGCTAGTTGTGAGCTATCATGCTCTTGATCATAAACTATCATGCAGGACACGCGCTAAAACTAACTACTCCTTTATTTTCCACTTTAAGTTCCTTAAACATTGATAGAGTTAAATATTATGTCATGGTATGCATCTATATGCGCTTCCCCATTCCCCCAATATATACACCGACTTTTCCACATGAACATAATACCCATCACTACCGGAATCTGATATTTTGACGTGTATTTTCGTCTTTGCTGAGTGTTTAGCTTCCAGAACTTGTTTGTTGAGTATTTTTTTAGGCAACACTCGGAGAAAAAAGAATACTAGGTAAACACAAATTTTTCCTAGTGTTACACTCAGACAAATAAGTAATACATAGAAAATCTAAGATTTTGCCGAGAGTATACAAAAAAATACACAGAAAATTCAAAACTTTGGCCTAGTGTTTTATACAAGACACTCAGCAAAGTTTTGAACCAATTTTTCTTTCAACCAAGGAAAAAATAAAACTTGACAAAAAGTTTGACGGAACCGTTTGTTTTCCTTGAGTGCCTCCCAGCAGAACACATGGTAATGTCGATCCTCAATCCGCGTGAGTCGCGTACAACCAATCGGAGAGCAGGAAGTAGTGGATCGTGGATCACAGCCCAAAAGACGTGATCCCAACCGTCCAAGTCATCTCCATCCAACGCCTCAATACTCATCCAAAGAAACACACCCACGCAGCCCACTCCAACCAAAGCAGTGTATCCGTGAAAATACAATAGGCAAACTACCTTTGCCCATCTAACCTTGTCTTTCCCGTGTGTTGTTCGTCGAGTCTAATAGACGGTGAAAATGTTGCTGTGTATTTTTGGGCCTACGCTGTGTATGTTTTGATACACCGCAAAAATCTTGTTTCTCGTAGTGCATGGTCCTGAAACACCAAGTAAAACATATTCAACTTTCAATGTAATTAGCTTATTTTCAACATAAAGTGCGATGTAAGAAACATTGTCCAATACTATATTACTATACTCAATTTGCTGGCAGATCCTCCATTTCTCTCAGTTAAACAAAACCAATTCGGACCATGTCTATTTTTAGGAACGCGTGAGAGTGCACGCCTTTTTCATAGAAGAGCAGTCCCTGTGGCATAACACCATACACCATATAGGCAACACACAAGCAAACCCTAGACCTACAGCTACCCCTACCATTAATTATAGGAGGCCGGACTCCTCTCCCCGTCCTCTTCGGTCGGCCAGGCCACCAGAGGAGAGGGGAGAGGAGCCAGGGATGACCCAGCGACTCTCAAGCAAGGAAGTTGGTGAGAGAAAGAAAAGGAGAGAATACTGAGCAGTTGTTAGATGGGTATGGTATGGTATGGTATGGGAGGGTGCTTGTATTTCTCTATCCGAAAAACTTTGGTTATTTAAACAACTTCTCAATGAAGCATGCAAGCGGCAAGCCGGCAATGTGGGAGACGACGCCTATTGGTTTGTGTCCTTAATGCCAATTCGGTCTTTTGCATGGACCAATTTGACAGTCTGCATTGGAAGGGCTGGAATGTGGAATTTTGTTTTGTCAAATGGAATTGTATCTTACAGCTTTGTTTATTTCGTGAAGAGGGGTTTTGTACCGATGTTGATGTAAAGGAAGAAAGAACAGAGAACACATAAAACAACTACGAGCAGTTGGCTTCTTGTTTGAAACCGATTTGCATGACTTTGTGTTGCCTCATATATTTTTCACCAACGACAAAGCTATTGGATGGAGATTGTCATGAGCTATTTGTGCATATAAATTTTAATGAGACTCACTTGAGATGTATTGCACAAAAACACGTGCTATCGCACATGTAAGATTACTAGTACGCAGAAGCGTGCGAGGAGCGGCATCGGGCCGAGGGCTTCAACAGCCCGGACTGTACCACCTTAGATCCAACGGTGTCAATTCACTTGAGATGTAAATTTCCATCACACAATTGTTAAACTAATTAACCAGTCTAATTCTCCAATATGATTAGAAAGAAAATGACACGGCGTACAATAATACTCAAAAGGCAGGTATATCATGCATGCCATGCATGTTAACACACAAAGAACTTGCCTGCAATGGATACTCTTCAACTCGCATGCATCCGAATAGCCATAACATTCTCTTGTTCACTCAAGACAGGAACACCACAGAGGAGGCATCTGCCCATCCGACCGATACGATCACCAACTGTATTGCTAGTGAGAGGTCTGCCCTTGTTGCGTTTAAGGTGGGTCTATCAAAAACTGTGAACTTCATTTATCATGGAAGGGTGATCAGACTGCTGATTTTTCTACAAATATGACCCTCTGCAATTCGCCATCGCCAAAAATACCCTCCTCGCACCGCAAAAGCCAAAAATGCCCTGGCGGGATGCTGAAAAGGCGACACGTGTCACCTCCCGCCATGGGGGGTGGCGGGATGTTCCTCCCGCCACAGGGGGTGGCGGAATGTTCCTTCCGCCTTTGGCGGTGGCGGAATGACGTTGTGGGGCCTACCGGTGCGAGCACGAAGTCGAACCTCCCGCCAGCGCCAAGTCGAACCTCCCCGTTGGCCTGGCCGTGGGGCCCACCTCATCCCGCCATTCCACATGGCGGAAGGAACATCCCGCCACCCCCTGTGGCGGGAGGAACATCCCGCCATCCCCCGTGGCGGGAGGTGACACGTGTCGCCTTTTCAGCCTCCCGCCAGGGCATTTTTGGCTTTTGCGGCGCGAGGAGGGTATTTTTGGCGATGACAAATTGCAGAGGGTTATATTTGTAAAAAAATCCAATGAAAGGCAACAGAAATGTCCATGTTGCCAGGCTCCATCTTAGAGGCCCTGATTACCAAGCCAGCCACTAGGATATGCTATGTGCTACTAGTACTACTACTGCAACCACAACTATATATTTTATTTATTTATTACTTGAAGCACACTGACATATTGGTTGATGTCCATGCCACCCATCGTATCATCATTTATCTATAGCTTTTTTTTCTCTTTTTAGTAAAGCTTCCATCTAGTGGCATGTACCTAGTCCTAAGCATGACATCCAACATCTTGTACCATCTCTCGGGCTTGTCGTCTAGGTTAATCTTGTTCAGTACACTCGTGATGCTTGAGGCGATGCAGTCATATTTTCCATCACAAAAGAAGTGTGTATCTTCAATAAGGGTATTGGATAAGACTGCTCTAACCTCTCGAGATTTGAGCGCCTTCGGCCCAATTATCGGCACACAAAGGCAAGTTCACGAGCAGTTGGGCACCACCAAGACACATCAACTCCCGATACGTCTCGCCAAATCCTAACTCTATCCCCCCTAGCACTTCAAACTGCTCAGCTGACCATAGCCACATAAGAAAAAGTTGTCCTAGCCTAGCCTATTCAGAAAGGCTCGGAAGTATAGATTCTTGTTTCAGTGTGGTACACCCTGTCGATGACTACAATGACATTGATCCACTCTATTGGTGTAGTTTTTTTCTGATCGGTCTTGGGGTCAAGCGGAGCAAATACCACATGCCCCTTGTAGAGGGCGCCAACTTTGGTTTCCTCCAACATATGAATATAATAATAAATTAAGTGAAGGAGAACACATATAATACGGAGATTGGTGTAAAACTCGAGGATAGAACATCACATATTTATAGTAAGAAGATAGTTTCATGCAGAGTTATGTTATCTATTTTCACCTCACTATTAGTGTGAGACCCCAACTCAAAGATTGTGTGAGACCCCAACTCGAAAATTGTGTGAGTGATTTTGCAATAGAAACTTCATTTGGACATCAAGTCCTAACAACATATCTTAAAATAATCTACTCATCCGATGTGAGTGGCAACAAAAAATTCCCATGCGGATACTGAGTTGCAAACTATCATGCTAGTTGTGAGCTGTCATATGCTCTTCTTTTGAAATGGAGGTGATACCCCAAGCTTCTGCATAAAAATGCACGACCTTCTTTATTTATTATTTAACACAGGCTTACAAAGATTTTTTTTACATAGATCAACCAAAGCCACCTCACTCACGACCACTTGTCACAACACCTACAATATTAACGCCATATTAATAGCCGTCTCTAAGTCATGTTCCATGAAGAGTATTTTGTCATCAGCATATTGCATAAAGATGTGGGACAAAACCTCCAACTTGACCATCTTCTTTTGTTCCAGCAATTAAAATGGCCTAAAGGGGTAGACTCTTCTTTTTGTTTGACTTTTTTCTACATTTTATATGACAATGGGTCTAGTGTAATGGAAAGTAATAGTACCTTTCTTCCCAAAGCAGGTAGTATACATTCATACATTTGTTTTATGGAGTCCTCTCGCTGTAAACTCTTATTTTTGTTTGTCTTTCTTCTACTCTTTTTAGGCGCAATTGGACAAGTGCCACGGAATAAAAACAATAACCAAATTGATGGGAGGATAGTGGAAGGAACTATAGTTTGTAGTGCTTATAGAAGAGGAAGGGATGATCTGCTTGTCTCTTGTCAGGGTGCATGTTGGTTGTAAGAAAGGTGAAAGTAAAATATAATTCCAACAAAGTTTGATTGTGAATTTTCTTATCTTCTCACCATGTTTTTTAGGTGTGCGGGCCGACTATTAGGCCTAACGTCGACACACGAGCTTATACACTGTTATTGCTCGCGACTGTTTCTAGGATAAGAGAAATGTGAAACCTTAGTAAAAGACTGTTAGATGGCTTTTTGCTTTCTATGAATCCAAATATGATGTTGAATTATAGCTTGTATCGAATTTACAGTATATGACAATGAGAATTTATTTATTTTAAAAATACTATGTGCCTATATTTTTCTATAATGTACATGTGTACATGTGCGGCAGGAAAAGAAATTGCGAGGGGACCATGGACCGTAGCACTACACGGGCACTCAACTAGTTTTAGATAATGTTCAAACTCTTGAACAGGCAATCAATAAGTTCTTTCTATGGTGCATTTGGGTTCGCTCTTGCCTCCTTGAGCATTTGGGTTCCAAGAAGGACCATATATTATCAAAGGGTTGCGGCCTAGCCTTTACAGATGCTTGAACGGATGAACTGAACATAGTCTTCCATACAACAAGAAGAAAGTCTTGTTCGGAATTCCGCCACAGCTTCGTGTAACCATATTGGGAAATCTGTATAAGTAGATACTAAACAAGCATGGAGCATCAAAAATTATAGATACATTTCCAACGTATCATAAAGGCAACATGCATATCACTAGCATCGGGACTTCTAGCAAGCTTTTGTAGGAACATAATCACTTCAGAAATATTGCAACCATCAATATCAAAATCAAACTTAGCATCACTAGTAGTAGGATCAATAGGCTTAGGCATAGTAGGAGGGGAAATAAGGACTACTGGTGTTTTAGTGGTGATGGTGCACACACTATTGTTTCTATCAATTTCAGCTTCCCTTTCCCACTTAGCATGAAGTTGAGCTAACAGCCTAACATTCTCATCAATAGTAACTTGTATGGCATGAGCGGTAGCAAAGTTGTTTTCCATAGTTTCAGGTTTAGCATCCATTTTATTAATCAAGGAGGACTGAGATTCAGACAAAGAAGATATATTTTTCTCAATAGTTAAAAGCTTTTCCTCTATAGTCTTATTGAAAGTGGTTTGTTTACTAATAAAGTCCTTGAGCATGACTTCAAGTTCAGAGGGGGCACTTCTAGCATTATTGTAAGAGCTTCCATATGAATTACCATTATTAGGAGGATAAGGCCTATAATTGTTGTTGCTACCAAAATTATTCCTATAGGAATTGTTGTTGAAATTGTTGTTTCTAATAAAGTTCACATCATCTTGCTCTTCTTGAGCAACCAAACAGGATAAGAGAACACTATTAGGATCTAGAGGAGCTTTCCCATTAACAAGCATAGCCATAATAACATCAATCTTTTCACTCAAAGAGGAAGTTTCCTCAACAGAATTTACCTTCTTACCATGTGGAGCTCTCTCAACATGCCATTCAGAGTAGTTAAGCATCATATTATCAAGGAGTCTTGTTGCAGCACCCAAGGTGAGGCCCATGAAAGTACCTCTAGCAACTGAATCCAACAGGTTTTTGAAGAGTAGTTTAAACCTGCATAAAAAGTCTGGATAATCATCCAAGCAGTGAGTCCATGAGTGGGACAGTTCTTAACCAAAGTTTTCATTCTTTCCCAAGCTTGAGAAACATGTTCATCATCAAGTTGTTTAAATTTCATAATGTCACTTCTCATAGAAATAATCTTAGCAGGAGGATAGTATTTTCCAATAAAAGCATCTTTGCACTTAGTCCAAGAATCAATACTATCTTTAGGCAAAGAAAGCAACCATTCTTTAGCTTTTCCTCTCAAGGAGAAAGGAAAAAAGCTTGAGCTTAATAATATCTCCATCTATATCCTTATACTTTTGCATTTCACAGAGTTCAACAAAGCTATTGAGATGGACGGCAGGATCATCAGAACTAGCACCCGAAAATTGCTCTCTCATCACAAGATTCAACAAGGCAGGCTTAATTTCATAAAAGGTAGCATCAGGAGCAGGTGGAGCAATAGGTGTGCTATGGAAATCATTGTTGTTGGTGCTAGTGAAGTCACACAACTTGGTGTTCTTAGCAGAGTTCATTTTGGCAAAGGTGGGCAAGCCAAAAACAGTAGCAGCAGCTAGAGTAGGAACTAAATTTTTTGTGTTTTTGAATAAAGAAAGCAAACCAAACTAGACTATTTTTTTTGGTTTTTTTTTTGGAAAGAGGCAAACAAAACCAAGCAAAATAAACAAAGCAAACTAAAAACAAAGTAAAGAGAAAGGAAGTGAATGACTCCCCTTGTGAAGACGTCATTAGCCTCCCCGGCAATGGCGCCAGAAAAACTTGTTGGTAGCTGGTGCTTGACGGGGAGGAAAAGGTTGAAGTTGTTCTATATATGTTCCCTGGCAACGGCGCCAGAAAAAGCTTGATGCAGCGCTAGTCCAAGTGGGAGCGCTTCGTCGGGAAACCCCAAGAGCAAGGTGTGAAGCAGCACGGCAACAAGTTTTCCCTCAGTAAGAAACCGAGGTTATCGAACCAGTAGGAGGAAGGAAACGTCACACAGGTGTTGCAAGCAACGCGGAGACCTGCACAACACAAACTCAAGACTTTGCCCCAACGAATCAGTGAGATTGTCAAGCTCACCGGTTTGCTGTAACAAAGGATTAAACGTATGGTGTGGAAGGTAATGGTTTGCAGCAAGTAAACAAGTAACAATGGAAGATGTATTGATGGTAAAGATTGGACCGAGGTCCATAGTTCACTAGAGGTGCTCTCCTTAGATAAACAACATGGCATGAAGGGTAAACAAATTACAGTAGGGCAATTGATAGGAACTGAGCAAGGCATAACAATGCAATTACTAGTCAGAAAGATCCTATGAGATTTGATTGGGCAATACAACAAGATACATAGACCGCCATCCAACTGCATCTATGACTAGAAGTCCACCTTCAGGTTATCATCCGAACCCCCTCCAGTATTAAGTTGCAAGCAACAGACAACTTCTTTAAGCAAAGTGTGTAAGGTAAACATTCCACATGTTCCATGAACAAGAGACCGTTGTTTTCTCCCTAGTAGCAAAAACACATCTACAACCAAAGAGATTTTTGTCACTTCCCTTGGAAACTAGAGGCATGAACCCACTATCGAGCATAAATACTCCCTCTTGGAGTCACTAGCAACTACTTGGCCAAGATAACCACTAGCAACAGAGAGCATTCAAGATCACAAATAACACAGACATGATAGAATCATAAAGACAAAACCATTAATCAAACCAACATAATAATCTCAATATCCATCGGATCCCCGCAAATACAATATGCATGATTACAAATAGATTAAATATTGATCATGAACGGAGCTCACAAGATCTATACATGAAATCACAAAGGAGGAGATACAACCATCTAGCTACTACATGGACCCATAGTCCAAGGTGGAACTACTCACGAATCATACTGGAGAGAAGGCCTCCGGGATGATCTCCTCTCCGGCAGGGTGCCGGGAAGAGCTTGCACTTCGGCGATGGGACGGCGATGGTGGCAGCGGCTATATACGGTTTCGTGGATTTTTGATCGGGTACTCAGAGTTTCTGCATCGGGGGATTCTTATAGGAGAAGGGGGAGGCCGAGGAGGCGGCCAGGGCTGGCAAACCCTAGCCAGGCACGGGCTAGGGCCCACCCGTGCCTGGGGTGGGTTTGGCCCCCCTGGATTTCCTCCCGGGCTCCCCTCTGGACGTCTTGTTCCCCACGGAAAGTAATTGACTTTGTCGTTTGTCCCGTCCAATTCCGAGAATTTTTCTTTACTAACTTTTCTGAAACCAAAAACAGCAGAAAACAGGCATCAGGCACTGTTGCAACTTGTTAATAGGTTAGAACCAGAAAACATGTAAAAAAGCACCTCAAAGTGTAGACAAGTAAAGCAAAGTAGATACTAAACAAACATGGAGCATCAAAAATTATAGATACTTTTCCGACGTATCGGCTGGTTCATCATGTGTCTCAACATATGGTGTATACTCTGGAGGTGGTTGTTGCCGCTCCCTTTCATGCTCAACAATGTGTTCGGTCGGCTCCTGATGGATAGGTTCCATATCCTCACTCATTGTTGTCATGGGTGGAGTCGCAACCGGTCCTTGCACCATGATGATCCACAAGTATAGGGGATCGCAACAGTTTTCAAGGGTAGTATTATCCAATTTATTGATTCGACACAAGAGGAGACAAATAATACTTATAAGCCTTAACAACTGAGTTATCAATTCAGCTGCACCTGGAAATAGTTCTTGCTCACAGTAGTTTATTAGTAGCAACAGTTTTGTAGTAGTAATAGCAGCAGCAAATCAAAAGTAATAGTAACAGTAGTAGCAAACAGTAGGATATGAGTGCGGTAGGCATAGGGATGGATGGACGGGCGTTGCATGGACAAGTCTAAACATGTAACTTCATGATCTATGGCAATTGCAGATAAATAAGATAAAGCATCCAAGTACTAAACAATCCTAGGCATATGTCCCAAATATAGTCATACGTGCTCGCAATAAGAACTTGCATAACATATTTTGTCCTTTCATCCCGTTGCAGCGGGGCCTCAAGGGAATCTACTGGCAATTAAGGTGCTCCTTTTAATAGAGCATCGGAGCAAAGCATTAACACTCTGTGAACACATGTGATCCCCACATCATAGTCATCCCCTCAGATAAGATCACAAAAAATACTATCATCATGAATCAATAACATGTTTAGATCTAAGATCATGGCACTCGGGCCGTAGTGATAAGCTTTAAGCACAACAAGTTGCAACAAAGTCAAATAGCACTAATAGAGATACTATGCACCATGCCCTAACAATCTTATTCGATTACATGATAGAACTCATCTAATCCCTACCATCCCCATAGCCTACTGCGGGGGATTACTCACTCATGGATGGGGGAACATGGATGGTTGATGGAGAGGCGTTGGTGATGATGATGGCGATGATCTCCTCCAAAGACAAAATTGAACAGATGGCTAAAATCCTTGGTTGCATTGTGTTGGAAGATGAAAAGTGGAAACGGGTGGGGTTTTTATGAGGGTTGCGTTTGTGTTGCTAGGCCCTAGGGTTATTTGTGTCGTGGATCCTTGTATTCGTTGTTGCTTCCATCTGTAAAAGAGGTGTGCATTCTCATGCGTTCCTGCAAAAAATAGTAGAGATGTCGAGGGGAAATCCACTTTGGCTCATAGGTTTAGATGCACTCATTGTTTAAATACATATTTCATAATCTCAGAAAATTCCGAAAAAAATCTTTACGTTTGTTCAGACATTTTATGTCTGCATAAAGTTTGGTTGCAAAAGAACTTGTTTGTGGCTTCCGTGAAAAGACATTTTCGATGCTCCAATATGCCTATTCACGAGATTTTTTGTGTTTTTGCACAACCCACAAAAATATATTTTTCTTGTGAAACTTTGTGCCAATATAGAATGTTTGGATGTACATAGAAAATTTGCGTTCTGATCTGTTTGACATTTTGACATATATTTTTTATAATAGGTGTATTTACCCCTATGAGCCAAAACACCACCTTTAGATATCCAAAGCTTTTTTTCTTTGCAATTATCAATGATCATTCAGTCAGTTCTTTCCCGTCTCGATTTCTAAATTAGAGCTAACTGAAATCATCTTGAGATTGTTGTAGAAGAGTTGAGAGGGAAACCCGGAAACTGTCTCGATTTCTTCTTCTAGGGTATCACCACCACCCACCTCGCTAGTCCGCTCCACTCCCTGGCGCCATCAGCCTCGAAATCTGTAACACCCTCAGAATCGGACCTATGCAAGTTTGAGCAAAATTCGCCAAACCCGCATAGAAACGATTCAAAGGTGCCCACCAGGCACTTTCGTGCGGGTGGAAAACGAAGTAATAACATCACACAACAGTCCTCGATGGGACCCACGTAATATATACAACAATGACTCAATGAGTCAAGAATACGTATATAATATACAAGATCCAAATCACCTTGAAAACGATAGAGCGTCCACTACGGACAAGATGCTAATGGGGCTAAGAGCCCCGAAGAATAACCAATGGCGTCCATAACCTGCCAAGCCGAAGGGTAACCCCGCTAACGGCGTCGATCTCAAAACCTGCTTAAACAAAAGGGTGCCGACAAAGGCAAAGCAAAGAAAAGAGGAGCGTCAAGATCTTGAGGCCAAGACAGCGAGGCTAGAATTCGGCGGTCCTCGCCTACATAGGTATGGTGGACTGAGCGGCAGCGGCGGCATGCACTAAACAACCTATAGAGACTCGATACAACTGGCGGAAATCAGAGGGGGGTAAGAAAGACCTATGCGGATTCAACCTGAAGCTAACACCAATCAAACCCATCCTGGCATTTCCCCCTCGAGACCGTCGAGGAAGTCAACCGAGGAACTCACACAGTTGGCGCTTTACTTATTAGGTTATCGTTGCGGCATTTACTAGTCGTATAGATAATCGCCCGATAAAGTAAACAAAGGGCACTTTTAGTTAACCATTCCGTTATAGTGGCGATTTACTAATCGAATCTGAGATAGCATGAGATAAACCCAAAACCCGCAGCTTGTTGGTACTTTTATTCAGCCATGTCGCTAGAAGTTGCAAAACTTACTAGTCGATTCAATTGTCGCAAGCGACAACCAAACAAGCATTTGTGGGCGATTAATTAGCCATTCCATTATAGTGAAGCTGATTACTAGTCATTATAAGTCAAATTTATAGCAAGAAACTTTAGTTATGCTTGTCTATGATCAAGAAACTGTGCTCCAAGTCGTCCATATCCGCGGACACGGCTTTGAGAAAGTTTTACCCGGCGGGTGCACCAATAGCAACACACGCCGATCAGCCTCGGAAAAACCAAATCAAAACCCAACGAGGCTTTCACATTGAACAATCACAGATTCAGAATATTTCAGGGCCACCTTGAGTACACCCAACGAAGTAAGCTAGCTCGAGACGGACCCCAAAGTTTAGGGTCATGGTAACGACAGCAGGTCCCCAAACGGGACCGCCGATACCACGTAAATGGGTCATGATCCTAAATAAAGACAGTGCTCCTCGCACAATTTAAATACGTAAAGTAGCATGGCATAAGTACAGATAGTAAAAACACCTCAAACTAGTTTGTGGCCCCAAGAAATAAGACTGAATCAAGCTCGCCTGGGGGTCCCATATACCTCCCGGATGTGGATAGCGATAAATCAAGGAACAGTATCAAGTACTCGGGGTCTTACGGGACACAAGTGGGCGTCGAAACCAAATATTATCTATCACCCACCGATGCCTCGCTTATTTCAATTTTAGTTGTTAAACGTAAAGTAAAGTGAACAATAAGTAAAACTAGGATCATCTCCAACAACAACATGCGGCAATACATCAAGAATGTGGCATATGATGACACACAACAAAGACTAGAGCAAGCGATCACGACGTAAGTCCAACTATCTACCAAACATCGGGTAATAGGATGTGTCCAAGGCAATATGAGGCTGCAGGTATATCACAGTACGGAAACTAAAGCATCGCAACACAGATAGCAATAGATCATCAGGAGGGAATAAAGACTATAAAGTAAGATAGGTAGAAAGAGGGAGATGCTCGCCTGAAAACATTGTCGAAGGTTCGACCGAAGATCGGGGCGAAGCTCACATCAACTCAACGGCCTTATCCGCGAAGAAGCAAAACACTAGAAGAAACACCGGATGCACTATTTAAGACTTCGGCAAAAGATCGGCATGATGCATGTATGATGTATGGCATGGCAAAGGTGCAATCAGATCAAGATTAAGCGGAACCGGGATCCCGACAATTAATATATGGTTCAAGTTGTTTAGAACCCCCGCAATTATATGTTGTTTAGCAAGACAACAGGCGGAACCGGTTCTCTACACATGTTTAAATGAGGCCAATATAAGGCTTGATTTGCCTGCATATGGGCCCCATATTTAATTATTAGGTGAATCGGCATAAGGCCCCCAAACCAACAATATGCATGCAAGATGAATGGCAATTTAATATGCGACAAGGTTATATTTCATTTATAAAATAGGGTTTGCGGGAAGGGGTTCACACATTAGGGGTCTCGACGATCTTGGGGTTCGGGGTCGGGTCTCGGGGTCCAGGGTTAGGGTTCGACGGGGTCGTTCTTGTCGTGTCCGGGAAGCAGGTCTTGGTTCGGTGTCGTCGCATCGGCTTCTTCCGGGTCGGGGTTGTTCCTGTCATCGTGCCGATCTTGTTGGGCCCGCGTTTCAGATTCCGTGAGGCGATCTCGGCGCTCCGTGCCGAAGTCCTTGAGGGTTTCTCCTTATTCACCGGTGGCGAACTTGGGGAACGGCGCCAGGGTCCGCGGGTCCGGGGTGAAGTACTCGGCGTCTCCGTGTCGTGGTTCTTTTCGGGTCCTCGGCCTCGGGCGTCGCCGTAGAACTTAGCGATTCCATGAGGGAGGCCTTGGTGCTTGGATCTTGTGTCGATCCCGTTCCGAAGTGGCCTTGAGATCGGGTCTTCGGTTCCATGGGAGAGAACGTCGTGTTCGGGTCGTCGAGCTCCGGAACAAGCGCTAGGGTTCGTGTGGCGATCATGTTTTCCATGAGGGAGCTCGGGTTCGCTTTTGCTTGTCGATGGCCTCATGAAGATCTTGGCGACGGAGGCGGCGGCTTTCGGATCAGGCGACATCGGGCAAAGACGCAGCATCGCGGGCAGCAGCCGTAGGGCGCAGCTGGTCGGCCAGGACGCCGCGTCTTCGACGAGAGGGAAGAGCCGGCGACGGCGACGGCGACGCTGAGGCGGAGCGGCGGCGGCGCCGGCCTCAGGCGGCGGTTGCAGAGCCGCTGCAAGGAGGAGCAGAGGCGGAGGCGCCGGGCGGACGACGCCGAGGAGCGCCGAGAGAGGGCGAGGCCAACGCGAGGGGCTCGACGGGCGCCGCTGGCCAAAGGCGGGCAGGCATGAGAAGGGGAACCGCGGCAGGGAACCGCTGGCCGGTCGCGGCACATGGAGGCGGGAGCCGGCTGGAGGAGGCGCCGAGGCGGGCTCAGGCGGGCGACGGCGAGGTGGCCGAGGGCGCAGGGGGCGGGCGGCGGAGGCGGCGAGGCGAGAGAGGCGGCTCGGCGCTGGGACGACGCCAGGGAGAGAGAACACGAGGGGGAGGCGTGGGCGTCGGGGTCATGGTGGGACCGGCCCCGCGTGCACCTGACGCGGAAAGAGAGGAAGCGTGTGGAGCGGGGGTGGCCACCGGGGAAGGCTGGGACTGGGTCTGGCAAGGTGGGGCCAAGTCGGGTGGGACCCAAGAGCAGAGAGAGGGGGGTGAGTGAGAGGCTGCGGTGAGAGAGTGTGTGCATGGGGGTGAGGGAGAGAAAAAGGGAGGGAGAGAGAGAGGCCACTTGGCAAGGGGTGATTGGAGGTTGGGTAGGGACAGCTGAGGTGGCAACGTGTGAGTGGCCGGGGTGATGTGGAGGGGGTGGGCTTGGTAGGAAGCTGGGTAGCTATAGGATTTAGGGTGGGACAGGCCGCTTTTACTGGGTGGTCGATCGGTCAATCGCCCGCTCGACTGCCTATTAAAATAAATTAAATTTTATTTATTCCAATCGGGCCGTTTGCAACCCGACAAAGAATAAACAAATTAACTCCGGAGACCCGGTTTTTGCTTGAATAAAGATGAGGCGCTTGGAAAATAAAACGGGTTTATGACACTAGTTTTATGCAAACAACGCATGATGATGACGATGCAATGCACAAATTCAACGCGATTTTCTAGTAGTGGTTTTGGGGATGCCACACCGACACCACTAACAAAGGATCTCGCCCTCGAGATCCGCCTCATGGTACCGGAAGGAAGGTCGGCGTTCTGCGTCTTCTCGCTTCGTGTAGATCCTCGTGACACCACCAACGATGGTTCCTTCTTCATCTGGGAATCGGCGACACCACCAACAAAGGGTCGTTGTCCCTGATCGTCGAGAAAACACTCCGGAGAAACAAAGGACGAAGGTAGAGGTATCACACGATAAGGCCACCTCTAACTTCCATGGACGGAGTAAAACCGCTGGATCCACTGATTCGACGTACAAGAGCGAATGATAAAAGCAGTGGTAGGGTAGCTACTCCATCCCACACTCAAACCATTACTCAGACACGAATAAGCGGATTAAGCATCCAACTCTCGAATTAGATCAAGATCTTCATCGGTGGTATCCGAACAAGGAATGTTGACAAGTAAATCGTATGAAAGACACAACGATTAGGTTCCGCGATGGTTCCATTGGCATGAACAACACATGCTCAAGGTATACTCCAACTTCACCAAAGCTCGTCCTTCTCATATGTTTTTCAACGACACTGATATCCAGCAAGGAACACAGATGGATAAAGAGCTCGAGGGCAGAAGATCGGATGAAGGGCACAACAGACAAGTTGCAGATTGATGATCGTAGCACCTCCGTTACAAAAGGGAGAAAGCGAAACCCTGAAGGTACGACGGAATCCCAACCACGAGAAATCCTGGACTCGAAGAAATGATAAGAGGTAGCTTCAAAACACGCAGGGGTAAGAGGAGAATAGCAGAGGGGTAAGGAGTAAAATCAGACCTAATCAGAACTATCCAACCGATTTTTCAAAATAGTTTTGACACTCTACCGCCGTTAGCTAGGTTATCCCACAGTGGACTTGTGGGGTATCGCAACGCCGAGCTCGATACCACTCAGAACACCTCGATCGGACCTATGCAAGTTTGAGCAAAATTCGCCAAACCCGCATAGAAACGATTCAAAGGTGCTACCAGCACTTTCGCAAGCGGTGGAAAACGAAGTAATAACATCACACAACAGTCCTCGATGGGACCCACGTAATGAGATATACAACAAATGACTCAATGAGTCAAGAATACGATATAATATACAAGATCCAAATCACCTTGAAAACGATAGAGTCCAACTACGGACAAGATGCTAATGGGGCTAAGAGCTCAAGAATAACCAATGGCGCCCATAACCCTGCCCAGCAAGCCGGAAGGGTAACTCGCTAACGGGTTTTTCTCAAAACCGCTAAACAAAAGGGTGCCGACAAAGGGCAAAGGAAAAGAGGAGCGTCAGATCGAGGCCAAGACACGCGAGGCTAGAATCCGGTCCTCGCCACATAGGTATGGTGGATCGAGCGGCATGCACTAAACAACCTATAGAGACTCGATACAAGGCGGAAATCGTAGGGGTAAGAAAGACCTATGCGGATCCAACTAAGCTAACACCAAACAAACCCATCTCCGGCATTTCCTCGAGACCGTCGAGGAAGTCAACCGAGGAACTCACAGCTGGCGTTTTACTTATTAGGTTATCGTGCAAAGATTTACTAGTCGTATAGATAATCGCCCGATAAAGTAAAATAAGGCACTTTTAGTTAACCATTCCGTTATAGTGGCAGATTTACTAATCGACATCAGATAGCATGAGATAAACCCAAAACCCCGCAGTTGTTGGTACTTTTATTCAGCCATGTCGTTGTAGTTGCAAAACTTACTAGTCAGATTCAATTGTCGCAAGCGACAACCAAACAAGCATTTGTGGGCAGTATTAATTAGCCATTCCATTATAGTGAAGCTGATTACTAGTCATTATAAGTCAAATTTATAGCAGTAAACTTTAGTTATGCTTGTCTATGATCAAGAAACTGTGCTCCAAGTCGTCCATATCCGCGGACACGGCTTTCAGAAAGTTTTACCCGGCCGGGGTGCACCAATAGCAACACACGCTCGATCAGCCTCGGAAAAACCAAATCAAAACCCAACGAGGCTTTCACGACTGAACAATCACAGGATTCAGAAATATTTCAGGGCCACCCTTGAGTACACCCAACGGTAAGCTAGCTCAGACGGACCCCAAAGTTTGTGGGGCGGTAACGACAAGAGGTCCCCAAACGGGACTGCCGATACCACGTAAACGGGTCACAGATCCTAAATAAGACAAAGGTGCTCCTCGCACAATTTAAATACGTAGTAGCATGGCATAAGTACAGATAGTAAAAACACCTCAAACTAGTTTGTGGCCCCAAGAAATAAGACCAATCAAGCTCGGCTCGGGGGTCCCATATACCCGGATGTGGATAGCGCGATAAATCAAGGAACAGTGTATCAAGTACTCGGGGTCTTACGGACACAAGTATGCTCGAAACCAAATATTATCTATCACCCACCGATGCCTCCGCTTATTTCAATTTTAGTTGTTAAACAGTAAAGTAAAGTGAACAATAAGTAAAACTAGGATCATCTCCAACAACAACATGCGGCAATACATCAAGAATCGTGGCATATGATGACACACAACAAGACTAGAGCAAGCGACTACGACGCCGCAAGTCCAACTATCTACCAAACATCGTGTAATAGGATGTGTCCAAGGCAATATGAGGCTGCAGGTATATCACAGTGCACGAAACTAAAGCATCGCAACACGTATAGCAATAGATCATCGAGGGAATAAAGACTATAAAGTAAGATAGGTAGAAAGAGGAGATGCTCGCTGAAAACATTGTCGAAGGTTCGACCAAGATCGGGCGAAGCTCACATCAACTCAACGGCCTTATCCGAAGAAGCAAAACACTAGAAGAAACACCGGATGCACTATTTAAGACTTGACAAAAGATCGGCATGATGCATGTATGATGTATGGCATGGCAAAGGTGCAATCAGATCAAGATTAAGCGGAACCGGGATCCCGACAATTAATATATGGTTCAAGTTGTTTAGAACCCCCGCAATTATATGTTGTTTAGCAAGACAACAGGAGGAACCGGTTCTCTACACATGTTTAAATGAGGCCAATATAAGGCTTGATTTGCTCGCATATGGGCCCCATATTTAATTATTAGGTGAATCGGCATAAGGCTCCCAAACCAACAATATGCATGCAAGATGAATGGCAATTTAATATGCGACAAGGTTATATTTCATTTATAAAATAGGGTTTGCGGGAAGGGGTTCACACATTAGGGTTCGGCGATCTTGGGGGTCCGGTTCGGTCGGTCTCGGGTCCAGTGGTTAGGGTTCGACGGGTCGTTTGTCGTGTCCGGAAGCAGGTCTTGGTTCGGTGTCGCCGCATCGGCTTCTTCCGGTCGGGTTGTTCTCGCCATCGCCGATCTTGTTGGGCCCGCTTCAGATTCCGTGGAGGCGATCTCGGCGCCCGTCAAGTCCTTGAGGGTTTATCCTTATTCACCGTGGCGAACTTGGGGAACGCGCCAGGTCCGCGGTCCGGGGTGAAGTACTCGCCTCCGTGTCGTGGTTCTTGTCGGGTCCTCGGCCTCCAAGGCGTCGGTAGAACTTAGCGATTCCATGAGGGAGGCCTTGGTGCTTCAGTCTTGTGTCGATCCCCGGTTCCGCGGCGGCCTTGAGATCGGGTCTTCGGTTCCATGGGGAGAGACGTCGTGTTCTCGTCGAGCTCCGGAACAAGCGCTAGGGTTCGTGTGGCGATCATGTTTTCCATGAGGGAGAGCTCGGGTTCGCTTTGCTTGTCGATGGCCTCATGAAGATCTTGGCGACGGAGGCGGCGTTTCGGATCGAGGCGACATCGGGCGGCAAAGACGCAGCATCGCATGAGCGGCAGAGGGCGCAGCTGTCGGCCAGGGACGCCGCGTTCGACGAGAGAAGAGCCGGGCGGCGACGGGCGGGGCGACGCGAGGCGGAGCGGCGCGGCGGCGAGGCAGGGCGGTTGCAGAGCCGCGGCAAGGAGGAGCAGAGGCGGGAGGCGCCGGCGGCGGACGACGTCGAGGGGGCGCCGGAGAGAGGGCGTAGGCCAACGGCGAGGGGTTGACGGGCGCCGGGCCAAAGCGGCGCCGTGGGGCAAGGCGAGAAGGGGGAACCGGGCGGCGAGGGAACCGCGCTGGTCTGAGGCGTGGGAGCCGGCTGAGGAGGCGCCGAGGCGGGCGGCTCAGGCGGGCGACGTGAGGTGGCCAGGAAGGGCGCAGGCGAGGCGGGCGGCGAGGCGGCGAGGCGAGAGGCGGCTCGGGCCTGGGACGACGCGAGGGAGAGAGAACACGAGGGGGAGGCGGGCTGGGTCGTGGTGGGACTGCCTGCGTGCACCTGACGCGGAAAGAGAGGAAGCGTGTGGAGCGGGGGTGGCCACCGGGGAAGGCTGGGACTGGGTCTGGCAAGGTGGGGCCAAGGCGGGTGGGACCCAAGAGCAGAGAGAGGGAGGTGAGTGAGAGGCTGCGGTGAGAGAGTGTGTGCGTGGGGGTGAGGGAGAGAAAAAGGGAGGGAGAGAGAGAGGCCACTTGGCAAGGGGTGATTGGAGGTTGGGTAGGGACAGCTGAGGTGGCAACGTGTGAGTGGCCGGGGTGATGTGGAGGGGGTGGGCTGGGTAGGAAGTGGGTAGCTATAGGATTTAGGGTGGATGTAGGCCGCTTTATTTCTGGGTGGTCGATCGGGTCAATCGGCCCGTTCGACTGCCCCTATTAAAATAAATTAAATTTTTATTTATTCCAATCGGGCCGTTTGCAACCCGACAGCAACAAACAAATTAACTCCGGAGACCCGGGTTTTTGCGTTGAATAAAGATGAGGTTTGGAAAATAAACGGGTTTGACACTAGTTTTATGCAAACAACGCATGATGATGACGATGCAATGCACAAATTCAACGCGATTTTCTAGTAGTGGTTTTGGGATGCCACACCGACACCACTAACAAAGGATCTCGCCTCGAGATCCGCCTCATGGTACCGGAAGGAAGGTCGGCGTTCTGCGTCTTCTCGCTTCGTGTAGATCCTCGCGACACCACCAACGATGGTTCCTTCTTCATCTGGGAATCGGCGACACCACCAACAAAGGGTCGTTGTCCCTGATCGTCGAGAAAACACTCCGGAGAAACAAAGGACGAAGGTAGAGGTATCACACGATAAGGCCACCTCTAACTTCCATGGACGGAGTAAAACCGCTGGATCCACTGATTCGACGTACAAGAGCGAATGATAAAAGCAGTGGTAGGGTAGCTACTCCATCCCACACTCAAACCATTACTCTGCACACGAATAAGCGGATTAAGCATCCAACTCTCGGAATTAGACTGAAGATCTTCATCGGTGGTATCCGGAACAAGGAATGTTGACAGCAGAAATCGTATGAAAGACACAACGATTAGGTTCCGCGATGGTTCCATTGGCATGAACAACACATGCTCAAGGTATACTCCAACTTCACCAAAGCTCGTCCTTCTCATATGTTTTTCAACGACACTGATATCCAGCAAGGAACACAGATGGATAAAGAGCTCGAGGGCAGAAGATCGGATGAAGGGCACAACAGACAAGTTGCAGATTGATGATCGTAGCACCTCCGTTACAAAAGGGAGAAAGCGAAACCCTGAAGGTACGACGGAATCCCAACCACGAGAAATCCTGGACTCGAAGAAATGATAAGAGGTAGCTTCAAAACACGCAGGGGTAAGAGGAGAATAGCAGAGGGGTAAGGAGTAAAATCAGACCTAATCAGAACTATCCAACCGATTTTTCAAAAATAGTTTTGACACTCTACTTCGGCCGTTAGCTAGGTTATCCTACAGGCTGGACTTGTGGGGTATCGCAACTGCTGAGCTCTGATACCACTCTGTAACACCTCAGATCGGACCTATGCAAGTTTGAGCAAAATTCGCCAAACCCGCATAGAAACGATTCAAAGGTGCCACCAGCACTTTCGTGGGTGGAAAACGTAATAACATCACACAACAGTCCTCGATGGGACCCACGTAATGAGATATATACAAATGACTCAATGAGTCAAGAATACGATATAATATACAAGATCCAAATCACCTTGAAAACGATAGAGCGTCCAGCTACGGACAAGATGCTAATGGGGCTAAGAGCTCAAGAATAACCAATGGCGCCATAACCCTGCCCAAGCCGGAAGGGTAACCCCGCTAACGCGCCGATCTCAAAACCTTAAAACAAAAGGGTGCCGACAAAGGGCAAAGGAAAAGAGGAGCGCGGCATCGAGGCCAAGACACGCGAGGCTAGAATTCGCGGTCCTCGCCACATAGGTATGGTGGATCTGGCAGCGGCATGCACTAAACAACCTATAGAGACTCGATACAACCGGAAATCGAGGGGGTAAGAAAGACCTATGGATCCAACCTGAAGCTAACACCAAACAAACCCATCTGGCATTTCCTCGAGACCGCCGAGGAAGTCAACCGAGGAACTCACACTTGGCGCTTTTACTTATTAGGTTATCGTTCAAAGATTTACTAGTCAGGTATAGATAATCGTCCTGATAAAGTAAACAGTGGGCACTTTTAGTTAACCATTCCGTTATAGTGGCAGTACTTACTAATCAGATACAGATAGCATGAGATAAACCCAAAACCCCGCAGTTGTTGGTACTTTTATTCAGCCATGTCGTTGTAGTTGCAAAACTTACTAGTCAGATTCAATTGTCGCAAGCGACAACCAAACAAGCATTTGTGGGCAGTATTAATTAGCCATTCCATTATAGTGAAGCTGATTACTAGTCATTATAAGTCAAATTTATAGCAAGAACTTTAGTTATGCTTGTCTATGATCAAGAAACTGCTCCAAGTCGTCCATATCCGCGGACACGGCTTCGAGAAAGTTTTACCCGCCGGGTGCACCAATAGCAACACACGCCGATCAGCCTCGGAAAAACCAAATCAAAACCCAACGAGGCTTTCACGATCGAACAATCACAGATTCAGAATATTTCAGGGCCACCCCTTGAGTACACCCAAGAACGGTAAGCTAGCTCGAGACGGACCCCAAAGTTTGTGGGGCGGTAGAACGACAGAGTCCCCAAACGGGACCTGCCGATACCACGAAACGGGTCACAGATCCTAACAGACAAAGTGTGCTCCTCGCACAATTTAAATACAGAAAGTAGCATGGCATAAGTACAGGATAGTAAAAACACCTCAAACTAGTTTGTGGCCCCAAGAAATAAGACTGAATCAAGCTCTGGCTCAGGGGGGTCCCATATACCTCCCGGATGTGGATAGCGCGATAAATCAAGGAACAGGTATCAAGTACTCGGGGTCTTACGGGACACAAGTGGGCGTTCGGAAACCAAATATTATCTATCACCCACCGATGCCTCTGCTTATTTCAATTTTTAGTTGTTAAACAGAAAGTAAAGTGAACAATAAGTAAAACTAGGATCATCTCCAACAACAACATGCGGCAATACATCAGCAACTGTGGCATATGATGACACACAACAGCACTAGAGCAAGCGACTACGACGCGCAAGTCCAACTATCTACCAAACATCAGGTAATAGGATGTGTCCAAGGCAATATGAGGCTGCAGGGTATATCACAGGTACGGAAACTAAAGCATCGCAACACAGATAGCAATAGATCATCAGGAGGGAATAAAGACTATAAAGTAAGATAGGTAGAAAGAGGGAGATGCTCGCCTGAAAACATTGTCGAAGGTTCGACCGAAGATCGGGGCGAAGCTCACATCAACTCAACGGCCTTATCCGCGAAGAAGCAAAACACTAGAAGAAACACCGGATGCACTATTTAAGACTTCGGCAAAAGATCGGCATGATGCATGTATGATGTATGGCATGGCAAAGGTGCAATCAGATCAAGATTAAGCGGAACCGGGATCCCGACAATTAATATATGGTTCAAGTTGTTTAGAACCCCCGCAATTATATGTTGTTTAGCAAGACAACAGGCGGAACCGGTTCTCTACACATGTTTAAATGAGGCCAATATAAGGCTTGATTTGCCTGCATATGGGCCCCATATTTAATTATTAGGTGAATCGGCATAAGGCCCCCAAACCAACAATATGCATGCAAGATGAATGGCAATTTAATATGCGACAAGGTTATATTTCATTTATAAAATAGGGTTTGCGGGAAGGGGTTCACACATTAGGGGTCTCGACGATCTTGGGGTTCCGGGGTTCGGGGTCGGGTCTCGGGGTCCAGGGTTAGGGTTCGACGGGGTCGTTCTTGTCGTGTCCGGGAAGCAGGTCTTGGTTCGGTGTCGTCGCATCGGCTTCTTCCGGTCGGGTTGTTCTGCCATCGTGCCGATCTTGTTGGGCCCGCTGCAGATTCCGTGAGGCGATCTCGCCCGCGTCAAGTCCTTGAGGGTTTCTCCTTATTCACCGGTGGCGAACTTGGGGAACGGCGCCAGGGTCCGCGGGGTCCGGGGTGAAGTACTCGGCGTCTCCGTGTCGTGGTTCTTGTCGGGGTCCTCGGCCTCAAGGCCGGGCGTCGGTAGAACTTAGCGATTCCATGAGGGAGGCCTTGGTGCTTCGGTCTTGTGTCGATCCCCGCCGTTAAGCGGCCTTGAGATCGGGTCTTCGGTTCCATGGGGAGAACGTCGTGTTCGGTCGTCGAGCTCCGGGAACAAGCGCTAGGGTTCGTGTGGCGATCATGTTTTCCATGAGGGAGAGCTCGGGGTTCGTCTTTGCTTGCCGATGGCCACATGAAGATCTTGGCGACGGAGGCGGGGCGCTCGGATCGAGGCGACATCGGGCGGCAAAGACGCAGCACGTGGGCAGCAGCTTCAGAGGGCGCAGGGGGTCGACCAGGACGCCGCGTTCGACGAGAGGGAAGAGCCGGGCGACGCAAGGGACGGCAGCCGCGACGCGGAGGCGGAGCGCGGAGGCGCTACCGAGGCGGTGGCGGGGCAGCCGCAAGGAGGAGCAGAGGCGGAGGCGCCGGCGACGACGCCGAGGGGCGCCGAGAGAGCGAGGGCCAACGGGCGGGGGCTTCGACGGGAGCCGCGGGCCAAAGGGCAAGCCGGCGGGGCTGAAGTGAGAAGGCGTGGCGAGGGAGGCGGCGCCGCAGGAGGAGAGGGAGTGGCGCCGGGGGGGCGCCGAGAAGAGAGGAAAGGGGGCAGGGTGGGACTGGGCAAGGCCAAGGCGGTGGGACCCAAGAGAGGGAGGTGAGTGAGAGGCTGCGGTGAGAGAGTGTGTGCGTGGGGGTGAGGGAGAGAAAAAGGGAGGGAGAGAGAGAGGCCACTTGGCAAGGGGTGATTGGAGGTTGGGTAGGGACAGCTGAGGTGGCAACGTGTGAGTGGCCGGGGTGATGTGGAGGGGGTGGGCTGGGTAGGAAGCTGGGTAGCTATAGGATTTAGGGTGGGACAGGTAGGCCGTTTTAATTTCTGGGGTGGTCGATCGGGTCAATCGGCCCGTTCGACTGCCCCTATTAAAATAAATTAAATTTTTATTTATTCCAATCGGGCCGTTTGCAACCCGACATCAACAAACAAATTAACTCCGGAGACCCGGGTTTTTGCGTTTGAATAAAGATGAGGCGTTTGGAAAATAAAACGGGGTTTGCGACACTAGTTTTATGCAAACAACGCATGATGATGACGATGCAATGCACAAATTCAACGCGATTTTCTAGTAGTGGTTTTGCGGGATGCCACAAAATCTCAAGGTCTTCTCATTGTGCCCCCTACTCGTTGCTCTTCTGTTACTCGGATGGGATTAGATTCGCCCTCTGAATATTGGGACTTCCCTCGGGCCGAACTTAATTTGGACCCTAGGTGGGATCTATTAGCAGTGAAATTCATCATTTATTCTATAAATTAACACATCATGAATACTATTTCTTCACACCTAGGACTTATAATCAAACCTCTAGTATTGGATAGTACTTGGACCTTCTAGCACGTACAGTAGTTGTGAAAAAATGCACTCCTGCTTCACATTGTTGTCACCACTTTCCACTTGTACAGACACTTTTAAGTTAAGGCATGATCAGCGTGTACATCTCAAGTTTTAATTGGTACCATTCATCGCATTTTGTACTGCCACTCATTGCATACCATGCAGTGTAATGGATACCATGCAGAACAATACTCCAAGCCTTGGTATATCATTGCATACCATAACATTGGAATGGATACTCACAAAGAACTCGCATGTAATGGATACTCTTCAACTCGCCTGCATCCGAAAAGCCATAACATTGCTCTTGTTCACTCAAGCTAGGAGCACCACATAGGAGGCATCTACCCATCCGACCGATACGATCACCAACTGTATTGCTAGTGAGAGTTCTGCCCTTGTTGTGTTCAAGGTGGGTCTATCAAAAACTGTGAACTTTGTTTATCATGGAAGGGTGATGAGACTGCTGCCAATGGAAGGCAACAGAAATATCCATGTTGCCAGGCTCGATCTTGGAGGCCCTGATTACCAAGGCAGCCATTGGGGTATGCTATGTGCTAGCAGATAACAATAAATTACGAAACAAGCACAACTAGTACTACTACTGCAACCACAACTAGATATTTTATTTATTTATTACTTGAAGCACAACTAGACATATTGGTTGATTTCCATGCCACCCGCTGTCTCATCATTTATTTATGGCTTCCTTTTTTGGGTTTTCTCTCTTTCGTAAATCTTCCATCTAGCGGCATATACCTAGGCCGAAGCATTACATCCAATATCTTGTCCCATCTCTCGGGCTTGTCCTCTAGGTTAATCTTGTTCAGTATACTCGTGATGGTTGAGGCGATGCAGTCATCTTTTACATCACAGAAGAAGCGTGTCTCTTCAATAAGGGTATTGGCCCTTGGGGTCAAGCGGAGCAAATACCACATGCCCCTTGTAGAGGGAGCGAACTTTGGTTTCCTCCAACATCTAAATATAATAATAAATTAAGTGAAGATGAACACACATATAATACGGAGATTGGTGTAAAACACGAGGATAGAACATCACATATTTATAGTAAGAAGATAGTTTCGTGCAGAGTTATGTTATCTATTTTCACCTCACTATTAGTGTGAGACTCCAACTCAAAAATTGTGTGAGTGGTTTTGCAACAGAAACTTCATTTTGACATCAAGTCCTAACAACATATCTTAAAATAATCCACTCATGCGATGTGAGTGGCAACAAAAAAAATCCCATGCGGATACTGAGTTGCAAACTATCATGCTAGTTGTGAGATGTCATATGCTCTTCTTTTGAAATGGGGGTGATACTCCAAGCTTCTGCATAAAAATGCACGACCTTCTTTATTTATTATTTAACATAGGCTTACAAAGTTTTTTTACATAGATCAACCAAAGCCACCTCACTCACGACCACTTGTCACAACACCTACAATATTAACTCCATATTAATAGCCTTCTCTAAGTCATGTTCCATGAAGAGTATTTTGTCATCAGCATATTGCATAAAGATGTGGGACAACACCTCCAACTTGACCATCTTCTTTTGCTCCAACAATTAAAATGGCCTAAAGGGGTAGACTCTTCTTTTTGTTTGTCTTTCTTCTACATTTTGTATGACAATGGGTCCAGTGTAATGGAAAGTAATAATACCTTTCTTCCCAAAGAAGATAGTATACATTTATACATATGTTTTATGGAGTTCTCTCGTTGTAAACTCTTATTTTTTTTTTGTCTTTCTTCTACTCTTTTTAGGTGCAATTGGACAAGATGACACACATGGTGTGTCGCAGCTAATGATGGTGCCACGAAAGAAAAACAATAACCAAATTGATAGGCGGATAGTGGAAGGAACTATAGTTTGTAGTGCTTATAGAAGAGGAAGGGATGATCTGCCTGTCTCTTGTCAGGGTGCATGTTGGTTGTAAGAAAGGTGAAAGTAAAATATAATTCCAACAAAGTTTGATTGTGAATTTGCTTATCTTCTCACCATGTTTTTTAGGTTTGACGGGCCGACTATTAGGCCTAACGTCGGCACACGAGTTTATACAACGTTATTGCTCGCAACTGTTTCTAGGATAAGAGAAATGTGAAACCTTAGTAAAAGACTGTTAGATGGCTTTTTGCTTTCTATGAATCCGAATATGATGTTGAATTATAGCTTGTATCGAATTACAGTATATGAAAATGAGAATTTATTTATTTTAAAAATACTATGTGCCTATATTTTTCTATAACGTACATGTATACATGTGCGGCAGGAAAAGAAATCGCGAGGAGACCATGGACCGTAGCAGTACACGGGCACTCAACTAGTTTTAGATAATGTTCAAACTCTTGAACAGGCAATCAATAAGTTCTTTCTATGGAGCATTTGGGTTCGCTCTTGCCTCCTTGAGCATTTGGGTTCCAAGAAGGACCATATATTATCAAAGGGTTGCAGCCTAGCCTTTACATATGCTTGAACTTGTTCAAAGATGAACTGAACTTAGTCTTCCATACAACAAGAAGAAAGTCTTGTTCGGAATTCCGCCACAGCTTCGTGTAACCATATTGGGAAATCTGTATAAGTATTTTTTTTATCTCTTTAGTACATTAGTAGTAGGTATAAATCATCTACTGCTGGACCTATTAACATTAAGGGCCGATCTATAAAACTGCTGGTCTGGTCGTAGTAACGTGTGGATGATGCATCCATGGAGTTCAATCTGAACACTAATGAATCTTGGTCGGTTTGTATTGTAACGTGTGGATGCAGTCTGGGCTGAACTGAAGCTAGTAAGAGCATGTGATCCATGGACCGACATAGATGCAAGTTTTCATTTAGCCAACTATCTTTTTGTTTTTGTGTAAGAGCTCATGGAACAAATCAAACATGTTGATGTATATAGATCATGGAATAATTTAACACGGTACGCATGTATGATTGAACAAAACTTCTGCGCGTTTTGGACAAACCAACATAAACATCAAGATGAGAAAAGCTCTCTATGCCTAAAATGAAAAAGAAAATTTAGTCTGTCAGACAACCTCAGGGCCACTATGCACCGGTGTGAGCCAGGGATCATCTTGCTGTTAGATCTGACATACCTCCAGCCTGCAGGCACTTTCCTCTATCCAATCTGAACTTAATTCTCATCTACTGCAACTCATTTTGTAGTACCCAATAAGATACCCAGCCCGAACCATTCACCTGCCTAAGTAACTTGAATTTTAAACACAAGCTAAATGCAACAAGGCGGACAACAGGAAGGGTATAGGTAAAGACAAACTGCATCAGCTTTTCTTCACATAAATTCCGATGCGAATCCGCTATAATAACAAAACGAAAAAACATCAGAAGGAAGTAGCAAGAGTTTCTACAACTCCATCAACAACAGACGTCTCTTGTAGTATCTGCAAATAAACCTGACCACCCCGAACCCAACCAAGGTAAGTGATTATCCATGTCTGACCCCCCTACTAACCATTACAAAAATTGGTTTCACCGACAACCATCATCTACAGCTCATCGTGCTCCTCGTCGTCGAGGCCGCCATCAGCACCCTCCCCACCTGGGGCACCACCGGACCTCTGGTACACGGCAGACACGATGGGGTTGCAGACAGCCTCCACCTCCTTGAGCTTCTCGTCGTAGTCCTCCTTCTCGGCCGTCTGGTTCTCGTCCAGCCACTCCAGGGCCTCCTTGAGGGCCTCCTCCACCTTCTCCTTCTCCTCGCTCTCGAGCTTGTCCGCCAGCTTGTCCTTGTCGCCGACGGTGTTCTTCATGTTGTAGACATAGGTCTCCAGCTGGTTCCGGGCGTCGATGCGCTCCTTCACCTTCTTGTCCTCCTCGGCAAACTCCTCTGCCTCCTTGACCATCCGGTCAATCTCCTCCTGGCTCAGACGCCCCTTCTCGTTGGTGATGGTGATCTTCTCAGACTTGCCGGTGCCCTTGTCCTCAGCCTTCACATTCAGGATACCGTTGGCATCCACCTCAAAAGTGACCTCAATCTGAGGAGTGCCCCTGAAAATTTAGTTCCAGATAAGAAAACACAATCAGTCAAGCTGTCATGTAGTGCTTCAGACAAGACATTCAGTATCTCTGATCTCGACAGCAACAAACCTTGGAGCTGCAGGAATTCCATTAAGGTCGAACTTGCCGAGAAGACGGCAGTCCTTGGTCATGCTGCGCTCACCCTCAAAGACCTGTAGATATATTGCAAGGTTAGGTCCCAGCTAGCTGACAATATAGAGTTTAAGACAGGAAGGAAAGGTTGTGCAGTTTTTGTTACCTGAATGGAGACGGTGGTCTGCTGGTCCTGGTAGGTGGTGAAAACCTGTGACTTCTTGGTGGGGATGACAGTGTTCCTGGGGATCAGCTTGGTCATGACTCCTCCAACAGTCTCGATACCGAGGGTGAGGGGAGCCACGTCCAGGAGGAGGATATCTGTATCAAGAACAGATCATAGTTGTGTAAGTAGGATGCTTCCAAAGTCCCAGGTAGCAGGAAAAGGAACAGGGTAGCAAGAAGACTGAATGTACCTTTGGTTTCATCACCACCCTCGCCGCTCAAGATGCTTCCCTGGACCGCAGCACCGAAGGCAACAGCCTCATCAGGGTTCACACCCTTGCTTGGCTCCTTGCCGTCGAAGTAGTCCCTGAGAAGCTGCTGGACCTTGGGAATCCTGGTGCTTCCACCAACAAGAACAATCTCGTGGATCTGGCTCTTCTCAAGGCCAGCATCATCCATGGCCTTCTTCACTGGTCCCATGGTCTTGCGGAACAGGTCGTTGTTCAGCTCCTCGAACCTGGCACGGGTCAGTGGCTCCGAGAAATCAGTCCCGTCAAAGAGGGACTCGATCTCAACACGGACCTGGTGCTGGTTGCTGAGGGCTCTCTTTGCACGCTCAGCTTCCCTCCTCAGCTTTCCAAGAGCACGGTTGTCCTTGCTGATGTCCTTGCTGTACTTCTTCTTGATCAACTTGATGAAGTAGTCCATGATTCTGTGGTCAAAGTCCTCACCTGGAGAGAATATACAGCCCAGTTATTTATGTACTGCTCACAGCACATGACATGGACAAACTAAAACATGAAGAATAAGTAATTAACTGAAGGATTGTTGAGAGCATGCTGTTCAACCAATGAATACAATCCCAAGACAGCAGTGTTCATGCAATTGCAACATGTTGCATCATCAAAACATTTGTACTTTGTAGGATTCTTTACAGAATGATCATATATTTAATCAATGACTATTAAAGCAGGTGACAGTACCCTACCTACCAAGCAGCAACACATTGTCTATTAAGAATTTTTGAGTTGGTGGCTAATGGCAGTGTAGCAAAAGTATATACTAGTGAAAGACAGAAAGAGATTTTATACCTCCAAGATGGGTGTCACCGTTGGTGGCCAACACCTCAAACACACCGTTGTCAATGGTCAGGATGCTGACATCGAAAGTACCACCACCCAAGTCAAAGACAAGGATGTTCTTCTCACTACCCTTCTTGTCCAAACCATAGGCAATAGCAGCAGCAGTTGGCTCGTTGATGATCCTAGCAACATTCAGGCCAGCAATAACACCAGCATCCTTGGTCGCCTGCCTCTGGGCATCGTTGAAGTATGCTGAAAACAGAAACAAATAGAAGTGAGCAATGACAATTAATAGAGTTGAAACTTCCAAGACAGCAACAGAATGGCACCATTACTAACCAGGAACAGTGACGACAGCGTCATTGATCTTCTTGCCAAGGTAGGCCTCAGCAGTCTCCTTCATCTTTCCAAGGATCATGGCACTGATTTCCTCAGGGCTGAAGACCTTGGTCTCCCCATCCTTGATCTTGACCTGAATGTAAGGCTTCCCCTCCCTGTTGACAATCTTGTAGGGCACAAGTTTCATGTCCCTCTGCACCTCCTTGTCCTCAAACCTGAAGACAAAATGTTGCAGGTCAGGCACCACATATCAACAATAACAGCAAAGAAGGAACAGATATAAACAGGAAAAAGTTCTTACTTTCTCCCAATGAGACGCTTGACGTCAAAGATGGTCCTCTCAGGGTTGACAGCTGCCTGGTTCTTGGCAGCCTCACCGATGAGCCTCTCCCCATCAGTGAACCCAACCCATGAGGGTGTGATACGGTTACCCTGGTCATTGGCGATAATCTCGACATGACCGTTCTTGTACACACCAACACATGAGTAGGTGGTACCGAGATCGATACCGATCACGGTGCCAAGCTTCTTGGCCTCCTCCTTTGCAGCGCAAAGTGCAAACAGCGATCCTGCATACACAGACGGCAAGTACATGAGCAACACTTCCAATTCAGTAATCTTATCATCTCAATGGCACTAGAACCATCCACTGACTAGAACACAGACAGCTCCACGATGCAAAGTGTGTATAATTCAGGTCGTATCAGTAAAATTCAATTCAGACACTTTTGTCCATTATTATTAATTGCAGTGGAACCCAACAATATATACTTAAGCTTGTATCAGTAAATTTCAATTCAGCAACCTTCCGTGCATTACTAATGTTTCCACTGGAACTGAATAATTCTCTAAGTTGGTAGTTCTACTGCACTGCTACGGTAGAATCATGCAAAGCCCTCAGAAGTCACAACCAGTTGGACCCAAAAAAGTTCCGATGTTATCAACTTATCATAGTGAACCGAATTATGAACCTATGACGATATTCCTATGAATGCTAAGATCAGATCGCGGCACCAAAGCAAATCCGCTCGCCGGGCAACTAAACAAGCACTGGATCAAAGCGCCCCTGCAGCAGATCAAATGAACTACAGTACTGCAAGTAACCGAGCTCTACCAAAACCAAGCACCCGCCCCTAAAATCACACGAGCTAGCCAGCAATCCAGCCGAATGACGCGGGGTTCTAAACATCGCGATCCGCGGAATCAACTGGGACTCCTCGAGCCGAGCCCCGACGGGATCAGCCGCGGACACCCCAGATCGCAGCTCCTCGAGATCTAAACCGAAGCGCAGATCCAACGAGAGAAAAGGAAACAGAGCGCGAGATCGAGACGGAGATCGCACCTGCGAGCAGGACGCCGAGCAAGAGCGCGGACCCGCGGACCCGATCCATCGCCGCCACGACGCGCAACGCGTTCGACTCCTCCTCCTTGCTTGTCTTGTCTCGAGCCTTCTCGTCGCCTTGGCGTTGATCTCCTCTGCGGAAGTGGGTTTGAGTTTTATGGAGAAGCTCGTGTGTGTGAGAGATTTATATGCGACGGGGGTCAGAGGTGGCGAGAGAGATCTAAATGAGCTCCTCCCGTCGCGTTGGCCGGAACGTCACGAGGCCGAGGTGGACGAATCGGTAGGCGACACGTGGCGGGCCGGGCCAATCGGGGTGGTCTCTGTGCTGGGGTCGCCGCGGCCGTCCGTGGCGCGCATCCGACGGCCGGGATGGCCTCGCACGACGCGGAGCGACGGGATTGGCCGGGAAAGCGTGGATCGTTCGAGCGAGTTCGTTGCTGGTCACGGTCGGCGGCCACCTGGCAGGTGGGCCCGGGACCCAAGTTTGGGAAGCCTGAGGCTTGTACACGGAATCCAGTTTTGTTTCGACGGATGTATGTATGTCGTGGTACTACAGTATAGTACCAGCTCAGTATATTTATTGCATCGTTGATGACCCCAGAGACGATTTCTCTTCTTCGGCATCACTACACAACGAATCTGATTTAGAATTTAGAATGATGAATGTGGTAGTAGCATTTAGCAGCTTCAAATTTGTGTTTTTTATGCTTTGATGAAGCTATGTTAGAGCTTATGCTCAATTTTCACGACTGCAAGCTCATGATCACGGGAGACTCCATCGAGTAACGGAGAAGCGTCGTCATGGAGCGACAAAAAACATCCGCGCATCGGATCATGATCCGTTACATGTTGTAGCGGCTTCCAAGATTGAGATTTGGGGAGGGGGAAGTTCCATATATATGGACATCAAGTTCATTAGGACATCAAGTTTGGAAGTTTGCAAAACAAAGGAGTAAGCAAGACTTGGTGCGCTAAACTTCCAAATATATGGACATCAAGTTCATTATTAAGTGAATTCGGAGACTCCGGCAACATGTTGAAGAGTTGTTGGCGTATCTCGTTAGGGCCAAATACCATAACAACTCGCATATCTTTGCCAGCAGCCTATGTATTTATTGCATTGGTGATGATCCTAAGGCGATTTCTCTTGCTTTTGGGTATGCTACACAACGATCCTGATTTAGAACGATGGATGTGGTAGCATTAACAACTTCAAATTTTTGTGTTTTGTATTTTCGAAGCTATGTTAGGGCTTATGATCAATTTTCGTGAATTCAACGTGGTGGTCACGGGAGCCTTCACCGAGAAACGGAGAAGCGTTGCTTAGCGACAAAAACTTCGCATATTGGACCGTTATCCGTTACATGTTAAAGTGGCTTCCAAGATTGAGCCTTGGAAAGGTGTTTTGTTTATTGCCGGACGTTGGCTTCATTAATTTAAAGTTGGACTCCTCTCGAGCCTAGTGTCTAAGTTCTCCTCGGGGTGGGGAGTTTTTTTCTAAAACACGGGAATGGCCCAAAAAGGACTAAGAAGCTGCAACTAATAAGGCAGGTACATTTTACATGGAGACCCCTTGACATCTAGTGTACAAAAAAACCTAGTTTGGGAAGAGAAGGTCTCCAAATATTCAAAAAGGACCCTAGCACAAATGTAAAAGCAATCGGGGGCTCGTGGTCCTTCTCTGTCGAACGCCGATGACCTCGAGGCGTTGCACGCCGAAGTCTAGGAGGAGGTGGATGCTCGATGCAGCCTCTACACCGGCGAAGAACCATCGATGCCGGCCTCCACAACGCCTACGGGGACGAACCACTTGAAGACGCAAAGCAGTCGAGCTCGGGGTGGGAAGTTGTTTTGTCGATGGGCATATACTTGCTTCCTTCATGATGGAGTGCACACTAGGAAGAATATTGTTTCTTCTCATAGGAGGTAGGATCAAAGCGTAATATACCAAATGGGAGTTGAAGTTTGTGAAACAGAGGAGCGGAGTGGACATGGTGCGTTAACTTTCCAATTTTATGAACATCAAGTGTCCAACGGTTGCGGGCATATCTCACTAGGGCCAAATACCAAAACAACTCGTTAGCCCTTGCCATAAAGGTTCTCAATCTTAATTCACAAGATCAAAATAGGGGACGAGCATAAGGGTGGGTAACGGGAGCTCAATGTTTAGCTTGCGCAATTTTCTTTCCATGATCCTTAAATTATGGTGTCATTAGAACTAAACTAGGAAACATATGACTGAGATAAGACATCTCATATGATGTCTGAAACTTCTTATAGTAAGATGTCATCTCTTAGCTAAGGGAATACAAACTTATCTTCTCCTTTTCTCTCTCAGACATCCCAACAAACATTCGTGTGTGAAATTATTAAGATATAACCATAAGGATTATTCTACAACATTCAATTTCGTCGTTCTTTTGGCCCATGTGAAGTCCTTAAGCAAGGAGCTATGCACAAGGAGCTAGAGTTGACTTAACGGTTTAGATCCCGTGATGAGACTTCCCTTGTCTTTAAGGGTGTCATGCAATTTCTTCATGTGATCCATCTACCTAAAATGTACCATGAGGTGCCAAATTTGCATTTTAGAGAGGTCCAGTGAGGGGCACTCCATCTCATAGAGGTGTGCACTTTGTGTGATGATCTAGAAGATGCTATATTTGAATGTGGAATATTCAGAAAATAGTGGATGCTGACGTTGAAGCCGTAGGACAAGCGACAACTAAGATGGTGCTAAAAGCGAACAGATCTTTGAACTGAATGCTCAGAACTTTAACTAAAAATCTTCATTCATAGCTCTGGGTCATCTTCTTCGTATACTTTTATTTTTGCACTTTCATGCAAAAATGGTGAACTCAGTCAACCTCCTTTCTACTTTTGCTTTTAGTTTTTTTTTTTAGTTTGTATCCCTAGTTTGATGGCTGGTTTGAAGCTTTATGTATATAAAGTGGTGGGCATCATTTTTTTTCCATCTACAATATTATTTATGACATCGAGAGTTCAACGTGAAGTCTAGCAATTTTAGCTTAATTTTGGAAGAGGTTGAGGCGGCGGTGACATCTATCAGAGTGTTGCACATCACACTCAACTTCGACCGACGAATCCTGTTCACAGTTTGAATGTGGTGTCTTCTTTGTATCCTTTTGTTTTCGCTTTTGTGTAAAACCAGCGAACTCAATTCTTCCTTTTTTATTTTGCTTTGGTTTGTCATGCTAGTTGGGGGCTTTACATGGAAGGCGACATCTCTTCGATCCCTCATCCAAAGAATTATTTGTTTGTATTAAGAGTTCAACGTAATACTAGCAATTTTCACCTTAATGTTGAAAAATAAAGCTAAGGCTCTAACGGATCGCCACGCCGCATGTTCAAATTTGATTGACGAATCTTAATTTTTAGATTGGATTTGTTGACTTATTTGTATCAATCTGTTTTCACTTCCATGTAAGATAGATGAAAATTGGCTCTTTTTTACCTTTGCTTTCGGTTTGTAAAATTAGAACTACATTCACGATTTTCGTGTGGAGTGTATGTAGTTCCGATTGCCTGTTTGGCCTTTGTATGTAAAACCACAGCACGACTTTTCCAGGTAGAACTCAGATCACTCACACTCCACCTCTATCCGACTATCCTCTTTCTCCCTCGCTTCACCCTCCAGCTAGTGCTTGCTCTGATCAAAGCCAGTTCACCTTCTCACAGAGCGATTGAACGTTCCTCAAAGATGGTTTACACGTCCAGCAATTTCATACAGAAATTCCTCGAGGGTGCGAGCCTGACAGAATAATCGACGAGAACTTCGTTTCCATTTCAACGTACAGCATCAAGATGGTTGAGACTTGTTCCCAAAAAAAACACCTACTGCACTGCTTATCTGCTACACTCAGATCTCAATCGCATTACGTAAATAATGAACACGATTTCTCAAGATATCAACAAGTACATGGTTACCATTTCATAGCAGCCGTCCGATTACAACATACTACATCAAGAACGGTTTCGAACTCAAAATGCCCAAACTTCCTATACTTCAAACTAGTGAGAAGCTTCCCATAAAGTAAACTGCTTCTCCGCTACTAGTAAAATCAGAACTACATACACGATTATCATAACCACAGCAACTTCCCGCACTAACATCAGCATACCATAAACCCTATACATGACAACCCCCAAATGTACCCCAAACTCACACCAACAGCCATATTTCCCCCAAAGGCCAAAGACAAAGAGCGGCTACTCAGAGTGGTTGGAATCACCACTAGAGAGCAACCAGCGCATATACTCCGCACCATCCTCCAGCGATGAGGCCATGCCGGGAATGGTCACCCTCTTGCGACTCAGAGACTCGACCGCCACAGCTTGCCTCTTCCGTCCACCTCTTGGGCGCGAGTGCAGCTGCTCGGCCATCTCCTCAAAGTTACCCTGCATGAGGTTAGAGAGTCATTCACACGATCTGAGCAGTGAAAGCATGCACCCCGGGCACAGCTTCGTACTTCAAGTTGAAGCACTGGGGAAAAGGGACACAATTTGTGAACCACAGATCAAGGAGCAAAAATCACCTCTACATATACATGGGCGCTGGATTTCTCATGCCTGTCCCGAACATGCTTGTAGGTGAACACCTTGCCACACCCGGCAACTCCACACGAGAAAGTTTTCACTTGATCATGGCATGCCTTCATATGCTTGGTTAAATTTGACTTCTGCAATGGTAGGGCACATGAAACTTCAGCTGAATATGTATGTAGCAGAAACCACACTTGAATGAAGAGCTAGAGAAAAATAAGGTGCCAGTAGGTGTCTTACGTTGGAAAAGGTGCTTTCACAGCCCTCAATACTGCATTCCATCCTTTCAGTAGAGATGCCTTCACCATGAACTCTTAGGTGCCTTTTAATGTTCTTCTTCAGGTGTTTTTCACCACAAACGTCACACTGAACGAATAGATGGCAAGACTGGTTGTGAGCCTTTAGGCACTCGACATTTGTGAATGTCTTCAAGCATCCAGGTTCACAGCAGACTACTTCCACATAGTCCAATTTGGCTGCAACAAAATAGCAAAATATGGATTCAGATTTCGGCATACAAGCTTGCACAATTATGAATAAGCTTCTGTGAACTATATGATCTAACAAGGAGTCTACTGATATTAATAACACTCAGGACATACCATGTGACTCCTCATGTTTTTTCATCTGTGAAGGATACTTGAAAACCTTGTTACAGCCCTCCTCCTCACAAACCAACTGCTGGGTGCTTTTTGTGACATTTTGACACTCATGCTCATGCATTCCCTTAACATGTCTTTGCACATTTGCCTTAAAATGGAACCTCTTGCCACAACCTTCTAGAGGGCATGTAAACAACTTCCCTCGATGCTTAAGCATATGCCGTTTCATCTGTGAAGGATACTTGAAAACCTTGTTACAGCCCTCCTCCTTGCAAACCAACCGCTGGGTGCCTTTTGTGACATTTTCATACTCATGGTCATGCATTTCCTTAACATGTCTTTGCACATTTGCCTTGAAATTGAACCTCTTGCCACAGCCTTCTAGAGGGCATGTAAACAACTTCCCCTGATGCTTAAGCATATGCCGGTTCAGGTGATCTTTTCTTATATAGCTGAAGGGGCAGTCTTCGAGTGGGCAGGCAAAGGATCTCTGCAGTCAAGCAGGAAAAATGAGTCTAAACTGGAGTGGTTGCAGTGATGTTAGAACTTCAGTAAATATTGTTTTGCCCCAACCAGAAAACAGTTATACAAATCGTCCAAATCGCAAACACTTGAACCCATATTATCCAAATCCAAACAATTACAAGAGGTGATAAATTCTGAAAATTAGTTTTTTCATGAAACATCTACATGATAAAACTTTAGCCCTTCACTTTTCACTCCAACTCTACAATCCACATTTATGCTCAAAAATAATTTCAAGAAAAAGATAGGAACCAAAACAGTGACACAGCTTACAGAATATCAAATGAACAAAGTATTGTCACCATAGCGAGCTGAGAACCAACAAATAATGGTGGTAGCTTTCTGAGACGACATTTTGATATCGGATCCTTGGACTCTTCGGAATGCTTTGATAAAGAAGCCCACCAAGAGACAGCAGGATAAAATAAGGGTATTGCAAAGCCTTATCTCCTAAGGATCCATAACACACCTAATGTGCAATTGTCAAGTCAAGATTATGAGTATTGTCACCATAGCGAGCTGAGAACCAATGAAGAGTGGTTCTAGCTTTCTGAGACGACGTTTTGATATCGGATCCTCTCACTCTCCACAAAGCTCACATAAGGAAGCCCATGAAGAGATATCAGGATAAAACAAGGGCGCTGTCACCCTTATCTCCAAAGGATCCACAGTATATATAACAATAAACTGTTCAGTTAAGCCTGATGAATAAATATCCACACCATAGCGAGCTAAGAACCTATTAGACAAAGCCCAAGCTTTCTGAGATGGCATGTTGATTTTGGATCCCATCTTTGCTTCCAACTAAGGACCGCAAAACCTGAAGCCCAAAGAAATGGCAACAAAGAGGACAGTAGAAACAAAGAGATAGATGGCCTCCCATATTCCCTGTAGGATCCATTTCACAAATATGCAACATCACCACGTACAATAGACATCACTAAGTCAACAAAAAGCAATTATCAAGGCCTTTCATACCCCATGGACAGAAGGATAATTCAGCAAGCATGCGTGCTACTGCACACCATGAAACACAAAAAAGAGGCACAATTCATTGATGTAACTTAGTTGGAAACAAAGAGGTGCAGCATATTATGCAGATTGTCTTGCATAGTTATGTAATTACCAAAACAATACTAACAAGTATAAACAAGGACAAACCTCCTTAATGAGCGTGAAGGAGGCAATCTTGTTGGAGCTTCACAGGAGGTCATCCCAACCTGTTACTAGTCCAAACAAGATTAAGAAGTGCCTCCATGCATTTTGGAGTTCTATAAATGGGATCCAATGCCTCACACTGTTAATAATCTAAACCCTGCAAAACAATTGTGGTTAGTGAATTGTAAAGAGTAGGACAGCTTGTCTGGCAGCCGGATGGAAGATGCACATGGTACATAAAAACTGTGATCTATTATAAGATTGGTTTCTTATTCTGTTCATACAACCAACCTCTTTGGAATGACTTTGCATATGCTGCTTCAGATGAGCCGGCTTCCGGAAACAAGCTCCACACTCTTCACAGGTATGCTCAACCTCATGAACAACCTTTTCACCGTTTGAGTCATAGATTTCTGATATCTCCAGCTCATCCTATATAGATAAATGTGGGAGAGGATTAGAAATACCATATATTTTGTCAACGGGGTGAAAATATGTATGTGAACAAAATGCAGAAGTAATGATTGATAAAAAACAACCACGTAATAAAAAAGCAGTAAGCATACTAGCAAAGTGAGTGGATTTAAATTATACTGCCTACAGTAACATGATCTAAGAATCTACAAAACAGAGAAAATAATTGAATTGAACTTCCTATTTGAAGTAGGACGGGACATCAATGCTTCATACTTCAGATCTCTATTTCCATTTGAAGTGTTATGCCACAATGTAAGTCTATTTAGCAAATCAGGATTAGAGCTACTGTGGTAACAATGGTTGGGTGGTTGTAATGTGAGAAGTGGGGTACATATTGTCCAACGTAATAAATTTATCTCAGATATTGTGCTCCTTTGGTCCACATGCACATCTAGACAGAAACTAGATAAGAAATAACCATGTATCAACAAAAATAATGATGTAAGGCAAAAAATCAGACATGATATACCTATATATCAACAGAATCAAAAAAGGGTGTGCAGTGAAGCAGGAAGAATTAACCTGACCAATGTGCAAAAACTATCTGCAAAAAGTGTACCTTGTGATGAGCAACCATGTGTGCTCGGATGAGATAGTTCTTGGACCTTACAACAGTACAAAATTCACACTTGTAGCGTCTAACATGTATCTCTTCAACCTTTTCATCCATGTTGATCTCATCTCCAGAAGACATCTAACAGTAGGTGAAAGAGAAAGTCAGAATGTGGTGTCAATTGCAAGTAACAAGCAACTTGATGAAAAATTCACAGGTACAGAACACGATCGCTGAAAAATAATTGCGAATCAATACATATCTAAAAGCTGTATATCTAACTCTACTGTTCTTTTAGCAAATATCATCAACCAATGCAACTATTGCACACTTCTTAAGTGAAATAACTCAACATGTTTGTTACTGGATCCTGGCTGGTTAAACCCTGATCAGCAGAAAAATGCATTGCAATCATATTGTAAGCAAAATACAGAAAACAAGATCATCAATAATTACACATTAACTCGTAACAGTTTGCACAGTGTATTAAAAACAGTATTAGATAAGATCCTAAAATTCTGGGACAGGGCATAAGCTACTTCGAGAAAAATGGTCTTGATTGGAAAATCACTTATGTAATAAGTTAGCAATGAAGATATGGCCAGTATACATATTTAGGATAAGAGTTCCACATCTGTATCTATATAGACTAATGAGTTATCTTCCAGTGGGAATAATCTAAGATCCATTTTTAGCTGCCTATCAATTCCTTCCAATGTCTCGTAGATTTCTCTTCGAGCACCATGTGTCTTGTCCTCCACCAAGAATTCATGGACACCACCGTCTACTTCAATCCAACTACACCCTGGTTTTTTGAAGATCTTCCTTGTCAGCATTTGCTTTCTCATATCCAGAGCTTCTTTCCACCTACCTGATGACGCATATATGTTCCAAAGAAGCACATAAACCCCGTCATCCCCTGGTTCTCTCTTTATAATCTCCTGTCCAGCAATCTCAGCCAACCTATCATTGCTGTGAACAAGGCATGCACTTAGAAGTGACCTCCATATAACAGTATCAGGTTCCACATCCATATCATATATCAGGGCTTCTGCTTCTTCTAGTAGTCCACCTCGTCCTAACAAATCAACCATGCATCCGTAGTGCTCAAGTTCGGGTTTAATATTGTAGACTCCACGCATTTTATCAAATAACTCTCTGCCTTGTTGTATTAACCCAGCATGGCTGCAGGCTGACAAAACTGAAATAAAGGTCACACTATTTGGGGTTATCCCAGACCTTAGCATGTCACCAAAGAGCTCAAGAGCTTTGATCCCATCACCCTGGACAGTGAAACTCGAGATCATAGTTGTCCACGTGAATGTATCCTTCAACGGTACTTCTTCGAAAAGGGCAAAGGCCATCTCTATGCTCCCACTCTTTGCATACATGTCCATGAGGGCATTGCTAACAATTATATTCGTGCTGATATTAAATTTACTTCCATATCCATGAATGACACGTCCTAGATCTAGAGAACCAATGTCAGCACAAGCAGACAGTACACCTACAATCGTAAAATGTGTAGGACGGTGCCCCTCCAGTACCATCCTACCAAAAAGCTCGAGAGCTCGGATAGGGTTCTTGGCTTGGACATGGCCAGTGATCAGCGCTGTCCAAGAAACCGCGCTCTTCATAGGCATCTGGTCAAAGAAGTACAACGCTGAATCCACACCTACACACTTGATATGCCCATGCAGCATGGTGCCCCAGGTAACCTCATCCTTAACAGCCATTTCATCAAACACCCCTAGCGCGTCCTCGAACCTCCCGCAGCGACTATACATATCAACCAACGCATTGCCGACGACCAGCTCAGAACCCAGCCCGCAACGCAAAATCAAGCCATGCACCGCCTCACCGGCACGCAGATCCGCAGCAGCACCGGACGCCGAGAGCGCACCGACAACAGCGAAGCCGTCGGGGCGGTGACCGGATGCCACGACATGTGAGAACAAGGACATGGCCTCGTGGTGCTGGTTTAGCTGGAGGTGGAGCGACATGAGGCTGGTGAGGGAGACGAGGTCGGGCTGGGGGATCTCGCCGAACAGCCTGCGGGCGATGGCGGGGCAGCCGAAGTCGGCGTAGCACCGAAAGAGTTTGCAGGAGATGGACTGGTTATAGGGGTGGAGGCCATGGGTGATGGCCCGGGCGTGGATTCTCTCGAGCTCTCGTAGGGATTTGCAGTGGGCGAGAAGGTGGTGGTATATGCTTCTGTTCATCCACCTGGAATTAGAGCTAACGTTACTGGGACTGGTAAGCTATATACACTAGTGGTTATCAAACGAAAACAGCAGTTCGTCAACGGATCTGGCCCCGGCTAGGATCTGAACTGTTTCAGTTCGAGGAACGAAATGCAGCACTGCGAACGCTTGTTCCAGCCAGATGGCTGGAGATTCACGACGGGCAAATGGAAAACTCCACAGCGGATCCCAGAGGAAGGGTAGGGACGGACGCTCACCTTGATTCGGAGGTGGAGCCGCCGGTGGCAGCTCGCGTACGTGGGGTTGGGGTGAGGTGGTGGTCGTTGGCAAGAGGGGCGGCCCGCGTGGAGGGTGTAGCAGTAGTGGTGATGCTGGTTTCCTGCGGCTCGCGGCCGTGGTGAGGTGGGGATGAGTGGCGCTGGCAATGGAGGCGGCGGATGCAGGACGGAGGGAGGAGACGGTGTTTCCTTCCCTCTCTCGTAGGTGGGGGTCTCCTTAAAACCCTAGCGTGCCCGTGTCTTCGTGGGCCTAGTGGACTGGCAACGGATGGGCCTAGGCATGTATACAGATTGCTTGCTGCCTCTCCTGGAAAAAACAGTTTTTGCACCTTTTCTTATTTTCTAGTTCTGCCTAGTGAAGACAATGGGTATCCGTTACATACTTATCCACTGGATACGAGAGTAAAATATAGTGTTAGAATGTTTCGGCTAATTCTGTTACTGTATCTATATGGTCTTAATTCTTTTCTGTCGTGGGATTGACACCGAAAAGGACACGCGGTGACATCGCAATGGAACCATGCTCTTTTAGGAGGTGGGCCCCACGTTGACGGGTGTCGCGCGTTGTTGTACCCCGCGTGCGCCACGGGCGTGCACTGAGAGGCGTTTTTCGGCATGACACGCCTCCACAACCGCCGGGTGGGGGGCCCGCCGAGAGCCGACATGACGACATGAGCCCATGCCAACCGCGGATTATCGCAGTCATGGGGCCTACCACGAAGCCAACGTGGCAGCATAGACCCTAGTCGACCGCGGTTTCTCGTGGACGCGAGGCCCAATCCAGATTCGATGTGGCGCCGTAGAGTATAGCCAGTCGCGGTTCCTTGTAACGAAGGGGCCCACGGACATCCGACATGGCGTCGTAGACTACATTGCTCAAAACATTAACAAGCACGTTAAAAGCTTGAACATTGGGATATAAGTTTTTATCATCCTCACAAGATAGATTTTGAAAATCCATTGAAGTATAAAAACTATATCTACAATTCGCTCCATATTGGATCCATGGCCCGAAAATGATTTAAGCATACAAATCTTCTAAATATCAAAATGTGTATCAAAGAATATAAAAATGTCATCATGCACTAATCCCCTAGCCGGCATCTTTATCTCAATACGGTGAAGCCTAAAATAAAATACTAGGCTCTGATACCAATTAAAATGATACAAATGTTGCCTAGAGGGGGTGAATACGCAATTTAAACTTTTAGGATATGATCTTAACAAATGTGAAATAAAAATAGAGTTTGTTTTGTCAAGCACAAAACATATATATACTACGGTTCACCTATATGCACCAACAACTAATCTTAAGCAAGACAAACAACTAAGTGATAAAGAGATATATGACTTTAAGCACGAAGCTTATCGCAAAGTAAAGTGCATAAGTAAATTGCTCGGGTATAAAAGTAATCGAGACATGCAGAGGCGATGATGTGTTACCATGTTCCTCCAGTCAAGGGGGTAAGTTTTGTTGGAGGGGTGTGGGCACCTCATAAGTGCTAGCGCATTTCCATAGAGGCCTTACCCTATTCTCCTGCGAACCTCGCCACAAAATGCCTAGTTCACTCTCCACTAATCGATATCCTTCGAGGTGGAAACCGGGGCCTTTATACAAAAGCTCGATGAACGCATCTACAACTGAATTGAAGGCTCAAATGATCACCACAAAGGTGCAAAACAACTAAACCGTCTAGGTTCCCAAGAACCTAAGAGTAAAAAGTTTCCCACCTTTCACCCAAACGAATCCCCATTAAGAACTCAAACCGATGCACCAAATACAATAAAAAGAACACAAGAAGTGCTAACTTATCTCCAAAATCCGACCACAACAACAAATTCTATGGATGAATATGAGAGGGAGAACAAAGAGGAAAACACAAATGAATCCCCAAGATCTAGATCCAGTATGTTCCCCTCACTAAGAGAGGATACTGATTGGTGGAAATGTAGATCTAGATCTCTACCTTTTTCCTCAAGTAGATTCAAGAAGCATAAGAGGAAAAGAGAGGAAGGCAACTTTTAAGGTCAACAACGGAGGAGAGAGATCAGGAAAGAAACCACCAGCCCAAGGGGGAAGAAGGGGGACTTTTATAGCCCACCCCCACCACCACGAAATATGACCGTTGGTGACCTCTTAGGTTGGATAAGCCGCCTCTTCCACAGATCTTTTGGGTCACCTAGACTAAAATACGGCTAAGGACTTTTTCGTGGCGAGGTGTGCGTCACTCAGTACATGGGCGGATAATCCGCCCTCTAAAAACTGGCAGAAACAACAAAACTAAAACGATCATAACTCAAGCATCCGGACTTCAATTTTGATGATCTTGGGCTCATTTAGAAGACAATAACGAACTCTACAAGATCATGGAGAGAACCATCATAGTACGGAAGGGGATGATAAAACCAAATGATGAAAGGTTTAAGATATCTATAAATGACAAATCGATAAAACCTCCAATATCGAAAACATAATAGAGAATGTATATGAAATTTGGTTTCGATGGACTTGAGCTTGCCATGGAGATTAACAAAATATCTAAATACACACATGGATAAGAACTAAGAATTACGATGTCAAAGATCCAAATATTGGAGCACTCTATGAACGATACAATTAAGTTACTTGATAGTACGGCTATCTATCCTATAAACCGTTCTTCCAACTAACGCCACGAGATCGGTAAGAAAAAACCCTATCAAGATCATACATATTGTAGCATCCCAGTTGTCTAACACCTGTAATGCTACTTGTTCTAGTAATAAAAGGGCCACTTCCAACATATAATTGTTGCATCATCATCATATCATGCTCATGTCATCATGCCACCTTGCATTTGAGCATCATATAAAACCCCTTCTTGTTTGGTTCTTATCTCATGTGCATTATTAATTATAGTTGCCTCTTGATATTGTATTTGGTTCTTGATAAATTGTTAAATGCCCAAGTTGATTTGGGGGCATATCTCTTAATAACTCCACCACCTTTTCTTCACCACCTTATAATTCCACCATCCAATTAATATGAGCTTGGCATTTTATTTGAGTTTACCTCTAGCTCATGTTGGTTGGTTGGATTCCACCCATAATCTTTTGCTTGGCCTTACTCCACTTTTGGGGATGCACATAAATAAATGCCATGGGATTACATTTTGTTTTCACAAGGTTAAAACATGGCATTTAATATTGATGCATGGCCCATGCAAGTACCACCTTTGTTTTGCCCTTTGATTTTTATTGTTTTCTTTTGCATGGATAATCTCTTGCTTGAGCTTGTTTGTTTTGTCCAAACTAAACCCATACCCCACCAAAACCCTCCTCTTAATCTAAACCTACCCTAATCACCATCCACATCCATGCATGCACATGTGATCATGTGGGTGTGCATGAGCCTAAACCCCCCCCATCCTTCTCCCTACCTCTTTTCTTTTGATCTTGCTTGGTCTTTGAATGGAGCATGCATGATTCAAAATCTCTAGCTCTACCTTTTTCTCTTGGCTTGAACCTTGTTGATCTTGCTTAAAATCCTATCACCACATCTCTCTCTCTCTTTTTCTTGTCTTGATCTTGTTAGAGCTTGTCTAGTGCATGGTTTGATCTTGCCATATAACCCTAGCAACCTATCCTTCCCCTCTCAAAAACCTAAACCCTAATTCATCCCCAAACCCCACCTAGCTAAACCCTAAACCTACCCCACCCCCTCCTTTCCATCCATGCCGAGCCTCTTCCAGCTGGCCCCACCTGGCCCCTCTCTCCCTGGCCCACCTAGCTGCTACCCCGACCCAAACCCTAGTTGTACCCGAGCCAAACCTAACCCTAACCCGACCCTAGCACTAGCCGAGCCACCCCTCTCTCTGCATGGGGCCCCTCCACCGAGCCTACCACCTCTCCGGCCTCACCCTACCCCACCGAAGCCTCCCCACCGCCCTACCTGCTGTGGTTCGCTGCACGTGAGGTGCAAAAGTTGGCGCCGAGCCGACCGCCTCCCCACGCAAGCCCCACCGCCTCTCGTTCTTATCCTCCTCACACCGTGGCCTTCCCCAGATCTCCCCTGATGCCCTGCCTCGACTCCCCTCTTCTCCCTCTCTTCCACCGCCTTCTTGGCCGACGCCTGGCTTTCGGCTCGAACGCAGCTGTCAGAGGCGGGCGTGGTGCTGCAGGTGTCGTGGAAGCTCTGGAGGTCGTCCGCGTCGCCCCCGTATCCAGCAGCGAGGAGGAGACGCCCCAGCACCGCCGGAACCGACGTCGCCAGACGCAAACCCTAGCTGCTCAGGACGTCTGCCCCGACCCGATCCGAGCCCACCATCGAGTCCGCGGTGAGCCTCTCCCCCTCCCTGGCAAGGTCCTCCTCGCCGTCGCTTCCTAGCGCCGTCGTGCGATTCGTCGAACAGCCTCGGTGCGCGGCGGCCGACGTCGTTCTCGCGTCGCTGTGTCGCGCAACGACCTAACTAGGCCTCGCTCCCACACAGCCACGGTTTCGCCACGCCGCGACGCTGGCCGCGGGTTCGATTCCTCGCCCGGCCAAATTGCTTTTATCCGCTCGTTGGTTCAGAGGGAAGAACAATAGTGCTCGCAGTGCACTTTGCACAAAACCCCCTGGCCTTCTTTTGCCTCAACCCTCAGCCTAGCCCCACAGTCAGCGTCAGAGTTGGTTTTATAAAAAGGCTCCCAGGTTTTCTGTTAATCAACCCGTGGTCCTCCTCCCTCTCAGCCACTGGCGTGTGGGTCCAAGTGCGCCTGTCCCCACCTGTCTGTGACTGGGGCTAGGTTGGCCTGGGTGTTAAAACGTTTACAGATTCTGTTTAAATTCAAAACTATTTAAATTTAATTCAAATTCAAATCTCAATTCAGATTTAAATAACTTTTCATTTATAAAACCAAATAATGCAAATGTTATATGTTTTTGAACCAGAAAAATGTGAGGATTTCAAATATGCCATTCAAACTGCCTTTTGAACATTTAAAATTCCAAGTTGAATTAAATTACCACAAATGCCACTAGAACTTAAATAATTAATAACTTTTGATTTATAATTCCAAATTTAACAAATGATATGTCTAAAATGATCAGCTCGACGAGACCTTTCTGTTTATGCTATCCATGACTTCAATTGCAGCATGCATCATATAAATATATAGTGAACAGCAACTATTATGACAACAAAATGTGGCCCAACCTTAATAAAATGACTTATTCTTGCACACCACACCTCACCCATGCCATGCTACTTTAAATGTCATGAAAATTGTGCATTATTCATCATGGCATGATTGTTTGCTTGACGCATCTTATTCATATGCTTGTGCTCTATATTCATGTTGGCCTTGTTTGTTTGGTTTTTCTCGGATAGACACTGAGCAGGGGATATATCAAGAGAACCAGGAGCACTACCCATATCCGTCTCTCGCTTCAACTGAGTTGCCAGGCAAGCACTTCCACATGCTTGCATACATACAGTACCTATTGGCTCTATCTTATTCTTGCATCATTGAGTTGCGATTGCATTAAATTGAATCCCAAGTATGCATGACCTTTACTTTTAAGCCCCACCAAGCTTGTTCCTCCATCCCATGAGCCATTACTACAGGAGTTGTTTGAGCCATGCGAGTCGTAGAACAGCATGTGTAGGGTTTGTGAGTGTCTGATGGATAACGAGGTACCTAAACAACTTAACCTGAGTAGTGATGGGATAACTAATGAATGTGGCACCGGTGAGCAACATCTGCTATTTGGTTTTTCCTGCTCACTTGTGTCCCGTAAGACCCCGAGTACTTGATTCCTGTTCCTCAATTTATCGCGCTATCCACATCCGGGAGGTATATGGGACCCCCCTGAGCCAGAGCTTGATTCGGTCTTATTTCTTGGGGCCACAACTAGTTTAAGGTTTTGTTACTATCCTGTACTTATGCCATGCTTTACTGCTTTATTACGTTTGTGCGAGGAGCACACTGTACTGTTTTGGAAGCGGAGTGTTTTCGTGTATCGGCGCCCCGATTGGGGATCTGTTGCCGTTCTGACCGACGCAAACCTTGAGTCCGTCTCGGAGTCAGCTAGCTTTGTTGCGGGTGTACTCAATGGGGTGGCCCCCTGAAATATTTCTGAATCCTGTGATTGCTTAGTCGTGAAAGCCTCGTTGTGTTTTGATTTGGTTTTTCCGAGGTTGATCGAGCGTGTGTTGCTATTGGTGCACCCCGGCCAGGTAAAACTTTCTGAAAGCCGTGTCCGCGGATATGGACGACTTGGAGCACAGTTTCTCGATCATAGACAAGCATAACTAAAGTACCGCTTTAATCTGACTAAGTAATTGGACTAGTAAATAGTGCAACACTCATGGAATGGTTAATAAAATTGCCAACGGATGGGGGGGTTGTTCGTCCGCTTCCTCGTTGGTAAGCGGGGAGGAGGATGGATCTGATGAAATTACTATTATAACGGTTGTCTTTAATTCACGGACATCCGTCTATCTTTGGTTAGGCGGATGGTTAGCGTTTATCTGTAGAACTACTAGGGCTTATCTTTCGCTGCAATTGCGTCACCCCAGGTTGTGTCCCCTTTAGAGGCATTAAGTCTTGCTGAGTACCCTTAGGGTCTCACACGATAAATTATTGGTTCAGATGAACAGGTACCCTCGCAGGACGGATCTTCGGGTGGAAGAGGCGATGATGCGGCAACGATCGTTCGGTGTAGAGATTCCGGAACGGGATCCGTGAGATCTGTGGGCGGGATGTGCTTACTTCTATGGCATCTTATGCCGATTTGCTTCTTGTCCGTACCCGGACTTTGTTTTGCCGCTTCCGCTTGATACTCTGATGTGTGTTGTATGAGGAAGTATCCTAAAATATTATACCTATCTAGGTCATTTGAATCTTGTCGTATGGCGTTGCTATATTTCCTTTCTTTCTAGATGGTATGGCTCTGATGTACTCTTGTATGGTGGCTTGCATACATACCCACTTGTGTATGTAGTTGATCCCTTCGCTTAGATTCGCCGCCCGTCTGAGTCCCGTTGAGTTGGTAGTGGTTGGGACGGTAGAAAGGTCTACCCGTGAGTGGCTTTGGGGCCCCAGCATTATTTCAACCACTACCGCTCATCCAGCTTGTATCTAGGAGCGTAATTCACCGAGGTAGTTACAATTGGTATCGAGCCATCCCGACCTTCAGGTTTCAATAAGTCGTTGTCGATCTAGCAAATATTTTGGTAGTTATGTATACTAGGAAAAACAAATCGCGAGAATAGGATGCTTCCATTTTCTTCTTACCCACCCACCCACCCTTTTCGGTAAGGAAGTGCGTTTTCAATCCTCTTCTCAAAATTCAAACTAGGATTCACGTGTTCGGGTTTAGTAGTACCATAGGTTGTGTGTGTGTGTGTGTAATCCCTTGTCTATCTGTTGCATCCAAGTTGTTATCTAATCAGCCTTTGGTTATCAACTGTTGGTACATTCCATACCGACAGGCTTTTGCAAACCGACGCAATCTGTCTTACCTTTGTATCCGACGCTATCTTGTTTGGGGTGTTCGTTTCCGTAGTTACTGTTGGAGATATGCCCAAGAGGCAATAATAAAGTGGTTATTATCATATCTTCACACTTATGATAAATGTTTACATACCATGCTATAATTGTATTAACCGGAAACATTAATACTTGTGTGATTTGTAAACTAAAATAAGAGTCCCTAGTATAGCCTCTTGTTAAACTAGCTTGTTGGTTAATATATGATCATGGTTTCCTGATCATGAACATAGAGATGTTATTAATAACAGGGTCATATCATTAGGAGAATGATGTGATGGACATACTCCTATAAATAAGCGTAGCATAAAGATCAAGTCATTTCAATAATTCAATTGCTATATGCTTTCTGATACATAGTAACCTAATTCCTTCGACCATGAGATCATGCATATCACCTTTACCGGATGGGTGCTTTGATGACATCAAACACCACACCGTAACTGGGTGGTTATAAAGGTGGCATTGAGTGTTCGGAAAGTATTGGTTGAGACACATGGATCAAGAGTGGGATTTGTCCATCCACATGACGGATAGATATACTCTGGGCCCTCTCGGTGGAATGTCATCCAATTAGCTTGCAAGCATGTGACTTGGTCACAAGGGATCACATATCACGTGAACGAGAAAAGAGTACTTATCAGTAACGAGGTTGAACTAGGTATGAAGAGATATCGACGATCATAACCTCGGATAAGTAAACTATCGTGAGACAAAGGGAAATTGGTATCGTATGTAAGTGGTTCATTCGATCGCAAAGTAATCGTAGAAATATGTGGGAGCCATATGAATTTCCAGATTCCTCTATTGGTTATTGTTCGGAGAAGTGTCTCGATCATGTCCGCATAATTCACGAACCGTAGGGAGACACACTTAAGGATTCGACGTTGTTTGAGTAGTTATGGTATTATGAGAAAGAGACCGAATGTTGTTCGGAGTCTCGGATGGGATCCGGGATATGACGAGGTGATACGGAATGGTCCGGAGAATAAGATTCATATAAGGAAAGTCCCGTTTCAGAGTTTGGGAATGATTCCGGTGATTTCATCGGGAATGTTCTGGAAGGTTCCGGATTGTCCGGCACTCCGGGGGGGGAGGGGTACATGAATGTGTCATTACATATTGAAAGCCCCAAACCAAGAGGAGTTGGAACCGACTTGGAGGAGGAGTTTCTCTCCTCCAAGCCGGAGGCCAGCCCTAGGCCGAGCTGGGAGGACTCCTCCTCCTGGCGCGCCCCCTCCCATCTATATAAGGAGGGGCAGGGCTCCCCTCCTAGAACACACAAGTTCATATCTTCTACCTCCGGTTTAGAGCCGTTTTGGTTTAGAGCTTCTAATTGCTTTAGCCTGCGGTTTAGAGCCTTCTAATTGGTTTAGAGCCTTCTAATTGGTGTGTCTAATTACTAGACCACTAATAGCCTCTCTCATAAGCTCCACCATACTACTTGCGGCTTAAGCGAAGCCTGTGATTTCCCTCTACTTAGGTACCACGTTGTCTTTGCCGGAATCGCGAGGAGAGTGCTACAACCTCCGCTTTCTTTGGAACAAGGGAGAGGAAGGTCTTCGTCGAAATCTGAACGTGTGACCGATTGCGGGGCCAGCTAGGAGCGTGGCGCCGGAAGGATCGTCTACGCGATCTTGAGATCGGAAGTGTACGACTACATCACCCACGAGAATCTGCTCTCGTTAACCGCTTTGGAATCTTTGAGGGTAAGTTATTCCAAACGACTCGTTGCTACAATCTAGTAGATAGATCTTGGCTTGTTTGGTTGTATGCGATAGAAAATTTTTGTTTTCCATGCTACGAACCCCTTCAGTGGTATCAGAGCCGTGTCTATATGTAGATCTGTTGCACGAGTAGAACATAATGGTCATTGTGGGCGTTGATGCTTTTATTGTCGATTGCTTCTTGTGTACTTTGTATCTTGCGGTATGTTGGGATGAAGCGGCCCGGGCTAACCTTACATGACATCGTTCATGAGACTTGCTCCACGCTTGACATGCAACTTGTATTGCATAAGTGGATTTATGGTGCTGTTTCTCCTAGCATAGTTAAGATCCAATTTACAACGGGTGATTGACAATACTAGTATCAATGTTGTGGTTCTTGTTAAGTTAGAACGACACTTATTGAAAGCCCCAAACCACGTAAAATATGCAAAGAAAGTAGAGGCGTCTAACTTTGTTTTGCGGTGTGTCTTGTGATGTGATATGGCCATGATTGTGATTATATATGATGTATGCAATGTTCCTTATTGTAATTTGGCCGGCGGAGCTATATGGTTGTCTTTAATTTATGTTAAGACCCGTGTCTATTCAAAGTAGTTGTAATAGTTGAAGCCGGTGGGCGACAACCATGGAGGCGTCATTGACCTTGATGCAATGCGGTGATGATGGAGATCATGTTCGTCTTTGGAAGATGGAGATCGGAAGCACAAAGAAGAAAGGCCATATCATATCACATATTATGAATTGCATGTGATGTTAATCCTTTATGCATCTTGTATTGCTTAGTAGGCAGCGGTAGCATTATAAGATGATCCCTCATGCACATGAATTTCAAGTCTTAAAGTGTTCACCCTTAGTTAGCACCGTTGCTAAAGCTTGTTGTTTGAAGCACCATGTGATGATCGGTGTGTTAGATTACGCAAGTGTATACAACGTGAGCAAGCCATTTGCTCATGCGGAAACTAAGGTTTGATCTTGACGAGCCTAGCATGTCTGGACATGGCCTCGGGAACACGGATTAGAAAGGTAGAGCATGAGTCATATAGTAGATATGATGAACATGTTGATTGTTAGCAATTGAAGCTACATCAACTCTCGTGATGATCGGTTTTGATGTGGTGGATTTGGTTCGTGTGATCACTAAAACAATGTGAGGGATATTGTTTTGAGTGGGAGTTCACCTAGATTAATTTAATTATTAATTAGAACTCAATTTATCATAAACTAAATCAAAGTGAATTTGCATAGTTGTTGTAGTCATTGGCATCCGTTTACCACCTTGCGCTTAGTTATAATTGAGATGATAGAGCTATAGAATTCTGGTTAGTTACTTTACGAACTGGTATCGTATTGTTTTGAAGTGTTAATCTAAAATTTAAAAGTCCTATTGCAAACTTTCAGTAAGTTCCGGTTACTCCATGAAGTTTAATAATTGGTATTAAAACAAGAGTAGAAATTCCAATGTTAGTATATAAGTATCATGTTTGTCTCCACGATTCTTGATATTCAAAGGATTCTCTTAATATCAAGGTTATCTAGGATCTGAAAGAGTGGTTTCAGAAACCATGATGTGTGGAAGATATTGTGATATCTGAAACAAAGTTTTGGTTGCAACATGATAGAGTATAATATGGCAAAAGTCATGTTCTCATATTTGATGAGAATTTGCAAAAAGGTTGGAGACACTAGTTGTCCTAATCCTCCAAAAGGTTTTGGAGAGCAACATTATACTTGCGATTCACCGTTACAAGCTAAAAGTAGCTTGATCATGGATAAATCCATAATAAGGGTGAATATTTGATGTAGGTAAAATGTTTACTACACCAAGAAGATTACTAAATAAAGGAATTTGAAAGAACACCAAACATTTGATGATGGTGATCTACTTCAAAGTGCAAGTCCAAAGACATTGGTATTTAACTATACATGTTTTGGGATATGTGTCATATGAATGACTCCACTAATTGATGTTGATAGATTCTTTCAAACAGAAAGGAAATCTTGAAAGAGAATCTCATAAGTATATGGCAGAAAAGAAAAGACTAGAATTGTTCAGTTTAAGTATATAGATGATATACGTGTTATGGCTGTATTCTTTGCTTGTTAAACAATGTGGTTCTTAAGTATTTGATACTGAATTTGTTGGTGTGAATCGTCATACGAAACAACACAATTCATGAACTACAATGGCCTAAGTAACTAGCAAAAGAATATGTGATGATGTTCAACGAGAACAAAATAAAGGGTTATTGTGTTGCTCGTTAAACATCAAAGCTTGCCTTCAAAGATTTGTTTTATCAGGTATTATGAGAACAAAAGGGTTGTTCAAATAATTGCCGTAATCCATAAAAGATGGATGATTCGCAAATCTCGTTGGAGGAATCACATCCATAAAACTAGTGCTAAAAATGTCGAAAGACAAATTGATTGAAAGATCACTTAGGAAGTGACATCGCCATTTAAATTATATTGGAAAGAAAACATGAAGAAACTCCATATGGATGGAATTTTGGAGTCTGTTTGATTTTGATCAAATGACGCTTGTGAAACTTTCCTAGAGATAATTAAAACTTCGTTCATAGGCCAAAAGGGAACGAATGACTAGCTTATTGGAAATTGTACATATTGTTGTACAAAGACCATCATGTGTAGTCAAAAGCGATGGATTTCAACTTCATATGCTTTCTCCGAAAATTTGAGTGAATATATGAATATTTACTTAATAAGGATGAAGTGTGAAATATTTGAAGAGTTCAAAAGACTTTCAAGATGAAGTGCAAAATCATTGTAACAAGAATATAAACAGTTTATGATAAAGATCATAAAGGAAGATATTTGAGTTACAGAGTTTAGCATAATACCTAAGATTTAAGGAATCGTTCCATGGATTTGCATTTTCCCGAAACACCATAAGAGTATGGAGCGTTCGAGATATGTAATTAAACCTTGTTTGACATGGTAAGATCAAAGGTATAATTTATAAAACTGCCATTATATTTTAAAGATTAAAAGCTTTAGAGATTATCGTTTTTTCACTGAAAAGAGCTCCATCATAATCCGTTGAAATGACACCATATAAGGTTATGGTTTGGGATAAAACCCAAGTTGTCCTTTCTTAAACATTGGTATGATATGCATAAGAAAGATGTGTGCAACCAAAGTCGGATGAACCTGTCTTTGTATGTTATTTTGAATAACTGTTAAGTAATCCTCCATAACATCGGAGACAAAAGTGTTTGTCACTTATAACGTCAAGTTTCTTTGAGAAGGAATTTTTCGTGAAAAGTTAAGTAGGAGGACAATAGAATTTTGATAAGGTTAAAAGAACCTTAGCTATATGTGCAGAGTTCTTGAAGACCAAGAAAAGTGTTCGGAGGCAACAAAGCTCATGGCTCACGTACCTCAAAGGTTGTGGTCACGGAGATCCAAGTTCCTATTGAAACAAGTAGGTCGGATAAACAATCAAATATCAAGATTTGAGGGTTGAATCATTATTTGAGAATAATGAACCGACTACATGCAAAGAAGCGATGATGGGCCACGACTCAGTAAAATGGCTTGAAGCCATAAAATCCGTGATAGTTCCATACACGAGAAAATCAAGTTTTGAACTTAAAGGACCCTCGAGAAAGGTGTAAGACCTTATAGTTGTGGGTGGATCTGTAAAGAAATAGACATGGATGTTTCACATCTATGAAATAGTCGACATGTTGGGAAAGAGTTCACAACAATGTTCAAAGGTTGACTATGACAAGATTTGATCTGTCATAGTGATATTTAGACGGATTAATGTAGCAACCACTACATATAATTTGTTATATGGTAGTTGAATAAACAAAACAAGTTCTTCTAATAGAATCGTTACCTAGGACATGTGCATAACACGGTCCATAGGGTTTTGTTAATTCAAAGGATGCTAAAAGCATATGCAAACTTCAATGGTTAAAGTGAGCATCGCGGAGTTGGAATCTTCACTATGATGAAACTGTTAAAGGAGTTTAAAAGTTCATTAGAGACAATGAAGATGCTTGCATTTGCAAGAAATTAAGTGGGAGCGCTAAGACATGTTTCTAATACATTATGTGGAAGACATATTGTTGATTGGAAATAATGTATCTTTTATTAACACATATTAAGAATTTCATCCCGATGAAAGACTTAGGCAAAACCTAAATATTTGGCATCAATAGACGCTAATATGGTTATGCCAGAAGTACATAGACAAGATATTGAATGAGTTCAATATAGAAACTACAAGAGAGGTTCTTGTCACACAGAAAGGATTGAATAAGTTCAATGTTGATGATATATTCAAGTGTATTGACATTTGGTAAAGTGAAACAAATAATCAAGTATAGATTGATACTTGATGTATGAAATCACAAAGAGTATTTATATCAATCATCTTGTGATATGTACAAATCCGGATATGTCCTATGCTCTAAATGTTGTGAGCATATACGTAATGATTCATAAGATGATCATTGGACAATAGTAAGGATATTCTTATGATCTTTTGGAAGAACTAAGAGTATAATATTTGTAGAAGTGACAAATAGATGGTTAGTTCATTGTAAAAGTACTACATTGATACTAGTTTTGTCACAAAGTACAAATTAAGTTTATCTCAATCTAAACTAAGGGTGGCACAATATAATGGAATGTGAGTTCCATAATGGATTTGGATGAGTTCCAAAGTTAAGACATTGTGTGAGATACTACAACAAAAGGCCAAGTATATAAGCGCTATTTTAGCGACAAAGAGGGCATTTGTGTCAAGTAGTTTGTTATCAAACTAGGTGTAGTTCACATGGGATAATACTATGAAGATATATTGTGCGACAATATTATCAACATGTTTTAACCCCAAAGAGCTAAAGGTCACCGAAAGACCAAATTTATACAAAGCCATCTCATTAGAGAATGAGTGATGCGTAGAGACGCAAATACATGCAATTACACACGGACTGGAAGTGTCGGATCAGGAGATCGATTGACCACTAGCAATCGTGTACATACAACAGGAAAGCCATAGGTGTTATATACACAAAGGTTTGAAACTAGATTATTGATGTAGTGCAAGTGGGAGACTGTTGGAGATATGCCCAAGAGGCAATAATAAAGTGGTTATTATCATATCTTCACACTTATGATAAATGTTTACATACCATGCTATAATTGTATTAACGGAAACATTAATACTTGTGTGATTTGTAAACTAAAATAAGAGTCCCTAGTATAGCCTCTTGTTAAACTAGCTTGTTGGTTAATATATGATCATGGTTTCACGATCATGAACATAGAGATGTTATTAACAATGGGGTCATATCATTAGGAGAATGATGTGATGGACATACTCCTATAAATAAGCGTAGCATAAAGATCAAGTCATTTCAATAGTTCAATTGCTATACGCTTCGATACATAGTAACCTAATTCCTTCGACCATGAGATCATGCATATCACCTTTACGGATGGATGCTTTGATGACATCAAACACCACACCGTGAATCGGGTGGTTATAAAGGTGGCATTGAGTGTTCGGAAAGTATTGGTTGAGACACATGGATCAAGAGTGGGATTTGTCCATCCACATGCGGATAGATATACTGGGGCCCTCTCGGTGGAATGTCATCCAATTAGCTTGCAAGCATGTGACTTGGTCACAAGGGATCACATATCAGGAACGAGAAAGAGTACTTATCGATGTGAGGTTGAACTAGGTATGCAGAGATACAAGCGATCATAACCTCGGATAAGTAAACTATCGTGAGACAAAGGGAAATTGGTATCGTATGTAAGTGGTTCATTCGATCGCAAAGTAATCGTAGAAATATGTGGGAGCCATATGAATTTCCAGATTCCTCTATTGGTTATTGTTCGGAAGTGTCTCGATCATGTCGCATAATTCACGAACCGTAGGAGACACATAAGGATTCGACGTTGTTTGAGTAGTTATGGTATTATGAGAAAGAGACCGAATGTTGTTGAGTCTCGGATGGGATCCGGGATATCACGAGGTGATCCGGAATGGTCCGGAGAATAAGATTCATATAAGGAAAGTCCCGTTTGAGTTTGGGAATGATTAGGTGATTTCATCGGAATGTTCGAAGGTTCGGATTGTCCGGCACTCCGGGGAGGGTACATGAATGTGTCATTACATATTGAAATGATTGCATCATGTACTAAGTGTTCTTCTGTCCCAAATAAAGGATTAAATTGAATCCTAAAACAGAAAAGTCAAATGTCGGTTTGAAAGTCAAGCGGCTAAAACAAGCTGTGAAACAAGCAAGAGGAGTTGGAACCGACTTGGAGGAGGAGTTTCTCCTCCAAGCCGGCCAGCCCTAGGCCGAGTTGGGGAGGACTCCTCCCTCCTGGCCAGCCCCCTCCCATCTATATAAGGAGGGGCAGGGCTCCCCTCATAGAACACACAAGTTCCTATCTTCTACCTCCGGTTTAGAGCCGTTTTGGTTTAGAGCTTCTAATTGCTTTAGCCTACGGTTTAGAGCCTTCTAATTGGTTTAGAGCCTTCTAATTGGTGTGTCTAATTACTAGACCACTAATAGCCTCTCTCATAAGCTCCACCATACTACCGGCTTAAGGCGAAGCCTGGGATTTCCCTCTACTTAGGTACCACGTTGTTGCCAGGGAATCGCGAGGAGAGTGCTACAACCTCCGATGCCTGCTGGAACAAGGGAGAGGAAGGTCTTCGTCGAGTACCGAACGTGTGACCGACTGCGGGAGCGCTGCCGGAACGTGGCGCCGGAAGGATCGTCTACGCGATCTTGAGATCGGAAGTGTACGACTACATCACCCACGAGAATCTGCTCTCGTTAACCGCTTTGGAATCTTCGAGGGTAAGTTATTCCAAACGACTCGTTGCTACAATCTAGTAGATAGATCTTGGCTTGTTTGGTTGTATGCGATAGAAATTTTTTGTTTTCCATGCTACGAACCCCTTCAGTTACCAATCTTTAGGTTCAACGTGAGAAGAAGGGGTTGGGATATGTGTTCCACTTGTTCATGTGCGGAGTAATGATTTGAGTGCGGGATGGAGTCGCGACCATACCACTACTCTTATCATTCGCTTTTGTATATTGAATCGGTAGAGTCACTAATCTTGATTCGTTAAGTAATTTTGCGCATCTATTGTTATTATAATGCCGAAATTTGTGGAAAATTTTTCTTTGATATATTTGTGTACCACACTCCTTTTCAGTCGTGTGCGATATGCTTAATATCTTTTAGGTGCTTTGAACTTTGTTGATATTTTAATATCATCTCAGTAAATGGTATCCTTTAATCTTGGTTAATTCCATCTTGGTACTATTTTGGATAATTATCATCTTCCATTATACTGACTTGAATTTTATATCAATGACAGGATGGCTCCACCACGCCGTACCGATGAGGACATACCTCCGGAACTGGGCTCCGCGCTGTCAAACATAGCTAATGCTTTGGCAGCAATGCAAGAGAACCAGCAGCGCTTTGAGGAAAGTGTCAGGAGGAACGAGTTTGCTCCACTACCTCCACCTCCCAAGCGAGGAGACATCAAGAGCTTTCTGAAATTCAACCCTCGTCAGTTTGATGTTTCTGATCGACCTCTGGACGCGGATGATTGGCTGCGTGAGATGTCTAGGTTGCTCGAGACCGCTGATGTTCCGGAGCAGGAGTGGGTCAAGTGTGCTACTCACCTTCTGAAGGGAGATGCAACTCTCTGGTGGGAGAATTACTTGAAGGCAAGCTGCACTGGGTTCCAGCCTACTTGGGAGAGGTTCACTGGAGCGTTCAAAGAGCAGTTTCTCTCAGAGATTGTAATGGAAAGGATGAAGGAAGCATTTCTCAACCTGAAGCAAGGAAATGATAACGTCAACACCTACATCAGGAACTTCATGAATCTCTCTCGTTATGGTGGTGATGAGGTATCTGATGACAAGCAAGGAAGGCTCAAGGCGAGGGCAAGTGCGCGATCACAACACAACAATCACATATCTTTCCCGAACGAAGCACACAACCAACCACACAAAGAGAGACTGCAAAGTGACGGAGGAGAAGTGAGAGAAGTCAAAAAACAGATGAGGGGATGCATCAGCTCTGCGTGGCCTTCTACTAAGCGGCGTTCGGGGGGTTCACCCCCCACCGCCGCGCTCCGGGCCCACAAGAGCAAAGTTACGCGCCAAGAAGAAGAGAGAAGGGCAAAGGCTCGCGTGCATCACACACACATGCACACACACATCTTGCATTCATTCCCTCTGGAACTACTGCACACAACCAGCAAGAGGAGGTGCAAGTGAAGAGGAGTCCTACAACACAGGAAGGAGAATGTCAAGCTATGGCGCCATGCGCTCTCCTTCTAAGCGCGGCGTGGTTTCCACACCCACCCCCCCGCTCCCGGCTCCCCAAGAAGTGTTACTGCTTAAGGCCATCAAACTTCACCACTGCGGCTCCAGGGGCTACAACAACCACTACCGAGCGCTGGCGGAGTCCTCAGCTACTGTTGCTCCACGTCCACCGGTGCACGCTTCACGTGTGGAGATCCTGACATCAAACTGAATCGTCCGTTGAAGAACAAAGCTCTCCTCCACCCCGCCAAGATCTCGCAAGCTCTCCTTGTTCGTGCACCACCACCTCGGGCTCTCAACATCAACACCAAGCCCGGTGCGGTTGTTCGTGCTAATCGCGTCAACGCCGCTCAAGCCGAGCATGCACCGAGTTGTGATGGGTATGCTTTCCGTTAACTCAGTCCTACGAGTTACATTTTTGATTCGTGCATCGCATTCTTTTGTGTCTCACAAGTTTGCAAATGAGAATGAGTTAGTCTTGGTTCCTCTCCAAAAGCGGTTAATGGTCCTTTCTCCTGGAGAGAAGATGGCAGCTTCTAAGATCAGTCATGGCAATCAAGTTGAGATTGGTGGTTCTTTGTTCTCGGCTTCTTTAATTGCTCTGGGAAATTCTGACATTGATGTCATCTTGGGCATGGATTGGTTGACAGCAAATGCAGTTGTGATTGATTGTGCTGAACGCTCAGTGTCTCTGAAGATTCCTGAAGGCCATATAGTATTTTCTCCAAGTCTGACTCCTGTTGTCCAACTCTTTTCCTTGGCGGCTCTGAATGATGAAGCTATGGAAGCTATTCAGAGTGTACCAGTGGTCTGTGAGTTCCCAGATGTCTTTCCGGAAGAGTTGCCGGGTATGCCTCCGGATCGTGAGGTTGAGTTTGTGATTGAGCTTGAACCTGGAACGGCTCCTATCTCCAAGCGGCCTTATAAAATGGGTCCTTCAGAGTTGGCTGAACTCAAACGACAACTTGATGAACAAGAGAAATTGGGTTTCATTCAACACAGCACTTCTTCTTGGGGTAGCCCAACAATCTTTGTGAAGAAGCGTGACAGAACCGATAGACTATGTGTTGACTACCGGGCTCTCAATGCTAAAACCATTAAGAACAAATATCCCCTCCCACGGATTAATGATCTATTCGATCAACTAGTTGGAGCTGTGGTGTTCTCTAAGCTGGACTTGAGAAGTGGTTATCACCAAATCAAGATTCGCAAGGAAGATGTGCCCAAAACAGCTTTCACCACCCGCTATGGCCTGTATGAGTACACGATCATGTCTTTTGGTCTCACCAACGCACCTGCTACCTTCTCGAGGCTGATGAACTCCGTTTTCATGGAGTACCTTGATAAGTTCGTTGTGGTCTATCTGGATGACATTCTGGTCCATTCCAAGTCTAAGGAGGAGCATGAAGAACACCTGCGGTGTGTCCTAAACAAGCTTCGTGAGAACCGCTTGTATGCAAAGTTCTCAAAGTGTGAGTTTTGGCTGCCTGAAGTAACCTATCTTGGTCATGTTATCTCTGCCAAGGGCATTGCAGTCAACCCGGAAACCGTGAAGACAATAGTTGAATGGCTTCCTCCTGTGAATGTCAAAGAAGTGCGGAGTTTCCTCGGTTTGGCTAGCTACTGCCGTCGCTTCGTTCAGAACTTCTCGAAGATAGCGAAGCCTCTTACCGATCTCCTCAAGAAAGGCAATAAGTACCTGTGGACTCCTGCATGTCAAGAAAGTTTTGAGACACTCAAAGAGAAGCTCACTTCCACACCAGTCTTGGTTCCTCCGGATACATCTAAGCCTTTCCAGATATTCTGTGACGCCTCTTTGCAAGGATTGGGTGCGGTCCTTATGCAAGAGAAACAGGTGGTTGCTTATGCCTCTCGTCAGTTGAAGACGCATGAGATCAACTATCCCACACATGACCTCGAGCTAGCGGCAGTTGTCTTTGCTTTGAAGCTATGGAGGCACTACTTGCTTGGTAAACTGTGAGATCTTTTCGACCACAAGAGTTTGAAGTATATCTTCACTCACCGATCTCAACCTTGGCAGAGGAGGTGGATTGAAGCAATCAATGACTTTGATTTGACCATCAACTACACTCGGGCAAAGCAAATGTCATGGCGGATGCGCTTAGGCGTAAAGCTTATGTCAACAACCTCTTGGTGGAAGAGCAAGCCTCTCTTGTGCGAGGAATTCCGTCACTCAACACGAAATTGTGGAACAAGGGCATCTCTCGAACCTTCGGCTACTCCTCTCTTGGAAGAAAAGATTCGATCTCGACTTGGTGATCCGCACACCAAAAAGCTCATCTCTAAGCTTGACCTTCCGAAGTATGAGTCCTTCCACGTTGATGATCAAGGCACGCTTTTCTTTGAACACCGGAGGTTTGTTCCGAACTACCCGGGTTTGAGAGAGCAAGTTCTCAAGGAGGCGCATGATTCGGTTCTTTCTATCCATCCCGGCGGACAAAGATGTACATGGACTTGAAAACACAATCTTGGTGGCACAGGTTGAAACGGTATTGTGCCAAGTATGTCTCGAATGTGATGTCCGCAGAGTGAAGGTTGTCCATCGAAACCGTTCGGTCTTCTACAGCCATTGAAACCTCCGGAATGGAAATGGGAGAGAGATGGACTTCATCACTGGCTTTCCAAGGTCACGGAAGGGCAACAATGCAATTTTGTTGTCATCGACAGCTTTCTAAAGTGGCTCATTTCTTCGATCAAGGAAACAATTTATGGAATTCATTTGGTGAGCTCTATATCAACGAATTGTCTCTCTGTATGGGGTTCCACTTGAAATCAGTTCAGACCGTGGGAGCATCTTCACCTCAAAGTTCGGAGAGTTTCCAAAAGCTTTGGGAACAAAGTTGAACTTCAGACCTTACCACCCTCGATCGCAAGGACAAGTGGAAAGAATCAATCGACTGGAGGATATGCTTCGGGCTTGCGTCATCTCGTTTGGCATGAAGTGGGAGGAATGTCTTCCATATGCTGAATTCTCCTACAACAACAGCTTCCAGAAGAGTCTGAAGATGGCACCATTTGAAGCTCTCTATGGTCGCAAGTGCAGAACTCCGATTGGTTGGTCAGGTGCAGGAGAAAGAATCTGGTTTGGCCCTGACATTGTAACTCAGGCAGAGGAGAAGTTGCATATCATTCTTGAGAACCTGAAGATTGCTCAAAGTCGCCAGAAGAGCAACTATGACAGGAAGCACACGGATATGGTATATGCCCCTGGTGATCTCGTCTACCTTCGTGCCACTCCCATGAGAGGAACACACCGCTTCGGTATCAAAGGAAAGTTGGCTCCTAGATACATCAGTCCTTTCAAGATTCGTGGTAGAAGAGGAGAAGTTGCTTATGCCCTGGAGCTCCCGGAAAAACTCAAAGTCCATGATGTTTTCCACATCTCTCAGCTCAAGAAGTGCTTCAAAGATCCCGGCAGGACCGTGGATCATGAGCTAATCGATCTCCAAGAAGACCTGTCTTATCAAGAACACCCCACCAAAATCCTTGAGACCGCAGAAGAAGGACTGCAACAAGTCCATCAAGTTACGCAAGGTGCAGTGGTCACACCATTACATTGATGAAGCCACTTGGGAGCATGAAGATGAACTCCGTGCAACCATCCTTCTCTCTTTGTGTCTTCTTCTTCTTCCTAGAATCTCGGCGAGATTCCTGTTTAGTCAGGGGAGAGGTGTAGCATCCCCGTTGTCTAACACCTGTAATGCTACTTGTTCTAGTAATAAAAGGGCCACTTCCAACATATAATTGTTGCATCATCATCATATCATGCTCATGTCATCATGCCACCTTGCATTTGAGCATCATATAAAACCCCTTCTTGTTTGGTTCTTATCTCATGTGCATTATTAATTATAGTTGCCTCTTGATATTGTATTTGGTTCTTGATAAATTGTTAAATGCCCAAGTTGATTTGGGGGCATATCTCTTAATAACTCCACCACCTTTTCTTCACCACCTTATAATTCCACCATCCAATTAATATGAGCTTGGCATTTTATTTGAGTTTACCTCTAGCTCATGTTGGTTGGTTGGATTCCACCCATAATCTTTTGCTTGGCCTTACTCCACTTTTGGGGATGCACATAAATAAATGCCATGGGATTACATTTTGTTTTCACAAGGTTAAAACATGGCATTTAATATTGATGCATGGCCCATACAAGTACCACCTTTGTTTTGCCCTTTGATTTTTATTGTTTTCTTTTGCATGGATCATCTCTTGCTTGAGCTTATTTGTTTTGTCCAAACTAAACCCATACCCCACCAAAACCCTCCTCTTAATCTAAACCTACCCTAATCACCATCCACATCCATGCATGCACATGTGATCATGTGGGTGTGCATGAGCCTAAACCCCCCACATCCTTCTCCCTACCTCTTTTCTTTTGATCTTGCTTGGTCTTTGAATGGAGCATGCATGATTCAAAATCTCTAGCTCTACCTTTTTCTCTTGGCTTGAACCTTGTTGATCTTGCTTAAAATCCTATCACCACATCTCTCTCTCTCTCTCTCTCTCTCTCTCTCTCTCTCTCTCTCTCTCTCTCTCTCTCTTTTTCTTGTCTTGATCTTGTTAGAGCTTGTCTAGTGCATGGTTTGATCTTGCCATATAACCCTAGCAACCTATCTTTCCCCTCTCAAAACCCTAAACCCTAATTCATCCCCAAACCCCACCTAGCTAAACCCTAAACCTACCCCACCCCCTCCTTTCCATCCATGCCGAGCCTCTTCCAGCTGGCCCCACCTGGCCCCTCTCTCCCTGGCCCACCTAGCTGCTACCCCGACCCAAACCCTAGTTGTACCCGAGCCAAACCTAACCCTAACCCGACCCTAGCACTAGCCGAGCCACCCCTCTCTCTCAGCTCTCTCTCTGCATGGGGGCCCCTCCACCGAGCCTACCACCTCTCTGGCCTCACCCTACCCCACCTGGAAGCCTCCCCTACCTGCCCCTACCCTGCTGTGGCCCTGCCGTGCACGTGAGGTGCAAAAGTTGGCGAGCCGACTGCCCTCCCCACGCAAGCCCCACTGCCCTCTCGTTTATCCTCCCTCACACCGTGGCCTTCCCAGATCTCCCCGATGCCCCTCGCCGACTCTTCTCCCTCTCTCCACCGCCCTTGGCCGACGCTGTCTTCCCCGTCGGCTCGCGCTCGAACGCAGCGTACCAGGAGGCGGGCGTGGTGCTGCAGGTGTCGTGGAAGCTCTGGATGTCGTCCGCGTCGCCCCCGTACCCAGCAGCGAGGAGGAGACGCCCCAGCACCGCCGGAACTGACGCCGCCAGACGCAAACCCTAGCTGCTCAGGACGTCGCCCTTGCCGATCTCTGGCGCCCGATCCGAGCCCACCATCGAGTCCGCGGTGAGCCTCTCCTCCTGCAAGGTCCTCTCGCCGTCGCTTCCTAGCGCCGATTCGGTCGTCGAACAGCCTCGGTGCGCGGCGACGCCGCGTCGTTCTCGCGTCATTGCGGCGACCTAACTAGGCCCCGTCGCTCATCAGCCACACGACCACCGGTTTCGCCACGCTGCTGTAGCGTCGCGGGTTCGATTCCCCGCCAGCCGCTGTTTCTTTTATCCGTCAGTTGGTTCAGAGGGAAGAACAATAGTGCTCGCATTGCACTTTGCACAAAACCCCCTGGCCTTCTTTTGCCTCAACCCGCAGCCCTAGCCCCACAGTCAGCGTCAGAGTTGGTTTTATAAAAAGGCTCCCAGGTTTTCTGTTAATCAACCCGCGGTCCTCCTCCCTCTCAGCCACTGGCGTGTGGGTCCAGCGCTGTCCCCACCTGTCGGATCTGGGGGGCTAGGTTGGGTGTTAAAACGTTCTGATTCTGTTAAATTCAAAACTATTTAAATTTAATTCAAATTCAAATCTCAATTCAGATTTAAATAACTTTTCATTTATAAAACCAAATAATGCAAATGTTATATGTTTTTGAACCAGAAAAATGTGAGGATTTCAAATATGCCATTCAAACTGCCTTTTGAACATTTAAAATTCCAATTTGAATTAAATTACCACAAATGCCACTAGAACTTAAATAATTAATAACTTTTGATTTATAATTCCAAATTTAACAAATGATATGTCTAAAATGATCAGATCGACGAGACCTTTCTGTTTATGCTATCCATGACTTAAATTGCAGAATGCATCATATAAATATATAGTGAACAGCAACTATTATGACAACAAAATGTGGCCCAACCTTAATAAAATGACTTATTCTTGCACACCACAACTCACCCATGCCATGCTACTTTAAATGCCATGCAAATTGTGCATCATTCATCATGGCATGATTGTTTGCTTGACGCATCTTATTCATATGCTTGTGCTCTATATTCATGTTGGCCTTGTTTGTTTGGTTTTTCTCGGATAGACACTGAGCAGGGGATATATCAAGAGAACCAGGAGCACTACCCAGATCCGTCTCTCACTTCAACTGAGTTGCCAGGCAAGCACTTACACATGCTTGCATACATACAGTACCTATTGCCTCTATCTTATTCTTGCATCATTGAGTCGCGATTGCATTAAATTGAATCCCAAGTATGCATGGCCTTTACTTTTAAGCCCCACCAAGCTTGTTCCTCCATCCCATGAGCCATTACTACAGGAGTTGTTTGAGCCATGCGAGTCGTAGAACAGCATGTGTAGGGTTTGTGAGTGTCTGATGGATAACGAGGTACCTAAACAACTTAACCTGAGTAGTGATGGGATAACTAATGAAAGTGGCACCGGTGAACAATATCTGCTATTTGGTTTTTCCTGCTCACTTGTGTCCCGTAAGACCCAGTACTTGATTCCTGTTCGATTTATCGCGCTATCCACATCCGGAGGTATATGGGACCCCCGAGCGAGCTTGATTGATCTTATTTCTTGGGCCACAACTAGTTTGAGGTTTTGTTACTATCCTGTACTTATGCCATGCTTTATCGCTTTATTACGTTTGTGCGAGGAGCACACTGCTTGCTTTTGGAAGGAGTGTTTGGCGGTATCGGCAGGTCCCGATTGGGGATCTGCTTTGTCGTTCTGACCACCGACAAACCTTGAGTCCGTCTCGAGTCGGCTAGCTTCATGGTGTACTCAATGGGGTGGCCCCCTGAAATATTTCTGAATCCTGTGATTGCTTAGTCGTGAAAGCCTCGTTGGGTTTTGATTTGGTTTTTCCGAGGTTGATCGAGCGTGTGTTGCTATTGGTGCACCCCGGCCGGGTAAAACTTTCTGAAAGCCGTGTCCGGGGATATGGACGACTTGGAGCACAGTTTCTCGATCATAGACAAGCATAACTAAAGTACCGCTTTAATCTGACTAAGTAATTGGACTAGTAAATAGTGCAACACTCATGGAATGGTTAATAAAATTGCCAACAGATGGGGGGGTTGTTCGTCCGCTTCCTCGTTGGTAAGCGGGGAGGAGGATGGATCTGATGAAATTACTATTATAACTGTTGTCTTTAATTCACGGACATCCGTCTATCTTTGGTTAGGCGGATGGTTAGCGTTTATCTGTAGAACTGCTAGGGCTTATCTTTCGCTGCAATTGCGTCACCCCAGGTTGTGTCCCCTTTAGAGGCATTAAGTCTTGCTGAGTACCCTTAGGGTCTCACACGATAAATTATTGGTTCAGATGAACAGGTACCCTCGCAGGACGGATACTGGGTGGAAGAGGCTGATGATGCGGGCAATGATCGTTCGGTGTAGAGATTCCGGGAACGGGGATCCGTGAGATCTGTGGGCGGGATGTGCTTACTTCTATGGCATCTTATGCCGATTTGCTTCTTGTCCGTACCCGGACTTTGTTTTGTCGCTTCCGCTTGATACTCTGATGTGTGTTGTATGAGGAAGTATCCTAAAATATTATACCTATCTAGGTCATTTGAATCTTGCCGTATGGCGTTGCTATATTTCCTTTCTTTCTAGATGGTATGGCTCTGATGTACTCTTGTATGGTGGCTTGCATACATACCCACTTGTGTATGTAGTTGATCCCTTCGCTGCCGACACGCCACCGTACAGGTCCCGTTGAGTTGGTAGTGGTTGGGACGGCCGAAAGGTCTACCCGTGAGTGGCTTTTGGGGCCCCACCGTACTATTTCAACCACTACTGCTCATCCAGGCTTGTATCTAGGAGCGTAATTCACCGAGGTAGTTACACATATGCCTTGCACATATTTCAATTAAGCTTGATAATGACGATTGTGTCCACCTTAAAATGAAACACCTTTCTTGATTGCGCTAGTTTGGTGAAGACTTACAAATTGCTCACTTATACTCCACTCTAGGAGAGCCTTTCTTTAATTTTAAGCATATCTTCACATATCTATGATCACCATAAGGATGGAAAACTTCAAGCATATGATATCTTCGAGATGACTCATCTTGAACTTACACCTCATTTCTTCTTTCTTTATTATGTTGGTGTCTTGAAGGTACATATGATATAGTATCACTCTATCTTATTCTTCAAAACACACATTTCATAGGCACAACTCTCTCATGACCAATATTTGGATCACTCCTTGAACATCTTGGTCATTACGTGATCTTCTTCATTTTCTTCTTATTTCAATCTTGACACCACCATATGGCTCGAGCATTGCCTATGGACATAGCCTTAAGTATAAGTCAATGCAAACATTAATCTATAGGAACTGTTATTAATTGCCAAAACCACACATTGGGTCTCCATGCCCTTTCACAAGGGGAATACGTTGTTTAGGGAGATGAAGTTTCTCATGGAAACTAATTTCATCTAGTACCATGTATCGCTTTGTTCTTGATCTATGTAATAAACCATCGCATGTGCGGGGCAATCATGTTACTCCCAACTCAATATCTCCCTAGTGATGTAGATCTTCTTGTGGCCGACAATTTACTAGTTCCTAGGTTATCGAAATGCAAGGTGTTTCACCTAGAATGAAGAAGCCTTCCAATGATTTTTTCAGCTCTTTTTTTTCTTGAACCTATTAAATAAGGCTGTGTCACTATGGAAATCCATTTTTGAACCCGGGTGCATTTGCACCCTGTACAAAAATAACATATTTCAAAATTTTGAAAATTTTCATAAAAAATATGTTCATGTGTAGCTTTATGTTTTAGTTTCACGCGAAGTCATTCCACGAAAAAACGATATGTTCCGTGAGCTGTGCAAAAAAGACAAAAAGTTGTCTTGTGTAGCACGTTACTTCTGCATCATTTTTTTTGTCTTCTTTGCACAAGTCATCCAAAATATTCATTTTTCGCGAAACAACTTTGCGCGCACCTAAAACTTAAAGTTCTACGTGCACATATTTTTAATTTTTTTTGGCATTTCAAATTTTGACAAAAATCAAATTCATATAAAGGGTATATATGAGCTCGGGAGCCAAATAGCCGCGTCCCGTGTCACTACGGATAGAAAAGAGTTGGATGATGAAGACATGCATTTGAACCGGGACCATGTTTAACCGCTTCTGATAAATATATACATATATACATATACATTCATATGTACATCAATAATATACATTTCATCCAGGTTTCTAACTATTACATTTCATCCTTACTAGTTAAATTCATAAAAAGAATGTATGGCATCAATTGAATACAGCATCTAAAATCAATCTATGCCTGAACTAGTTAGTCATCCATGGTTAATTTCTCCCCCTACACGAAGCACACGTTTAATTTGGCATACAATACAAAGCTATGTGGTGGGCAGTGCCGCCAAGAAGGCGTCCAACTTCTCATTGTCACCTCGGGACAAGAACTTGATGCAGATCGGCCCCGTGGCCTTGGTCAGCGTGAGCAAGGACGACACGAGCGAGCCGAGCCCGTCCCCGCAGATCAGCCCAGACGCCACCGCCGACGACAGCATCCGCTCTCCGGTAGGGTCCGTGGTCTCCCACAAATACAACACCAGGCTCCCGATGCACATCCCGATAGGCATCTCCGGCGGCACGAAGAAGGCGATGGCCATGGCGACGGTGCTCGGGATGTACCCTCGCATTCGCCAGTTCTGGCGGCTGGCCACCTCCCGGAGCAAGCACAGCACAAGCGCGAGGATGAAGAAGACCTTGGCGAGGAGCATGCTGTGCGTGGGCAGCCCTTCCTGGCCGACGCTCAGCATGGCCATGCCGCGGTACACCCTGGCGTAGGGCACTTCGGGAACCTCGCCGCCGGCGGCGCCTGCTGTCTTGTACACCTTGTAGAACACCCAGAAGACGGTGGGGTTGACGACGCATCCGAGCGTGGTGCCGATGAGCTCGCCGATGAGCACGGCGCGCGGCGAGGTGAGGGTGAGGTACCCCGTCTTGAGGTCCTGCATGACTTCGCCGCCGTTGGAGAGCGTGCACATCATGATCCCGCAGGCGACGAGCCCTGCCACCACGCCGCCGTCCTTGATCCCGACCCAGGAGCCGAAGACGAGCATGGCGATCTTGGCGTAGGTGCTGGACAGGTTCATGTCGGTGATGCCGTAGCCGTAGGCGTTGCAGAAGGTGAAGAGGGGCGCGGCGAGGTAGACGAGCGCGACGTGGTAGTACTGCAGCTGCCGGTACAGCTGCGGGATGACGGCGGTGGAGAGGGCGGCGAGGAGGACGTAGACGCCGATGGTGACCATGTTGGGTATCTGGTCCCTGAGGAACACCTGCGCCCGACGGCGCTCGTCGAAGCTCTTGGCCGTGGTGGTCTGCTGCTCCATGTCCATGGCGCCGCCGTTGCTTCCGGCGCTGAGGCACTGGAACGGCTGCGTGTTGCCCTGCGACGCGAGCGGCTGCTGGCGGCGTTGAGCCATGGTGCGCGACGTCCGGAACATGATGGTGAGGAAGTTGAAAAGGCCGTCGGCGAGGATCATCGACATGCCGACGAACACCTTGTACCCTTTGATGCCACTCAAGCTGGCCTGGCCAAGGTTGCGAGGGTACCACTCGCCCTCCTTGGTCTCGATGTACGGCCACAGGATGCCCCAGGAGAAGAGCGAGCCGGCCAGCATGGAGATGGTGATCATGTAGGGGCAGATCATGCCGACGCCGACGTTGGTCATGGAGAAGTCGAAGAAGAAGCCGTGCCTGTAGGCGTCCATCCCGAACGTCGGGAACACATGGAAGCCGCAGCTTCCCCCGGCGGAGAAGAACCACTGGAAGATGGACCACGCGAAGGAGCCGCCGAGGGACTTGAACATGGTGGTGACCTGGACCTTGGCCTGGGTGGCGCCCTCGGGGGTGTTGAAGCTGTTGATGAGGTGCGCCGTGGCGGTGCCGCTCGGGAAAGTCAGCTGGTGCCGGATGATCATCACCTTCCTGTAGGGCATGATGACGAAGATGCCGGCGAAGCTCACGAGGAAGAGGAAGGACACCATGCGGCAGATGCTCGGCTCCTCGACGTTGTTGTCAAGCTTCGCGTCCCCTCCAGCCGATTTGTCGCCCATGGCCAGAAGGAAGGTCCCGAACCCACCTGAGAAGGCGATGTTGGTGCAGGCGACGACGCAGGTCTGGATGACGGTGTTCTCCTGGCGGGTGAAGGGCAGGTGCGGCACCTCCATGTAGTCGAGCATGCGGATCAGAGCGCGCGAAAGGTAGAAGCCGAGGAGACAGCCCGGGATGCTGAGCGACGGGAGGAAGCCCGAGTTGAGGCTGATCTTCATGGCCACCACCGTGAGCGTCACGGCGAGGACGAGGCTCACCACGATCGACCGCAACGTGATGGTCTCCGACAGCGACGGCACGGGCTCGGCCTCGTAGGCGCGCTCCGTCGACATGCCTCCTTCCTGGAGATCACACATGGTTTCCATTGTTGCGGGTATGGGCATAGCCTTCTTCAATTCTCGGATGAGATTGATTCTGGACGATGGACTGCTTGGATTATTGATTGTTTCTTAATTTTGGCCTCTCAGCGCACGCACGCACGCATGCATGCCTTGGTTCACACGTTGGCAGAAGCAAGTGATGGCAAGAGAGAATGGAAAAGCTTGGTGGTTAGGAAGCATTTCCTAATTAAGTATGGTGTGCTATATTTTTCTCACGCTAAGTATAGTTTGCTATTAGTGCCGTCGACCCCCAAAACGACGATAACAAAAAAAACCAAAGAACCCCCACTCACCAAAAAATAGCATGTCTATGGGAATATAGCTACATTCATTTCTTAGAAGAACGTGTATAAAACTTTGACCAAGTTGATAATTTTTTTGTCAACAACTGAAATACTAAAGAGATGTCATATGAAAACATATTCATGATGTATCTACTGGTATTTATTTGGTATTTGTATATATTAATGATTTTTTCTACAAACTTAGTCAAACTTTGTATTGTTTAACTTTGAAAAAATGAAACCTTCTTGCCACCACTTATTAAATAAATTGACAATCATATGAATGAGAAGAAAATAACCTATCTACCTGAACAATGTTAATATCATGACTGAAAGTGCATCTAGTGCTCTCTACTCGGTTTTGGATGATTCCTGATAATAATACAATTAAGGACTAACATTTCTATCTTATATAGACAAGCACACAGTCCCAAAGGTCGGTTTACACCATGAATACAACCCCTCAAGAAGGTCTCAAGAGACAAAACACCAGTCGATGAACACATCAGGCGGGCTTGAGGATGGTGTTGTGTATTGACCGTGAGGCTCTCTCGGAAAAATATTTGGGGCTGCCTACTGCTTTGGGCCGCCTTGCTGATAGTAACTATGAGCATATCCTGGAGGGAGCTAGATCACGTGTTCAAGGACGGTGCCCAAAGTTGGTCTCATATGAAGGTAAAGAACCCTTAATTAAATCAGTTACTAGGCTCTACCAACCTACTCTATGAGTTGTTTCAAACTCAATAAGGGGTTGTGCTCCAAATTAAAGACGATTTGGTCTAAATTTTGGTGGAGTGGATCACTTGATAAGCGAGGGTTGCATTGGCAGTCATGGGAAAGAATGGTTGTGCCAAAATGTGCGGGAGGTTTGGGATTCCGTGATTTTGAGCTGTTTAATGATGCTATGCTTGGGAAGCAGACTTGGAGATTGTTGGAGAACCCTAATAGTTTATGTTATGTGCTAGGGTGCTCAAGGGGAGATATTATCCAAATGGGGATATTTTTTTGGCTCATTTTCCAACGAGTGCTTAAAAAACTTGGAAATCTATCATAGTTGGGCGTGATGTTCTGAAGCAAGGGCTAGTAAAGCATATTAGCGATGGCTTGTCTACTTCCATTTGGGATGATAGGTGGATTCCTAGTATGCCATCATGCAAACCTATGGGATGGAAGACGGTTGATGATGAGTTGCCGGTGATTGTTGCAGAGCTGTTGGATGATATGGGGAGGTGGGATGAGCAGAACATCAGGAAGTGTTGTCTTATTCCGGATGTTGATGCTATCCTATGCATCCAAAGATCTAGAGGGTTTTTTAGTGATATTTGGTTGTGGGGTGAATAGAAATCTGTAATATACTCGGTTCGATCCTGTTATAGGATGCTACTGAAGAATCAAGGTCAAGAACTAGTTGCTCCTGGATGTTCTACAACTGATAGTATTTTGTTGAAGAAGCTATGGAAACTGCATGTGGTTCCAAAGGTCAAAATCTTTTGGTGGCGAGTTCTTAAGGACCTACTTACATGCTACAATGAACTCACAAGGCGCCACGTGTTGTCCTCGACCTCATGCAAGCTTTGTGGAGGTGCCGAGGAGACGTTATTTCATGCTATGGTAGATTGTGTTCATGCCAAGACTTTCTGGACTGCTCTTGACGATCAAAGGGGGTCTCTCTTCCTCATTTGCATCCTAGGAGTTGGGCTTCAGACTATACGCTAGATAAATCCATATAAAATAATGACAAAGCAGTGTGTATAACAATGGTTTGGTGCATTTGGTGTAGTAGGAACAAATTTGTTCATGGTTAGGAGCAATTTCAACCATCCAGGTCCTTACAGCTAGTTGATGAGTTGGTTTCTTCTCTTGACTTGCCTCCAAGGGTCGTCTTGTCAAAGACTTCTGCTTCTCGTTGGAAACAGCCTCCGACTGATTGGTTCATGATCAACACAGATTGCTCAGTGGATGTATCAGGTCAGTGGCTGGTTCGGGGGCAAAATATAGGACACAATATTAAATTTTGCAACACCAAATAGAGATAGGGCACCTGATGGAGCACCGTATTGGCCTCTCGTGCCCTTTGTTTTACATCCTCTATTAGAGATGCTCTTAAACTGGAGGAAGGAGAGTATGAGGGTGAGAGCCTTTCATACGATGTGACGAAAAGCCTATCATATCAACTTACTATACGAAATGGAATGAACTTTAGTCCCATTCCTTGGAGTTCAGGGTGAGCACTTGTCTTTTATACCTATGTACTTCATCATGATCTCGAATGAAACTCATAGGGAAAAGGCGTACTATTGTTAATAAGGGGGGAGGTTGGTGTTATATCTTAGCTAAGATACACCCTTACATGAAACCGTAGACAAAGAGAATGGCTAGCCTGATCTCATGCCTAAATGTCGCCAAAATTATTAAATGTAGATATAACTCGTAAGAGACAATTGATTGAATAGGTTGTCTTTTAGTATTTTATTACTCGTATGATAACAAGCTAAGATACTACCATTATCTATCTTAGCTCGTTATCAGGACTCATTTATGTCTCAAGACATTTTTTTGCGAAATTCCACCGATCATTTGAAAATCATCAACAGTAATATAGAGAGGCCCAAAAGTAAAAAGTAAATACAAATAGGTCTTTGGACCACCTAGCGACGACTACAATCACTAGCACGAGTCAAAGGCGCGCCGCCGTCCTCACCCCTCAATCACCGGAGCCGGTCAAGACTTGTCGTTGTAGAGCTTGTTGTAACATATAGACGGGAAGTCATGGAGCTAAAGCCATGAAGGACCAACGCATTAGAGCAGCAACCATCACCATTGATGAAAATCGTAGATCGGAATAGACTGACCTAAAACACACCGATGAATACGAAAACAGACCGGATCCGCAAGATCCCAAGGCATTTAATCTCTTAGGTTGTCTCATAAGGCCTTAGACTAGTCACAGTGAGAGTAAATTAGGTAGTAGTAACATGCTATACATATAGTTCCAACTAGACAATTTACTAACATGACATGTCATTAAATAATGAGAGTGATGCTTGTGGTAATTAGCTATGTTACTCCCGAGACTATTAGGGTGTGTTTGGTAGCTCGGTTGGGTCCAGAAATTCCCACCTCAACCCACTCTTTTATGTTTGTTAGATCGGCTCGGCTCAGTTGAGCAGTGCCCACATGATACGAAAATAGGCCCTCAGCAGTGCCCGGTTGGGAAGCTCAAATCGAGCTTCAACTCAGCCTGGCTGAGTCCAACCGGGAAAATCCCGCGAGGCCCACTAGGGGTCACCGCCCCCACGTCTCAAGCTCTTCATTCGTCCCCTCCCCCGCGAGGCCTCGTCTCTCCCGTCCAACTGCCCCGCTCCCTCCGGCCCCCTTCCCCATGATCTACCTTGAGCAGCAGAGGCTCATCGCGGCGGCGTGTGACGGTAGCTCGCCGTGCCCGGCAACAACGATGTTGTGGCGGCAGACGCGAAGAAGCAGCGGGGAGCAGTGGCACGTGACGTCCTTGTCTCTCCCGTCCAACTACCCAGCCTCCCTCCGTCCCCCTCCCCTGAGGTCTACCTCAAGCAGCAGAGGCTCGTCCGGCGGCGGCTCGTGGCGCCCGGCAGCAGCGACGTGTGGCGGCAGCACGCGAAGCAGGAGAGGGGAGCGGCAGCGCGTGACGGCCTCGTCCACTGCACAGATCCTAGCGTCCTGGTGGCGGCTCGTGGTGGCGAGGCGGCACGTGGAGGGGGCTCTCTCGCCGACGGCGAGCAGCGCGTGGTTGCGGCGACGCCGAAGCCCGACCTCCAGGGGCTTGATTGCTTTTTATGTTTTTATTCAGGGACTTAATTGTTGTTTAATAATATCTAGCCTAGTTCATGTCATACGGTGACACCAAACACAATCTCAACAGGACATAGCTCAGCTAACACGACCTGCCAAACACCACACTGTAAGGGCACTTGTATGTAGTTGACATAGTTAGACTCAGCATGTATGAGGTAAGATAGTCCACCCGGGCTACCAAACACACCCTTAGTGATCCCAGATATCAAACTTCCTTATGTTCTCATATTGCTATGCCATGTTAGACTAAATGAGCACCATAACATCATACATCGCGAGACTAAATGAGTTAGATGTAGGGGTTCGTAGCATGAAAAACAAAAAAATTCTATCGCACAAACACACAAAAGCCAAGATCTAATCTACAAGATCGGTGCAACGAGATTGAAGAGTACTAAACCTCGAAGATCCAAAGCGTTTAACGAGATACGGCTCTCTCGTGGGTGATGTAGTCGTTCACTTGCCGATCTCAAGATCGCGACGACATTCCTTCTGGCGCCGCGTTCCGGCAGCGTTCCCGCAGTCGGTCACACGTTCGGTACTCGATGGAGACCTTCCTCTCTGTAACATCCCAGGATTAGCACCTCAAAAATAGACATGACACATGTGTGTGCATTGCATTCATGCATTAGAAAATCCGGGGAATTTTTGCGCAAAACTAAGAATCTATAAAGGAATCGAGATCTCTCTTGTTCTGATGGAAACATCAGGACAGGTGCGATGGATTTCGACATGACCTCTATTATACTTTTGTGTTTTAGGGGAAGATAATTCAAATTTGAATATTAAATTGATAGATTTGAATACTAAAAGAATTTGAAATCTACTTTGAATTTCCAAATTCAATTCAAAGTTTGAATTTATAAATTCAAAAATAATAATGCTATAATTAAGAAAAAAGAAATTATTATAATAATAATATAAAAGAATTCTTTATTATAAGAATACAATTAGTATTACATTGTTCTATTACAATAAAAGAATAAGAGTAAATTACAATTAAGGAACAAACCAAACAATAGAAAAGAAATTACAATAATGAAATAAACATGATTTAAATATTACAAGATTTAGATTACAAATAGAAATAAAATTTAACCTTAATTAATTTGTACAATATTACATTGTCAATTACATTATTCAAGGTAAGGAGAATTACAAAAATAATAAAAGAAGTCTTAAATTACAATTTCTAAACTAAGTTAAATCTTGTATCTCCTTTTCTTCATATCCTTTATTCCTGCAAAACAAACAAGAAAGGAAACAAGACAAAAATAAAGGAAAGTTGTGTTAGTTAGTTTTGCTCTCAGGAATACAGTGAGATGCACTGTGATGTTCATCATTGAGCATAGTAATTATGGGCAAAGTAGTAATCTATTATTATCAAGTTTGTGGCCTCAGTACAACATCACAGGCTTTGAGAGGGCAAGTTCCACCATTTAGTGTTTAGTATTCCACTTGGCAACACCAAAATATTAACCAATTCAAGATAATACCAAACTTCCAACCAAACTGATCCATAGCAAATATCTTTCAAGTAGAGCCCATCCATAGGCACAAGTTCTAGGGATGGAAACTTGCACCATATGGGGCCCAGCTGTAAGAAGCTTACACATACATGCAACTATGTGGTGATGTCAACACCAGGAGCATCACAAGAAGTACAAAAGGGAGAGCACAACCGTAGAAGCTCAGTTAGAAGCTGATCCATATCTCTCTATAGCACATCAGCACACACCACCAGTTCTTTAGCACAAAGCCAAATCAATCTCAGTTCATATACTAGTTAGGAATAGACCAGGAAACCATCATAGTCACACAAGGATGTTTCCTCAAATCAATACCAACATCAAAACCATTAGCACCTGAGTAGAATTAACCCAGTAGTACAAGAGGGAGCAACTCCTGGAGAAGAAGGACAAGCAGCAGCTAAGGAGGAGCAAGCCAGTAGCAAGCAAGAGAAAGTGGATCAAGCTTACAACAAACATATCAAGAAGGAACAAGTCACCATAAGAGCAACCAAGCCTAGTAGAGCAATATCTCCAACAGGACAGAGACCACTCACCAGCAGCATGTAAAAATCATCAGAAATAACCACTAGATCATGCATCATATGTCCTTATATCTTGTATACAGATATGGAAACACAAGGGAAATAATACCCATCAATTAGTTCCATCTACCCTTCCACTAGATTTTCATCTAGGAGGATTGGATGGAGTGGTACTCTCAGTGTTGCAAAGAGTTGCTTTGCCAAACTCATCATAGAGTTATTAAAAGCCATATAATAGCATCTGTTCCTATTTTGATCAATTCCTCAGCCTTTGCATCGTAGGCCAGGTGTCTGATCTTATCAAGTAAAACCACCAAGCTCACAACAGTTCATGTAAACAGTACCTATCACTATGCACACTCCAAAATGGAGGCACCACAGTGACATTCTGATGCACAACAACTATTAGAGTGTATCATCACACAAAATAATCTTGGCTAAAACAGACTTATCATTTTCCTAGTAGAAGTCTCTAGGAATCAATTGTATACTTTACTATCAACAAAGACAGTAAGCCAAATCTTTTTCCAAGTTTCAAATCAATAGCCAAATCACAACCATCATTATATAAGCCACCAGTATAGAAACTAGTGAATCATCATGTATGCACCTGAATCAATCATCCACACCTTTTGTCAGAGAAGCCAACCAAAAAATGAAAGAAACTAATTCATATCATTTTCTTAGGCATTATCCCTAAGAATCAAGTATATATATGTTCAGAATATCACTTAGTAATGAATTCAAATAATCTTCCTAATATTTTCAGGAATCATTTATACAAGTCATATATCACTGGTTAGTTACATCAAAATTTAGCTAACCATAAAGAATGAATCACTATTTCAAGCTCTGGTTCATAAGCATCATGTCTATGTTATTTATCAAGTACCAGGACTAGTAGTCATATATAAGATGCATTAGTATTTAAGCAATCTATAAAACCAACACTATCATCCAGAAGCACATTAGGATTATCAAAGTAATAAATGAACAATAGCAGACGTACTAAACCAAGTTAAGCCACTAACACTTATTCCAAACATGAACAAAATCTCATCATTTAACCACTATATTTAATTAACATAAATCCCATGATAGAATATTACTGAAACTTGATTCAAACCAAAGATTTGAATTTAAATAAACATTTACCCATTACCTCTTAGCTATCAGCAATAACCACAAGAATAATACCAAGCCAAGCTATGAATCAAGTCACAGCAACACATGCTCTATTTTACAGATAGCAATAGTACATGTATCAAATCAAGTGGAGACATTAAGCACTTGATCAACAAAATCAACTACACTGTTAAACATACTAGCCTGATCAATTGGATTTTGCTCAAGAGCAGCGCTAAGCCAAAATGTTCCAACCACATAGCAGATTAACAAGGGGACAAATCCTAAATAGGGTTGATTACAAGAGATAAAATAGGAAGATCAGAGAGAGAAAAGGGTAAAACGTACCTTTGGTTCTTGCTATGGTGTGAGGAGGAAGCAGTGTCCAGCATCGAGTAAGAACACGATGGCACGGGGAGCACCCAGAGGGCGTTGCCACCCGTGCCAAGCCGCATTCATAGAGGCCACAGTGAGGAAAACGGTGCCATCTCGTCACCAAGGCACCAGTGCGACGCCAGAAGTGCGTCGGAGCACCACATCATCGGCAACAACGCAAACCCTAGCCATTCGAGAGAGAGGCGCGACTAGGAGAGGGCTCGAGCATCAAATCGAGTTGGGACCATTGATGCAGTGTCATCCACCGCGCCATTTCACACCACGATAGTGGCTATGGTGGACGGAGCCGGCCATGAGCAAGGAACGACGGCGGTGGCACCAGAGAGTCACCTGGGAGAGAGAGGGATTCGAGCTAGGGGAAGACGAAAGCGAGTGAGGGCCAGGTTCGACCGAGCCGTGTGGTCTAGCCCAACCATACGGGTTGTACTAGGTAATCGACTGGGCTGGCCCAAGAACCGGTCCTAGTGTATAAAAGAGTAAGAATTAAATTAAACCAATTAGGAAAATTCCAAAAATGCCCTTATGTACCTGTTAACTCAAGAAAAATATAGAAAAATCCTAAAATATAGATCCTATAACTTGGGTGCTTTGGTAGCTTACCGTCTTACCACTAACCACGAAAAAGATAGAATTTGTGGAGGTCCCATTGCCTCTCGTTTACTAGATTTTCATGGTTTAGATCCTCACCTATCAGATTATCGGTTCCCCATAGAGAGACTTGATCTTAATTCCATGGTTCAGCATAATTTTGTTTTTTCTTGGGCTACTTTGAGAGATTTATCTTATGAATTATCCTTTGTTAAGCGTGGTTGGAGAGGGGGTAGGTCTGAGAAAGTAGTTTATTTGCTTGCACTTGCTTTGTTTAATTTTGATAACAGGCAAGGATGGTCACTGATGACCCACAAGAATAGGGGATCGCAACAGTCTTCGCCGGTAGCATTACCCAATTTATTGATTCGACACAAGGGGAGCCAAAGAATACTTGCAAGCCTTAACAACTGAGTTGTCAGTTCAGCTGACCTGGAAATAGTTCTTGATCACAGAAGTTTATCAGTAGCAACAATTTGTAGTAGCAACAACAAAGCAAAAGCAACAGCAAAGGCAACAGTGAAATAATAGCAATAGTAACAGTAACGGTAACAGTAGGATTCAAGTGTGGTAGGCATAGGGATGGATGGACGGGCATTGCATGGACGAGTCTAAACATGTAACTTCAAGACCTAGGGCATTGCAGATAAATAATAATAAGCATCCAAGTACTAAACAATCCTAGGCATATGCTCCAAACATAGTCATATGTGCTCGCAATGAGAACTTGCACAACATCTTTTGTCCAGCCAGCCCGTGGCAGCGGGGCCTCTAGGGAACTACTGGCAATTAAGGTGCTCCTTTTAATAGAGCACCGGAGCAAAGCATTAACACTCCGTGAACACATGTGATCCTCACACCACAACCATCCCCTCCGGTTGTCCCAATTATTGTCACTTTGTGGCCTTTGGATCCGGACAATGATATGTGTACACACTTGCAGATAAGATCATAAACAATACTATCATAATGATTCAATAACATGTTGCAACAAAGTCAAATATCACTAATAGAGATACTAGGCACGATGCCCTAACATATCTTATTTGATTACATGATAAAACTCATCCAATCCCTACCATCCCCAAGCCTACAGCGGGGGATTAATCACTCATGGATGAGGGAAACATCGGTGGTTGGTGATGATGATGGCGATGATCCTCTCCAAATTCCCCGTCCTGACAGGGTGCCAGAATGGAGTTTCTGGATCCAAATCTTGGTTTCTGATGGCGGCGGCGGAGCGGAACTCTTTCTAGAAAACTATCGACCCCCCTCCCGAGTTTTTAGGTCAGAAGGCAACTTATAGGCGCGGAGGGAGGCCAAGGAGCTGCCTGGGGTGGCCAGACCTCCCCCAGGCATGGGGTCGGGTGGGCCCACGCCTGGGGTGGGTCTGGGCCCCCTAGGCCTCCTCTCTGTCTCCCCTTCTGGCTCCGTGGATCTTCTGTGAGAAATAGTTTTTGGCATATTTTTCGGGATTTTTCCTGATAGTTCATTTTCTACAAAAAACAAGACACCAAGGTAATTCTGCTGAAAACATCGCAAGTACGTGTTAGTTGTATCCAAATCACACAAGTTTAGAGGAAAAACAATAGCAAAGTTTTCAAGAAAATAGATACGTTTTGGACGAATCAACTCCCCCAAGCTTAGCTTATTGCTTGTCCTCAAGCAATTCAGTTGAAAACTGAGTGCGATAAAAGAACTTTCACGAACACTTTGCTTCATATGATGTATATATTCTCAGCACATTACTAAGTCTACTCAATAGTTATTGCAAGCTATGATGAGAAACCAACTCAATAATAATAAGTAGTATGAAACATAAACATAAGCAACATTGCAATGCTCATAATAAGTATCATAGAGTGGTATCTTGCTTGCTTTTGTTTAAAGAGCACAATATAAATGCCAAGGCACCTCTGAAGTTCACATGAAGGCTAGAGATAAAGATATCAGAGATACAAGCATCAAAGTCATGATATAAGTAACCAAGTTTTGGAACTAACACAAGAATGACAACTATGCTCTCAAGAAAGTGCTCATAGAATAAGTGGTGACTCAACAAAATTGTGAAAACGGTTTTGTGAAGGTTTGAAATGCTTCCCAATGCTGAAAGGAAGGTACTCATTAGCTTTGAGCTCTCATTGACCCTATCATAGGCATATTTATGTGGTTAAGGTGAAAGTGAGGTCCACTCTGAATCATATGCTTGACAGACCATAGACTGGAAAATCCCAAGTCCCTTGAGTACGAGGGTTGCTCCGCATGCTACTCAACTTTGGTCACCTAAAAGTTCTTATCATTGTAAATACATGCATATCATCGAGAACCACCAATGCGATACCCCTTGCACATGGTACATGAGCTTTCCCATAACCAAAATGATAAGGCAAGCAGACAATGAGCATCTCAGCAATCTTTTTATTTACCATATGCATAGCTTTTTATTGAGGAAGCTTCATAGATGTTCATTATAGTGATGCTGCAAGTTTCCACCATGATTAGGCATGGCTTAGGCTAGCGGCCCAGGCGTTTCTCTAACACAATGTATAAACTCCATGAACTAACAACTTCCCCTTTTATTTCACATCATCGACATCCATAAACAAAAGAGCAAGGAATCAACTGGATGAGACATCCAAAAAGTGTTGAAAGTGTTCCCCGTGACAGCACGGTTCTGCTGACTCCCACTATATAATTAGCAAGCATATAACTCTCATGGACTAGTCACAATGGTTCAAGATTATTAAGCGCAAAGAATATAAAGTGTGCCATCAAGTTCATGCGAGCTTTACTAACTAACTTTCTCAAAATAGACAAACATTTTATTTTGGAAGAAAACAAGGCATATGGAATATGCACTGAAATAGAAAATGATGCTAATAGGTAGGTATGGTGGACACAACTAGCAATATTGGTTTTGGGGAGTTGGAAGCACCGGTAGAGCACATACTCAGTGCAAATGAAGGCTAGCAATAGAGAGGGAGCGACAAACGAGAGAGCAATAACTGTCATAATCATGCTTGCAACAAAACAGGACTAACTATGGCATGAAAGTGATACAAGAACTTTGAGGCAAAATAAATCATCGAGGCTTACTGACTATTGATTAGTCATATGCATGCGTGAGCATGTGCCAAGTCCATTCACATGAACAGTCATAGGAGGATACCACAATATCATACCAAAGTATGAATAAAACAATGCAAGCAAAAATTCATATGACATGCTACAAACTATTAGCAAGCTGGAGCTAATCATAGACAAGCAAGAACTACTAAGCATCTATAATGACATACACCTTATACAAACAAGCTAAGCATGCTCACAATGATGAGTATATGTACAAAAATGAAACAAATAGAGTTCGTTACCAGCCTCTTACCACACCTCGAGTTGTCTTAATCTTCATTATTGCCCTTCACTTGTGTGACTTGAATAATTAACATGAAAACCAATATCCACTGAGGATGGCTGAACCCTGCAAAGAACTCACAAAACCAAAGAAGAAGAACAAATATTTTTGGTGTTTTCGATTTTTTAGAAACAAGCAAACAAAGAAAAACCAAACAAAAACAAAGCAAACCAAACAAAGCAAAATCTTTTTGGAATTTTCTTTTAAGGCAAACCAAAGCAAAAAAATAATAAACAAACCAAGAGAAACACCGAAAATATTTTTGGTATTTTTGGGTTTTTGAGAAAGCAGCAACAAGAACCAAAAGAAAGCGAAACAATGGATATACAAAGAACCGACCGATCATGATATATAGATGAGTGTGATGTCGGTATACCTCCCCCAAGCTGAGGCTTTTGGCCTAAGTGGGGCTCAATAACGCGGATAGTACCCCCATGATGGAGGGTTATCATAGGAATGATCATAGTCAGCCACCTGCGATGAAGAAGAAGACGCACCCCAATCAAATGAGGGCTGCTGGTATAAAGACTCTCTCAAGTTGGAGGGCTGAACTGAATTGTCTTCGGCATCCTCTTCAACATTCTCCTCTTGCTGGGAGAGTTCCCCCACATAAGCGTCAAGCTCCTCCTCCATAAGTGACCATCCTTGCCAGTTATCAAAGTTAAACAAAACAGGTGCAGGCAAATAAACTATTTTCTCATCCCTACCCTTTCTTCGACCTTGCTGGGCAAAAGATATTTCATATGGTAAACTTCTCACATTAGCCCCCAAAGAAACAAAACCATGCTGAATCATAGATTCAATATCAAGCCTCTCCATGGGGAACTGAAAATCTGAATAATGAGGCTCTAAACCATGGAAAGCTAGCAACCTAGAAGCAATGCGACCTCCACAAATTCCACCCTTCTCACGGTTAGTGGTGAGACGGTGAGCTATCAAAGCACCCAAACTATAAGAACTATTCCTATTTAGAGTAGCTGCAATAAAAGCTAGATCAAAAGAAGACAACTTTCTAGCAGTCTTTATAGCAAGAGCACACTTGGTAATTAAATAGGCAAAGTATCTAATAGCTGGGAGCCGGATGTTCCGAATTTTACCACTTTCCTTTGAGAAGTCCAAACCTTGGCAAACCTCATCATACAAATCAACAAGTGACTTGGGCCTCTCCTTGGTCTTCTCACAAGATCCCCACTGAGGTACTCTAATTGCTGCACAGAAATCAACAAAAGGCAGGTCGACAGGTATATTATATATTTTGTAATGGACCATGGGATTAGAAGTAGACCAAGTGAACCGGAAGTCCTGCACAAAATCCATGGTTAGCTTAACATATTGGATTGGTTCACCTTCAACAAAGTGCTCCAACCCTGCATTTGTAACCAAAGTTTGGAAATCTTGGAGGATCCCCGCAGCTCTCATAAATTCATGGCATGCATATATGGAAGGAAAACTGCCTCCTCACGATGAACCTTCATTGGCTCATGCACCATCAAGTCATATTGATTCAGTGGATAAGCACTCATCTTCTTCTTGAAATTTTAGACAACCATCAAACCAAGTGATTTCTAGGTTGATAAATGATAAGCAACTACTATAGGAACTTGCTAGAGGACTACACATGCATCAAAACAAAGTTTCTAAACATAGAACAAGCATGCAATTTCAAACAACCTGTCACCTACAGTAGCAAAATACTCGAGATACAATCTACCAATCACAAATCTAATTGGACAAGTGGAGGAGGCACATACCAAGGAAAAAACCCTCCAAAAATCAGTACTTGAGATGGGCTGAACAAGGAGATCGAAAATCGCGAGCAAGAACAACAAGAACTCGAGTTTGATCAAGTTTTTCGGTGTTTTTCGGGAGAGAGAAAGAAGGTGGATTTGAGGAGGCAGCCTGGAGGGGCCCAGGTGGGCAAGACCCCCACCCCCTAGGCGCCACCTCCTGGTAGGCCGCGCCTACCTGGGGTGTGGGGCCGTAGGGTGCCCCCCTGGGTCATCTCAGGTGCCACTCTACCCCTTTTTCGAGGAAAAATTATTTTGAATTTTTTGGGAAACTTTATTTTTGGCCAATTTTCAGGGTATGAAAATTGATTTTCTTGTAGAAACAGTTTTTCAGAAGAAGCAAAAGCAAACCAAAAGCCAAACTACAGGAGCTCTAAGAAACTCAAACAACCAAACATCTAGCAAAACTAAAGCTAAATCAAAGACTAGGAAGGAGAAATGAAAAAGAAAGCAAGTATAACCAAAGTAGAAACATTATCTTATTCATTAAAATCCTTTTGTTAACAAGGTTGATCAAGTCTTGTTACCAAAACAATCTTATATGAAACAAAACTTTGCATTCCATAAGGTGATTATGTTACCTCATACTTAATAGAAATGGTCCCAATCATAATAGTTTCAATATTTTCTTGTGGAATGGGACAATATATTTATCCAACCTAGATGCCTTCAATATTTTCAATAGAATTCAGGCAATAACTTCTAACAACCTTGTTGGGGAAATAGACAGTGTGCTCTTTGTCATTAATATTGAATGTTACTTTTCCTTGATTACAATTGATGATAGTACCTACAGTATTAAGAAAAGGTCTCCCAAGAATAATAGACATATTATCATCTTTAGGCATTTCAAGCACAACAAAATCAGTTAAGACCATGCAATTATGAGCAACTTGAACAGGAACATCCTCACATATACCAACAGAAACAATAGTTGACTTATCAGCCATTTTCACAAGATATATCAGTTGGTATCAACTTTTCTAGCTGGAGCCTCTTGTAGAGGGAAAAAGGCATAACACTAAATCTAGCTCCCAAATCACATAAAGCAGTTCTAACATAATTATTCTTAATGGAGCAAGGAATAGTTGGTATACCTGGATCACCAAGTTTCTTTGGAACCTTACCATTGAAGGAGTAATTAGTAAGCAAAGTAGAAATATCCTCATTAGGAATCTTCCTTTTATTAGAGACAATATCCTTCATATACTTTGAATAAGGAGGCAATTTAATAGCATCAGTCAAAGGAATTTGCAGAAATAAAGGCTTCATCTACTCACAAAACTTGTTGTAGTGTTCTTCCTCCTTTGACTTGTGTTTCTTACCTGGAAAATGCATAGGTTTCTGCACCCAAGGTTCTCTCTCTTTACCATGTTTATTATCAATAAAATCTTCCTTTGTGTACCTAGTGTTCTTAGTGTGTTTCTCAGGTTCTTCCTCAACTTCCTCCTTATCAGGAGACTCGTCAATATTACCACTCTCAGTTTCAGCATCAGAGACAAATATACTATTAGAATCTACAACAGGTTCAAGTGGTTCCTCAAATTTCTTATGTTTCTTTTTCTTCCTCTTACGAGGACTACCACTATCCTCACCTTGTTGGGAATCCTGCTCTACTCTTTTAGGGTGTCCTTCAGGATATAAAGGATCTTGAGTAGCTGCACCACTCCTAGTTCTAATTCCATAAGCATGTTTACTTCCTGAAGCATTAACTAGCATATCCTTTTGCACCTTAGAAAGTTGATTAAGTTGGGTTTGAACCATTTTAAAGTGTTTACAAAGCATTTTAATATCATTAGAAGTTCTTTCCACAATATCTTTCAACTCATGGATAGCTCTAGAGTTTTCCAATAAATGATTCTGAACTTGTTTATTAAAATTACCTTGTTTAACAATAAATGTGTCAAGTTCCTCTAAGCATTGATCAGGAGGCTTACCATAAGGAATATCACCTTCATTAAATTAGAGAGAGTGTACCTCAATAGTAGATGAGTGGGGAATTGGCTTACATAATTCTTCTATAGGAGGTAGATTCTTCACATCTTCAGATCTAATACCTTTCTCCTTTAGACACTTTTTAGCTTCCTTCATCCCTTCATCATTTAATGCAATAACTCCCCTCTTCTTTGTTGTTGGTGTTGGAACTGGTTTAGGAACAACTGGTTCAGGAGTAATAGGCTCAGGTGTATTCAACTCAGTTGAAGTCCAATCATCATAATTCTTGCTTATATTGTTCATTAGTTCTTCAGCATCTGTAGGAGCCCTTTTCCTAAAAACACAATCAGCAGAGCTATCTAGGTAGGTCCTAGAATCATCAGTTAGTCCATTATAATAAATATCAAGAAGCTCATTCCGAGGTAATGGACATCCAGGATATGCATGAATCAAGGAACATAGTCTTTTCCATGACTCAGGCAATTTCTCTTCTTCTCCCTGTTTAAAATCAAAAAGTCTCTGCAAAGCAGCATGTCTAGCACTGGGAGGAAAATATTTATGGAAGAAAAAAGCAATCAAGCAATCAGGGCTATCAATGGAGCCGGGAGGTAATCTATTAAACCAAGCCCTAGCTTCTCCTTTTAGTGAAAAAGGGAAGATCTTAGTAACAAAGTACTTGCGCATTTTAAAATCATCAGAGAACAAAGCACTCATAGTAGAAAGCTCATTCATATGATCCACATCACTCTCATTTTTAGTACCACAAAAAGGTTCTTTCTCAACAATATCTAAATAAGATAAATCAAGAGAGAAATCATAATCTTTATCTTTAATATCTATGGGAGAGGTGGAAAACTTAGGATCATAGGACTTCTTAGGCATAATAGTACGTCTAGCAAGGAGACTCTTAATAGCACTAGCACCATGTGTGTTTTGGCACTCTTCAACAAATTCATTAGTGAGCTCTATGTAACCATCATTAATATCATAACTCTCACTAGACTCAGGTGAGATAACAGGTGTAACAGTGTATTCACTAGGAGTTTCGGTATTTCCTAGACTAGCCATAGTAGCATCTAGAAAAGGACCCAATGAACCACTCACATCAAGCACAGTAGAAGTAACATCATGAGTATCAAAAGCAGTTTCAGATTCAGCAGTAGTAGCAGTGTGTGTAGCATGAGCATGTGGTGGTGGTGTGACAAGCTTACTTATAACAGACGGTGAATCAAGAGCAGCAGAGGTGTTTAGGACTGTACCTCTTCTTATAGTGGATGGTAAAATAGGGAACTTTCCATCACGAGACTTCCCATGATGAAAGGAGTAGCAGTGAACAATAATATATCCAAGTGAACTTACAAATAAAGCTATGCTCCCTGGCAACGGCGCCAGAAAATAGTCTTGATGACCAACAATTATAGGGGATCGCAATAGTCTTCGCGGGTAGTATTACCCAATTTATTGATTCGACACAAGGGGAGCCAAAGAATACTTTCAAGCCTTAACAACTGAGTTGTCAGTTCAGCTGCACCTAGAAATAGTTCTTGCTCACAGAAGTTTATCAGTAGCAATAGTTTGTAGTAGCAACAACAACAACAAAGGCAACAGTGAAACAATAGCAATAGTAACAGTAACGGTAACAGTAGGATTCGAGTGCAGTAGGCATAGGGATGGATGGACGGGCGTGGCATGGACGATTCTAAACATGTAACTTCAAGACCCAGGGCATTGCAGATAAATAATAATAAGCATCCTAGTACTAAATAATCCTAGGCATATGCTCCAAATATAGTCATACATGCATGCAATGAGAACTTGCACAACATCTTCTGTCCGGCCAGCCCGTGGCAGCGGGGCCTCTAAGGAACTACTGGCAATTAAGGTCCTCACACCACAGCCATCCCCTCCGGTTGTCCCAATATTATTGTCACTTTGGGGCCTTTGGATCCAGACAATGATATGTGTACACAACTTGTAGATAAGATCAGAAACAATACTATCACAATGATTCAATAATAAGTTCAGATCTGAGATCATGGCAGTCGGGCCCTAGTGACAAGCATTAAGCACAACAAGTTGCAACAAAGTCAAATAGCACTAAAAGAGATACTAGGCACTATGCCCTAACAGATCTTCTTCGATTACATGATAGAACTCATCAAATCCCTACCATCCCCAAGCCTACAGCGGGGGATTACTCACTCATGGATGAGGGAAACATCGGTGGTTGATGGAGATGCGTTGGTGATGACGATGGCGATGATCCTCTCCAAATTCCCCGTCCCGGCAGGGTGCTAGAATGGAGTTTCTGGATTCGAATCTTGGTTTCTGGTGGCGGCGGCGGAGCGGAACTCTTTCTAGAAAACTATCGACCCCCCCCCCCCCGAGTTTTTAGGTCAGAAGGCAACTTATAGGTGCGAAGGGACGCCGAGGAGCTACAGGGTGGTCGACCTTGCGCCAGGTCGGGTGGGCCCGCTGGGTGGGTCTGGGACCCAGCCTCTCTGTCTCCCTTCGCCTGTGGATCTTCTGGTGAGAAATAGTTTTTGGCATATTTTCCGGGATTTTTCCTGATAGTTCATTTTCTGCACAAAAACAAGACACCAAGGTAATTCTGCTGAAAACAACGTTAGTCCGTGTTAGTTGTATCCAAATCACACAAGTTTAGAGGAAAAACAATAGCAAAGTGTTCGAGAAAGTAGATACGTTTTGGACGTATCAGTCACTCATGGAGGAATAACTTGACACATACGTGGCAGAGCTCTCTCAGCAAGAGGAGAATGTTGGAGGGGATACCGAAGATGATTTGGTTCAGCCCTCCAACATGGGAGAGTCTTCATACCAGCAGCCCTCCTAAGATTGGAGCACGTCTTCTTGTTCATCGCGAGAGCCTGATTATGATCATTCCTACGATGACCCACCAGCTTGGGGTTACTATCCGCGCTATTGAGGCCCACTTAGGCCAAAAGCCTAAGCTTGGGGGGAGGTATACCTACATCACACTCATCTATATATCATGTTTCGTCGGTTATTTGTATATCCATTTTTGCTTTCTTTTTAGTTCTTGTTTCTGCTTTCCCAAAACACAAAAAGACCAAAAATATTTTCGTTGTTTCTCTTGGTTTGTTTTTTTGCTTTTTAGCTTTGGTTTGTCTTATGTGGCATCCCACAAAACCACTACTAGAAAATCGCGTTGAATTTGTGCATTGCATCGTCATCATAAGGCATTGTTTGCATAAAACTATTTTACAAACCCCGATTTGTTTTCCAAACGCCCCATCTTTTATTCAAACGCCAACCCCCGGATGTTCCGGATATTTTGTTTGTCTAAAACTAGTTACAAAGATATTTGAAAATAAAATAAATATTAAATTATTTTTAGTGTGGGGCAGTCGAACGGGCCGAGTAGACCGAACGACCGCCCCAGATTTTTACAAACGGTCCGCCTCTAAATCCTAAAGCTACCCAGTTCCCTACCCACACACACCCTCCACCTCACTCCCACCATTCAGAGCCCGCCACGTCACCCTGCTAACTCCCTCTACCTATCCCACACCGCCACGTGGCCTTCCCTCACCTCTCTCTCTCTCAGCACACACCCTCCCCAGCCACAACACACGACGCCCAACCCCACCAACTCCGGCCCCACGCCCACGGATCCAGCCGAGAACCTCCCACACCCTATGACCCAACCTCCTCGAACCTGGCCCCACCTGGGGCTCCCTCCCACGCCTCCTGACCGCCCACATCCCCTCTCCCTCTCGTTCGGTCCCACTGGTCCGCCCGGCCTTCCTTTCGGCCCGAGGCCAGCGCTCAAGCTCCGCCTCGCCTTCCACCTCCCGCCGAGCCCCCTCCAACCTCCTCCGCGCGCCTCCTCCTCGCCGCCCTCGCCGCCAGGGCATCTCATCTCTCCGCCAGGTAAGCTCCCTCTCCCGACCTCGACCTCCTCTCTGCCGCTGCATCTGTCCGCGAGCCCCAGCGTGCCGCCCGTCATTGGCAGCCTCGCCTCTCCTCGCCTCCTGCTCGTCTATCTCCATGTGCGAGGCCGCCGCTCGAGCGCCGCCGCCCGCCAGTCCCCATCGCGTCCTCGCCTCGGCCGCCCTCCACCTCCATCCGAAGACGCCCTGTAGACCTGCGCCTCCATGTTCGCTCGCTTAGGTCTTCGCCTTCATGACAGCTTTTTTGGCCGCCTCGCCGGAGATCACCGTTTCATGCTGTCTGGACAATGTGTTTTCCGTAGGTGCGATCGTACTCTTGTCTCTGCCTCATGTGTCGTAGTTCAACATCCATGTTTCTGTCGGATTAGATGGTGTTGTCCTTATGCCAGATCGATGTTAAGTGGCTATCCAAGATCGTCTAGTTGGTGTGCCGAGGTGGGGATGTTGATGTGATGCTGGGTGTTATTCTCCCGACTGCCGATGCCGAACCAAGTTCTCCATCTATAACAAAGCTGGAACATAAGCTCTTCTTCATGGAACCCGAAGACACCGAGACACGGAACGCCGAGATCTCCGCCGTGAAACAACAAAACAGACGACATAACCCGACGCCCCGGATGCCACAAGACCTTCTTCCCGGGATGCGACGTCGAGAACCCGAACGCCAAGATCGCCGACGCGAGTACGCTAAGTTCGTCTCCCCGGATCCCGTACGACAAGATCTACCTCACGGACCCGAAGACCCCGGTAACCGATCCCCGCAAGTTCGCCATCGACGACAAGATCGACACCAATCGGGGCGAATCCGATGCCCCGACGCCAGAACAAGTACTTCTGCCGGAACGTCAAGGACTCCGCGTGAGACGTCAAGACCGACAACATGGCCCGACCACCGCGGATGCGACAAGATCTACCTCTTTAGCCGAGACCGAACCCGTCGAACCCTGGACCCCGACCCCGAACCCCGGAACCCCAAGTCCGTCGAGACCCCTCAATGTGTGAACCCTTATCCGAGAACCCTATTTTATAACATAATAACTTGTTGCATATTTAGTTTTCATCTCGCATGCATATCTGTGGTTTGGGGGCCTTATGCCGATTCACCTAATAATTAAATATGGGGCCTTTATGCGGGCAAATCTAGCCTTATATTGGCCTCATTTAAACATGTGTAGCGAACTGCTTTCCATCTATTGCTTTGCTAAACAACATTTAATTTGCGGGGGTTCTAAACAACTCGAACCATATAATTAATTGTCGGGACCCCGGTTCCGCTTAATATGGCCTAATTGCATCGCACCTTTGCCATGTCATACATCATGCATGCATCGTGCCGATCTTCATCGTTGTATTAAATATTGCATCCGTGTTTCTTCTAGTGTTTTGCTTCTTCGCGGATAAGGCCGTTGAGTTGATGTGAGCTTACCGATCTTGGATGAACCTTCGACAATGTTTTGCGAGCATCTTCCCCTTCTACCTATCTTACTTTTATAGTCTTTATTCCCTCCTGTTGATCTATTGCTATACGTATTGCGATGCTTTAGTTTCCGTACCTCGAAATCCTGCAGCCCTATATTGCCTTGGACACACCCTATTGCTGTTGTTTGGTAGTTAGTTGGACTTGCGCCGTAGTTGCTTGCTCAAATCTGATGTGTCGTCATATGCCACGATTCTTGATGCATCCGCATGTTGATGTTGGAGATGATTCTAGTTTTACTTATCGTCACTTTAATTTCTGTTTAACAACTAAAAATTGAATAAGCAGAGGCATCGGTGGGTGATAGAAAATATTTGGTTTCCGAACGCCCACTTGTGTCCCGTGAAGACCCAGTACTTGATACATTCCTTGATTTATCGCGCTATCCACATCCGGAGGTATATGGGACCCCGAGCGAGCTTGATTCGGTCTTATTTCTTGGGACCACAAACTAGTTTGAGGTTTTATTTACGATCTTGTACTTATGCCATGCTACTTTTCAGTATTTAAATTGCGAGGTAATTGCTTTGTATTGTTTAGGATCGGGACACGATTCCGCGTGTCGACAAGCCCAGCCACACTTTCGGGTTCCCGATCGTTCACGGTAGTATTACCCAAACCTTGAGCCCGTCTCAGTCATGGCTTCGCTATGGGATCTACTTAAGGGTGGCCCCTGAAATTTCTGAATCTGTGATTGTTCAGTCGTGAAAGCCTCGTTGGGTTTTGATTTGGTTTTTCCGAGGTTGATCGGCGTGTGTTGCTATTGGTGCACCCCGCCGGTAAAACTTTCAAAGCCGTGTCCGCGGATATGGACGACTTGGAGCAAGATCTCGATCATAGACAAGCATAACTAAAATTTATCTGCTATAAATTTGACTTATAATGACTAGTAATCAGCTTCACTATAACGGAATGGCTAATCAATACGCCACAATTGCTTGTTTAGTTGTCGCCATCGACAATTGTATCGACTAGTAAGTATTGCAACTACAACGAAATGGCTGAATAAAAGTACCAACAAGCTTTGGGTTTTGGGATTATATCATGCTATCTATATTTGATTAGTAATTGCCGCAACTATAACGGAATGGTCAACTAAAAGTGCCCACTGCTTACTTTATCGGGATGATTATCTAAACGACTAGTAATCCGCAACGATAATCGAATAAATAAAGCGCCAACTGTGAGTTCCTCGGTTGACTTCCTCGTTTGGTCTCGAGGGGAAACACCAGATGGGTTTGTTTTGGTGTTAGCTTCAGTTGGATCCGGATAGGTCATTCTTACCTCTCTCGATAACCGCCAGTTGTATCGAGTCTCTATAGGTTGTTTAGTGCATCTTTGCCGCCGCTCATCCACCATACCTATGTAGGCGAGGACCTTGAATTCTAGCCTCGCCGTGCTTCGCCTCGATCGACGCTCCTTCTTTGTTTTCTCGCTTTGCCCTTGGTCGGCACCCCTTTGTTTAAGCAGGTTTTGAGATCGACGCCGTTAGCGGGGTTACCCTTCCGGCTTGGCAGGGTTATGGACGCCATTGGTTATTCTTCGTGGCTCTTAGCCCCATTTGCATCTTGTCCAAGTCGGACGCTCCGTCTTTCAAGGTGATTTGGATCTTTGTACCGTATATCCGTATTCTTGACTCTTTGAGTCAGTTATATATATCGTTCTGTGGGTCCCATCGAGGACTGTTGTGTAATGTTATTACTTTGCTTTCCACCCGCACGAAGTGCTGGTGGGCACCTTTGAATCATTTCTATGCGGGTTTGGAATTTTGCTCAAACTTGCATAGGTCCGATTCGAGGGTGTTCTGAGTGGTATCGAGCACAGCTATGATACCCACAAGTCCAACTGTAGGATAACCTAGCTAACCCAAGTAGAGTGTCAAAACTATTTTTGCAAAATCGGTTGGATAGTTACGATTAGGTCTGATTTACTCCTTACCCTCTGCTGTTCTCCTCTTACCTCTACGTGTTTTGAACCGCCTCTCTTATCTTTGCTTGAGTCCGTGATTTCTCGTGGTTGGGTTTTCCGTCACCTTCGTGGTTTCGCTTTCTCCTTTGTAACGGAGGTGCTACGATCACCAATCTGCAACTTGTCTCTGTACCTTCCCCAATCTTTTGTTCTTGAGCTCTTTATCCCTATGTGTTCCTTCTCGGATATCAGTGTCGTTGAAAAACATATGAGAAGGACGAGCATTGGTGAAGTTGGGGTTAACCTTGAGCATGTGTTGTTCATGCCAATGGAACCATCGCGAAAACCTAATCACGGTGTCTTTCATACGATTTCCGCTGGCATCATCCCTTTGTTCCGGATACCGCCTATGAATATCTTCAGTCTAAATCTCGAGAGTTGAGTTGCCTGATTCACCTACCCGTGTATAGAGTTGATAGTTGGGTCCGGGACGGACTGATCACCCTACCCGACTGATCATCGCTCGTGACATCGAACCGGTGGATCAATGTAACTTTTCCCTCTTCTAATGGAAGTTAGAGGTGACCTTGTCGTTTGATGCCTCTATCTTCGTCCGTTGTTTCTCCGGAGTGTTCTCTCGACGATCAGGAACAACGACCCTTTGTTGGTGGTGTCGCCGATTCAAGATGGAAGAAGGAACCCTCGTTAGCGGTGTCGCGAGGATCTACACGAAGCGAGAAGATTCAGGTCGCCGACCTTCCTCCCAGTACCATGAGGCGGATCTCGAGGGCGAGATCCATTGTTAGTGGTGTCGAATTGTGGCATCCCGCAAAACCACTACTAGAAAATCGCGTTGAATTTGTGCATTGCATCGTCATCATAAGGCATTGTTTGCATAAAACTATTTTACAAACCCCGATTTGTTTTCCAAACGCCCCATCTTTTATTCAAACGCCAACCCCCGGATGTTCCGGATATTTTGTTTGTCTAAAACTAGTTACAAAGATATTTGAAAATAAAATAAATATTAAATTATTTTTAGTGTGGGCGTCGAGCAGGTAGTAGACCGAATCGCCAGATTTTTACAAACGGTCCGCCTCTAAATCCTAAAGCTACCCAGTTCCCTACCCACACACCCTCCACCTCACTCCCACCATTCAGAGCCCGCCACGTCACCCTGCTAACTCCCTCTACCTATCCCACACCGCCACGTGGCCTTCCCTCACCTCTCTCTCTCTCAGCACACACCCTCCCCAGCCACAACACACGCACGCCCCAACCCCCACCAACTCCTGGCCCCACGCCCACGGGATCCAGCGAGAACCTCCCCACACCCTATGACCCAACCCGCTCCCTGGAACCCTGGCCCCACCCCTGGGGCTCCCTCTCCCACGCTCCCTTGACCGCTTCCACATCCCCCTCTCCCTCTCGTTTCTGGTCCCACCTGGTCCGCCGCCCCGGCCTTCCCCTTTTCGGCCCGAGCGCCTCCGCGCTCAAGCTCCGGCCCTCGCCTTCCACCTCCCGCCGCCGGAGCCCCCCCCTCCAACCTCCTCCGCGTGCGCCCTCCTCCTCGCCGGCGTCCTCGCCGCCACCGGGGCATCTCATCTCTCCGCCGTGCAAGCTCCCTCTCCTCCGACCTCGACCTCCTCTCCTGTCGCCGTGCATCCTGTCCGCGAGCCCCAGCGTCGTCGCCTCCGTCGCTGGCAGCCTCGCTGCTCTCCTCGCCTCCTGCTCGTCTATCTCCATGTGCGAGGCCGCCGTCGGTGCTCGTGAGCGCCGCCGCCCGCTCGGTCCCCATCGCGGTCCCTGCTCCTGGCCGTCCCTCCACCTCCATCCGAGACGCCCCACAGACCTGCCTCCATGTTCGTTCGCTAGGTCTTCGCCTTCATGACAGCAGCTTTTGGCCGCCTCCTCTCTGCCGGAGATCACCGTTTCATGCTGTCCTGGACAATGTGTTTTCCCGTAGGTGCGACTGGTACTCTTGTCTCTGTCCTCATGTGTCGTAGTTCAACATCCATGTTTCCTGTCGGATTAGATGGTGTTGTCCTTATGCCCAGATCTGATGTTAAGTGGCTATCCAAGATCTTCTAGTTGGTGTGCCGATGTGGGGATGTTGATGTGATGCTGGGTGTTATTCTCCCGACTGCCGATGCCGAACCAAGTTCTCCATCTATAACAAAGCTGGAACATAAGCTCTTCTTCATGGAACCCGAAGACACCGAGACACGGAACGCCGAGATCTCCGCCGTGAAACAACAAAACAGACGACATAACCCGACGCCCCGGATGCCACAAGACCTTCTTCCCGGGATGCGACGTCGAGAACCCGAACGCCAAGATCGCCGACGCGAGTACGCTAAGTTCGTCTCCCCGGATCCCGTACGACAAGATCTACCTCACGGACCCGAAGACCCCGGTAACCGATCCCCGCAAGTTCGCCATCGACGACAAGATCGACACCAATCGGGGCGAATCCGATGCCCCGACGCCAGAACAAGTACTTCTGCCGGAACGTCAAGGACTCCGCGTGAGACGTCAAGACCGACAACATGGCCCGACCATCATGGATGCGACAAGATCTACCTCTTTAGCCGAGACCGAACCGTCGAACCACGGACCCGACCGAACCCGGAACCCCAAGTCCGCCGAGACCCTCAATGTGTGAACCCTTATCCGAGAACCCTATTTTATAACATAATAACTTGTTGCATATTTAGTTGTCATCTCGCATGCATATCTGTGGTTTGGGGGCCTTATGCCGATTCACCTAATAATTAAATATGGGGCCTTTATGCGGGCAAATCTAGCCTTATATTGGCCTCATTTAAACATGTGTAGCGAACCGTTTCCATCTGTTGCTTTGCTAAACAACATTTAATTTGCGGGGGTTCTAAACAACTCGAACCATATAATTAATTGTCGGGACCCCGGTTCCGCTTAATATGGCCTAATTGCATCGCACCTTTGCCATGTCATACATCATGCATGCATCATGCCGATCTTCTGTCGTTGTATTAAATATTGCATCCGGTGTTTCTTCTAGTGTTTTGCTTCTTCGCGGATAAGGCCGTTGAGTTGATGTGAGAGCCCGATCTTGGATGAACCCTTCGACAATGTTTTCAAAGTAGCATCTTCCCCTTCTACCTATCTTACTTTTATAGTCTTTATTCCCTCCTGTTGATCTATTGCTATACGTGTTGCGATGCTTTAGTTTCCCTCTCTGAAATCCCTGCAGCCCTATATTGCCTTGGACACACCCTATTGCCATTGTTTGGTAGTTAGTTGGACTTGCGTCGTAGTTGCTTGCTCAATCTTGATGTGTGTCGTCATATGCCACGATTCTTGATGCATTGCCGCATGTTGATGTTGGAGATGATTCTAGTTTTACTTATCGTCACTTTAATTTCTGTTTAACAACTAAAAATTGAATAAGCGGAGGCATCGGTGGGTGATAGAAAATATTTGGTTTCGACGCCCACTTGTGTCCCGTAAGACCCCGAGTACTTGATACTGTTCCTTGATTTATCGCGCTATCCACATCCGGAGGTATATGGGACCCCCACAGCGAGCTTGATTCATCTTATTTCTTGGGGCCACAAACTAGTTTGAGGTTTTATTTACGATCTGTACTTATGCCATGCTACTTTTCGTATTTAAATTGTGCGAAATCGCATGCTGATCTGTTAGGATCGGGACACGATTCGCGGTGTCGACAAGCCCAGCCACACTTTCGGTTCCCGATCGTTCCACAGTATTACCCAAACCTTGAGCCCGTCTCGAGTCGGTGGCCGTTCGGGATCTACTTAAGGGTGGCCTGAAACATTTCTGAATCCTGTGATTGTTCACCGTGAAAGCCTCGTTGGGTTTTGATTTGGTTTTCCGAGGTTGATCGAGCGTGTGTTGCTATTGGTGCACCGGCTGGGTAAAACTTTCGAAAGCCGTGTCGCGGATATGGACGACTTGGAGCACGATATCTCGATCATAGACAAGCATAACTAAAGTTTATCGCTATAAATTTGACTTATAATGACTAGTAATCAGCTTCACTATAACGGAATGGCTAATCAATCGCCCACAATTGCTTGTTTAGTTGTCGCCATGACAATTGTATCGACTAGTAAGTATTGCAACTTCTAGAAATGGCTGAATAAAAGTACCAACAAGCTGGGTTTTGGGATTATATCATGCTATCTGTATTTGATTAGTAATTGCATAACTATAACGGAATGGTCAACTAAAAGTGCCCTTGCTTACTTTATCGGGATGATTATCTAAACGACTAGTAATCTTTAGCGATAACTCGAATAAATAAAATTGCCAACTGTGTGAGTTCCTCGGTTGACTTCCTCGTTTGGTCTCGAGGGAAACACGGGATGGGTTTGTTTGGTGTTAGCTTGAGTTGGATCCGGATAGGTCATTCTTACCCTCTCGATAACCGCCATTGTATCGAGTCTCTATAGGTTGTTTAGTGCATCTTGCCGCCGCTTGATCCACCATACCTATGTAGGCGAGGACCGCCAATTCTAGCCTCGCTGCGTGTCTTGGCCTCGATCGACGCTCCTTCTTTGTTTTTCTGCTTTGCCCTTGGTCGGCACCCCTTTTGTTTAAGCAGGTTTTGAGATCGACGCCGTTAGCAGGGTTACCCTTCCGGCTTGGCCTGGGCAGGGTTATGGACGCCATTGGTTATTCTTCAGGGCTCTTAGCCCCATTTGCATCTTGTCCGAAGTCGGACGCTCCGTCTTTTCAAGGTGATTTGGATCTTTGTACCGTATATCTGTATTCTTGACTCTTTGAGTCGCTGTTATATATATCTGTTCTGTGGGTCCCATCGAGGATTGTTGTGTAATGTTATTACTTTGCTTTCCACCCGCACGAAAGTGCCTGGTGGGCACCTTTGAATCGTTTCTATGCGGGTTTGGCGAATTTTGCTCAAACTTGCATAGGTCCGATTCTAAGGGTGTTACATCTTAAAATAAAAAAATCCTAAAAGATTTTGCTTTGCTTTGTTTTTGCTTTGTGTGCTTGCTTTAAAAATTTAAAACACCAAAAATATTTGTTGTTCTTTTTTGGTTTTGTGAAGTTCTTTGCAGGGTTCAGTGGTTCTCAGTGGAGTTTGTTTTCATGTTATTATTCAAGCCACACAAGTGAAGGGCAATAATGAAGATTAAGACAACCTGAGGTCTGGTAAGAGGCTGGTAATGAACTCTATTTGTTTTCATTTTTGTACATATACTCATCATTGTGAGCATGCTTAGTCTGTTCATGTGAGGTGTATGTTATTTATGGATGCTTAGTAGTTCTTGCTTTCTTATGATTAGCTCCAGATTGCTAATAGTTTGATTTAAGTAAAAATAAAACTAAATAATAAAAGTTACAAAAATCCTAAATAAAATTTAATAAAATAAGGAAGAAAATTCTAAAAATGAATAAAAATCATTTTCGTGTATAAAAAAATCTACTATTTTATAAAAATATTAACTTAATTTTTTTATAAATGAAAATTAAAATAAGTATCCATAAACATTTAATCCTTTATGGAAATTTATAAACATAAGACTAATACTTATAAATAAATAAAATCATTTTAAAAATCTTAAATAAATATATTATACTAGAAAATTATTAAATATACCATTAAAAAGGTTTTTAAGACTTTAAAAGTAATAAATCCTTATCTACTACCTTTTTTATTAATATAACTATTTTGTTAAATCATTAAAATTATTTCCTAAGTAAGAAATAATCCCATTTCCTTATTAAACATTAAAACCTTTAAACCTAATTACTAAAAATAAATCCATGATTAAAAGACCATAATAAAACTTTAGGGATAAGTTATGAACCTTGTAAAACTATTTTGAACTTTAAATCAAAAAATTCAAAACCACAATATTTAAAATAACTTTAAAAATCATTCATTAATATTAAGGGGGTGATCTTAATATCTAAATAATATTTAACATGACTATAAATCTAACACATTAATAATATCATCCAAATTAAACTTTCATTGAATAATTTCATATTACTTAATCTAAATATTCACTTAAATACAAACTAAATAATCCCACACCTTAGTCATACTTATCATAAATCTAAACTTTGGGAATAATTAAAACATATTACACCTTATGTTTATTTACCCTTTTAAAGTTAACTTTAGTCTCAAAACTTATAAACATCATGTTTAATAAGCTACTTATGTTTTTATAGTTAACTTTGGTCTAATTCAATTAAGACATAAAGCATATCAAGTCCAAACTAATCAATCAAACCCCAAAAGACCTTGATCACATTCTATTAACAATAAAGGTTGTTTAAACCTTAGAAAGGAAATATTTTCTTTGAAGGTTATTCTTTTTTCCACTTCAAACAATAACTCTATAATAGTTCCTTTAACTCTTAACAACTCAACCCAAGGACGTTTTATCATAGTCACCAAATGACAGTTAACCATAATCACATTATTAATACTTTACTTGTATATTTTGGATTATTAACAATTAAGTTCCTTATAAAGGTCATTACTTATAAAGTAAAGTTTGAAGATAAACCAACTCTTAAAATAATCACATAAATTCACTTCAGTCAAAGTATTGGGGATTCACTTTGGGAGTTTTACAAAATGCATAGCATTATTTATGCATAACTACATATTTCTTCTTTAAACATTAGTCCTTACTAGACCAATGATGCTGATTTCAGATATGGATCTTATATTGTCTCGAAGACCGTGAGTGCATAATCTGGCAATCACAAAAGGCAAGTTCACACTTGCTCATGTCCTTTGATTATTTTCTGTAAATATTTTTGAAAATTCAGTGTTGTCATCACCTGCATTTCAAAAAGGCCAAAAAACACTATTTTCGTAATAATATGATTATAGGTTATTTACCATGAGGTATTAACCTAATATGAAAGTTCCGGTGGTAAAGGAACATATTATCTAGGACTTAACAACCAATGTCGCTAGTGATTCTTGCGCCGTGTATTATGCGTTAACCATGAGATTTGGAATGGGACAGAGAAGTCAGTTGTATCCTTTTCCTTTTGTATGTAGGCAAGATGACCTTAACGTGACGTTGTGATTCCTTGTGAGGATCCAACATATGGGTGGGAACCATTAGCCCCACGTTTTTGGTGTCTAGATTATCTATGAGTGGCTGCCGGAGGTATAGCCGGACCTATATGGTACTTGACAGGGGCATCACCAGATCATAGAGTCTTTAGGAACTCATTAGGGTTATAGCCTGCCCGAAAGGGGGCTTAATAGAGATGAGCCGGCCCCGAAGGATCGTGCAGACATGCGGGGTCGTGGAAAGGGCAGTGATTGGCTTGGATCACCTACTGGGCCCCACATCATGGAATTGTGGACGGGTAAGCTGCCCGGTTGTGCAACAAGGAGTTAATCTCTCATGGGTAAAGTAACGCACCTCTGCAGAGTGTAAGAACTGTAACTTGTTACTCCCTGTACCGGGAAGGAGCTACGAACGCGGCAGGAAAGGAACTCCATGAAAGTTCTGGTAAACCTGTGAAGGCTGACGGACATAGCTTTTTAGAATAAAACCAACCTTTAAAGAAATGTTTACGAAAACTTGCATTGCCTACGGCCTATGGTCTGTGGCTGTAGTTAGTGCATCAAACACTCCTTTTTAGTTAACTTGCTGAGTACGCTCGTACTCAACGTATCTTCTTAACCCTTGCTAGATTCTGAAGCCAATACAAACGACATCTACATCAACTTCTGCTCAAAGGAAACATTGAAAAGCTCAAGCTCTTCAACAAAGTCAAGAAAGTCAACCTATACATCCACAGAAGTGAAGACAAAGTTGATGATTAGATAGGAATATAATATTTAGCCATAGAACCTACTTCTCTAGAGTATTGCAATAGCAGCAACACATACCCAATAGTTAGATGCTAATCTTATTAGTATGATAATTACGAGTTGATTATTTCTGGTTCTTCGTTGCAAGAAGTTTCTTTCTCTCACTTTAACCTAGAATATTCTCTAGATCTTTTGTAAAGAGTCGGGTTGTAACCTATAATAAATGTCTTGGACCTGCTGTGTTTCTATTATACCACTCTGAGGGATGTAATACTAGTAAACGGTGTTTCATTGGTGTTATGTCAACGACTATAGTGTACTACATCATGCAGTGGTATGCTGGGTCACCGAACTCTTCCTTGGTCTAGCAGGCAGCGGAGGTTGTAGATCTCCTCTCGATTCTAGTATCACGACGGCGTGGTGGTGAAACGGAGGAGTAGATCCCGCAGGGCTTCGCTAAGACAGAGCGAGTATGGTGGATTAGAGAGGCCTTGGCAACTAGGGTTTAGAGGCTAAGGGGTGGAGGTGGCCGGCGGCTAGGGGTCTAGGCGGCAACGACTTGAGGAGGCTCTAGGGCGGCGACAACTTGGGAGGGGGTAACCGGCCTAGGTTTTTGGGTGGGGTGGCATGGGGCGCCCCTACCCCTCCTTTTATGAGAGGGAGAGGCGGCAAGGGGAGGGGAGTCCTCCCCCAACTCCTCTTCCTTGGCCGTCGGCAAGGGAGGGAGGGGAAACCTTCCTCCTCTAGGTTTCCTCCTCTCCCTCAACTTGGTTTGACTTTCAATGTTGAGATTTGAGTTTTCAAATTGGAGTTTGACTATTCAAACTATAATTTGATTATTTCTCTTCCCATTGACCAGCCAAGTGACCTAGGACATGATGCAACCATTCCACATTGGTATGAAACATTCATGTACCCTTCCCTCTCCGGGGTGGTGGACCTTCCAGAACCTTCTAGAAGATTCTGGTGAAAACACTGAAAACATTTCTGAACCCCGGAATAAGACTTTCCTTATATTAATCTTATTCACCGGACCACTCCGGATCTCCTTATGATATCTCGGATCCAATTCGAGACACCGAACACCATTCGGTCTCCAACTCATTACCATATCTACTAAACAACATCAAATCCTTAAGTGTGTCTCCCTACAGTTCGTGAATTATGCAGACATGATCGAGACACTTCTCCGATCAATAACCAATAGAGGAATCTGGAAATTCATATGGCTCCCACATATTTCTAAGATTACCTCGTGATCGAATGAACCATTTACATACGATACCAATTTCCCTTTGTCTCGCGATACTTTACTTATCCGGGGTTTGACCGTCGGTATCTCCGCATACCTAGTTCAACCTCGTTATCGATAAGTACTCTTTACTCATTCTGTGATATGTGATCCCTTGTGATCTAGTCACATGCTTGCAAGCCAATTGGATGATATTCCATCGAGAGGCCCTAGATTATATCTATCTGTCATATGGATGGACAAATCCCACTCTTGATCCATGTGCCTCAACACATACTTTCGGAATACTCAATGCCACCTTTATAACCACCCAATTATGAAGTGGTGTTTGATGTCATCAAAGCATCCATTCGTTGATGGTGATTAACATGATCTCATGGTCGAAGGATTTAGGTTACTATGTATTTGAAAGCTTATAGCAAACAAACTATTGAATGACTTGATCTTATGCTACGCTTAACTATAGGAGTGTGTCCATCACATCACTCTCCTAATGATATGACCTTGTTATTAATAACATCCAATGTTCATGATCAGAAAACCATAATCATCAATTAATCAACAAGCTAGTATTACAAGAGACTTACTAGGGACTCTTACATGTTTACAATTCACACAAGTATTGATGTTTCCGATTAATACAATTATAGAAATGGTATGCAAACATTTATCATAAACACAAAGATATAATAATGACTAATTTTATTATTGCCTCTTGGGTATATCCCCAACATTAGAGCATGTACACTAGAGCCTATTCAACAAGAATTATAGTGTGGCTCCCGGGTGCTACACACCCCATACCTGGCAAAATTAAAAAATAATTTTAAGAAAGGTTTAAAAAATTCAAACTTTTTTGGAAATCAAAGATGACCAGGTATGCTACTTGTATAAAATATTTCCCTAGGAAATTACTTTCATTGCACACTGGGTAAAAAAATTCAAAATTCCCCATGACTAGGTACTATTTACCTTTGATTCATCATTTTTTTTGTCCTGAAGACCATGTGAATCATTTCATTTCCAAATATTTTTATACGAGTATCATACCAGGTCATCTTTGATTTCCAAAAAAGTTCGATTTTTTTTGTTTTCCAAGTATGGGTGTGTGTAGCACCCGAGGCCAAAAGTCCGCTCTACTATTCAGCAGGCTATAAGATATTTCATGTCATCAAAATCCTACCTAGAAGAGAGAGAAACGTAGATAGAGAACAGGGCGGGTGCTCTGCGTATCACCCGGATACAACACAAGATATGAGAAATTGACATCCGCTTGCAGCCCGATGCGGGCGATAGCGCTGGCACTCTGGATCCGGTGCGTCTCCCGAACCTCCCGTCCTTCTCCCTCCACCACTGCATGCCAAATCCAGTGTTCCATCTGTAGGGGTTCATAGCATGGAAAACAAAAAAATTCTACCGCATGAACACATACAAGCCAAGATCTATCTACTATATTGTAGCAACGATTCAAGAGAGTAATCACCCTCAAAAATTCCAAAGCGGTTAACGAGAGCAGATTCTCGTGGGTGATGTAGTTGTTCACTTGCCGATCTCAAGATCGTGTAGACGATCCTTCCGGTGCCGCGTTCCGGTAGCGCTCCTGCAGTCGGTCACACGTTCGGTACTCGATAAAGACCTTCCGCTCCCTTGTTCTAGCAGGCAGTGGAGGTTGTAGCTCTCTCCTCGTGATTCCAGCAACACGACGACGTGGTGTCGGTGTTTTAGAGGGAAGATCTCGCAGGGCTTTGCCTAAGCCGGAGCGAGTAGGATGGATTAGAGGGGTTCCTCGGCGACTAGGGTTTAGAGGCCGAGGGAGCAGGTGGTGGCTGGCGACGGCTAGGGCGATGGCGGTGGCATGGTGGCGGCGGCGCTAGGGCGGGGGCGGCTTGGGGGGCTAGGGTTTGGTTGTGGTGGAGATGGGCAGCCCCCTCCCCTCCTTTTATGGGAGGGAGGGGAGAATAGGGAAGGAGGAGTTCGAATCCTCCCCCAACTCCCTCTCCTTGGCCGGTGGTGGAGAGAGAGGAGATTTCCTCTCCTCCCTCCACCTTGAACCATTGTCCTAGTTTGACTATTCAAACTTGCCTTTTGACTTTCAATTTTAGAGTTTGATTTCTCTCTTCCAAATGCCTAGACTAGTGACCTAGGACATGATGCAACCATTTCACTTTGTCATGACATATTCATGTACCCTTCTCTTTCCGGATCGGTGAACCGTCTAGACCCTTCTAGAACATTCCGGTGAAAACACCGGAACCATTCCCGAACTCCGAAATTGGACTTACCTTATATGAATCTTATTCTTCGGACCATTCCGGATCTCCTCGTGATGTACTGGATCCAATCCGAGACTCCGAAAAACATTTGGTCTCTTACTCATATTCCATATCTACTAAACAACATCGAATCCTTAAGTGTGTCTCGCTACGGTTTGTGAATTATGCTGACATGACTGAGACTCTTCTCCGATCAATAATCAATAGAGGAATATGGAAATTCATATGTCTCCCACATATTTCTATGATTACTTCGTGATCGAATGAACCATTTACATACGATACCAATTTCCCTTTGTCTCGCGATACTTTACTTATCCGAGGTCTGATCGTCGGTATCTCTGCATACCTAGTTCAAACTCGTTACAGATAAGTAATATTTACTCGTTCATGTGATATGTGATCCCTTTGAGCCATTCACATGCTTGCAAGCTAATTGGATGGCATTCCACCGAGAGGGCCCAGAGTATATCTATCCATCATATGGATGGACAAATCCCACTCTTGATCCATGTGCCTCAACACATACTTCCCGAACACTCAATGCCACCTTTATAACCACCCAGTTATGAAGCGGTGTTTGATTTTATCAAATCATCCCTCCGGTGATGGTGATTAACATAATCTCATGGTCGAAGGATTTAGGTTACTATGTATCTTAAAGCTTTTAGCAATTGAACTATTGAAATGACTTGATCTTTATGCTAAGCTTATCTTGTTGGAATCATGCCCTAGAGGCAATAATAAAGATGTTATTATTATAATTCTTGTTCATGATAAAGTTTATATTCCATGCTATAATTGTATTAAGGAGAAACTTTAATACTTGTGTGGTTTGTGAACAACACCGTGTCCCTAGTACGCCTATATGGACTAGCTCATTGATTAATGATGGTTAAGGTTTCCTAACCATAGACATGAGTTGTCAATTAATAATGAGATCATATCATTGGGAGAATGATATGGTGGACATACCCAAACTAAGCAGAGCAATTAGATCGTGTTATCGTGTTCATCTTTGCGAAGCTTTTTCTTATGTCAAATATTGTATTCCTTGGACCATGAGATAATACAACTCCCTGGTGTCGGAAGAGAGCTTTGAGGTCATCAAATGTCATCCTATGAGAGGGTGATCATAAAGGTGTCTCTCAGGTGATCGGAAAGTACCTGTTGGGTTGTATGTATCGAGATGGGATTTGTCCCTCCCAAGTCAGAGAGATATACTTCGGGCCCACTCGGTAATCGATATCAACACCACTTGCAAGCACGTGGTTAAGGAGTTAATCACAAAGTGATATCGGATTACGGAACGAGTAAAGTACTTGCTGTGAACGAGATTGAACTAGGTATGACGGTACCGACGATCGAATCTCGAGCAAGTAAAATATCGCGAGACGAAGGGAATATGTATATGGGATTGATTGAATCCTGGCATCGTGGTTCATCCAATATGATCATCGATGAATGTGTGGGAGTCAATATGGGTTTCCAGACCCTGCTGTTGATTATTGATAGAAGATCATGTCTGCATATTCTCGAACCCGAAGGGTCACACACTTAACGTGTCTCGACGCTAGGATAGATTGGATAATTGGTTTATGAGTTTTTTTGTTCGGAGTCTCAGATGAGATCATGTTTTGTAATGTTTCACGACTTGCATGTCGATGATTACACAACCGGCAGGAGCCATATGGTTGTCTTTATAATTGTGTATGACCTGTGTGTCAACTTATTATACGCCATGTAATAGCTTTACGTTATCGCTAAGTAGTTAGCAATAGTTGTAGTTGCTATTCGTGGTGGAGGCAATCATGGTGGAGTGATGGAGATCATGCCGACACGCACAAGATGGAGATCATTGCGCGAAGATTGGCTATACCATGTCACATAAAGTTATATGCATGTGATGTTTATCCTTTTATGTATCTTATTATGCTTAGATCGCGACGGTAGCATTATAAGATGATTCCTCACTTAAAGATCAAGATAAAACTGTTTTCTCCCCATGTATGCACCATTGCGAAAGTTCGTCGTGTTCAAGCATCACGTGATGATCGGGTGTTATAAACTCTACGTTCGCATACAACGGGAGCAAGCCAGTTTTGCACACGCGAAAATACTTGGGTTTGACTTGACGAGCCTAGCATGTACAGACATGGCCTTGGAATACATGAACCGAAAGGTTAAGCATGAGTCATATGAATGATATGATCGACACTTTGTTGTCCACCATTGAAACCACATCTCTTCTCGTGATGATCAGATTAGCTGTGGTGAATTTGGATCATGTTCACTAAACAACTTGAGGGATGTTGAATTTAGTGGGAGTTCATCTAGTAATTTGATTAAGTTAAACTAGTTATCATGAACATAGTCTAAATTGTACTTGCAAATTTTGTAGATCAAATGGCTAAGTCCAACTTCAACTTCAGTGTCTTTGCTAAGAAAGAAAATCTTAAGAACAATGGGTCTAACTTCACCAACTGGTTCTGCAATCTGAGAATCATTCTCGCTAGCGGACAAAAGGACTATGTCCTTGAGAATGCGCTAGGTGACGCCCCTGCTGTAGATGCGCCGACTGATGAGAAAGCTGTTTATCAGTCGTGCAAAGATGATTATGGTGTGATTAAGAGCACCATGTTGTTTGCTATGGAATCAGACCTTCAAAATCGTTTTGAGGATTACCCCGGGCCCTTTGAGATTCTTGAGGAGCTGAAAACTATGTTTCAGACTCAGGCCCGTTCTGAGAGATATGAGATCTCTGAGAAATTCTTTATCTGCAAGATGGAGGAAGGGAGTTCCGGTAGTGAGCACGCCATAAAGATCTCGGGCTACACTCAACGCCTTGAGCAACTGGACTACGAGATTCCAGAAGAGCTCAAGATTTACAGGGTTCTGCAATCACTCCCTCCTAGCTACAATAGTTTTGTAGTTACTCATAATCAGATTGGTTCCACTGATACGATCACCGAGCTCTTCGCTAAGCTGAAAGCTGTGGAGGTGGACATCAAGAAGGTTAATCATGTGTTGATGGTCAACAAGCCCCCAGCTTTAAGAAAGGTAAGGGTGCAAAGAAGCCCTTCAAGAAAGGCGGTGGCAAGCGCGTTGCCCCTGCTGAGAAGAAGCTCAAGTCTGGACCTAAGCCGAACACTGAGTGCTTATATTGCAAGGACAAGGGTCACTGGAAGCGCAACTGTCTGAAGTACTTAGCGGACAAGAAGGCTGGCACCATCAATGGTATATTTGATATAGATGCTATTGATGTTTTCCTTACTAGCCCTCGTTGTAGTGCCAGGGTATTTGATACTGGTTCAGTTGCTAATATTTGTAACTCGAAACAGGAGCTACGGAATAGACGTCGGCTGGCGAGGGATGAGGTGACGATGCGCGTTGGCAACGGATCAAGAGTTGATGTGATGGCCGTCGGCACGCTCTCCTTAGTTTTATCTTCGGGATTAGTTTTAAACCTCAATAAATGTTATTATGTGCCTGCGTTGAGCATGAACATCATATCTGGATCGTGTTTATTGTAAGACGGTTATTCATTTAAATCTGAGAATAATGGTTGTTCTATTTATATGAGTAACATCTTTTATGGTCATGCACCTGCTGTGAATGGTTTATTTCTTCTGAATCTCGAAAGGGATGAAACACACATCCATAACATTGAGGCTAAGAGATGCAAAGTAGATAGTGATAATACTACTTATTTGTGGCACTGTCGTCTAGGTCATATTGGTGTAAAACGCATGAATAAACTCCATTCTGATGGACTTTTGGAGTCTCTTGATTTTGAATCATTTGACACATGCGAACCATGCCTCATGGGCAAGATGATCAAAACCCCGTTCTCCGGAATGATGCAGCGAGCAACAGACTTGTTGGAAATCATACATACCGATGTATGCAGACCGATGAGTGTTTCGACGCGCGGTGGATATCGCTACTTTATCACTTTTACTGATGACTTGAGTAGATATGGGTATATCTATTTAATGAAACATAAATCTAAAACATTTGAAAAGTTTAAGGAATTTCAGAATGAAGTGGAGAACCATCGTAACAGAAAAATTAAGTTTCTATCCGATTGTGGAGGTGAATATTTGAGTTATGATTTTCTCACGCATCTTAAAGCTAGCGGAATCGTTTCGCAACTCACGCCACCCGAAACACCACAGCGCAATTGTGTGTCTGAACGCCGGAATCGAACTCTATTAGATATGGTCCGATCAATGATGTCTCTTACTGATTTGCCGTTATCATTTTGGGGTTATGCATTAGAAACCGCTGCATTCACTTTAAATAGGGCACCATCTAAATCCGTTGAGACGACACCGTATGAACTGTGGTTTGGTGCTAAACCTAAGTTGTCGTTTCTTAAAGTTTGGGGATGCGAAGCTTACGTCAAGAAGTTGATGCCAGACAAGCTCGAACCCAAAGCGGAGAAATGCGTCTTCATAGGATACCCTAAGGAAACTATTGGGTATACCTTCTATCACAGAACCGAAGGCAAAGTGTTTGTCGCAAAGAACGAATCCTTTCTTGAGAAGGAGTTTCTCTCGAAAGAAGTGAGTGGGAGGAAAGTAGAGCTAAACGAGGTTGTTGAACCTTCTCTTGAGTTGGAGAGTAGCGCAGCACATGAAATTGTTCCAGTGCCGCCTGCACCAACAATAGAGGAAGCTAATGAAAAGGATCCTGAAGCTTCGGACGATGCTACTACTGAACGTCGCAGGTCGACAAGGTCGCGTGCCCCTCCTGAGTGGTACGGCAACCCTGTCTTAACTGTCTTGTTAGTGGATGACAGTGAACCTGCAAACTATAAGGAAGCGATGATGAGCCTAGACTCTGAGAAATGGCTAGAGGCCATGAAATCCGAATTGGGATCCATGAGCGAAAACCAAGTATGGACTTTGGTGGACCCTCCTAGCGACCGAAAGGCCGTTGAGTGCAAATGGATCTTCAAGAAGAAAACGGACGCGGATGGTAATGTTACCGTCTATAAAGCACGGCTTGTCGCGAAAGGTTTTCGACAAGTTCAAGGTGTTGACTACGATGAGACTTTCTCTCCCGTAGCGATGTTTAAGTCCATTCGGATTTTATTAGCAATTGCTGCGTTTCATGATTATGAAATATGGCAGATGGATGTCAAGACTGCGTTCCTCAATGGCAACATTGATGAAGAGTTGTATATGATGCAAGGGCTAGCCGCCCACCCCTCTATATAAAGAGGGCTGGGGGTGCACCCTCCCTACACCTCCTCCTCAACCCTAGCCGCCCTGCTGCCCCTCCTCTCTCTCTCCCTCCCGACTGCGCGTAGGCGAAGCCCTGCCGCAGAAACTCTCCACCGCTTGCACCGCGTTGTAGATCCAATCCATCTCTCCACCCCACTTGCTGGACCGAGGAAGGAGGAGGCCGAGGTGCCGCGTGTGCATCTCGGAGGCATCGCCACTTGCGGTGTTAGATCGGATCGGATCGCGAGGAGAAGCGTACGACTACATCAACCACGTTAGTCGAGCGTTCACTGCGAATCTTCAAGGGTATGAAGATCTCATCTATTCCCCCTCGTTGTTTGCATCTCCTAGATTAGATCTTGGCTTTCCCGGTTCGCATCTGTAGAAAATTTTGATTTACTATGCTGCGAAGCCCTTCATATCTATAGGAGTATGTCCATCACACCATTCTCCTAATGATATGATCTTGTTGTTAATAACATATCAATGTTCATGATCTGGAAACCATGATCATCTATCAACCAACAAGCTAGTATGACAAAGAGGCTTTACTAGGGACTCTAACAAGTTTACAAATCTCACAAGTATTAATGTTTTTGGTTAATACATTTATAGCATGAATGTAAACATTTATCATAAACACAAATATATAATAATAACTACTTTTATTATTGCCTCTAGGGAAGATATCCAACGGTCTCTCACTTGCACTAGAGTCAACTAATCTGGATTACATGGTAATATACCGAACACCCATTGCGGTTTGGTGCTGGTCATGTTTTGCCCTCGGGAGAGGTTTAGTCAACGGATCCGCCACATTCAGATATGTGTGTACTTTGCAAATCTTTATGTCACCATTTGGACATGCTCTCGAATAGCGTGAAAACATAGCTTGATATGCTTCAGCTTCTTGTGTGACCTTGAATCCTACGCATTGGCTATGAAGCCCATGTTATCACAATAGATAGACATTGGGTCCAGCACAATAGGAACCACACCGAGCTCCGTAATGAACTCCTTCATCCATAAAACATATTACTCATATAAATCGAACAACCATTATTCTCAGACTTAAACAAGTAACCGTGTCGCAATAAACATGATCCGAATATAATGTTCATGCTCAACGCAGGCACCAAATAACAATTATTTAAGTATAAAACTAATCCTGATGGTAGATGAAGAGGTAGCATTCCGACCGCGATCACATCAACCTTTGATCCCATTTCCAACGCGCATCGTCACCTTGTTCTTTGCTAGTTTCCGTCTATTCTGCATCAATTGTTTCGAGTTACAAATATGAGCAACCGAACCGATATCGAATACCCAGGCACTGTTACAACTACTAGTAAGATACACATCAATAACATCTATATCGGATATACCTTTTTCTTGATGTTGTCGTTCTTCAGATCCGCCAAGTACTTGGGGAAATTCTGCTTCCAGTGACCTTCTCCCTTGCAGTAAAAACACTCAGTATCAGGCCTAGGCCCAACCTTGGTCTTCTTCGCCGCGCGCGGTAGCTTTATTACCGCCCTTCTTCAAGTTTCCCTTTTTCTTAGACTCTCCTTGCTTCTTGAAATTGGTGGTCTTATTGACCATCAACACTTGGTGCTCTTTCTTGATCTCCACTTCCGTAGACTTTAACATAGAGAAGAGTTCTGGTAACGTCTTATCCATGTGCTGCATGTTGTAGTTCATCACAAAGTTCTTATAACTTGGTGGTAGTGATTGGAGGACACGGTGAATCCCCAAAGCATTAGGAATTATTATTCCCAAGCTCTGGAGCTTATTGGCGTGCCCAGACATCTTAAGCACATGCTTATTGACGGAGCTGCCCTCCTCCATCTTGCAGTTAAAGAACTTTTTAGAAGCTTCATAACTCTCAACTGCCGCGTGAGCCTCTGAAAGAACATGTTGGGCCCCCATATGTGTGGTTTTGGTAATTAATGACAATATTTATGGACTAATGTGTGTATTAAGTTATACTTGTAGGATTTGTCCATTGGCATCGCTTGGAGCATGTGTTGGCTTCAAGGTCGATGAAATGCAAAGAAGATATGTTGGGCAAGCTCAATATGCGAGGTCGATGATGAGGAATCAAGAAAGGCGTTCCATCTTGAGAAGGGCAAGATCGTCTACATCGAGCTCAAGTGGAATGCTCAAGGCAAAGGTATAATCTTGATAGGTTTTTCCTTTTGCCGGTCTCACGTTGTGTGTGTGAGACTGGGTTTAGGATAGATAACCGTACTATCAAGAGGGGCTCTCGTATGAGTAATTTGGTCACATCGTTCGGAGAGAGCTCAAACCTTTGCATACTTGCATCATCGTATTTGGTTGTTATTTGGTCTTATCAATGTGAGGATATAGAGCTTGTGGTAATCTCCATAACAAGCTCCTGTTCATCAAAATCGGATCTTCCATTTGTATCTTGTTGCAATTTTGATTTATGCGGCTTTTCGGTTTCTCACCAAGTGAGGTATATCACATTATTCTACTTGATACTTTCTCACTTAGTGATAATCAATATTTCCACTTTTTATTGGGAAGCTCTTGTCGTCCTCTATCCAACGCAATTGGAATCGGGTCAATCGGAGCTTCCAGTCAAAAGTTTATAAATCTCACAAGTATTAATGTTTCTGGTTAATACAATTATAGCATGAATGTAAACATTTATCATAAGCACAAAGATATAATAATAACTACTCTTATTATTGGCTCTAGGGCATATCTCCAACACCCTCGCCCCAAATTGCTTTGTGCGCACCAAATCGAAGAGGCCTCCAAATTGCTCCTATATTGCCTCCCAGAACCCTAGAACTGCCACTCCAAATCGACACCTCTAGACAGTCGAACTGATACCGTCACCGCATCAAGGAGATGGGTCAGTTGTCCAAAAGGATACGTGCGCCGACGCCTCTTGATCCGTCGGCTTCTCATATTGTCCCGAAGTTTGTTTGCTAGAGATCATATTTAATATTTTGTTTGGTTAATGTTCTCTTCTAACGAGTCATGTAATGTTTAAGTGTCCATGTCATGGTGCTATGTACCATTATTTTGTTCCTCACTGCTATCAAGATCATATCTAACGGCTTGTGTGCCAGAGATATTATTTAGTGTTATGATTCGTTTGAACTTCCTCATAGACTCGCTTAATGTTTGAAGTATCGGTATGGTGCTATGATCGTCTGTCTGTTGTTTGCTTATTAATCGGTTTGCCTTGATATATCTTAATTGAGTGGGTGGTATATATGTGTACATGGTTACAAAGATACATATCACACTGGATCAGAATAAATCATGTATAACTACGGTTATTAATTATTAAGGTCAATCTACTAGCCAGCCTAAAAACCAGCCTATTGTATTATTCTCGCTATTATCTAGCTTTAAGCGGAAACTATTTTTTACAGTTAAGGATACGTGTGAAAGTCTTATCCATCGTCCAGTTTTGTTTTGAGATTGGTGCGCTAGTCAGCCTTTTTTCCGGTTAGCATATAGGTGAAGTCATGCTGACGTCACTAACCGAAACATAATTGAAATCTAACTAAAACTTAACCGAAACATTAAAACTTTTGTGAAACAGTCCATAAACAATACAAAATGTTTCATAAGTTTCAGGCAAGTTTCATAAAATTTTAAATATTTGGCTAGCACATGAGTGACATCTTGCTGACGTGGCACTCCGGTATATACCGTTAACTATAGAAAATCCGTGTTCCTAGCTTTAAGTGACTTGGCACGAATATAGAGCCTATGGCCGTCCCTCTTATTGAACTTGCTCTTAGTGTTTGTCCCGAAGCATCATAGTTAGTGTTTGTAATCGTCGCTAGTTTGTCCAAAAAAGACCTATTTTTGCTGTTTTTTATACTGTTGTTAATGATTACTAATAGATCAGTGAAATATTTAATCAAAGTTAGTAAGTTCAATTTTTGAGTAATACTTAGACGCCTTATATTTTAGGACGGAGGAGTACTATGAAACCAACTCCTTATATTTTAATTTTTAATTTTTTGGATGATTTTTGTACTCCTATTAATAATTATTAATAGATCAATGAAATTTTTCGAGAAAAAAAAAGTAAAAATGAAGAACAATCAACCAACTCCCGAAGAAAAGAAATAAGTGAATGCCACAATTGTAAATACGCACATTTCCTACACACAGTCACGTTACAACAAAGCTGGCTAGAACACCGTACTAGCTAAACCTTGAGCTTCCTATGGTGGGGTTCGTTCTCAACCAAATAATGAATTGAACAACATCAATGGATATGTAGAGATGAGAAGTATAGACATCATCGTCCATGGACACATGGACAATCCTCATTCTGCTATAGGGGTGGGTATCGTCATGAGGAACTGCTCCACCTGGTAGTTTGTCTCGGCGTCGAAGACCCTCATGCACATCGGAGGGTTCACGTTGGCCAACGACAACATCGACGACGGCAGCGACCATATCCCGTCGCCGCAGATGAGCCCCGACGCCACCGCCGCCGCGAAGGTCTGCGCGTGCAGCGGGTTCGACTTCTGCCACATGTAGAGTATCATGCTCCCGACGCACATGTCGATGGTGAAGAAGGATCCCAGGAAGAATGGCACCGCCATGCCGAGCGCGCTGGGGATGTAGTCCCTGATCCACCACCCTTTGCTGTTGGCCACCTCCTTGAGCGCGCAGATGGCGATGGCGAGCATGAAGAAGGCGAGGCAGAAGTTGAGGCAGTACTTTGGCAGCTCGTTCCAGCCGTTGGTGCCCAGCAGCGCGATGCCGCGGTAGATCTTGGCGTAGGGCGCCGGGTACCCCTCGTCGAGGCCGATGTCGTAGGCCTGGTAGAAGATCCAGAAGACGACGGGGGAGATGATGCAGCCGAGCCCCGTGCCCACGACCTGGCTCACGAACATGGCGCGCGGGGAGGTCAGGGTGAGGTACCCCGTCTTGAAGTCCTGGATGAGGTCGGAGGCGGTGGAGACGATCCCCATCATGAGGCCGCAGGCGGCGAGCCCGGCGATGACCCCGCCGTCTTTCGCCCCGATGTTGGCGCCGAAGATGAAGATGGCGAGCTTGCCGTAGCTGCTGGAGAGCGACCAGTCGGTGAGCCCCGTGCCGTAGGCGTTGCAGAAGGCGAAGACGGGCGCGATGACGTACGCCCAGAAGACGTGCTTGGGCTTGAGCTGCTTGAAGATGTGCGGGATGGCGAGGACGGAGATGCCGGCGAGGAGGAGGTACGCGCAGCAGGCGACGGAGGTCGGGATCTGCTCCTTGAGGAAGATCTGCGTGCGGCGGCGGTCGTCGAAGCTGAGCGCCTGCCGCTCGTTGGCGTTCATGATTCCCGCGCCGGCGAAAGGGATGCCGGCGGCGGTGGGCTTGGACTGCCCCGTGCGCTTGAGGTACATGTCGTAGGAGGTCCGGAAGAGGATGGAGAAGAAGTTGAAGAGGCCGTCGCCGAGGATCATGGCGATGGAGATGAAGACCTGGTAGCCGTTGAGGCCGTGGAGGCTGCTGTTGGGGAGGTTGGCGTCGTACCAGTACCCCTTCTTGCTCTCGATGTACGGCCACATGATCCCCCACGAGATGATGCTCCCGATCAGCAGCGAGAAGTTGATGATGTAGGGGCAGATCATCCCCACGCCCACGTACGTCGCCGAGAAGTCGAAGTAGAACCGCCGGTCGTACGCCGCGATCCCGAACGTCGGGAACGAGCCGAAGCCGCAGTCGTTCCCCGACGTGTAGAACCATTGGAACAGCGACCACAAGAAGCTCCCCATGAACGACTTGAACAGCAACGACACCTGCTGCCTGCATGCAGCCACAGAATCAATCAGAAATTGTTCAGAAATATATACATCCGCCACCTTCATTTTAATTAATCTTCTTGTTAAATTATTACTTTGCTTGGATGGCGCCTTGGGGCGTGTGGAAGCTGTTGATGAGGTGCGCGGTGGCGGAGCCCGACGGGTAGGTCAGCCGGTAGCTGATGATCATGATCTTCCTGAGCGGCACGATGGAGAAGAGCCCCACGAAGCTCACCAGGAAGAGGTACGCCATGAGCCGGCACAGCGACGGCTCGTCGACGTTCATGCTGTTGTTGGACTCGTCGAACCCCTCGGCGATCTTCCGGCTCATCCCCAGGATGTAGGTCCCGAAGCCGCCGGAGAAGGCGATGCTGGAGCAGGAGATGACGCAGGTCTGCACCACGGTGTTCTCCTGCCGGGTGAAGGGGCGCGGGAACACGCCGCACCGCTCCAGCGCCGACGTCCACGTCTTCATCAGGAAGAAGGCCAGCAGCCCGGCGGAGACGTTCAAGGAGGGCACGATGCCGGACGTGAGGTTCAGCTTCATCACGATGAAGCTCAGGAACACGCCCAGGCACGCGCTCACCACCACCGACCGGACCGTGATCTGCTCGTGCCACGCCGGCAGGGTCTTGCCCTCGAACGCCTTCTCGATGGAGATCGTCTCGCGCGGCGGCGGAGGCGGCGCCGCCGCCGGCGGGGGAGGCGCCGAGCTCTCCGCGTCCTCCATCATCGGTTGCTCACGACGCCGGCCTTCTCCCGCAACGCCGGCCGAACACCTGCCTAGCTGGCGGTGTTAATTACCTCCTCCTGCTGCTGGTGCTGCTACGATCGATGGATGCGCTCTTGATTTCTTCTCGATGCAGTGCGACGCGATGGATCAATCCGGCGCGGCCGGCCTCCTCGAGATCGATCGATCGATCTGCCGGGGAGGGACGCCGGGGAGGCCGGAGATGGAGGGGGAGGCTGGGAGGAGATGGACCGATCGAAAATGTGCCCAGTTATTTTTGCCGCTAATTATGATTGTAGTTACGAGAAGAGGAATAATTAAGCGAGTGTGCATTTTCGTGTGGTCATTCTGTGAGGCGAAGCGGTGGATGGTCGTCGTGCGATCTCGTGAGCGCGCCAATGCCTAATTTTGGCGGGTGTTGTGGATAGCTAGCTAGCTAGAGAAACTTTGGTTTCATTTAATACTAGTAGTACTAGTGTTTAATAATTGCTGAAACGCCCAAAAATTCAAATGGAGCCTCACCAGCTCCATCTAACTTGATTTTGGGGAAACAATGTAGTATCAAAAACTACATTTTTCTCACTTCAAAAAATTGCGAAAAGAATCATAAACATCCGCGTATGTGTGTCTAGTATGTACATATGAATTCTCATCGAATTACGGGTATGTTTGTGATCTACACAAAAAGGCAAACTTGAAGGCCAACAAAAAATTTAATGCCTACTTAGAGCGATATATTTGTGATTTTCTGTAGCCCAAAATACAATCGATTTCTCAACATGATTTTACACATTTTTTTTCGGAATTCCACCAATCTATTAATAATCATCAACAACAGTGCAAAGAGATTCAAAGGTAATATAAATTATAACAAATAGGTCATTGGACCACCTCGCGACGACTACAAACACTAGCACGAACCGAAGGCGCGTCGCCTTCCTCGCCCCTCCATCACCGGAGCTGGACAAAATTTGTCGTAGTAGAGCTTGTTATCGTATACAGACGGGAAGTCGTCGTGCTAAGGCCACAATGGACCAGCGCACTAGAGCAACAACCATCGCTAATGATAACATCCGTAGATCGAAAGAGACTGACATGAAAACAAACCGCCAAACACGAAAACGGATAGAATCCCAGGAGATCCGCCGTACAAATGACTCCGCGCGCCCTCCGTTAGTGCTAGATGCACCACCAGAGCGAGGATAAAGCGCGGGGGACATTATTCTGACTTCATGACGTAGTCGTCTCCTTAACATCCCGAAGAAGACCAAAAAACAGACGAAAACAGAACAAAAAACAGACGAAAACAGAACAAAAAACCTTCCGCCAGCAAGAGACCGTGGTCCGCCACATCTCCAAGGCCCTAGGGCCAGCGGAGGCGGAGCAGACCGGCAACGTCGTCGGCAAGGGGTGCAGAACCCTAGATGGGTTTTTTCTCCTCCCACATCTCTCCTGGCGGCTGTATTTATCTAACCGGTTATTATTTTACACATTCATCCAAATAATTTTTTATAATTTGTTCAAATAAAAAATATTATTTTAGATAGATTTTTCTTTTGAAAAGAAAGAACTACATGTAGCACTATAATGTTGAAAATACATATGTTCTCTTACCAAAGTTACATGATAAAAGATGAGGTCTTGAGTGTATTTGTTTCTTGTTATTTTTTATATTATCATTATGGTAAGAAGAATCAAGAGCGTAACATACCGAACAAATTGAGGGAATGGTGAACCTAGTGGATGGTGGTATCTCTATCCTACAATATGCTAACGACATGATTCTCTATATGGAACATGATTTTGGAAAGGCTAACAATCTGAAACTAGACTAGTACGATCAACTTTCGAGTAGCCGCCAGGTCTCAAAATTGATTTTCATAAGACTTAATTTTTTCCAAGAATCCAAGGAAGTTGCCACTCAATACACCCAATTATTTGGCTGGGATAAACTTCAACTCTCTATTAAGTACTTGGGCGTCCCGATACACCATCGGAGGTTGATCCTTCTCTACGAAGGGAATATCTAAGGTTTGCTTCTTGGAGGATAGGTGGATGGGTAATGCCACTCTCTGATATCAATATCCATCCTTGTACCATATGGTTCGTAACAAAAGATATGATCTCATAGGTGTTGGGTATGTTCCTATCTGATATCATTATCCATCCTTGTACCATATGATCCGTAACAAAAGATAAGATCTCATAGGTGTGGGTGCGTCCTTGTCTAACATGATATTCATAGGGGATTTTGTTGGGCCTCATCTTGCGAAATATTGGAAAAGCATACCGATTTCTGCTGGAATCTACATGAGAATGGAAAGTTCTGAGTGATTCGATGTCGCCGACACTTGTACATTATGATCAGCTAGCCAACAATAACTAGAAAATTTTGTCATAATGGTAGGGATGTAAAAGTGTTTTTTTGTCACAATGATGAGACAATCAAACATCTTTCTTTCAATTCAAGTTCACTCATTGTACATGGTCAATCATATAGGTGGCTTCTAATATGTATCTTCCTCATGGTGTAGCAAATATTTTTGGCCATTGGTTACCTGATACACCGCAACTTTAGAATTCTCATCCATTGGGAATGGTAGCTTTGATTTGTTCGCTTTGACCATGTAGAAATAACTCTTTTTAGTACTCCCTTCGTTCCATAATAAGTATTGCGGATTTAATATAACTTTATACTAAATCAACGACACTTATTATGGATCAGAGCGAGTAGTAAAACTCATCTTCAGTACATGTTATTTACCAATGCATGCATTCATTGACCACTCTTGGCTGGAATATGAGCAATTGGTTATGCAGTGCATACTCGATTGAAACTGGTGACCAACAGACCAAAGTTGATTTCCCCAGTATGGATGGGGCGGTGTGCGGATCAGAACTCCACTTTCATAGGCTTTACCTGAGTCGTATGTGACTATGTATTCTGCCTTTTTATGTGTGTATATGTTCTGTAGCTGTTGTTTGCATATTAGATGTGCATAGGCCAGTTGAGAACATTGTACTACCGTATCACATTGATTTATCGATCATCTTTCAGTAATTTATTGTTTTCCTAAATCGAGTATGTTTGTGTCGTTTTGGTTGAGGTTGTCCCTAGGTTTACCGCTTCCTCTAGTGTTTGGCTAATGGGCTAACTAAGTTGCAACGTACTCATGTACTGGTTGATTGTGTCATCTTTGTTGTGCTGGTAATGGATCAACTATTTCTTTCATTTATTCTACTACCTCCGACCCATATTAATTGACTTGGATTTGTCAAGATTTGGATGAATCTAGACACTATTTAGTATATAGGTTCATCCAAAATTTGACAAATCAAAGTCAATTAATATGGGCCGGAGGGAGTATAAAAGATGTTTTTATCGATAGGGCAAGAGAGTTTTTATATAATGATAAAGTAAGAGGATCTCATCCGTTATATGTGCTACTCACTCTTGGTTTGATTCATATCTTCAGCAAAAGTTTTCAGATTCTTGTCGATGGTCCATGAAACTAAGCGCATGTTGTATACAATATATACGTTGTAATCGACATTGTTAACAAAAGCGGTTTCGTGGTGTAGTTGGTTATCACGTCAGTCTAACACACTGAAGGTCTCCGGTTCGAACCCGGGCGAAGCCATCTTTTTTTTTTTCACCTATATTTTCTTTTTCCTCATTTACTAACTAGTATTTTCCACAAGTTTGTCATCCTTTTGTTCCTTCCGAGAAATACTAGCACACCGTTGTTCCTTCTTTTCTCTCGAAGTTACCACATCATCGCTCGAGTTAACTCTTAAGGACGGACAACTCTGCAGCTGATGCTTTATTATTTGTTCAGACTGGAGCTTTTCAGCGATTAGGCACCATTTCAGTTTCTTGATCCAAGTAGTAGTGGCACCAGCAGCATAGCATGGTTCTTCTTGAGATGTTGGCTGATGGTCACAACAACCTACATTGTGAAACACCTCAAGTAGAGGTGGCCCTATAATTTGTACAGAGAGTCAAAGACTCCTTGGTGGTATTGCACGTTTGAATATGGTGTTCATTTCATTTCATGGTGTTGATTAGGGCATCAAAACATTATTAATACTGAATATACAGACACTATTACTGTAGACAGCAGGCGCTACCACATCATAGCAGGACGCCTTTGCAGCAGGTTATACATAGGCCAGAGGAACACCTCTGCAACAATTTAGACAAAACTGCACTCCCTCCACTCTCGCTCGCGTCACTCTCTCATCATAATCCTATTTTGCTCGATTAGGAAGATTTTCCTTTAATTAAAGGATCGCACCTTTAATTAGGAAGATTTTCCTTTCTCTAGTGATTTCGACGACAAGGAGGGCTAGCTGTGGAATAATCCGAGCTCGATCCGTGCGTTCTCCATATTTCGAGCACCGATCGATGGAAGGTCACTTACCATATGCAGCATGGAAACTCAACCAGAGTTCGACTCCGATCCGTGCTCTGAAACTAAAATGGTTAGAGGGATCTCGTAGAAGGTGCAGTGGCTGGTTACATGGAGGCGCGTGTTTGCGGGTGGGTCTGCGCCGGCCTCGACGACGGCGTGCCACGCGGATGGACTGGCTGCCAGGCCCTCATCGACGGTCGGTACCTGTGCACCAAGATCTGCTGCACCTGTGCACTCAACGAATGAGGCTTCTGCTTCGTCAGTTATCCATCCAACGACCCAAGATGGTTCACTCCAAACTTGAGCGAATCTATACACTAAAAGAAGTCTAGATATATATATTTTATTCACAAAGCTAAAACATCTTATATTTTGAAACGGAGGGAGTAAGTGTGAAGATCGCCGGTGAAGATTGCGTCCCAGAAGAGTAATAGTGAAATCCTTATTATCAGTATTTTAGTTTACTGTTTGGCGTTTAAGCTATAAACTGAACTCGTTATATGCATGGTCGTGCCGTGAATGAAAAGTAAGGAATGAGAATCAAATTATTAGTGTATGTGGTAGATTTAGGGTTCGTCCTCGCAGCTGTGTTTTTTTTCCATAGGCCTCCCACCACTAGATCTAATTAAGTTCCATTATCAAGGATTCTGCCTTAAAGTTACAGCCAAGTGCAGTCTGAAACAAAACAAGTTCACGAACAAGAACTACGTACCAACAAACAAAGACGACATCGCAACTTATTGAAACATACCATATATTAGAGGTTTTTGCTGCTCCCCATCGGACCAACCCAACATTGTCTAACCATAGCAAAAGCTACGAGGACCCAACTCAGATTCTTAACAGTTCATATTTTTTAGCAGCATTTCAATCCCCCTAGTTTGTAGCCCAACACGGAGCAGCAATACCAACAATGTGAAAATTGGATCCAACAGGAAGATATTTCACAATCCACCAAAAATACTGAGTAAATCATAAGGGTCTATCTGAGCACCAATAATAGTACAAATCATACTCCACATACAAACAGTAGCTAGGCAAGTAAAAAAACAAAGTTTTATCGGCTGGACAGAAACGACAAATAAAACTTCGTACCTAATCGGGCATAAATGATCACATGTGTTATAGTTGTGTATATCATTTTTCGAAAAAAGGGATACATTAATATCATGAAGATGCCAATTACATACTACCTCTGCAACAAGACGAAATCCCCCATGCCGCTCGCTGGCCTCCACCAAGACCGGCCGCCCCAACCCCCACCGGCAGCCCGAAGGCAACCGTGCCGCCTGAAGCCTCTGCCAAATGACCTCATTATTTCGAGCACGCCGGAGGCGAGCCACCACCATGTCGTAGATGCATACGTCCACGCCGCCACCGTAGGACCACACAACAGAGCCGCTAGCCAAGTGCCACATCCTAGTCAGCAAATGCGACCCCCGACATCCGCTGTGGGAGGACCAGCACCGCCTCATGGGACTTCCGCCCCGGTTCCCAACCTTTGTCGTCATGAGCGCGCCATCTAGGGCGATGCACCAACGCGACCGAAGGGCTCGTCGTGGGAAGTGTTGCCGTCAACCGAAGGCCTTTGATCGCTGGGTTCAGCGGAGGATACTGGGGAGGAGACCGGGGGAGCGGTGGCTAGGGTTTCCTCCCGAGCCACAGCCCTGGAGAATGTCAAGGGGGTCCTGGCTTACTTTTTTGTGTTACTGGAAAATTTACATTTTTGTGTTATTGGCAAATAAATTTCAGTTGTGTATATCATAGCTTGCTTTGTTCTTGGATCGACGAATGCCTTTTGAATCTAAGATACCAGGGGTTAATCGGTAAGTTTAGGTCAGACAGTAATCCTTGCCGAACTCAGGACCATTTCTACCCATCCATCATCTGTGCGTTCATGCACGATTATTGAAGGTTACACAGTTAGGCAATTATTGATCTTAGTTGTTCAATATTAGTCACTTCAACTATGTTTCGTAATAACCTACCAACAACGGTTTAAACTAGACACCAAACGTTGAACTAAAAGTAAAAAACACAATCACCACATTCATGCAATGATACCTAGATCAAAGTCTCCATGCTACAATGAGCTAGAGATCAATAAGGTCATGCCATGATATCCAGATTACAGGTTTGCAGTGAACTACATGGAAATTGCTATTGATCGAGCAGCTAATTATCGATAAGGTGTGAGTGCCTTTAGACATAAAACACGCTTACTCGATCGGAAATCCAACACGAACGGACATGACTGGTAACTACTCATCATCATAGACAAAAAAAAAGGCAACTAGCTCCAATTTTTGTTCATGTCCAGGTTCGCTAGATGAAGAGTTATTCTATCTATTTTTACCCACAGTTTCATACTGTTAACGGCAATTACCCAACTTAGCAATAATTCATCCATTTTACCACATTCAGCAAAGGTTGTGCCAAATTTTACCATTTTCTTGTTTACCATGTTCTCTCGGTCGGCTCGAACCAAACGTGCCTCTGCACCAGGGCATAGCCGTCCCCTCGTCCAGGTGTCGGCGTGGCTCACGTGTGTTGGCGCGAGAGTGGGATCGCCCGAGGCTGTAGGCTTGTCCTCCGCGCGTGATGTGATATCTAGCAACAAGGACGACCTGCTTGGCGGCGAATCAACAGTTCACTTGTGATGGTGCATGTGGAGGTAGGTAGGGGGTGTGGGCTTGCAGTTGATAGCATCCACAATAAGTACTACTCCCTCTATCCCATTTTATAAGACTTACGCGTATACCTAGGTCGTCCGCATGAGCTATATAATATAACTTATGTAATATAAAAATTATATTATTAGAAAATATAACATTTGAAGTTTCTATTAACTAGCACAGTGGCCCTCGAAAATGCGAGGGCATCATCTTCACTACCTAGAAAGTTCTTGAATGGAATGTATGGTTTCATATATAGTTATGCTACCGGATATGACATTAATACTTTGATGTATGTAACATTAACACTTTTTGTTCGATCCGACATTAACACTCTTGATTCTATAGCCATTGCATATTCTATGTTGAATATAATATCATAAGCAAGGAAAACAAATTTATGGACTAATTATTGTTTTGTCATTTATAAACTCAACATATATCAGTGAGTCGTTGCATGCTCATTAGCACAGGGTATTAGTAACTAAAAAATACACTTGAATCTCTCGACTTAGCTAGTTTATAAGTAGCATTATATCTATACATAGAGATAAATTGGAATTTGGTGTCGTGAAATAAAATATTTACCGGAACAATTTCCGTATGTGTCTATATACAACAATGAAGATCGATCGGCCATGGTCAACTAAAATAAGCTTGCTAGGTCTAGTGTTTTAATGTATATGTTTTGTTTTACTATAGAATATCCAAGCATCATTAACTATTCTTTGTTTTACTATTAAGCACTATGTGTTATGAACATATGATGAAACTTCACAAATATATATATCGGATGTATATTTAATAGTTTTGATTATTCCAAGTGCACCTAGCTCACTTCCTTATTTGAGTTGATAAATAACACAACCACCTAAGTTCAAGTCTTCATGGTAGCTAATCTTGGTTCTAATAGTTTGAGAAATAAATATTATAGGGATCCTGTTTCCTAAAGCCCATTTGAGTTTTTGAATGATCTATTTAGTAAAGTTAATACTTCAAAAATATTTTTTTACCATCGAAAAATATGTTGTTTTTTCAATATAAAACTTATTTCTATCATTTCCTAACTTTGTTTAGAAATACATGAGGTTGTAACAAATATACATTCTCCAAGACATAAGTTAGATTTCTTATATATGAATATGTTGCTAAAAAAGAATTTTTTTATAAAATTTAATGATATTTTATTTTCACCTGACTGGTCCTAGTAATCTTTTATATCTATATTTTTAGAGAAGAAAATGTTGATCGCGGGCATTTTAGAATGTCTTCTAATTTATGATTGATTCTACATGTTTTCTTTTACATTAAACCCACCCTTAAATCTGTATGTCCTACATTTTGACACAAATATATTTGTTGTGTCCTTGGGAAACAAATGTCTAACCATTAGCTCATTAATTAATTATTCATGCACTTCTTTAAATTAATATTTCATAGGTTATCATAAACCCATAAAATATTCCACCTAGAAGCACGTAAAATATATATGCACCATTGGTGTGTTCGAAATGATGACCAACTGTTCAAGTATAGTCTCCGAGCATGGTTGGGAGCATACATTTAGAGTGTTAACAAATTAAAAAAAAGGATTATCTCAATCCCATCCTTGCTTATAGGAATTTGTGGAGCGTGCATGTCCCACACGGATGCAATGGCATGATGGAACTCCCCCTATTTGCTTTTGCACAACTGAATGGCAATTTCGGATTTTAGACATGCCATATGGCGATTTGCTGTTACATCGCACTCTGGATCAGCGCGATCCTATTGGAATCCTTAATTATTGATGTTTATTTCTCTTGGATTTCTTACATTTCTCGTCCCACATACGGACTGTCCCTTTTTGATTTTGAGAACATGATTTGCTAGCAAGGTGATTACATGTGAAAGCGCAAGGTCATTTTTTTATTACTTACCTCACGTTCCTGGACAACGGAAGCTATGTCCACGAAAAATTGAAGAATGGCTACTCAAGCTAGAATCACCTAATATATATGTGGATCGTGGATTTTTTCTCAATTCCGACCAAGTCTCTAAGTATAGTCGCCGATGATGAGCACCTAATATATATGAATCATGAATTTCTTCTCAATTCTGATCAATTGTTCAAGTATAGTGGCCGATGATGACCATGTTTGGAAGCATACATTTCGAATGTTAATAACTTTCAAAGAAAAATTTACCTTGATTCCATCATTATTTATCCAAATTTATAGAGCGTGTACATTCGGATGCATGTGCTACAGCATGACAGAACTCCATCCATTCGGTTTTTTCGATTGACGCCCGGATGGAACTTTCGTATTTTGGACATGCTTCGTGTGGCAAGTTACAATTATATCACACGTAGATTTTAATTGGAATCCTTAATTATTGGTTCTTAATTCTCTTGGGTTCCTTATAGTTCTATTGACGTTTTTTTTAGAACAGGATTGCTGGCCGACTTGCTAGCAAGATGATTACGTGTGAAGAACAAAGGTCTTTTAATTACTTACCTGACGTACCTAAACAATGGAGGCTATGTCCTTGAAAATTTGTAGCATCGCTTCCTGGATTGATCCCAGTCGTGTATGGCCCAGGCCTGTAGCATGATGAATAATCTTTTGGATATAGATGCAGGTTGCCGGTTAATCAGGCGATGCCTTGCACCTTTTTTTAATACATCTAGACTATGCAGGACACACGTTGCAACAAATCAGGACTCTTGAGTCAGTTTCCTTACTACTCCCTCCGTTAGGAAATATAAGATGTTTTAAGTTTGTGAATGGGTTGTATCTAGACATCTTTTAGTGTCTAAAAGATGTCTAGATACATCTCATTTACAAACCTAAAACATCTTATATTTCTAGTACTCACGTGGCATGACGTCTGTTGTCTCGAAATAGGCTTTCGCCCCGCTTTATAAATAAAGCAACCAGATGAGACAGCTGCTGGGCCAGACAGCACAACGCCCAAAAGAAGAGACTCAACACGATACAAGAAGCACGGACCAACAAGCCCAAAAAGAAAAAAGAAAGAAACACACACATGGCAGTGAGCCGACTAGGCAAGGACAATCCGAGACCGCTGCGCCCACCGGCTATGTCCCACCACGCTCCAAGCCCTTCGATGCACCCCGTACCAAGCAGCACCCTCGCGGAGGGAGGCGCCGATGCACGACGCAGCTACCCGGACCAGTGAACTGGTCCTAGGGTTTCCCCTGGTACTCGGGGCACATAGGGATAGGGATCTCCGCGACGCCCTCCAAGAAGGAAAGGCACCACTCGAAAGCGGCACCGCGGCGGTGTCGGCTAAGCCGACAAGGATTTCTCCCGATCCCCTCCCCACCACGACGCCCCGAGGCACCCGAAGCGCCACCACCAACCTTGCCACCCACGAGCATGCGCCACCACTCTCTCGAAACCCCCCTCGTCGTCTCAACGAGGACCTTGGAGTGCGACCTGCAAGACGGAGGACCACACCGGCACAAGACGAGGGATCGCGGAACCGAAGCCGTGCGGGAGGGACAACCTCCACCACCAAGAGGTGGTAGTCGACCGGACAGGGTATCCGGGGCACACCAGGCCTCGGTGGGCCCGGCCAGGCCCGGGATGGGCCTGTGTCACCCCGCTGCAACAGGCAAGGCACAGTATCGCAATCCCAAGTCCTAGCGGTGTCGCCGCCTCCATCTCCAGGGGGTGAAGCGTCCGCCAGCAGGGCGGCCCACCCAGGCCCAGATGGGGCCCGAGGGGCCCAGATCTGGGTCGGAGAGCCCAGCCGCGCCAGCGGGCTCCACCTCGCAGCAGGCTGCGTCGCCACCCCGCCGTCCTCACGGCCGCGAGCCGGACCGCCGCCTGCGGAGCACTGTCGCCGGTGAAGGCCACCACCGCAGCCACACCGGGCTGCAGCGGCCGCCACCGCCCGCTGGCGCCGCCAGCGCCTCCGCCGCCTCGAGGAACAGAGCCGCCCCAGCGTCGCCGCCGCCGCCACGCCGAGCCTCGCCGAGAAGCACCGCCGCGCGAGCCAGCCTCGCCAAGAACTAGCGCCGGGAAGGAGGGCCTGCGCGCCGCCGACGCCAACGCCGCGGCGGCGGGAGGAGGCGAGGCTGGAGGCTAGGTTCTGAGCCCGGTCGCCGCGAGGGAGCGGCAAGCCAGTTTTCTCTCTTTCAAGCTGTTTCGACTGAGCGGGCCGGTGACCTATTTTTTGTTAGTTTTTCATGACGTCTGTTGTAACTTATAGTCGGCATGTATACTTGAATATTTTTGTTGTTTAAAAAAGTTTGTACGTGAAACTTTGTTGAAAATTTTATACGTCAAACTAATATGACTGTATCCTCTTCATAAATTCTAGCTATATATTTTAGAACTAAAAACATAAACATATGACTACCAAGGTAATATTGCTTTTGACGTGAAGAGTGGCTGGTTGGGAGGCACACGTTTGCTATAAAATACGTTACTAATGAAGTTAATTAGATCTACATTCGAAAAAAAAAAGTTAATTAGATCTACAGTTCGGCAAACTGATCTATGCCTAACATCGCAGATTGGCTACGTTTAAAAAGGAAACGTTTTTGGAGTCCTCAGGAGATACCTCTTCACGAGCTTGTCAGTTTTGTTTATTCACGTTTTATTATCTGGTATAACCATAGAACGTGTCAAATAGGTGTTAAACTGGACTATGTACGTAGTTACAAGACTATTAGCTTTTGGTAAATCCTAGCCTCACATTATAGATCTAACTGTCAAAATAAATTAGGGTGATGTGGGTTAACGTGGTGCCTCGAAAAACACCCTTATATTGCTTTTAGTATATAAATAAATATAGTTTTTATCTTATGTACCTCATGCTAAGTTGATTAATTTGTCAACCTAGAAATACGCGTAAGTCTTATAAATCGAGACGGAGAGTATGTCCCTGCTTCGCTCAAGCACCATGAAAGTACTTCCTTCCAAATTCTTTTGGTGAACCTACATTTTGCTGAGATGCGCCGCCGATTCTTGGACTTGGTTGCTCAAGGGACAATTCCTACAACTAGATTTTGTGGTGCGCCTTGGCGCACGATCCCGTGAGTCTCGCACCTGTTTAGCAGTAATGAAAATAATTTTTCTTGACTGTTGAATCGCTGCTAACATAAGCCCCAAGATTAAAGGCTTAAGTCATCAAAAGATTCAGATGAAACTGGAGTAGAATAACAAAGAGATGACATAGGTTGCATTACGGCTGATAGCATAGTTGTTTGATATCCAACAAACTACAACATCTTTGAACAGCTTCTGAAGCGAAATATAATATTTTTTCAACCCTGATAACTAATTAGCAAGCTCTTATTTTAGACATATTCAATTACTACTACCATCGCATACATATAGAAATAGGGGAATTAACATGTAGAATAAAATGAAATAGACAGATAGGTAATCAGACAGTTAAAGTCAACACAAGTTTGGCATACATAGAACCAAGTAGGTACTTTATTACACCCAATTTAAACAGAGGTGGCAAGCTAGTAATAGGCAGCAGGTGGACATTTCTCAGTTCGAGCCGTAGTCGTCTGAATCATAAAGATGCCCGTCGAAATCGAAGTCATTGATGTCGGAGTAATGGCGATGTGTATCTGAATCATAACATCCAGAAGATTCTCCATTTTCAGTACCATCCTTATTATTGAGATTTGTTCTGATAGATTTGATGTTGTTGATCATCTCCACGGAATGGCGAGCGAGATCAGTGGCGATAGCGTTGGTATTGAGAAGAGCACCAGCACGTCCAGCACGCTGAGCACCGTATCTTAGAGGCGAATCAGCCGAGACAATTTTCTGAATACGGTCAGTACACACGAGAACTTTTTCAATGTAAGCATCAGAAGCATCCACGGGTTCTTCCAACTGCTGACTCTTCTTTATAACTTCTTCATCCAGGTTATTTATCTTGCAAAGGAGGTCCCTATTTTTTTCTTGTGGTACTCCAACGTGTCGTGCTGGCTTTCCTTGGAAACTTTTTTTTTCAACAGTCGCCATGTACCTATGGCTTTACGTGCCGCATTATCAACCGCAGCTTCCAAAGATTCTTCCGGGTAACCCTGGAGCGAGTGAAGAGCAGGCGATGTTTGTAGGTAATGCATTGACGGATAGAATCTTACTTCGGTCTCGTAACATCCATATGCAATAGGCTCACTCTTGTATTGAGGGCAGGGAAGAGATAGCGCTTTCACCATCGCTTCCAAGGTCACAGAAGCTGGTATGTAAACATACTCCATGAGGTCACTGCCAAGTTGAACAAAAGAGCATCATAGAACTATCAATCTGCTCTGGTACAAAACATGTAGTGTAAACACCAAAATTCATGTGCGATGCTGTATAGCTTCCTAAACCTTTTCTAGATCCAATAGAGTGCACTCTGACCCAGGGCAAAACAATAGTGAATATATATTTGAAAAAATCAAATCAAATGCAGGCCACAACACTCTGAAAGAAGCACAACACTATATTTGGACAACATTTGTTATTTTCAAACTATATTATGCATTCATGCTAAAGTTCTGAAGAAATTGCAGAGGCAACAAACATTTTTTGCGGTTTAAATTCTAAATAAAAATATAGAGAAGCAAATATGAGATCAAACTATCTGATCTGAGCACAAAAACAGACCATAATGTTTATGGAGAAACGTCCATAGGAGGGAAGGTAGGTAGTGCCCTAGGAGAAGAGGGGTTTGAGAGGATCCAGTGACATGGTTATACCCTACGGGTACCCGATGTTAGCATACCTAGTCCAGCCCGGCGGAAGGCCCACTCGACGACCTGCCAGGGTCCATGACGCCTATGACGTTTCGGCTGCTATGAAGCCCATATGGACACGGACTCCCAAGCGCACAAGACAAGGAAACCTCAAGACTAGAGTTTGAATACAACTTGTAACCTACTCGTATTGGCATCCGAGACCTAGCCTCCCCATATATAAAGGCTAGGAGGGTCCAATGAGGATGACACGACCTACAGACGCCATAACCCCCGATAGACTAGACCACAATAGATCTACACATCTAACTCGACTCATACTTTCGCACACGCATCCACGCCAGATCGAATCACAGACCTCAGAACCTTCGGTTCCGCCGTAATCAAAGAGCGCATACAGGAGTATGGTTTTCCTCCGGAGCTGAACTGGTAAATCTCGTGTCCCCTGGTTGCTTGTCTGTTAACCGTGCCACGATCTCCAGCATCCCCATCTTCTCTAAAACCCAAGTCTATAACAATGGGCATTGACGAGATTAAACCTCGTCAATTGGCGCCGTCTGTGGGAATCGGGGGCGCTGATTGTGCAGTCGTGACAGTCTCATCCAAAGCGATCTATGATTCAACAATCTACGACTCGCCGGTTTCAGAAGAAACAGATCTACGTCAACCACAATTTTCGTCGACTGCGCCGCACCTGGAGTCGAATCATCTTCGATAAATCTGTGGAGCCCATGGCGAGCGTGCACAACTGGGAGATCAAACCACCTCTCATGGATCCTACCCACTGTCGAAAGTCACGACATGCAATTCACGCTAAACAAGATGAGCGCCTGTTCAAGTTCATGATCCGGGTCGGTGTGGCGTAACCGAATCAGCACGGAAAAGAAGAAGAAAAAAAAGACCTGTCCGTACGGTCGAGTGCAACGTGACCGGGTGCTCTTGGCTGACAGCAGTGCACATGGAGGCCACGTCGGGTGGAGCAATTACCTGAGTTCTTTTTATCAAGTGTCAATCTCCAGACGTACAGCTAAATTACTTTGTGAATCAATCCTCGATGGATGCGCTGGGACAGAAGCAAATTGTCAACTGTCGTCATATCACATGCGAAAGAAAAAATGATCATTGATCAAGATGCTAGCTGAAGTGGAGTCTGTACATGAACGTACATGATTTTCAAGACGAAGACAGCAATATATTTACGTGAATGTTGCACCGGCAAATCACCGACCTCTGTGGACAACTCAAAACATATTTCGGCTTCGCCGCGGCCACCAACAACTTCAACCACGGGATCCTTTATTGTCGTCAACTCTAGAGGAATCGACATTGCCATCAACTACTGAGGTGCCCTCATCGCCATCTTCCGGTATCTCATCGTAGTGAGCCGGAATCGACTCCATCTGGTTAAAAACGCCACGTGACCTACCGCCGCATCAACTTCAGTTCGCGCTACGGCTACTCCGTCGAATGCGCTGTCTCTATGCCCGGGGGCTACATCGACTCCACTCCGCGACTCGCTGCCATCATCGGCTCCGGTGACACGCTACGGTCTTCGTCTGCGGTCTTCGACTGCGGTGACCTGATATGATCTTCGGCTCCAACAACTCGGGGGCTCAGGGCTCCCTCCGCTTCGGCGACCAGACATGGCCTTTGGCTCCAGCAACCCGCTGTGGTCTTTGACTCCCGCGAGACCCGCTATGGCCTTCGGCTGCGGTGACCCGCTGCATCCTTCGGATGTGGCGACCTGATGCGATTTTCGATTGCTATAATCTTCGGATGCGGAACTCACTGCCGCCATTGACCCCAGGAACCCGCCGCGTCGACTACGTCCGCCGCATGACCCGCTACCGCATCAACTTCGTCCACGGCAACTACCAATAAAGCTAAGTTTCCCTCTACTTAGAGCTGATTTCTTTTAATTTTAACTTGCACTTGAAACACTCGGGGGCTGCGCCCTCTTCGAGTAACCTAATGTGCCATCGGCTTCATGCACTCGAGCACCTCGAACGCGACAGCCCGAGTAGCTGATTCTGCCTGATCGTCGAATCCTTGAACTCCGAGTGCCTCGGCAAGGTACTGAGACTAAGGGTAATCAGGCTAACGAAAAGGCCTAGCATACAGTTGAAAAGTGTCGACTCGATTGGCACCAGAATCTTACTATACAAGCCGACATGCAAATATTCTTTACAAGATACAAGTACTTCACAACTTTTTATGTTTTCTGCAGCTTACAAGGATGTCGAGTGCATCGAGCTATTCTATCGGGTCCTCCAACGGAGTCGACCAGCGCCAGTCCCGTCAACAGACGCCAAGCCTGAGTCGAAGCATTCCTCGGATGACCACATCAATCATCGACAAGAGTGACGCCGGCCGCGCACCCGACAGAAGAAACGTCATCGACTTCATCCGCAATGTCGAGTCCTTCCGGCTAAAATGCCGCATCACTCCGCTACGTTTACTCCTGGCTCCTTATGTGTGAGACGCTGACTCGATGCACTTTTGGGTCAGTGTTTTCTCCTCGCATGAGTCTCCACTCGAGTCTACGACTCAACTAAATACTCGGGGGCTACTCCAAACTGGAGCGCTGGTCGCGCACACACAAGATCTTCGATCCTACGTCGAGTTTGCGACTCCACTACGGACTCGGGGGCTACTCCCATAGGGAGGATTGATTCAAGCATCCGAAAAAATTGTGTCCTACGGACCTGAAGCAAACAATGGCTGAATTAAAGTCTCTGCTCGAGTCTATGACTCGAACAGACACTCGGGGGCTACTCCCATAGGGAGCGCTGGTCGCGCACCCAATAGTCCATTGTGTTGACTATGTCCACGATGTCGATTCCTTTACAACAACCGAACAAATTCAGCTGACCCGATGAACTTCCGGGTGAAGTGCTTCGCACTCGACACAACTTTCGACTCCGACATCCAAATACAAGGTTCAAGAAAACTAAGTCTCCACCCGAATCTACGTTTCGGATGGATATGAAGGGAATATGCCCGAGAGGCAATAATAAAGTGGTTATTATCGTATTCCTTATTTATGATAAATGTTTATTTTGCATGCTATAATTGTATTAATACGGAAACGTTAATACATGTGTGTTTAATAAACAAATAGAAAGTTCCTAGTTATGCCTCTCTTATAAACTAGCTCGTTGATTAACAAGATGATCATAGGTTTCCTGATCATGGACATTGGATGTTGTTAATAACGAGGTCACAACATTAGTGTAATGGTGTGATGAACATTCATCCGAAGTATAGCATTACGATCAAAGTCATTGAGTTTATATTGCTATAACAACTTACGAAGTGATCCTAATCCTTAGACCATGAGATCATGTCAATCACTAACACCGAAGAGTTTCTTGATAACATCAAACGTCACACCGTAGCAGGTGATTATAAAGATGGGTTCAGAACTACTAAAGTGTTATGTTGAGGCCCATGGATCGAGAGTGGAATTTGTTCATCCCGATGACGGATAGATATACTCTGGGCCCTCGGTGATATCACATTGATTAGCTTGCAAGCAAGTGATTTGATCACTAAAAGGTTATATCACGGGAACGAGAAAAGAGTGCATGTCGGTAACGAGATCAAACTAGGTATGGAGATACCGATGATCGGATCTCGGACATGTAATATATCGCGAAACAAAGGGATTAAGATACTAGCGTAAAAGGTTCCGACGATCACAAGAAAGTCATCGTTGAATGTGTGGGAGTCAGTATGGGTCTCCAGATCCCGCTTCTGATTATTGATCTGAGAGGGGTCTCGATCATGTCCGCATTATTCGCGAACCGTAGGGTGACACACTTAAGAGACACCGACATCCAATTGGAGCAAAAGTTTCATGCCGAAAAGAAAAGGAAAGCGCAGGAATTTATTTCACTAGACACCGAAACTGTTTCGGTTGAAATTGCTGAAACTGGTTCTGCATGTGAAATAGAATACTAGCAAGGGGTTTTATGTGAATGTTTGTTAATTAAAGTAATTAACAAAATTCTGAATAAATAAATAAAAGAGTTTTATTTAAATGAGAGCTTGCATTAAATTTGGTGGAAATTTAATGCATGTGAGTGGATTTTTGAGTGGAGGATTTTGAAGGGCCATTTTGTGAGTGGAGTGTCCACCCACATGAATGTGGAAGAGGTGGGGGCAGCCCCATGGCTGGGCGCATGGCCCCTTGGGTGCCCCCCCTCTCCCTATAAAAGGAGCCCCCCTCCCTCTCTCTCACACACACCTCCTCGTGAAGGATCTCTCTCCCCCTCTAGATTTTATCCCCCATGGTCTCGGACTAGCGAGATACATGTTCCCGGTGGCTTTCGGCAAGAAAGAGTTGTGCTTCCGCTGCATCGCTGGAGCGAGGAGGCGGAGGTTGCTCGTGCCTCGAACGTGTGTGCGAGCACGGATGCGCTTGGCGCTGGCTAGGACTTCCTCTCGATCTTGAGATCGGCAAGAGATCGTCTACATCAACCACGAGTTTGGACTCGTTAAGCTGTCGGTCTTCAAGGGTATGTTCTCTACGGATATACATCCGCCCGTTGTTTGTATCTAGTATAAATAGATCTTGGTATATAGTTCCCATCGAGGAAAATTTTTGTTTTCTATGCTGCGAACCCTTGATGTATCGAGCCGGGATCTATGCGTAGATACTTTGCACGGGTAGTACACATATGAGTATGTGGGCGATGATGATCATTTTATTGCTTCTTTGTTGTACTTTGGATATTGGTGGCATAGTGGGATGAAGCGGCCGGACAAACTTTACATGTCCTCGCACATGAGACCTGTTCCACGCTTGACATGCAACTAGTTTTGCATAAGTGGCTAGCGGGTGTCTCCTCTCCTACTATAGTCAATATCTAATTTGCAACGAGTTGTCAACAATTTGGTTATCCTCGTTGTGGTTCATGTTCGTAGGTAAGAACGGTTCTATCTTCGAAAGCCCTAAGCCACGTAAAATTTGCAATGGATAAATTAGAGGCGTCTAGTTTAGATTGTTGCTGGGCTAGTGATATGATATGGTGATGTTGTAAGTAGAAGTATGAGATGATACTCTTACAACACACATAACGTATAATCTCCATAGACCTTGGACTTACACATAAAGGTATGATAGTGATCATACCACGGTGCACATGATAGAGATCATATGCGGGAACCATATCATTCCACTAATAAACATGTGATGTTTGATTACATCTTATATTGCTTATTTAGCGCTTTGTTAAGCATAATAAGATGTTCCCTCATTTAAATATCAAGATAAGAATGTGTTCTTCCTTTAGTATGCACCGATTATGTTTTCGTCGCTCCAAGACATCACGTGATGATCGGGTGTTCTTGGATCCTCGACCATACTTCGGGTGTAAAAGCGATTACACGCAAAATACTAAGGTTCTTACTTGGCGAGCCTAGCATGTACAGACATGGCCTCGGAACACGGACCGAAAGGTTAAGCATGAGTCATATAGTAGATATGATGCCCATTTGATGCTCGCCTTTGAAGCTACACCGACTCACGTGATGATCGGACTTGGTGTAGTGGATTTGGTTCATGTAATCACCAAAAGGCACGAGGATGTCGTTTTGAGTGGGAGTTCATTTCTAATTTGGATTAGTAGAACTCAATTTATCATAAATTAAATCGAAGTGAATTTGCATAATTTGTTGTAGTCATTGGCATTCGCTCACCACCTTATGCATAGTTGTAATTGAGATAATAGAACTATAGAATTCGGATATATACTTTACTTAACTGGTATCGTATTGTGTTGAGTGTCAATCTAAAGTTTAAAGTCCTATTGCAAACTTTCAGCAAAATTCTATTTACTCCATGAAATTTAATAATTGGTATTAAATCGAGAGTAACAATTCCAGTGTTAGTATCTTAAGTATCATGTTTGCCTCCATGATTCTTGATTTAAACATCAAGTTTATCTAGGAGCTGAAAGAATTGTTTTAAACCATCATGTGTGGCAGATATAACGATATCTGAAACAATGTTTTGGTTGCAATATGATAGAGTATAATATATGTTCTCATATTGGATGAGAATTTGCGAAGGTTGGAGATGCTAGTCATCCTAATCATCCAAAAGGGTTTTGGAAAGTAATGTTATACTCACGATTCGCCTTTATAAGCTAAAGTAGCTTGATCATGAATGTCGTCATGATAAGGGTGAATAGAATATGTATGTAAAATGTTTACTACACTAAAAGATTACTAAAGAATGGATTTTGAAAGAATACCGATCATTTTAATGATGGTGATCTACTTCAAAGTGCAAGTCCAAAGGTATTATTATTTGAATATACACGCTTTGGACTATGTGTCATGTGTATGGCGCCACTGTTGATATTGATAGTTTCTTTTAAAAAAGGAAAAGGAAATGCTGAAAGAGAATCTATAAAATATATTTGGCAGAAAAGAAAAGATTGGAAATATCCAATTTAGGTATATATATGATATACATGTTATGGTTGTATTCTTTGCTTGTTAAACAATGTGGTTCTTGGGTATTGGATACCGAATTGGTTGGTATGAAATGTCATACGGAACAACGCAATTCGTGAACCACAATGGCCTAAGTAACTAGCAAGAGAATATGTGATGATGTTCATCGAAAACAAACAAACCGTTGTTTGTATTTCTCGTTGACATCAAAGCTTGACTTCAAGATTTGTTTTAATAATTGTTATTTGAATCAGGTATTATAAGAACAAAGGTTGTTCAAATAATTACCGTATTCCATATAAGATGGATGATTTACAAATCTAGTTGAAGAAAGACTTCAAGATTTGTTTTAATAATTGTTATTTGAATCAGGTATTATAAGAACAAAGGTTGTTCAAATAATTACCGTATTCCATATAAGATGGATGATTTACAAATCTAGTTGAAGAAATCACATCCATAAATCCTAATGCTAAAATGTTGCAAGACAAATGATTGAAAGATCACTTATGAAGTGACATCGCTGTTAAATTATATTGAAAGAAAACATGAAGAATCTCCATTTTCATGGATTTTTGGAGTCTTTGATTTGATCAAGTGACGCTTGTGAGACTTTCCTCGGGATAATTAAAACTTCGTTCAAAGGCCAAAGAAGAACGAACGACTAAAATATTGGAATTTATACATATCGATGTATGTAGTCCATTATGTGCGTAAGTTTATGGGTTTCAACTTCATATGCTTTCTCCGGAATTTTGAGTGAATATTCACTTAATGAGAAAGAAGTATGAAATATTTGAAAAACGTTTTCAAAGACTTTCAAGATGAAGTGCAAAATCATTTTAATAAAAAAAAAAATAAATGAATTATGATTTGATCATAAAGGGATTTATTTGAGTTACAAGTGTAACAAGAAAATAAATGAATTATGATTTTATCATAAAGGGATTTATTTGAGTTGCAAGTTTAGCAAAACACCTAGATTTACATCTCCCGAAACACCATAGGAGTATGGAGTGTTTGAGATTTGTAATGAAACCTTGTGAGACATGGTTGGATCAAAGGTGTTGTTTATAAAACTGCCATTATGTTTTAAAAGATTAAAGCTTTAGAGACTACCGCTTTTACACTGAAAAGAGCTCCATCTTGATCCGTTGAAATGACACCATATGAGTTATGGTTTGGGGTAAAACCCAAGTTGTCCTTTCTTAAATTTTGGTATGCTAAACATAAGTAAGATGTTTACAACCAAAGTCGGATGAGCATGTCTTTGTAGGTTATTTTGAATAACAATTGGTTATTCCTCCTTAACACCGAGGACAAAAGGGTTTGTCGCTTGAAATGTAAAGTTTCTTGAAGAAGGAATTTTTCATAAAAGTTAAGTGGGAGGACAATAGAACTTTGATAAGGTTAACGAACCTTAGCTAAATGTGCTGAGTTGCGCAGGGCCGGAAATCGTTCCGAAGGCTGCCATAATGCTCATAGCTTATGTGCCTCAAAGGTTGTGGTCACGGAGATCTAAGTTCTTATTGAACCAAGTCGGTCGGATAAACAATCAAATACTAAGATTTGAGAGTAAATCATCATTGTTTGACAATGATTAACCGACTATATGCAAAGAAGCGATGATGGGCCCCGGCTCGTCAAATGGCTTGAAGCCATAAAATCCGTGATAGTTCCATATACGAGAAATCAAGTTTTGAACTTGGAAGACCCTCCTAAAGGTGTAAAACCTATCGGTCGATTTGGATCTATAAAGAAATGTACATGGATGTCTCACATCTAGGAAATATTCGACATGTTGTAAAGTATTTTACGACAATGTTTAAGGAGTTGACTATGACAAGATTTGATCTTTCACAACGATATTTAGTCTGGACGGATTAAAGTAGCAACCACTATATATAATTTGGTATATGGTAGATGAATAAACAAAACAAAATTCTTCTAATAGAATGGTTACCTAGGACGTGTACATGACACGATCCAAAGGGTTTTGTTAATTCAAAGGATGCTAAAAAGGGCATGCAAACTTCAATGGTTGAAGTAAGCATCGCGGAGTTGGAATCTTCACCATGATGAAAAGTGAGTTTTTCATCAAGAGACGATGAAGATGCTTGCATTTGCAAGAAATTAAGTGGGAGCGCTGAGACATATTTCTAATACATTATGTGGAGGACATCTTGTTGATTAGAAATGATGTAATTTTTATTGACAAAGGTTAAGAATTTCATTTCGATGAAATACTTAGGCAAAACCCGAATATTTAGCATGAATGTCTATAGTGGATAGACGTAACGCCAATATGGTTGTGCCAAACGTATATATGAGATATTGAAGGAGTTCAATATAGAATCAACAAGAAACGGTTCTTGTTGCATGGAAAGGAATTGAATCAAGATTCAAGTGTATCGACACTTGATAAGTGAAACAAGATTCAAGTGCTTTGACACTTGATGAGTGCAATCACGAGAATGTTTTGATCAATCATACCATGATATGTACACATCCAGATATGTCCTATGCTCTAAGTGTTATGAGCATATACCAGAATGAATCATAAAATGATCATTGGACGATAGTGAGGATATTCTTATGTTTTTTTGGAAGAACTAAGAATATATTTGTGTAGAGGTGACAAACAATTACAAATAGTTCATTGTAAAGCGTTACATTGATACTAGTTTTGTCACAAGATACAAATTAAGTTTATCTCAATTTAAACTATGGGTGGCACAATGTAATGGAAAGAGATTCCACGATGGATTTGGAAGAGTTCCAAAGTTAAGACATTGTGACGAATACTACAACAAAAGGATAAGTATATGACTGCTATAGTAGCAGCAAAGGAGGGGATTTGTGTCAAGTAGTTTGTTATCAAACTAAGGTGTGGTTCGCAACGGGCTAACACTAAAGATATATTGTATGACAATAGTATCGATGTGTTTTAACCCCAAGGAACTAAAGGTCTCACCAAAAGACCAAATTTATACAATGCCATCTCATTGGAGAATGAGTGATGCGTGGAGACGCAAAGACATGCAAATACACACGGACCTGAGCGTCAGATCCGTAGATTATGTTAACCGCTTGCAATTGTGTATATGGAACACCGGAAAGCCATAGGTGTTCAATACGCAGAGTTTTCAAACTAGATTATTGTCTCTAGTGCAAGTGGAGATCAAGGAATATGCCCGAGAGGCAATAATAAAGTGGTTATTATCGTATTCCTTATTTATGATAAATGTTTATTTTGCATGCTATAATTGTATTAATACGGAAACGTTAATACATGTGTGTTTAATAAACAAATAGAAAGTTCCTAGTTATGCCTCTCTTATAAACTAGCTCGTTGATTAACAAGATGATCATAGGTTTCCTGATCATGGACATTGGATGTTGTTAATAACGAGGTCACAACATTAGTGTAATGGTGTGATGAACATTCATCCGAAGTATAGCATTACGATCAAAGTCATTGAGTTTATATTGCTATAACAACTTACGAAGTGATCCTAATCCTTAGACCATGAGATCATGTCAATCACTAACACCGGAAGAGTTTCTTGATAACATCAAACGTCACACCGTAACAGGGTGATTATAAAGATGGGTTCAGAACTACTAAAGTGTTATGTTGAGGCCCATGGATCGAGAGTGGAATTTGTTCATCCCGATGACGGATAGATATACTCTGGGCCCTCTCGGTGATATCACATTGATTAGCTTGCAAGCAAGTGATTTGATCACTAGAATGTTATATCACGGGAACGAGAAAAGAGTGCATGTCGGTAACGAGATCAAACTAGGTATGGAGATACCGATGATCGAATCTCGGACATGTAATATATCGCAAAACAAAGGGATTAAGATACTAGCGTAAAAGGTTCCGACGATCACAAGAAAGTCATCGTTGAATGTGTGGAGTGATGGGTCTCCGGATCCCGCTCGATTATTGATCCGAGAGGGTCTCGATCATGTCCGCATCATTCACGAACCGTAGGGTGACACACTTAAGAGACACCGACATCCAATTGGAGCAAAAGTTTCATGCCGAAAAGAAAAGAAAAGCGCAGGAATTTATTTCACTAGACACAAAGCTGTTTGGTTGAAATTCTGAAACCGGTTACGCATGTGAAATAGAATACTAGCAAGGGGTTTTATGTGAATGTTTGTTAATTAAAGTAATTAACAAAATTCTGAATAAATAAATAAAAGAGTTTTATTTAAATGAGAGCTTGCATTAAATTTGGTGGAAATTTAATGCATGTGAGTGGATTTTTGAGTGGAGGATTTTGAAGGGCCATTTTGTGAGTGGAGTGTCCACCCACATGAATGTGGAAGAGGTGGGGGCAGCCCCATGGCTGGGCGCATGGCCCCTTGGGTGCCCCCCCTCTCCCTATAAAAGGAGCCCCCCTCCCTCTCACACACCTCCTCGTGAAGGATCTCTCTCCCCTCTAGATTTTATCCCCATGGTCTCGGACTAGCGAGATACATGTTCCCGTGGCTTTTCGGCAAGAAAGAGTTGTGCTTCCGCTGCATCGCTGGAGCGAGGAGGCGGAGGTTGCTCGGTGCCTAACGTGTGTGCGAGCACGGATGCGCCTTGCTTGCGCGCTTAGGACTTCCTCTCGATCTTGAGATCGGCAAGAGATCGTCTACATCAACCACGAGTTTGGACTCGTTAAGCTTTGTCGGTCTTCAAGGGTATGTTCTCTACGGATATACATCCGCCCGTTGTTTGTATCTAGTATAAATAGATCTTGGTATATAGTTCCCATCGTAGGAAAATTTTTGTTTTCTATGCTGCGAACCCTTCAGGATACTCGGGGGCTACTGACATGGTTATACCCTACGGGTACCCGATGTTAGCATACCTAGTCCAGCCCGGCGGAAGGCCCACTCGACGACCTGCCAGGGTCCATGACGTCTATGACGTTTCGGCTGCTATGAAGCCCATATGGACACGGACTCCCAAGCGTGTTGGAGATATGCCCTAGAGGCAATAATAAATGTAGTTATTATTATATCTTTGTGTTTATGATAAATGTTTACATTCATGCTATAATAGTATTAACAAGGAAACATTAATACTTGTGTGATTTGTAAACTTAATTTAAAGTCCCTAGTATAGCCTCTATACTTCACTAGCTTGTTGGTTGATTAAATGATTGTGGTTTCCCTATCATGAACATTGAGATGTTATCAACAACAAGATCATATCGTTAGGAGAATGATATGGTGGACATACTCCTATTGATAAGCGTAGCATAAAGATCAAGTCATTTCAATAGTTCAATTGCTATATGCTTTCTGATACATAGTAACCTAATTCCTTCGACCATGAGATCATGCATATCACCTTTACCGGATGGATGCTTTGATGACATCAAACACCACACCGTAATCGGGTGGCTATAAAGGTGGCATTGAGTGTTCGGAAAGTATTGGTTGAAACACATGGATCAAGAGTGATTTGTCCATCCATATGACGGATAGATATACTCTGGGCCCTCTCGGTGGAATGTCATCCAATTAGCTTGCAAGCATGTGACTGGGTCACAAGGGATCACATATCACGGAACGAGAAAGAGTACTTATCGCAGAACGGTTGAACTAGGTATGCAGAGATACCGACGATCATAACCTCGGATAAGTAAACTATCGTGAGACAAAGGGAAATTGGTATCGTATGTAAGTGGTTCATTCGATCGCAAAGTAATCGTAGAAATATGTGGGAGCCATATGAATTTCAGATTCCTCTATTGGTTATTGTCGGAGAAGTGTCTCGATCATGTCCGCATAATTCACGAAACCGTAGGGAGACACACTTAAGGATTCGACGTTGTTTTGAGTAGTTATGGTATTATGAGAAAGAGACCGAATGTTGTTCGAGTCTCGGATGGGATCCGGATATCACGAGGTGATCCGGAATGGTCCGGAGAATAAGATTCATATAAGGAAAGTCCCGCTTTGGAGTTCGGGAATGATTAGGTGTTTTCATCGGGAATGTTCTAGAAGGGTCCGGATTGTCCGCACTCGTGGGGGAGGTACATGAATGTGTCATTGAATGATTGCATCATGCACTAAGTGTTCTTGCTGTTCCAAAACATGAAAGTCAAATTGCGCTTTGAAAGTCAAACGACTAAAACAGAAACGTGGAAAACAGAAACGTGGGAAGCAGAAAACTATGGGAAACAAGCAAGAGGAGGTTGAAACCAACTTGGAGGAGGAGTTCCTCTCCTCCAAGTCGGCGCCCAGCCCTAGGCGAGTTGGGAGGGACTCCTCCCTCTGCGCGCCTAGCCCTCCACCTATAAAAGGAGGGCAGGCTCCTCCTTGAGACACACAAGTTTCCACCTCTAATCTCAGGTTTAGAGCCGTTTGGTTTAGAGCTTCTAATTGCTTTAGCCTGCGGTTTAGAGCCTTCTAATTGGTGTGTCTAATCTCTAGACCTCTAATATCCCTCTCTCATAATCCACCATACTCGCTCCGGCTTAAGCCTGCATGGATTTCCCTCTACTTCGGTACCACGTCACAGTGTCCGAATCGCGAGGAGAGTGCTACAACCTCCGCTGCTTTGGAACAAGGGAGAGGAAGGTCTTCGTACCGAACGTGTGACCGATCATGAAGCGCTGCCGGAACGCAGCGCCGGAAGGATCGTCCACACGATCTTGAGATCGGAAAGAGTACGACTACATCACCCACGAGAATCCGCTCTCGTTAAACACTTTGGAATATTCGAGGGTAAGTTATTCCATCGACTCGTTGCTACAATCTAGTAGATAGATCTTGGCTTGTTTGTTTGTATGCGATAGAAATTTTTTGTTTTCCATGCTACGAACCCCTACAAAGCGCACAAGACAAGGAAACCTCAAGACTATAGTTTGAATACAACTTGTAACCTACTCGTATTGGCACCCGAGACCTAGCCTCCCCATATATAAAGGCTAGGAGGGTCCAATGAGGACGACACGACCTACAGACGCCATAATCCCCGATAGACTAGACCACAATAGATCTACAGATCTAACTCGACTCATACTTTCGCACACGCATCCACACCAGATCGAATCTGCGCACCATGTAACCTTCGGTTCCGCCGTAATCAAAGAGCAGACAAGCAGGAGTAGGGTTTTCCCTCCGGGGGCCTGAACCTGGGTAAATCTCGTATCCCCTGGTTGCTTGTCTGTTAACCGTGCCACGATATCCAGCATCCCCATCTTCTCCAAAACCCAAGTCCATAACAATAGGCATTGACGAGATTAAACCTCGTCATCCAGGGCTTCTCATGTAGGGAACAGGTTAAGTAAATAAGCTGCAGTGTTAGATATTAGTTCCTCCATTTTACAAAACATTTTTTTTAGATTAATGGTAAGAGCAACGCATTTTGACTGAACAAATGACCTGAATAAAACCGGAATGAATTAGGAAATTGGATTGCATAACCAGGTCACTTTGTGTTATTTATTGTAGATCTCTAAAATAGGGCTCATAAGAAACTATCTGAAGCTAATGTTTATGTATGTAAGATGGAAGATAGAAGATCAGCATTCATGTGGCAATAGTACTTGCGGGCATCACAGATGGATGCCTGAGATGATGTCCGGACACTAATTCTATCATATGAAAACAGCCAAAATGGGTAATATTCTTACGAAGTAATAGTACTGTTTGCAGCATATGTTTTCATGTGCTGGACGCTGGCATCAATTTATCCTTTCTAGAATCTGGCTTTTTTGATAATTAATCTCGCGTAGAACTCATGTTAAAGATATCGTATTTCTAGATCTCTATGTCGGGTAGGAAGCTCAAATGGTTCGTTATGTAACTCTGTAATTTTATTTGTCTAGGTTTTGGTACGTCAAAAAGGGAGATTGAGAGGTTCAGACCATCGACCGGATCTGGCAATAAACGCACACATGGTGCCTTCGATTCTATGTATTGCCCAACCGAGTATTATCAGTAGGGAGGAGGCGTACTAACATCAGATATTTTTCGGTACGCCGCGAAATTGCTGTCTCGGACCGTTGGCACCCGATGAATTAGATCGGCGGCAGATCCTGGAGGAGATGTGGACGAAGGAAGAGAAGAGGAACGGCAGGAATGAAGCAGTGGAACCGTCACCACCCATCTCACATAGGTATGAATGGTGCGATAAGTAACACTGCGAGGCAACCATCTCGAATAGATGCATAGGAGAAGAATGTAGCACAAACATCCCGTGACATGACACAATTAACAGGGAAATAGAAATGCATACCCCAAAAGGGAAGAAAACCAAATCACTCACTCTTATTAGAAGCATAACATGTACAGGGTAAAGAAAATAAAGGATAGCATGTAAAACATGCACGCACACAGCAATACAATAGGATAAAAAAGAATTACCTGGTAGTAAAAGAAATGGAGGAGCAACTAACACCGGACATCACAGGTAGACAACCTGGAATGGAGCATGCTTGTGATCAGAAAAGAAAAAAACAGAGTAAAACTACATGGGAATAAAGCTGGTTTACATGTAAAATAGAACCAAGTTCCCAGAATAGCAATTTTAGTTTCTGATTTATTCAGGTCGATCTCCTGATATGAACTGTTCACCTATACCCCAACCATTATACCAACAAATCAATCGTAAGCAAACGAAAGCAAGCAAATATGCTATCCCGAAGCAGAATCATGACCAAAGGCTCCCATATATCCCAAACATATTAACAGGTTCTTCACCAACATAACAATACAATAGAAAGAAAGAGAACTACCTGGCAGCAATAGGAATGGATGAACAATTAACACCAGCCAGAACGAGCAGTCAACCTGGAAGGAAGCGGAATTAAGATTATAGAAGAAAAAACAGAGAAAGACGACACAACAATAAACCAGAACTAAAGGAAGCTACAAACAACTGGGATGAATAACACAGGTAAACCCAATCCCATGCAGACACCGACAAGCAGCTGACCACTATACCAGAACCAAGAAAAATAAAACCGTACTCTAAAGAAGGAACATACCATTCTATATCCCTAACGCGTAAATAAAACAAAGAACCCCCAAAAAAGGCCACTACAGTATTTGTACTTCCTGATCAACTCACAGTTGATCGGCTGCTATGAAGGAAACATGTTCTTTTGTACCCCCAATTATTCTAATAGGCTAACCTATAAGAATTAGAAAAGGGAAGTGGCCAAACAAAAGTTGTAGTTATATAAGGATCCATTTCCAAAGTAAAGTTAATGGAAATTGAGGAATATATCACACACAACAGTGAGTAAGAATAGGTATACATGGCATGCAACAAATACCAAGCCACGACCAATAAACTAAAACGTAATTTCATGGGCCCAAGACAAAGACAATAGTCAAATACCCACCAGCTAAGTTAAAACACAACACAGTGAAATAGTCAAATAACCAGCAGGAAAATTTGAGGAATATAGTTATATAAGTAGCCATTTCCAAAATTACATGCAAGGGAAATTGAGGAATATATCACACACAGTAGTGACCAAGAGTTGGTATACATGGCAACAAACTAAAATATAATTCCATCGGCCCAAGACATAGGAAATAGTCAAATAACCAGCAGGTCAGCAGAAATACAACACAGCAAAAAACATTAGATCATGTTGTCTTTCAGCCTAAAATCCTCAGATCATTTAGCATCCTGTTTTAAAAATAACATATCTTTCTTGTTAACTGACAACACTTGCACAAATGAAGACAAAGTAGAATATTTAGGTTGAATTGAAAAGTTAGTACAGACCTAGCTCCCAATTATTTGTATGAAACAAAATCTTTGTAGGAAGAAAACTTGGGCTGCATCTCTATTATAATATTCTAAGCTACCCGATATATTCACACCTGACACCAACACACACGACCACTTTCTTAAAGAAACAGATGTAAAAAACGACCCAAGATCCCATGCTTCTAGATCCAGAACCAAAACACACCTTCTGAATCTTCCATACACGCAAGCATTATTCCAGTACCAGCTCTAATCCCACGGACAGCCAAAGGCAAAAGCAGCGTTCGGCGAAGCCAGCTTTAGCTCACCTAGAACAATCATCACACTAGTGCACACGTACCCCTCTAACACCGGTTTGGAGGACCCTCTAACAGCGGTTCCCCAACCGCTGTTGAGGGTTCGGTGTTAGAGGGGGGGCCCCTTTAACACCGGTTCCTATACGAACCGGTGTTAAAGGGTGGCGACGGGCTCAGCCGCTTCTTTAACACCGGTTCGTGTCCGAACCGGTGTTAAAGGTTCTTACATGGCAGATTTAGGCGTTTTCTGCGGCAGAAAACGGCATCTGCCATTTTCGCCTGCTCGGCGTATTACGGAGGGGGAGCGAGGGAAATCGATCGGGGCGGTATACTTATAGAATCGCCATCGGTACATACGAGTACATGAATAATTAAGAAACTATTATTATACACAAACATCGCATCGGCACATACATCGTCATCGGCACATACATCGTCATCGTTCATTTTGGTGGATATCTAAAGAGTTCTCCGCCAGCGTGGCGACCTCATCAAGTATGAACCCGCCAATTCCTCTTGAATGGCTCGTATGCGTTCAAATGGTAGGAGTTGGTCCGCATCCGTTCGATCTGAATATATATGAAGAATGGGTCAATATATATATAAGAATAAAACTCAACACAATTGATGGTAATAAAATAATGTTGTGGACTTTGTTTACTTACTCTAAGTTGTTCTAGTGCGGCTTGGCCATCGCACATATCGTTATTGAATGAATTCAAACATAGTACCCACATAAGTTATTGTCGTGTCCTTGATGCGCGCACTTTACGAGAATAGAGTTCAATCAAAATAATAATCAATAAAGCATGATATAATGGAATTGGAAGCTAGCTAGTATTACTTACATTTTGGTCTACAAATTTTAGTTCTTGACCATTCACCCACGGCCCTGCCCGTGAACATTTTCCAAACCCTGTCCGACAAAGAAAATGGATAAAGGAGTAATTAATTACTTATTGTCACGAAAGTTGCCGATCTAGTGCGATAATATGATTGAAATTACCTCGGAGCATCTCTCTAAAGTCTGCCCATAGCTCTTTTTCTTTTCGTAACGAGTCCATGACAAGGACTTTTCTGAGTCGGGTTGAATGACTAGCGAATAAAGTGGAACCTACGCATAACTCATCATCGATTACACTTAACATCGAGTAAGCGAAACATAATGTGTACAAGAGAGAGGGTAAGACTCACGAGAAGTTGTAAGGCAATAGTATTTCCCTTTTGGTTTGTTGTCTCGTAAAGACTTTAGCAAGTAATCTTCTGTTTGCCGGGTTTGTCTCTTACCCTTGTTCATGAACTCTATTTGGGTCAACGAACCCAATGTCAAAAGGGCCTCCTTTCATGCATTCCATAACCTTTTTCCTGCATAATAGTATATACATATATGGTGAGCATATATATATACATGCAATTAATGAAGTGAATGAGTTGAGATAAAAATTACGAAATAGTACTTACACACAATAAAGGTGATGGCGGATTTGTCGAGTTCCTTCGATTGAATAGAAAATGCAAGTCTTGAATGTTGAAGTCGATCGCGTCGTCTCCGCACAAGAAAATCTGATCTCTTATATGCGCCGTGATCCATTCTTCTTTTCTCGTCTTGCAGAAATGAAGGTACCACTTGTGCAATTTTCGCATCTTTGTTGGTAGATTCTTGAGCTCCTCTTTCTTGACGAGATTCTTCCCATACTTCCATGGCTGTATGGGGTTGACATCGCATTTGGGCAAGTTGTCTCCCATGACGTTCAAGTATGCAATGTAAGTCATCCCCATCTCATTGGCCTTTCTTTGTAGCTCTGCCTCGTAATCATCTACGGTAGGAGCGTCCCGTTTGTCAAACATTTGGAGCGGGGCGCATGATTGGTTTTCCTGCTCTCCGAGCATGGGAACTGTTTTCTGGGGTGCCTCACGACTGCTACTTTCAGTCTCCCTATGACACATGAAACTATAGTTGCCGACCTCGACCGAGACGGAAAGAGCAACAAGAAAGCTTATTTTGAGCTCTCGGGCATTTCACCGAACACCTCTAGTGCATATGAAAAAAACACAAACTAGCACTCTTCACACCCTCTTGCTAGGCTCCAAAATGTGAAAGAATGAAAGAGTGGGGTGTGTGTGTGGTGTCTTATATAGCCCCACTTTAACACCGGTTCGTGCCGAACCGGTGTTAAAGGGTGTGAGCCACTGGTGGAAAGACCTTTAACACCGGTTCGTGGCACGAACCGGTGTTAAAGGGGGGGCTCCTTTAATGCCGCAGAGGCCACGCTGGTACGGCCCCCCCTTTAACACCGGTTCGTAGAAGAACCGGTGTTAAAGGCCATTTTCGGGATCAACAAAAGCCCGCGTTTCCACTAGTGTCAGAAGAACACCAGATCCAGCCAAGCTCACCATCTATGTTAGAATAAGATCATAAGAAACTTGATCACCGATTAATACTAACTCATTGCGACTTACATGAGGTACCACACTTTCAGTAAAATGATATGAGACTTGTAAGAATAAAAGGAACTAATTTGAGCTTTTTATGAGCTACTGCACTTTCAATAAAATAATATGAGACATGCAAGAAGTAATAAAGCAATTAGTTTGCGACTTTTATGAGCTACTGCACTTTTAGTAAAATAACGATTGCCGATTGATACTAACACATTGCGTCTTACATGAGGTACTACACTTTCAGTAAAATGATGAGACCTATAAGCAGAACAAAAGGAACTAATTTGAGCTTTTATGAGCTACTGCACTTTCAATAAAATAATATGAGACCTACAAGCAGAAATAAAGCAATTAGTTTGCGACTTTTATGAGCTACTGCACTTTTAGTAAAATAATATAAGACCTACAAGCAGAAAAAATCCATTGGCTTGCAACGTATATGTGCTACGAACTTTTAATAGTGAAATGTGAGACCTGCAGCAGAAAAAATATAGGATCTGCAATTGGCTAAATCAAGTGTAATGACAATCTGTAGACGGTCATTTTATCATCAAACAGATCCTAGAGCAAATGTAATGACAATCTGTAGCACACAACCAACATGAGAAGCATAGGTGATAGCCATTCTGAAAGTCTTAATAGCAGAATATTTTGGAGTAGCAGATAGATGACTCAGCAAATGGCAATATCCTGTGATAACCAAAAAAAAGCACTTCCTCACAAAATGATAGGGTTATATAGAGGAAAAGGATCCCAAAGAGAATAGTTCGATTAGTTTAATCAATAGACCATGGCGAGTACTATTCAAATATAAACTGATAGTATTTAAATAAATATTAGTTTACTCTAAAATACCATTGGAAGTCTTTTAAAGGTGCTGGAAATTAAACCAACATTAGAGACTCCATAGATAGATTGGGATGAAAAACAAAGAAAATAAAGGAAACTGCAGAAAATAAAGAACATGTGTTCATCTAGAAAAGAAGGTTCCACATGTCAAAAAATATACAATTAGTAAAATAATGCACCCATACAACAGGGCAAATCGGCCACGACTCACTTTGGATTCGACATCACCGCCCGTCTATGCATCTAGGGGCAGGGTGAGGGGGGCATGGGGTGCAGCAGTGGTGTCACCTCATTGATGGGGAGAGAACCGACAGAACGTCCTGCTGCCAGCGTGTGCCACGAAAAGGCTGCTGCGGTGAGAGGCAGCAGCGGCCAGATTATGAGTTAAATCGATAACACTTACGATTGACCATGCTCGAGATGAAAGATCTTGACTGAATACAAACATTTTTAAATATCGCTAACGATGCATTATGTTGTCTGTGATTTAAAGGCTATCAACCGAGTAAAGTCAGTATAATTATCTATCTTGTATATATCTTCCATGTGAATATAAACATGCAATCTAAATGGTTCAAATAGCAGAGCTATATAACAATACAACAAATGAAACCCACCTAAGTATTTTCTGTAGAATCGCCGGCGACTACCTAACAACCTACATATAAATAACGCAGAAAACTAAAAGCAAGAATCTCACGTGGAAATTTACTCGAACTCACATGTAAGTATCTTGGTCAATAGCATCAACTCTAGCCCTTGATATGCAATGCAGGAAAACAACAATATATCAGAGGATATATTTGCAAGCATAATTTTCTATGAACAAACAGAAATATCCCTCAACCATTACCTACTTGAACATTATGATATGGACACATTCTTCTATTAAACTCCTTCTTCTTCCTTTAGAATACACCTTCACCACAAAACAGAGGGTAAAAAAATGAGAAATAGAAAATCTAAAACCCAAAATACAATTTACGCGAACAGAAAGATATATACTAACTTTTTAGAAGTGACTAATTGGGCATGTGACATACATAATTTGGAGGAACATAGATCTGATCCAATAATATTTCTGTAGAACATGACACAATCTGAAAATATGAAGCAAATCAACACATAAGTCTTGATAACATGTATCTATCCAAACGTACATAAATTGCCATCTTCCTAGAGCAGTCTTTGCTCTTAGGCATTTACACGAACACCTTCCAAGCACACCTGCAACCTCACAATAGGGGAGAAAATAAGGATGCAGGGAATGGTAAGCAAGATAAGACTGAATGCTCCACCTGGGGGTGACGCGAAAATAGCAAGAAAATCCTCCCTAGGGCGCAGCTAGGACACCCTGACCCAATTACTCCTCCACATCGAGCTCCTCCTCCTCATCCATGGCGCCATGGTTCCTTTGCCTCTCCCTGCTCCAGCCATGGAGAAGATCAATGGAGGAGAAGGGGGCGAAGGGGAGATGCAGGGGATTGGGGGAGAGATGGAGGCGGTGATTGGGGATAGACGTGGGTAGCGGATTGGGGGCGGACGAGAACGTGAGGGGCAGGAGAGTGAGGGTGCAGGAGAGGATGGAGGCTAGGTTTTCAGGGCTTGCTTTTATATCACGAAGTGGAAAAAAATAGCGGCCAAGATTTACGGAGGATGCGATCCAACGGACCGTAACTCCAAATCGCTGTGAGAGCCCCTTGACCCCTCACCAATTACATCTTTAGATTGGTCCATCCCCTTTTTTATGGCCTATCCATCGTTCAAATCCTATTTTGCATCACCAACCTGCAAAAAAATTGCATTTGGGAGGAGCCCAAACCTATCGATTTATTGAGAGTTACCGAGGAAAACCCTTCTAATTGCATTTTATATGCCGCCAAGACGGAGTACTTGCCATCTTCGGTGAATTTCCATTTGATGCTATTGGGAACTCTGTGATGTAGATGAACACCGAAGACTAGCTAGTCCCAAGTGGTGACAAATTGTTGGATGTGCTCCACGTCAAGACCATTGTGGATGTCTATTTGGTTGACCCAAAAATTGTTGTCAATAACCTTCCAAACCATGAAATTTTTCTTTCTGGACATTTCGAAGATCTTTGGAGCTATGTCTTTTGGACAAATGTCGTCAAGCCAAGGAGAGCTTTGGTCCGGGTTCGTATTACAAACCGGGACTAAAGGTCCCGCGTGCTCGACACTGCCCGTTAGTCCCGGTTTGCTGCCGAACCGGGACTAAAGGATGGGGGCTTTAGGGTGTGTTTGGTTTGTGCCCAAGATTGCCCCACCAAATATTTGGCTAGCCAAAATTTTGGTTGAGCCTTTGCTTGCCCACAAGTTGGCCAACATTGGCTAAAAAAGTGAACTAGAGTTGGTAGTGGAGCATTGGCATGCCCAAAAATTGGCAACAATTCAAACAAGAGCCAACCTTTTGGTCATGACCAAAATATTGGTAGGGTACATTTTGGCCACAATCCAAACACACCTAAATTTTGGTTTTCTCTCCATTTCTCGCTATAACATTTGTTGTTGCCGTGAAAAGTTCCTGATCTTATTTATTACACGGATTCTCTAGCCCAATCCAGGACTTGCTCTCATCGACGCATTCAAGGCAAATTCATCTTATCTGAAGGGTGGCGGCAACATTGTCAAGATGAAGAATACCAAGACCACCAAGCTTTGTGCGCCGACAAGCTTTCTCCAAACTAACCTTGCATTTTACACCGGAAACTTCGTCACAACCTGCACATAAATATGCACGAAGGAGGGCTATGATCCTCTTTATAATGTAAGAAGTATTGAGAGATTGGAACTGGATCAATATACGAAATCCGATGAGTTCATCGAATTGCTACAAGATCGCGTATCTCCCACCCTTCCTCCACCGCATGTACTACAGTTATATTTAGCCTAACCAATTCCATCGACATTCCAAGCAAATCAATCCCTTTATACCTAACACAATCTCCTTTTGGTAAAAAAAAAGAGTGAATTCCACTTTTTACCCTCTACTTGTGTATTTGTGACACTAATTACCCTATATAGTGAAAATTCATTTAAATTACCATTTTCGGAAACTTTAAACCCTCATTTTCTGATGCATATCTATTGGGCAAGGTGTGAGGTGATGAGTGAACCTCGAAATTATCGAGACGTCAACAAAGAATAGAATATTTGGTGCAGAGAAGGGTAGATATGATCGACGATGATATCGTCCGATATTCACATATTTTGTGGCGGCACATCGTCCTAACATGTCAGCATTATCCAAGAACACGTGTTGAATGCTAAAACGGGACAAAATCATACTTAGAATTTTCTTAAATAGGACATTCGGATACAACTTCTACTAAATGGGGTAATTAGTGTCTCAAATGCACAAATAGAGGGTAAAAAGTGGAATTCACTCAAAAAAAAAGGAAAACCTTCGCTCCTTTAATTGCTTCGGTCTGTTACTTTATGAAGTTAGTTTAATGATGTAAAAAATCTTTTTCGAATCCATGAACTTTTTTCTAACCCTCCTTGAACATTTTCGTCTTTTAATTCTCTAAATATTTAAAAGAAATCAAGTTTCTGGTAACTTTATGAAGAAAGAATTTCCGAACACATGAACATGTTCCAACACCCACCTCACCCCAAACATTTTTATATTTCTACTTTTAACAAATCTTTAAAAAAGTATCAAGTTTATGTTAACTTTATGGAGTTAGTTTAATGATGCAGACCATATTTTCCCCAACCCTTGAACATTTTTCCCACCCTCCTTGAATATTCCCAAACTCAGTGAACATATTTTTAAAAGCCAGTGACCTTTCCTTTATGAACCCTCTTGGGCCTGCCTGGGTCGCCCTTCTAGGCCTCGTCATTAGCCCGTTGGCCATGCTTGTAGTCTTGGCTGCTTACCCACACAGACAGGGTGCCGCAAGTCCAGAGCAGCGTTTCTAGCATGCACGGGATATAGCGTGCATGGGCCCATTTCTCTCTCTCATCTAGTCTTGTCATATTTGTACTATTACATGCAGAATCTGTACTATACATTCTTTTATATAAGCATGCATATTAATCCATTTTTAAACTTTAAACCTTCATAGCTTTTGAATTAAAACTCTAACTTATATTATGTTTGAACATTTGAGTTTCTAATGATGAGAGCTTCAAAGCAAGTCCAATATTGCACATATTTTTAAAAATCTTAAATTTGAAAATATGACAATTGATGATACATTATGAAAAAATATATTTTTAAACTTGTTGTATTCCATGGTCACCTGTTTTTTTACATGTATAAAAGAGTAGCATTGTGTACCATGGTGTATCATAACGTTACATTGTGTGATATTGTGAGTTATTGTTTGACAATATACTACAACATTTCAAAATAGTTTATCTTGATTCATCATTTAATAAAAAATCTTGTTATATTGAATATTGCATATATTTTGTTACATTTATGGGAAAATTATATCGACGAGTTTTGTTTGTTTATGAGAAAATTATATCAACGAGTTTTGTTTGTTTATGAGAAAATTATATCAATCTTTTTTGACTCGTAAATTATAAAAATCTTGTTATATTGAATATATTTTTGATTAATATTTTAGGTTTGGAACTAACTGGAACTTGATATAACTTTAAAACCATGAAAACTACTAAAACAATGTGTCACATAATATAGAACTAGTTATGATGAATATATTTAAAATTTACTGTAGTTTATTGCGTAACTTTATTTTTCATGTGTACATGTAGTTTCACCAAGTTTCATAGAGATCCATTATGTTTTAAAATTTATTATTTAAAACTTGGCAAAACATATTCAAAATTGGTCTTGTTTTGAAGTCCTTGTTATTTGGATCATAAATATGCAATAAAAACATAAAATAAAAATTTGATTCAAAATATACGGTATAAACAAGTTTTGGATGTTTTAAGAAAGCCATAACGTGTGAGAGAAGAGAGGAAGTTTGCATGCACACAGTAGATATATAGTAGACATGATTGACGTGACATAAAGTAATCAAGCCAAAAAAATATACAAGAGAATATAACAGGATGTGTTCTTTTATGTCCGAATCACAACGCCATCATGTGGTCTAGCCATGCACGGTATCTACCGTGCACGCTAGACTTTCATTTCTGGCCGCAAGTCCGACTTGGAGACGGGAACGACGATGCCTATGGAATCCGAGTTCGATCCATGCTCTGCATATTTCCCTAGCAACAACTGATGGAAGGTCACTTGCGATTCATGGAAACTATGCTGGATCGAGTTCGACTCCGATCCGTGCTCTGAAACTTAAAACGGAAGGCGCCTCCTCCTACGCATCAATATATACGTGCAATTAATCTCTTGATCAAATATCCCAAGATCGATCCATCGCCGCTTGCAAGAAAACAACCATGAGCGACTTGGACCTGGGGGAGTGCCTCGTCGAATGCTGCTGCAGCGACGACGGCGAGGGCTGCTTCTACTTCGGAGGATCTTCTTCTTCCGGCGAGAACTGCTCGTTGCGGTGCTTGTGCTGCTGCCTCCTGACCCTCCTCGCCGCGGTGGCGCTCGTGCTCGTCATGGCCTTCGCCGTCGTCCGCCCCGTCCACCTCGCCGTCGAGGACGCCTCCCTCGCCCGCCTCGCACTCGCCGGGCCCAACGGCACGGCCCTCGCCTACGACGTGTCCCTCGCCGTCGCTGTGCGCAACCGCAACTGGGCCATGCGCGCCGCCAATGCCCCGATGGACGCCAAGCTGCTCTTCGCCGGGAAGCCCTTCGCACACGTCAGGCTGCTGCAGGGGAGCCCACGTGGTATCAGGCCAGGGAAGACGGAGGTGTACCACGTAGCGGCGGCCGGCGAGATCGTGCAGCTGGGGAGCTCCGAGATCGCCGAGCTCGTGAAGGAGAGCGCGGCGGGGGGCGTGTTCCGGCTGGCGCTGAAGCTTACCGGTGATGTCAGGTACCCGCCTCACCGCGACGTGCACAGGGTCAATGTCACCTGCCCGCTGGAGCTGCCTCTGTCTTCTACGGCCAGGTTCACCAAGGTCAAGTGCGTCTGAGTTCCGACCATGCATCACATATAGCTCTACTCTTACTTCCTGAGTCTTCCGGTTATGTTAATCCAGAAGTACCTTGCATGTCTGAATATCTCGGACATACCTGCAAGAAGTTGCACAAGGTTTACAAGATTATTTTTCTTTTTTTTTTTGGCCAAGGGAGTTCCGTATTTTTTATGTTATAATCCCAGGAGTATCACAGATGCAGTTGAGGATTAAAAATTTAAAAGTGTCCAAAAAAAAAAAGTGAGAGCAAGATTTTTTTTATCCTAGAGAAATTTGCCGAGTATGAAAGCAAGTTATCATGCAAGAATCAGGTTCAATGTTAGTAACTGTGGCAGAAACACCGAAAACAATTAGCCTCTGGTGAACAAATCTCCAAATTTTCACTACTCTGTATTTGATGGTGGCACGTTAAACCCCATTTGATGGGCATGCCCCTGATTTGTCTGCAACTAATTAATATCGTAATGTTTCAGTTGTTAACATTCAAATATATGAATTAATTAAAGCACTAGACCTCTAGCTTATTTGATCAGGGTTTCAGGGCTTCAAGGAAATAGAGACAATACATCGGTTGCAGTACAATAAATAGAGAAGTAGTAGCAGCTTCTCTGGACAAAAAAACTCCAGCCAGCATAGGGCGATAATGCTTGCTACTGAAGGAAGCTTCAGGGCAGGACATCATCAACTAGACTAGCAACTGCATCCTCGAGTCTGATTTCAGATGGAAAGATATCCGCCTCTGCCTGCAATATGACCCATTTCAAGGCTGGATCTCTTCCAAAATCACCTCCGTATAGGAAAATTTCCTATCTATATCCAGTTTCAGGATATCTTGTCCAGGAATAAAGAAAACCATCGATCTACAACACTCACTAAACCAGTCAGTATGCCTGAGGAAAAAAAATGAACTACTGCTTCTTTCTATTCACGCCCACACAGCCACACCCATTTTGTTCTGACTTGGTAATTAATCACTTCATCAGCCATCCCCTGAGAGAGGCACTAGAGAAGGGACACTCGGCTGATCTTCATTTCAAAATTCAAATTACAGCTCTTCGCCAGTAATAGCATGGACTATCTCATTTGCGTTACTGCAAACACACAGCTGAGATCCCACTTCTTCCAACTTCGACAGCCTCACATCAGGAACAAAAAAAATCAGTGCACCATGCTGTCCTCACATAGCTAGCTTGGTTCTTTTATTTGAAGTACACAACATGACTACTATTCCTATGTTCGAAATTCTGCAAGATTCTATAACTCAATAATTCATCATATATGACAATTAGTACTTGCATGCCTAGACTGAGAATTCCAACAAAGGTGGGAAAGAGATGACACTCGGTAAAATTGAGAAAAGTATTGTGGTCCCTTAAATGTTCAGACCACACCTTGGTTAAATCATCAACTCTTTGCTAAGGTAGCAGTCTTAGACATCCTTATTTTGTCTTCTCCAATTCCAGCATACATGTCTTCAGAATAGATTTAACCAACATAACTAAACCATGCATAAAACAGCGTCTAAAAGAGCAGGTACAAAGTAGAGGATGGTGCATATGACTTACTATCCTAAGAAAAATATGCCAAGGGAGTTGTGAGCATCTATATAGACAGTTCTAATATGTAATAAAAATAACTGCATGGTGTGGCAGAGATTACATGGTAATGTCACAACTCTTTTTAAGGTTACCTTAATAAGTTTCTTTACTGTATGCTAAGTTGCTAACGCCTTCTGATTTTCAGCACCATCACATACGAGCATCAAGGGGAGGGGAGTCCCTCCCCAACTCGGTCTCCAAGGGCCGGCGGTGGAGGGAGAGGAACTCCTCCCCAAGTAGGTTTCCTACTCTCCCTCCATCAAACAAAATAGCCGTTTGACTTTTTAAATTGGCGTTTGACTTTTCAAACTAGGATTTGATTTATTCCTTTATTTTGTTCAGTGATGACACCTAGTACATGATGCAACCATTCCAACTTGTTATGAAACATTCATGTACCCTTCCTCTCCGGAGTGCCGGGCATTCCGGAACCTTCTAGAACATTCCTGATGAAAACACCGGAACCATTCTCCAACCCCGAAACAGGACTTTCCTTATATGAATCTTATTCTCCGGATCATTCCGGATCTCCTCGTGATATCCCGGATCCCATCCGAGACTTTGAACAACATTCGGTCTCTTACTCATCATTCCATAACTACTCAAAAACGTCAAATCCTGAAGTGTGTCTCCCTACGGTTCGTGAATTATGCGGACATGATCGAGACACTTGTCCGAACAATAACCAATAGAGGAATCTGGAAATTCATATGGCTCCCACATATTTCTACGATTACTTTGCGATCGAATAAACCACTTACATACGATACCAATTTCCCTTTGTCTCGCGATAGTTTACTTATCCGAGGTTTTGATCGTCGGTATCTCTGCATACCTAGTTCAACCTCGTTACCGATAAGTACTCTTTTCTCGTTCCCGTGATATGTGATCCCTTGTGAGCCAGTCACATGCTTGCAAGATAATTGGATGACATTCCACCGAGAGGGCCCAGAGTATATCTATCCGTCATATGGATGGACAAATTCCACTCTTGATCCATGTGTCTCAACCCATACTTTTCGAACACTCAATGCCATCTTTATAGCCACCCATTTACGGTGTGGTGTTTGATATCATCAAAGCATCCTTCCGGTGATGGTGATAAGCATGATCTCATGGTCGAAGGAATTAGGTTACTATGTATCAGAAAGCTTATAGCAAATGAACTATATTAAATGACTTGATCTTTATACTACGCTTAACTATAGGAGTATGTCCATCACATCATTCTCCTAATGATATGACCATGTTGTTAATAACATCTCTATGTTCATGATCAGGAAACCATGATCATATATTAACCAACAAGCTAGTTTAACAAGAGGCTTTACTAGGGACTCTTTTATATTTACAAATCACACAAGTATTAATGTTTCCTGTTAATACAATTATAGCATGGTATGTAAACATTTATCATAAGTATGAAGATATGATAATAACCACTTTTATTATTGTCTCTTGGGCATATCTCCAACAGTCTCCCACTTGCACTAGAGTCAATAATCTAGTTTCAAACCTTTGTGTATTCAACACCTATGGCTTTCTGGTGTCGTATGTACACGATTGCTAGTGGTCAACTGATCTCCGGATCTGACACTTCCAGGTCCGTGTGTAATTGCATGTCTTTGCGTCTCTACACCTAGTTTGATAACAAACTACTTGACACAAATGCCCTCTTTAGCTGCTATAATAGCAGTCATATACTTAGCCTTTTGTTGTAGTATCTGTCACAATGTCTTATCTTTGGAACTCATCCAAATCCATTATGGAACTTACTTTCCATTATATTGTGTCACCCTTAGTTTAGATTGAGATAAACTTAATTTGTACTTTGTGACAAAACTAGTATCAATGTAGTACTTTTACAATGAACTAACCATCTATTTGCCACTTCTACAAAATAATATATTCTTAGTTCTTTTACAAGATCATAAGAATATCCTTACTATCGTCCAATGATCATATTATGAATCATTCTGGTATATGCTCATAACATTTAGAGCATAGGACATATATGGATTTGTACATATCACAGTATGATTGATATAAATACTCTTTGTGATTTCATAAAGTATCAATCTATACTTGAATCTTTGTTTCACTTACCAAATGTCAATACACTTGAATATATCATCAATATTGAACTCATTCAATCCTTTCTGTGCGACAAGAACCTTTCTTGTAGTTTCTATATTGAACTCATTCAATATATCATCTATGTACTTTTGGCACAACCATATTAGTGTCTCAATCTATCTATATAGATATTGATGCCAAATATTTGGGTTTTGCCTAAATCTTTCATCGGGATGAAATTCTTAACATGTGTTAATAAAAGATACATCATTTCCAATCAACAATATGTCTTCCACATAATGTATTAGAAACATGTCTTAGCGCTCCCACTTAATTTATTGCAAATGCAAGCATCTTCATTGTCTCCGACGAATTTAAACTCCTTTAACAGTTTCATCATAGTGAAGATTCCAACTCCGCAATGCTTACTTCAACCTTTGAAGTTTGCATAAACTTTTAGCATCCTTTGAAATAACAAAACCCTTTGGACCGTGTTATGCACACGTCCTAGGTAACAATTCTATTAGAAGAACTTGTTTTGTTTATTCAACACATAACAAAATTATATGTCATGGTTGCTACATTAATCCGTCCAGACTAAATATCGCTATGAAAGATCAGATCTTGTCATAGTCAACCTTTGAACATTGTTGTGAACTCTTTCCCAACATGTAGACTATTTCATAGATGTGAAACATCCATGTCTATCTCTTTATAGATCCAAATACGACTGTAAGGTCTTGTACCTTTCCAGAGGGTCTTTCAAGTTCAAAGCTTGATCTCTCGTATATGGAACTATCACGGATTTTATGGCTTCAAGCCATTTGACGGAGTCAGGGCCCATCATCGCTTCTTTGCATGTAGTATGTTCATTATTCTCAAATAATGATTCAACCCTCAAATCTTTGTATTTGATTGTTTACTCGACCTACTTGGTTCAATAGAAACTTTGACCTCCGTAACCACAACCTTTGAGGCACGTGAGCCATGAGCATTGTTGCTGCCTCCGGAACACATTTCGGTGTTGCGCAACTTTGCACATATAGCTAAGGTTCTTTTAACCTTATCAAAGTTCTATTGTCCTCCCACTTATCTTTTCACGAAAAATTCCTTCTCAAAGAAACTTGATGTTCTAAGTTGTAACACCCTCAGAATCGGACCTATGCAAGTTTGAGCAAAATTCGCCAAAACCCGCATAGAAACGATTCAAAGGTGCCCACCAGGCACTTTCGTGCGGGTGGAAAACGAAGTAATAACATTACACAACAGTCCTCGATGGGACCCACAGAACAGATATATATATAACAACGACTCAAGAGTCAAGAATACAGATATAATATACAAAGATCCAAATCACCTTGAAAATGATAGAGCGTCTGACTACGGACAAGATGCAAATGGGGCTAAGAGCCCTGAAGAATAACCAATGGCGTCCATAACCCTGCCTGCCAAGCGGAAGGGTAACCACGCTAACGACGCCGATCTCAAAACCTGCTTAAACAAAAGGTGCCGACAAAGGGCCAAGGAAAAGAAGGAGCGTCGATCGAGGCCAAGACACGGCGAGGCTAGAATTCGGCGTCCTCGCCTACATAGGTATGGTGGATCAAGCGGCAGCGGCAAGATGCACTAAACAACCTATAGAGACTCGATACAACTAGCGGTTATCGAGAGGGTAAGAAGAGCCTATCCGGATCCAACTCGAAGCTAACACCAAACAAACCCATCCCGGTGTTTCCCCTCGAGACCAAACGAGGAAGTCAACCGAGGAACTCACACCGCTGGCGCTTTTATTTATTCGCTTATCGTTGCAGCAATTACTAGTCGTGTAGATAATCATCCCGATAAAGTAAATGGGGCACTTTTAGTTAACCATTCCGTGATAGTGGCAACTCTTACTAGTCGATACATTTATCATGAGATAACCCAAAACCCAAAGTTGTTGGTACTTTTATTCAGCCATTCCGCTAGAAGTTGCAAGATTTACTAGTCAGTACAATTGTCGCAAGCGACAGCCAAACAAGCAATTGTGGGCAGTATTAATTAGCCATTCCATTATAGTGAAGCTGGTTACTAGTCATTATAAGTCAAATTTATAACAACAAACTTTAGTTATGCTTGTCTATGATCGAGATACTGTGCTCCAAGTCGTCCATAACCGCGGACACGGCTTTCAGAAAGTTTTACCGCCGGGTGCACCAATAGCAACACACGCCGATCAACCTCGGAAAACCAAATCAAAACCCAACGAGGCTTTCACGTGAACAATCACAGGATTCAGAAATATTTCAGGCCACCCTTAAGTAGATTCCAACGAAGCTAGCCGACTCGAGACGGCCTCAAGGTTTGGGTGGACGGCAAACGATCGGGAACCCGAAAGTGTGGCTGGGCTTGTCGATACAGCGTAAACGTGTCCCGATCCTAAGATGCAAGGTGCTCCTCGCACAATTTAAATACGTAAAGTAGCATGGCATAAGTACAGGATCGTAAATAAAACCTCAAACTAGTTGTGGCCCCAAGAAATAAGATGAATCAAGCTCGCTCGGGGGATCCCATACTCCCCGAATGTGGATAGCGCGATAAATCAAGGAACAGGTATCAAGTACTCGGGGTCTTACGGGACACAAGTGGGCGTTCGGAAACCAAATATTATCTATCACCCACCGATGCCTCTGCTTATTTCAATTTTAGTTGTTAAACAGAAATTAAAGTGACGATAAGTAAAACTAGAATCATCTCCAACATCAACATGCGGCAATACATCAGCAACTGTGGCATATGACGACATACATCAGCACGTGAGCAAGCAACTACGACGCGCAAGTCCAACTATCTACCAAACAACAGGTAATAGGAAGTGTCCAAGGCAATATAGGGCTGCAAGGGATTCCACGGGTACGAAAACTAGAGCATCGCAACACAGATAGCAATAGATCAACAGGAAGGAGTAAATTACTATAAAAGTAAGATAGGTAGAAAGGGGGAGATGCTACTTTGAAAACATTGTCGAAGGTTCAACCAAGATCGGTAAGCTCACATCAACTCAACGGCCTTATCCGCGAAGAAGCAACACACTAGAAGAAACACCGGATGCAATATTTAATACATGGCAGAAGATCGGCATGATGCATGTATGATGCATGGCATGGCAAAGTGCGATGCAATTAGGTCAAATTAAGCGGAACCGGGGTCCCGACAATTAATTAAATGGTTCATGTTATTTAGAACCCCCGCAATTAAATGTTGTTAAAACAAGGCAAGATGAGATACCGGTTCGCTACACAAGCTTAAATGAGGCCAATATAAGGCTGGATTTGCCCGCATATGGGCCCCATATTTAATTATTAGGTGAATCGGCATAAGGCCCCCAAACCACATGAGATGCCTGCGAGATGAATGATTAGATGTGCAACAATTGCATTATATTATGAAATTAGGGTTTTCGGAAAGGGGTTCACACATTAGGGTTCTCGACGATCTTGGGGTTCGACGAACTTGGGGTTCCGGGGTTCGGGGTCGGTCTCAGGGTCCAGGGTTCGACGGATCGGTCTCGGCGGAAGCGTTATCGGATATCGGGGGTCGATCTTGTCGAATCCGGTAAGCCGGACTTGGTTTTGTGTCGGGGGCGAAACGGGTGCTTCCGGGAAGCCGGTCTTGGGGTTTCGGGGTCGCCTCGAATTCGTTCTGGTCGGTGCCGCTCTTGGCGTTCAGGGTGGAGTTCTCGGATTACTGGGGTAGGTCTTGTCGCATTTGTGGTCTTCGGGTCATGTTGTCGATCTTGTCGTCTCACGCGGAGATCTTGGCGTTCCGGGAGGTAGTGCTTGGTCTGGCGTCGGGGCTTCGGACTCGCCCTGGTTGCTGACGTTCTTGTCGGCGATGGCGAGCTTGAGTGGGTCGGGTACCGGGGTCTTCGGATCCGTGGAGTAGAACTTGGCGATTCCGAGGGTCTTGGTGTTCGAAGGGGTTCAGTCTTCGGGGTCCGGCGGTAGATCTTGTCGAGTTCACTGCAACGGCCTTGTCGTTCCGAAGATGATCTTGGCGGTTGTTCGCATCCGGGCATCGAGGTACTCGAGTTCGTGTGGCGACCTCGGCCGACGAGGGATCGAAACACAACAATCGAAGGGTCTCATGCTACCCTCCATATCCTCACTTTGCTTCTTGGGCACATGCACAGGAACAACTCCAGGAACAACAAAGGACGACACAGGCATAGCCAGAGCCTCTGCACACGGGGCCCAAACCTGCACTGACCAAACGAACACACGGACGCGGCTAGGCGATGAGAACGGTCGGCGACGGAGGTGGTCGGCGACGCGCGCGCGGTGGAGGCGTGGGGGCGCGCAGCCGAGCGCGGAGGCGGAGCCGGCGGCGGAGCCGCGCCGGGCGGGCGGCGGAGGTCGTGGAGCGCCAGCGAGGGAGGAACGGGCGGGCGAGGACGAAGCTTGACGGGACGCGGGCTGGCCACCACGGCTCATGCGGCGGTCGCTGGGGGTGGAAGGGAGAGGCAGAGAGGGGAGCAGTGTGAGCGGGCGAGGAGCTCCGTGGCGGGGCGCGAGGTCCGGCGAGGCGGTCGGCGGTCGTGAGCCGCACGCCGGGCGGAGGCGACTGACGCGGGCCGAGGGGAGGCGGGACGTGGCGCTTGGAGGAGAAGAGGCAGGGCCAGGATCTCGCCGGGCGGTGCCGCGCGGCGATGGCCACGGGAGGACGCGGCCACGCTGCCGGGCGCAAGGCAGAGGAGGTAGCAGCTGGGGCCTGGGGTTGAGGAGGCGGGCAGCGAGGGGGAAACGAGGCCGGGCGAGAGGGGCGGGTTCGGGAGCGGCAGCGGCGAGCGAGCCGAGGCGGGAGGAGGAGGGCGCCGGGCAGCGGGGCGAAGGGCCGGGCCCGAGGGGGGAAGGCGGCGGAGAGAGCGGCGAGGAGAGAGAACGGGGCGAGCCGGGCGATGCTGCGGTGGACGCGGCCAGAGCCGCAAGGAAGACGCCTGGGAAGAGAGGGCTGGTGCGTGGGGACAAAGGGTCCAGGGCCAGGGCTGCACAGGGGAGGGCGCGTGCGTGGGACAGGTGTGTGGTGAGAGAGAGGGGGTTGTGTGTGAGGTTGACGAGTGGGACCAGGCGGGGTGGGCCAGGAGTGGAAGGGACACGGGGCAGGGCTCGGTGTGGGTGGGTGGCCGGTGGTGTGTGAGCTGGGTGGATAGAGAGGGTCCAGGGAGAGAGAGGGAGGGACAAGTGGCAGGGTTTGATTGGGTGAGGGAGAGGGGGAGATGAAGTGGCGAAGTCTGATTGGGTGGAGTGAGGTGGCCAGGGGGTGTGGGTAGGATAGCTGGTAACTCTAGAAAATAGGTGGACCGAATTAATTTTCTGGGGCGGTCGTTCGGGACAATCGGCCCGTTCGACTGCCCCGCCCAAAATAATTTAATATTTTTAATTGATTGCGACGAATTTTGTAAATAGTTTTTGACAACAAAATATCCGGTTGCATCCGGGGTTTGATACTTGATTAAAGATGGGGCGTTTGGAAAATAAATCGGCTTTGCAAAAATAGTTTTATGCAACCAACACATGATGTTGACGATGCAATGCACAAATTCAACGCGATTTTCTAGTAGTGGTTTTGCGGGATGCCACAATTCGACACCACTAACAATGGATCTCGCCCTCGAGATCCGCCTCTTGGTACCGGAAGGAAGGTCGGCGGTCTGATCCTTCGCGCTTCGTGTATATCCTCGCGACACCACTAACAAGGGGTCGTTGTCCGTGATCGTCGAGGGAACACTCCGGGGACAAAAGGTCGAAGGTAGAGGTATCAACAAATAAAGCCACCTCTAACTTCGGTGGAAAGGGGAACCGATGCATTCTCAACCACTTCAATGACAGAAGCGAATAGAAGGGGTAGTCGGCATGGGGGCCAGTCCATCACGCACCCAAACTATTACTCTGCACAATCAGTAGAAAAGCGTGCAACCGTTCTCGGAATCAGACTGAAGATCTCGACAAGCGAGGTTCGGAAACAAAGGAGTGATGCAGACTCTTCATCGGATCTGGCGTAGATGATGTCGTCGCGTCGAAAAACACCGGATAGCACAAACAAGGAACAAGAAGGATACCACAGACGAAGGATTCCTCGGCAGCATGAACACCGGACGTAGCATCACCGTTACCAAAGGAGGAAGCGAAACCCTGCAGGTACGACGGAAACCCAACCACGAGAATTCCTGGACTCGAAGAAAGAGACAAGAGCGGATTCAAAACACGTAGGGGTAAGAGGAGAATAGCAGAGGGTAAGGAGTAAAATCAGACCTAATCAGAACTATCCAACCGATTTTGCAAAATAGTTTTGACACTCTAGTTCGGCCGTTAGCTAGGTTATCCTACAGGCTGGACTTGTGAGGTATCAGAATCTGAGCTCGATACCACTCAGAACACCCTCGAATCGGACCTATGCAAGTTTGAGCAAAATTCGCCAAAACCCGCATAGAAACGATTCAAAGGTGCTCACCAGCACTTTCGCAAGGTGGAAAACGAAGTAATAACATTACACAACAGTCCTCGATGGGACCCACAGAACAGATATATATAACAACGACTCAAGAGTCAAGAATACAGATATAATATACAAAGATCCAAATCACCTTGAAAATGATAGAGCGTCCGACTACGGACAAGATGCAAATGGGGCTAAGAGCCCTGAAGAATAACCAATGGCGTCCATAACCCTGCCCGTGGCCAAGGGTAACCGCTAACGACGCCGATCTCAAAACCTGCTTAAACAAAAGGGGTGCCGACAAAGGGCCAAGGAAAAAGAAGGAGCCGATCGAGGCCAAGACACAGCGAGGCTAGAATTCGCGGTCTCGCCTACATAGGTATGGTGGATCAAGCGGCAGCATGCACTAAACAACCTATAGAGACTCGATACAACTAGCGGTTATCAGAGAGGGGTAAGAAGAGCCTATCCGGATCCAACCTGAAGCTAACACCAAACAAACCCATCCTGGTGTTTCCCCCTCGAGACCAAACGAGGAAGTCAACCGAGGAACTCACACCGTTGGCAGTTTTATTTATTCAGTTATCGTTGCAGCAATTACTAGTCAGGTGTAGATAATCATCCTGATAAAGTAAACAGTGGGCACTTTTAGTTAACCATTCCGTGATAGTGGCAACTCTTACTAGTCAGATACATTTATCATGAGATAACCCAAAACCCAGCAGTTGTTGGTACTTTTATTCAGCCATTCCGTTGTAGTTGCAAGATTTACTAGTCAGGTACAATTGTCGCAAGCGACAACCAAACAAGCAATTGTGGGCAGTATTAATTAGCCATTCCATTATAGTGAAGCTGGTTACTAGTCATTATAAGTCAAATTTATAGCAGTAAACTTTAGTTATGCTTGTCTATGATCGAGATACTGTGCTCCAAGTCGTCCATATCCGCGGACACGGCTTTCAGAAAGTTTTACCCGGCCGGGGTGCACCAATAGCAACACACGCTCGATCAACCTCGGAAAAACCAAATCAAAACCCAACGAGGCTTTCACGACTGAACAATCACAGATTTCAGAAATATTTCAGGGGGCCACCCTTAAGTAGATTCCAGAACGGTTAGCCGACTCGAGACGGCCTCAAGGTTTGGGTGGACGGCAGTAAACGATCGGGAACCGAAAGTGTGGCTAGGCTTGTCGATACCGCAGAACGTGTCCCGATCCTAACAAGACAATGTGCTCCTCGCACAATTTAAATACGAAAGTAGCATGGCATAAGTACAGATCGTAAATAAAACCTCAAACTAGTTGTGGCCCCAAGAAATAAGACTGAATCAAGCTCGCTCGTGGGGATCCCATACTCCCGAATGTGGATAGCGCGATAAATCAAGGAACAGTATCAAGTACTCGGGTCTTCGGGACGACACAAGTGGGAGTTCGGAAACCAAATATTATCTATCACCCACCGATGCCTCTGCTTATTTCAATTTTAGTTGTTAAACAGAAATTAAAGTGACGATAAGTAAAACTAGAATCATCTCCAACATCAACATGCGGCAATACATCAGCAACTGTGGCATATGACGACATACATCAGCACGTGAGCAAGCAACTACGACGCGCAAGTCCAACTATCTACCAAACAACAGGTAATAGGAAGTGTCCAAGGCAATATAGGGCTGCAAGGGATTCCACGGGTACGAAAACTAGAGCATCGCAACACAGATAGCAATAGATCAACAGGAAGGAGTAAATTACTATAAAAGTAAGATAGGTAGAAAGGGGGAGATGCTCGCCTGAAAACATTGTCGAAGGTTCAACCGAAGATCGGGGCGAAGCTCAAATCAACTCAACGGCCTTATCCGCGAAGAAGCAAAACACTAGAAGAAACACCGGATGCAATATTTAATACACGGCAGAAGATCGGCATGATGCATGTATGATGCATGGCATGGCAAAGTGCGATGCAATTAGGTCAAATTAAGCGGAACCGGGGTCCCGACAATTAATTAAATGGTTCATGTTATTTAGAACCCCCGCAATTAAATGTTGTTAAAACAAGGCAAGATGAGATACCGGTTCGCTACACAAGCTTAAATGAGGCCAATATAAGGCTGGATTTGCCCGCATATGGGCCCCATATTTAATTATTAGGTGAATCGGCATAAGGCCCCCAAACCACATGAGATGCCTGCGAGATGAATGATTAGATGTGCAACAATTGCATTATATTATGAAATTAGGGTTTTCGGAAAGGGGTTCACACATTAGGATTCTCGACGATCTTGGGGTTCGACGAACTTGGGGTTCCAGGGTTCGGGGTCGGTCTCAGGGTCCAGGGTTCGACGGATCGGTCTCGGCGGAAGCGTTATCGGATATCGGGGGTCGATCTTGTCGAATCCGGTAAGCCGGACTTGGGTTTGTGTCGGGGGAACGGGTGCTTCCGGGAAGCCGGTCTTGGGGTTTCGGGGTCGCCTCGAATTCGTTCTGGTCGGTGCCGCTCTTGGCGTTCAGGGTGGAGTTCTCGGATTACTGGGGTAGGTCTTGTCGCATTTGTGGTCTTCGGGTCATGTTGTCGATCTTGTCGTCTCACGCGGAGATCTTGGCGCCCGGAGGTAGTGCTTGGTCCGCGTCGGGCTTGGACTGTACAGTTCTTCGACGTTCTTGTCGGCGATGGCGAGCTTGAGTGGGTCGGGTACCGGGGTCTTCGGATCCGTGGAGTAGAACTTGGCGATTCCGAGGGTCTTGGTGTTCGACGGGGTTCAGTCTTCGGGGTCCGGCGGTAGATCTTGTCGAGTTCACTGCAACGGCCTTGTCGTTCCGAAGATGATCTTGGCGGTTGTTCGCATCCGGGCATCGAGGTACTCGAGTTCGTGTGGCGACCTCGGCTGACGAGGGATCAAAACACAACAATCGAAGGGTCTCATGCTACCCTCCATATCCTCACTTTGCTTCTTGGGCACATGCACAGGAACAACTCCAGGAACAACAAAGGACGACACAGGCATAGCCAGAGCCTCTGCACACGGGGCCCAAACCTGCACTGACCAAACGAACACACGGACGCGGCTAGGCGATGAGAACGGTCGGCGACGGAGGTGGTCGGCGACGCGCGCGCGGTGGAGGCGTGGGGGCGCGCAGCCGAGCGCGGAGGCGGGAGCCGGCACGTCTTGAGCCGCGCCGTGGCGGGCGGAGGTCGGTGGAGCGCCAGCGAGGAGGAACGGCGGCGGCGAGGACGAGCTTGACGGGACGGCTGGGCCTGGCCACCACGGGCTCGCGCGCGGCGGCGGTCGCTGGGGGGGGTGGAATGGAGAGGCGACAGAGGAGAGGGAGCAGGTGAGCGGCGGAGGAGCTCCGGTGGCGGGGTGCGGAGGTCCGGCGAGGCGGTCTGCGTGGTCGCGGAGCCGCACGCGGCGAGGCGGATCGACGCGGCCGGAGGAGGCGGGACGTGGCGCTTGGAGGAGAAGAGGCAGGGCCAGGAGCTCGCCGCGGTGCCGCGGCGGTGGCCACGGGAGGAGACGCGCACGCTGGCGGCGCGGCAGAGGAGGTAGCAGCGCGGGGCCTGGGGTTGGAGGAGCGGCGAGGGGGAAACGAGGCATGGCGAGAGGGCAGGGTTCGAGCGCTGGCGGCGAGCGAGCCGAGGCGAGGAGGAGGGCGCCGCAGTTGGGGCGAGCGCGGCCGGAGGCGGCGGGCGAGGAAAGCCGGCGAGGAGAACGTGAGCAGATGCGGGGCGGTGGGACGCTGCTGTGAGCCGCAAGGAAGAAGACGCCATGGGGAAGAGAGGAGGGCTGTGCGTGGGGACAAAGGGTCCCAGGGGCTGTGGCTGCACAGGGGAGGGCGCGTGCGTGGGACAGGTGTGTGGTGAGAGAGAGGGGGTTGTGTGTGAGGTTAACGAGTGGGACCAGGCGGGGTGGGCTAGGAGTGGAAGGGACACGGGGCAGGGCTCGGTGTGGGTGGGTGGCCGGTGGTGTGTGAGCTGGGTGGATAGAGAGGGTCCAGGGAGAGAGAGGGAGGGACAAGTGGCAGGGTTTGATTGGGTGAGGGAGAGGGGGAGATGAGGTGGCGAAGTCTGATTGGGTGGAGTGAGGTGGCCAGGGGGTGTGGGTAGGATAGCTGGTAACTCTAGAAAATAGGTGGACCGAATTAATTTTACGGGCTGTCGGGACAATCGCCTGCTGACGCCCGCCCAAAATAATTTAATATTTTTAATTGATTGCGACGAATTTTGTAAATAGTTTTTGACAACAAAATATCCGGTTGCATCCGGGGTTTGATACTTGATTAAAGATGGGGCGTTTGGAAAATAAATCGGCTTTGCAAAAATAGTTTTATGCAACCAACACATGATGTTGACGATGCAATGCACAAATTCAACGCGATTTTCTAGTAGTGGTTTTGCGGGATGCCACATAAGTGACAAACACTTTTGTCTCCGATGTTATGGAGGAATACTTAACAGTTATTCGAAATAACATACAAAGACAGGTTCATCCGACTTTGGTTGCAAATATCTTTCTTATGCATAGCATACCAATGTTTAAGAAAGGACAACTTGAGTTTTATCCCAAACCATAACTTTATATGGTGTCATTTCAACGGATTATGATGGAGCTCTTTTCAGTGGAAAAACGGTAGTCTCTAAAGCTTTTAATCTTTAAAATATAATGGCAGTTTTATGAATTATACCTTTTATCTTACCATGTCAAACAAGGTTTAATTACATATCTCGAACGCTCCATACTCTTATGGTATTTCGGGAAATGCAAATCCATGGAACGATTCCTTAAATCTTAGGTATTATGCTAAACTTGTAACTCAAATATCTTCCTTTATGATCTTATCATAAACTATTTATATTCTTGTTACAATGATTTTGCACTTCATCTTGAAAGTCTTTGAACTTTTTCAAATGTTTCATACTTCATCCTTATTAAGTAAATATTCATATATTCACTCAAACTTTCAGAGAAAGCATATGAAGTTGAAATCCATCGCTCTTGACTACACATAATGGACTTCATACAACAATATGTACAAGTTCCAATAAGCAAGTCATTCATTCCCTTTTGGCCTATGAACGAAGTTTTAATTATCTCTAGGAAAGTTTCACAAGCGTCATTTGATCAAAAATCAAAAGACTCCAAAATTCCATCCACATGGAGTTTCTTCATGTTTTCTTTCCAATATAATTTAAACGGCGATGTCACTTCCTAAGTGATCTTTCAATCAATTTGTCTTTCAACATTTTTAGCACTAGTTTTATGGATGTGATTTCTCCAACGAGATTTGTGAATCATCCATCTTTTATGGATTACGGCAATTATTTTATTTGAACAACCCTTTTGTTCTCATAATACCTGATAAAACAAATCTTGAAGGCAAGCTTTGATGTTTAACGAGCAACACAATAACCCTTTATTTGTTCTCGATGAACATCATCACATATTCTTTTGCTAGTTACTTAGGCCATTGTAGTTCAGGAATTGTGTTGTTTCGTATGACGATTCACACCAACAAATTCAGTATCAAATACTTAAGAACCACATTGTTTAATAAGCAAAGAATATAGCCATAACATGTATATCATCTATATACTTAAACTGAATAATTCCAGTCTTTTCTTTTCTGCCATATATTTATGAGATTCTCTTTCAGTATTTCCTTTTTTGTTTGAAAGAATCTATCAACATCAATAGTGGAGCCATATACATGACACATAGTCCAAAGCATGTATAGTTAAATACCAATGTCTTTGGACTTGCACTTTGAAGTAGATCACCATCATCAAATGTTTGGTGTTCTTTCAAATTCCTTTCTTTAGTAATCTCTTTGTGTAGTAAACATTTTACATACATCAAATATTCACCCTTATCATGGAATTATCCATGATCAAGCTACTTTTAGCTTATAACGATGAATCGTGAGTATAATGTTGCTTTCCAAAAACTTTTGGAGGATTAGGACAAATAGTGTCTCCAACCTTTTGCAAATTCTCATCAAATATGAGAACATGACCTTTGCTATATTATACTCTATCATGTTGCAACCAAAACATCATTTCAGATATCATAATATCTTCCACACATCATGGTTTCTGAAACAACTCTTTCAGATCCTAGATAACCTTGATATTAAGACAATTCTTTGAATATCAAGAATCATGGAGACAAACATGATACTCATACACTAACTCTTGGAATTTTCACTCTCGATTCAATACCAATTATTAAAATTCATGGAGTAACCGGAACTTACTGAAAGTTTGCAATAGGACTTTTAAACTTTAGATTAACACTTCAAAACAATACGATACCAGTTCGTAAAGTAACTAACCAGAATTCTATAGTTCTATCATCTCAATTATAACTAAGCGCAAGGTGGTAAACGGATGCCAATGACTACAACAATTATACAAATTCACTTGATTTAATTTATGATAAATAGTGTTCAAATTTTAATTATATTGTCGTTGAACTCCCACTCAAAACAATATCCCTCACATTGTTTTAGTGATCACACGAACCAAATTCACCACATCAAAACCGATCATCACGAGAGTTGATGTAGCTTCAATGGCGAACAATCAACATGTTCATCATATCTACTATATGACTCATGCTTTACCTTTTGGTGATCCGTGTTCCGAGACCATGTCTATACATGCTAGGCTCGTCAAGATCAAACCTTAGCTTCCGCATGAGCAAATCTGGCTTGCTCACGTTGTATACACTCGCAGAATCTAACACACCCGATCATCACGTGGTGCTTCGAAACAACGAGCTTTAGCAACGGTGCTAACTAAGGATGAACACTTTAAAACTTGAAATTGTGTGCTTGAGGGATCATATTATAATGCTACCGTCGTGAACTAAGCAATACAAGATGCATAAAAGGATTAACATCACATGCAATTCATAATATGTGATATGATATGGCCTTTCTTCTTGTGCTTCCGATCTCCATCTTCAAGCACGAACATGATCTCCATCATCACCGGTGTGGCGTCAAGGTCAATGGCGCCGCTTCATGGTTAATAGTCAGTCCACTAGCATCAACTATTACAACTTCTTTGAATAGACATGCAGGTCTTGGAATTTAAAGACAACCATATGGCTTCGCGGTTGCCAACTTACAATAAGGAACATTGCATACATCATATATAATCACAATCATGGCCATATCACATCACAGCACACCCCTGCAAAACAAAGTTAGACGCCTCTAATTTTATTTGCATGTTTTACGTGGTTTGGGGCTTTCAGTAAGTGTCATTCTAACTTACGAACAAGAACCACAACATTGATACTAGTACTGTTAATCACCCGTTGTAAATTGAATCTTAACTATGTTGGGAGAAACAGGCACCCGCAAAGCCACTTATGCAATACAAGTTGCATGTCAAGCATGGAGCAAGTCTCATGAACGATGTAATGTAAGGTTAGCCCGGACCGCTTCATCGCACCATCCCGCAAGATGCAAAGCACACAAGAAGAAATCGACAACAAAAGCATCAACGCCCACAATGACCATTGTGTTCTACTCGTGCAATAGATCTACATATAGACATGGCTCTGATACCACTGTAGGGGTTCGTAGCATGGAAAAAAAAATTTCTACCGCATGAACACACAATCAAGATCTAATCTATGATCAAGCCAAGATCTATCTACTAGATTGTAGCAACGAGTCGATAGAATACTAACCCTCGAAGATCCAAAGCGGTTAACGAGAGCAGATTCTCGTGGGTGATGTAGTCGAACACTTCCGATCTCAAGATCGTGTAGACAATCCTTCAAGGCTGCGTTAAAGCAGCGCTGATCGGTCACACGTTCGGTACTCGACGAAGACCATCCTCTCCCTTGTTCCAGCAGGCAGCGGAGGTTGTAGCACTCTCCTCGTTATTCCGGCAGCACGACGGTGTGGTACCGAAAGTAGAGGGGAGATCTTGTAGGACTTCGCCTTAAGCCGGAGCGAGTATGGTAGACTATGAGAGAGGCCTTGGCGATCTAGGGTTTAGAGGCACCAAGTAGAAGGGGCTAGGCTGGCGGCTAGGGCAACTAGAAGCCCCAACTCGGCGGCTTAGGAGAAACCCTAGGGCGGCGGCTATGGTGGCCGGCGACGGCTAGAGTTAGGGTTTAGAGGGGCAAGGTGTAGGTCTTGGAGGGGCAGCCCTGCCCCTCCTTATATAGGTGGAGGGGGCGCGCCAAGGGGAGGGGAGTCCCTCCCCAACTCGGTCTCCAAGGGCCGGCGGTGGAGGGAGAGGAACTCCTCCCCAAGTAGGTTTCCTACTCTCCCTCCACCAAACAAAATAGCCGTTTGACTTTTCAAATTGGCGTTTGACTTTTCAAACTAGGATTTGATTTATTCCTTTATTTTGTTTAGCGATGACACCTAGTACATGATGCAACCATTCCAACTTGTTATGACACATTCATGTACCCTTCCTCTCTGGAGTGTCGGGCATTCTGGAACCTTCTAGAACATTCCTGATGAAAACACCGGAACCATTCTCCAACCCCGAAATAGGACTTTCATTATATGAATCTTATTCTGCGGACCATTCCGGATCTCCTCGTGATATCCCGGATTCCATCTGAGACTCCGAACAACATTCGGTCTCTTACTCATCATTCCATAACTACTCAACAACGTCAAATCCTTAAGTGTGTCTCCCTACGGTTCGTGAATTATGCGGACATGATCGAGACACTTCTCCGAACAATAACCAATAGAGGAATCTGGAAATTCATATGGCTCCCACATATTTCTACGATTACTTTGTGATCGAATGAACCACTTACATACGATACCAATTTCCCTTTGTCTCACGATAGTTTACTTATCGGAGGTTTTGATCGTCGGTATCTCTGCATACCTAGTTCAACCTCGTTACCGATAAGTACTCTTTTCTCGTTCCCGTGGTATGTGATCACTTGTGAGCCAGTCACATGCTTGCAAGCTAATTGGATGACATTCCACCGAGAGGGCCCAGAGTATATCTATCCGTCATATGGATGGACAAATCCCACTCTTGATCCATGTGTCTCAACCCATACTTTCCGAACACTCAATGCCATCTTTATAGCCACCCAGTTACGGTGTGGTGTTTGATGTCATCAAAGCATCCTTCCGGTAATGGTGATAAGCATGATCTCACGGTCGAAGGAATTAGGTTACTATGTATCAGAAAGCTTATAGCAAATGAACTATATTAAATGACTTGATCTTTATACTACGCTTAACTATAGGAGTATGTCCATCACATCATTCTCCTAATGATATGACCCTGTTATTAATAACATCTCTATGTTCATAATCAGTAAACCATGATCATATATTAACCAACAAGCTAGTTTAACAAGAGGCTTTACTAGGGACTCTTTTATATTTACAAATCACACAAGTATTAATGTTTCCTGTTAATACAATTATAGCATGGTATGTAAACATTTATCATAAGTATGAAGATATGATAATAACCACTTTTATTATTGCCTCTTGGGCATATCTCCAACACGCGCACGAACATCCCAGAGCCACCGGGCACACCTAAGCCTTCGGTGCACGCCACCATCGCCTGGAGACACTCTGGTTTAGTGCTAAGCATCCTCGGCAGATATCTGCACAACTTGGCAATATGGGAATCGTCTAGTCCGCACTCCCGTAGGAGTGCGACACTGGGCTTCGTCACCCTCTCAAGGTCGGACGAGAGAAAGTATGCTCCGCGCTTGAGTGCCTGGAGGAGGTTCTCATAGCCCAAGAGCGAGAGGCGGTAGGGTAGGTTGGAGACGATGGGCCTGCGACGGAAATGGGCGGGGGAGAGCGAGATGAGTCACGCGATCTTAGCATGCGAGAGGCCGAGTCCGGCGAGGTCGATGACGATAGGGACCAGGGTTCTCTCCACGCCGGTGCAGAGGAACTTGGGGTCTGAGGCGATGACGGCAGCGACGTCGGTGCTGGAGAGGCCGAGACCAGCAAGGAAGGCGAGTACGGCGTCGGTATTGGTGGGAGACTTGAGGTGGGGGATCTTCGCGGAGGCCTTGAGTGCCTAGGCTCGGGTGAGGCCGCAGGTGGCGACGAGGTACTGCTCGACGGCGAACTTGGGGCTCTGGGAGGCAGACGCTGAGAGGAGCCTGTGGAAATGGGAGATGGGATGGGCGGCATAGTGAGAAGAGAGGAGATGGGTGAGGATGCAGCTTCGCAGGCGGCGGCGCGGGCGGGGTTGGGGAATCGAGTTCAGTGGAGAACCGTGTAGGGCTTTGTTCGGTTGCATGGGGTTAAATCCACTAGTGAATCAAAACCCTGCAGGGATTGGGTGATCCCCGGTTGTCACCCCAATCCCTACTTCCCCTCTCCCCCACATTCCGTACTAATCGTTGTTGTCAGTTTTCATTCGGTTAATCCCTCCACAACAATAGCGGGCAGCAAGCAATACAGTTTGGGCAGGTATCAAACAACACAGGCGACCAGCTAGCAAGCAGCACAACATAAAAAAGGCAGCACCTTTAAACCTAAAGAATATATTTTCTTGCCATTAGCTTTGAGCATGGCTGAAAGCTAAAATCAAACATGTTTACAAACAAGATACAAAATAAAATACATTATAGAGATGGAACAAAAGTATCTAAAAAATCTTGATTATTTCAAGGTATAGTTGATTCGTTCTGAGAAAAATAGTGACGTGACAACAAAATACAATGGATAATATGCAGTCCTTCCACTCTAAAGCACACACGAATTTATCGGCATGCCTCTCTTGTCTTTTATCTTCTCGAGCTTGATCATGTAGAACTATTGGTCTTCTGCATCTGACCATGTATATCAATCAGAAAGCATAAGCATTAAACTCAATTGAAGCAAGAAAACATAGAAGAAGGTTTGTGATGCACTGTATCCTAAAGCTAATGCAAGATATATGGAGGAAAATAATCTAAGAAACTAAGACTTTGATCTATGATGAGGACACGAGTAAGTGGCAGCATATATATCTACATATTCATGTTCTATGATGAAGTCACGGAGTGTATATGGAGGTCGGCAAGGAGCAGCAGCTAGCTTATGGAAAAGCTCAGCAAATACACTTATTTGGGAAAAAACAACAAACTGATTATGCTAGCCTAGCAAAGAATTAGTGTATACTATATTAAGCCAGTAAAGCAAGCCTACTAGACTAGGAAACAATAAGTGATCTGGGCAGTGTTCATACTACTACCTCCTGTCCCAACTTACTTTTTGGCAACGAGGGTATTGACAATAAAATCCTACTATTGCTTCGTCAAATTTTGCTTGCTTCCTACAATAAAATCCTACTATTGAGAATAAAACTTACCTTTTGGCAACGAGGGTTTATTGGTAGCTAGCTAAGTAAACCAAATGAGAATTATCGCCACTACAGGCTATTGCTCGAGCGGCCTAAAATTTGCTTGCCTGGCTGGGCATGTTTAGCCTGGGATCCAAACACTCCCTAGATCATCCTAACACACACATGGCGATTTCTTGGCTGCTATCATCCTAACACATACATGACGACGTCTCGGGCTCAGATACACTCGTTTTCTGGACAGTGTATGCATGCTTACATGTCGGAGAGGAGCTTGTTTCCTTAGCTAGTAAGATAACTAGTCAACTAAAATGATCACTACCATCGGAAAATAGGTAGAAAAATTCCTGGAAGTATTTGTAGGGTTTCGTAGCATGGAAAACAAAAATTTTCTATCGCATACAAACAAACAAGCCAAGATCTATCTACTAGATTGTAGCAACGAGTCGATGGAATAACTTACCCTCGAAGATTCCAAAGTGTTTAACGAGAGCAGATTCTCGTGGGTGATGTAGTCGTACTCTTTCCGATCTCAAGATCGCGTAGACAATCCTTCCGGCGCTGCGTTCCGGCAGCGCTCCCGCAATCGGTCACACGTTCGGTACTCGACTAAGACCTTCCTCTCCCTTGTTCCAGCAGGCAGCGGAGGTTGTAGCACTCTCCTCGCGATTCCGGCAGACTGGGCGTGGTACCGGAGTAGAGGGAGATCTCAGAGGCTTCGCCTTGAGCGAGTATGGTGGAGTATGAGAGCTCCTCGGTGTTCTAGGGTTTAGACACACCAAGGAGGAGATGCTAGAGCCGGCTAGGGTTCCAGGACCCCAAGTCGTGGCTAGGGCAAAACCCTAGGTGGTGGCGGCGGCTATGGTGGGCTGCAGCTTCTAGGGTTTGAGGTGAGGGACTTGTTGTGTGCTAGGAGGGAGCCCTGCCCCTCCTTATATAGGTGGAGGGGCCGGCGGCCAAGGGGAGGGAGGGGAGTCCCTCCCCAACTCGGCTTGGAGGGGGCGCCGCCGGTTGGAGGAGGGATTCCCTCCCCAACTCGGTTTCCCACTTCCTCCTCTTTTCCTCTTTCCAAATTTAGCCGTTTGACTTTTCAATTTAGCTATTTGACTTTTCAAACTAGGATTTGAATTAATCCCTTATTTGGAACAGCGATGACACTTAGTACATGATGCAATCATTCCAACTTGCAATGACACATTCATGTACCCCTTCCCCTCCGGAGCGCCGGACATTCCGGAACCTTCTAGAACATTCCCGATAAAAACACCAGAATCATTCCCGAACTCCGAAACGGGACTTTCCTTATATGAATCTTATTCTTCGGACCATTCTGGATCTCCTCGTGATATCCCGGATCCCATCCGAGACTCCGAACAACATTCGGTTTCTTTCTCATTCATTCCATAACTACTCAAACAACGTCGAATCCTTAAGTGTGTCTCCCTACGGTTCGTGAATTATGCGGACATGATCGAGACACTTCTCCGAACAATAATCAATAGAGGAATCTGAAAATTCATATGGCTCCCACATATTTCTACGATTACTTTGCGATCGAATGAACCACTTACATACGATACCAATTTCCCTTTGTCTCACGATAGTTTACTTATCCGAGGTTATGATCGTCGGTATCTCTGCATACCTAGTTCAACCTCGTTACCGATAAGTACTCTTTTCTCGTTCCCGTGATATGTGATCTCTTGTGAGCCAGTCACATGCTTGCAAGCTAATTGGATGACATTCCACCGAGAGGGCCCAGAGTATATCTATCCGTCATATGGATGGACAAATCCCACTCTTGATCCATGTGTTTCAAATAACACTTTCCGAACACTCAATGCCACCTTTATAGCCACCCAGTTACGGTGTGGTGTTTGATGTCATCAAAGCATCCATCCGGTAAAGGTGATATGCATGATCTCATGGTCGAAGGAATTAGGTTACTATGTATCAGAAAGCATATAGCAATTGAACTATTAAAATGACTTTGATCTTTATGCTACGCTTATCTATAGGAGTATGTCCACCATATCATTCTCCTAATGATATGATCTTGTTGTTGATAACATCTCAATGTTCATGATAGGGAAACCACAATCATTTATCAACCAACAAGCTAGTGATGTATAGAGACTATACTAGGGACTTCAAATTAAGTTTACAAATCACACAAGTATCAATGTTTCCTTGTTAATACTATTATAGCATGAATGTAAACATTTATCATAAACACAAAGATATAATAATAACTACATTTATTATTGCCTCTAGGGCATATCTCCAACAGTATTATACACTGCTTGCATCATAAATTAGTATAACCATAGTTCATAAGTTATATTGTTGTGAGCCAAAGTTAGTATCGCTGCCCCTTCACATGCAGAAAAACTGAAATGCTACTGACCATTGGAATCCAACCAAGCAATGAGCCTCTGAGATGTCACAAATAGTCAAAAAATACTAGTACAAGGTGAACAAATAATCATCATGCATACTTGGACTGTTTAGCAATACTACTATAATGCAAAACTTGATTTATGGCTGGTATGAATATACAAATGAATAGAGATCATGGAAAAAATACACTGCGTATATTACCAAAGGAAAAACAGCATGGTTATACTAAGAAATACTCATGTCTATGAGTCTACTGGGAGATGTCACATGAAAATACGTCTACTTTAGAGCACTACATTGTAAATCAAAACTTGTCCAAAGTAATATGCTCCTAAATTATGCAAGGATCGACCTAGATGCAATCAAATGACAGAACAAGATCTACCGCCTTCGCAAACAATAGAAGATTGAAACAAAATTAAAGATCATGCATAGAGCTGATGCATAGTCCTACTAAAATAAGATCAGGTAAACAATTGCTTATTGAAGTTCATAACTACGTACTAATGTCCAGTCTATGATGTAATCTCATTATTCTTCAGATTAATTTATGGATACATTACAAAAATTAAATCTATGGCATAGTCTGATCTGAAGCACACACACATTCCTAGGTCGTAAATATGGATATGTGTTTCAAAACCGCATCATCTGATTGTAACTACCTAACGGGGTAAGGGTCGATGTTTTATTTCCCTGCGAAATTAACGGGATCAGGGGTGGAATAGGGCGGGAGGAAACCCAGGAGGGTCTAACCGAACATGTCACGAGAGAGGACCGGGATTACACTCCCGTGGGTCTGATCCCGGCTGACCCGTGGGGATTTCGCTCCAATCCCGGCGGGGACGGGATGAAACGAACAAGGCCTAGATGGGCCTGTAGAAAAGGGGTACCATGGGCTCTCGCATGAGAAAAAAAAAGCAGACGCCCTCCATCCACTAAACCAGATTAGTAATAGTAACCCTAAAAAAGCTAAACATGATTAGTATTGTTATTTTAAATTTAATAACATCCCCTTGAAAATTAAATTTTGACGGAACTAACTTCTTTCGTGCAAGTTGACTAAAATGAATACTTTCGTGTTAGAGAAATAGGTATGGAATTGCACGCAAATGTGTTTATTTGTATTTTCCAAGTTAGGAGTTTGATTTTGCTAGGTTTTAAAAAGACGCAATTTCCTGCCCTTATTTCCTCAATAACATCATTTTAGTTCGTTCCTACTTCACTTCGTCTTCCGGTGTCGCCTATTTGTTCGTCATTGTTCCCTTGGTCAATCAATATCATCGCCCTATAACTCCTCACATCCTTATTCTTCAGTCTGGTCGCCGCTTTCCCCTTCAATGTTTATGTTTTAAGTTGTTCTTGATTTTATTATTTTCATGGGGAAAGACCCTTGGCCTGGAAACTACATTAATCAAGCAGTAACCACATAGAGGACCCAAAAGGCAAAGAAAATTACACGAGTCCTACAACTTTGCAAACATGACCTCTAAAATAAAATTGGAAAAGCGATCAGGTCCTTCATCTTCACCGTTGTTTGTCAATGACCTCAAGGCATGTGCGTCAGCAGACCCCGCACCAAGACCGAAGATCCTCCACATCCGCAAATTATCCTGGAGGAAGAAGATGCTCAGATGAAACCGAGCGTGGGGGCCTTTGCTTGGAACCTCCATTGGACGTAGCTTCCGAAGCGTGCGAACAAGCATCCGCTTCACAACCCCGCTTGTGGGTGAGATTCCCCCTACCATCCGCCAGAAGCTTCCCCCACACTCTTCTCTTCCTCTCCCTTGCCACCATGGCCGGACAAGAAAGAGAGAGAGAGAGAGAGAGAGAGAGAGAGAGAGAGAGAGAGAGAGAGAGAGAGAGAGCAGAACACAAGGGAAACATCCTGGAGGTGGCTGCATTGAAGACTGAGCTAGCACTGCACATCTTGCCCATCTTCCTCCTCGGGAGATCGTCAAAGAAATGCAACAGCCACCGCCTAGCACCGCTCTAGAGCACAAAGATGGATATGTCTGGATCCAACTCCTCCCGCTTGCCGCAGCTCCCGCCACCGGAGCCATCCAACAAAGAACACCAACACCAGGATATGCCAGATCTGGCCAGCGATATCCATCCTTCTACTCCAAGATGCCACTACGGTATGCACCCTACTACCACACCTATCTACAAGAAAGGCCCTACCTCCCCTCCCCCATCCTCTCCAGCTAGCGAGGCCACTGAAGAAGAGAGAGAGAGGAGCCGAAAAAGCACGAGCGACTTGCAACGGGGGAGAGAAGAGAGAGGGGAAAGTGTATCCCTTAGGTCTGACAATGAAGTCGTTCTCATTGATGAGCTCGACCTCACACTACACGACGGACCAAGCATGAAGGTACATAAACTACCGGCATAAGCAACTTATGGAAGCAACCAGTGTGTCGACAAATGTTTTTTGCCGACAGATATAGCTGCCCGCTATAAAGCTGACGGCAAATATATTTATCGGCAGATAATTCTTTAGCGACAGATCTACTGCCCTAGGATAATTCTTTGCCGGCATATATCTTACGCAGACAGTTGTGTTGCTAGGACATTTCTATCGGCAGTTTGATCAAACTTTTGCTTAATTTATTATTGTTTGTGAAAGTAGTGCTTAGGTTTCACATGAACAACTAAGTTCCCACCCATTTTTCGTTTGTATGAATTCTTTTGGCTATGTTGCATGAAAATGTGGTGGATGATAAGTAAGTTTTGACAACAGAAAAATCATATGTAGCTATCTATTGTGTTTCTTTATCACTTTCTTTTGTGCCACTTTTCCTTGGCCGGTATAGCTGCTTATTCTGCTCTGCCACATATTTTCTCATGTCTTTGGCTCCATCTACCTCTCTTCTCATGTTGTCATTATCGTGTATTGCTCTCCATCTCACTCTCTTCTCCAATTGATAATTGAGAAAGTCATTGTATGCGGTTTAATGGAAAATGCTATTCAAAGTTGGATACATACAAACATGTTTTCAAACTTAATCAAATACTATAGTTTTATATTTTTAGAATATTCATGTACAAATAATATATTCACATACATTGAGTTTATATAAAAATAGGAAATATATTCTTTGGTAAGTTGCAATTTTTCTAAATTCGTTTTTTATTAGCTCGAATTAGACGAGCTAGGATGCTCTTGTTATGTTAACTACTAATAACTATTTTCTAGGTTCATTTTTCTAATAAAATTGTGGTAATTCGTCTGAACGAAAAGTAAAACTCATTAGTACAAAATGGTGGCCGGATAAAGTCAACACAAATATTGCGATCACTTTAATCACCTACTATATAGGGAACTAAATTGCGATACCTGAACTCGTTGTTAAGTCACTGGCTCGTATTGTAATTTGTACACGTATTATGCTGACGTGGCGTGCTTTGACTAGGTTTGACCGTCAGGTTCAGCAAGGACCGCATTTCTTATGTTTTTTTTTTGTCAATTATGATGAACATCGGTCAGTCTGTTCTTCTTCCTCCGTCTCGAGCACTTGGATTGCCTGCTCTGCTCACTCCGACATGGCCGGCGGGTCGTGCCGCGGCGGACGCCAGCGGGGAGCGGAGAAGAGCAGCCAAGGCGGGCACGTCGTCCGGCGGCGGCGGCGGAGGGGGGCAGGAGGGAGGCGCCGAGGTCGTGGGGAGAGATCTTCTTCCAGGGTATCGCCGCCACCCACCTCGCCAGCCCGTTTCCGGCGTCTCCGGCGCCATCAGCCTCAGACATCGCAAGGTCTTCTCCGGCGCCCCCTTGTTTCTCTTCTATTACTCGCTTGGGCTGGACGGGGTTGGTTCGCCCTCTGAATATTGCAACTTCCTTCAGATCAAACTTAAACTTAAGTGGGATCTGAACTTCCTTCAGGGCAATTCATCATTTACTGAGAATTATATAGAATACCGTTATTACTTCATTAATCAGGATTTCTAAACAACACACTTTTAAATTAAGGGGCTAACAGCGAACTCTGCCAACATTTGAGGGACCAAAAACATACATAGACAGAGGAAGCAGCCGCTCGCCGCCGGCTGTTCCCTAAAGATTTTTGTACTGTACTACTTTTGCTCATAGACGGCATGAACAAGTCGTAGATCTGAAGTTTTCGTTGGTAGGATTCATTGCGTTTTCTACTGCCACTTGCAATTTGTTTCTCCAGGTAGATGGACAAGGAGACTGGCTGTGACTTGTATTGACTCTTGTGCACTCATTCTCAACTTGGCTCTTGCTGTCAATAGTTAGTTATCACAAACGAAAAAGGTTCATCTGTTTGACTGTTTCAGACGGGCATTCTTACTTTTAAGAATGGTGGTTACTGACAAATTAGGCGATTAGTGTAGTTCAATCTTCTAGTACAATATAAGTGGTTGTATATCATGTCATGCTTACCAATATATGCTTGTCCCACACCAAGAAAAACACATATCCATGGCAAAAGCACCCATGGACATGCTTCAGCTCTCCTGTATCCAAATAGCCATAGCCTTGCTCTTGTTCAATCAAGTTAAGAGCACCACGGAGAAGACATTTTCCCTGCATCCAAGCAGTAGCTGTGTTACCAGTGAGAGATCTTCCCTTCTCACATTCAGGGCAGGTCTATCGGACCCTGCCAACCTCCTTTCATCATGGAAGGGTGATAACTGCTGCCGGTGGAAGGGCGTCTACTGCAGCAACAGAACCGGCCATGTTGTCAGGCTCGACCTTGGAAGCCCTTATTGCGAAAGAGGCTATGGTAAGCAGGTGGTATCAGACTATTGGGGTACGGATGCACTAGCGGGCAACATAAGCTCCTCGTTGCTTGGTTTACAGCATCTATGGTATCTCAACCTCAGCTGCAACAAATTCGACACGATACAGATACCGGCGTTCTTGGGTTCTCTCCATAAGTTGAGATACCTTGACCTATCGATGTCAAATTTCATTGGAAAGATACCACCGCAGCTGGGTAATCTCTCCAACTTACGATACTTAGATCTTTACAGCTCCTTACACTATTCGAGTCTTGCCTATCATAGCACTACATATTCCACGGATATCACGTGGTTGTCACGCTTAACTTCCCTTGTGCACCTAGATATGACCAATGTGAACCTCAGCACAATTGTTCAGTGGCTTCCTGTGTTGAACATGCTTCCTACTCTGAAAGTTCTCCATCTTCGCTTTTGCCAGCTTAGAAGTAGCCCTGATTCTCTGCAGCTCTCAAATCTGACATCTCTTGAAACACTATACCTTGGGGGCAATGAGTTTCATAAACCTATCAGGCCCAACTGGTTTTGGGATTTACCTAGCCTCAAGTACTTAGATATCTCAGGCAATGGTTTCCATGGGCCATTTCCGGATGAGATAGGTAATATGACCTCCATTGTGGAGCTTTATTTATATGATAATAATCTTGTGGGCATGATACCATCCAATATGAAGAACCTATGTAAGCTGGAGAGATTAGATTCTTCGAACAACAATATAGACGGGACTATTACAGAAATATTCCATCGACTACCCAGTTGTTCATGGAATAAACTACAATATTTGTTTCTAGAGGACAGCAAATAACATGGCTTAGATGGCAAACACAGGTAGTGAGTCTTGACGTGTCAAACACAAGCATAAATGACATGTTACCAGATTGGTTTTGGATAGCAGCTTCCTCAGTAAATTACCTCAATATCCGAAATAATCAGATTACAGGAGTCCTGCCATCAAGAATGGAATTTATGAAAGCAAAAGTAATGGATTTTAGTTTGAACCAGCTTGGTGGTCCAATACCTAAGCTTCCCATCAGTCTACTCATGTTAGATCTCAGTCGGAACAATTTCATTGGGCCACTACCAGCAGACTTTGGAGCCCCAGGGCTTATAGCACTTCTTCTATATAACAACATGATCTCTGGCGCCCTTCCATCTTCCTTGTGCATGTTGCGATCATTGCAGATGTTAGATCTATCAAGAAATAATCTCAGTGGGCCAATTACCGATTGCCTAGTCAACAACTCCAGCACAAACATGTCAGGTCTGAGCATCCTGAATCTAAGCTTAAGAAACAACAACCTCTCGGGTGAATTTCCTGCAATTCTGCAGAAATGCTCACGGCTCACCTTTCTTGATCTCGGAGATAATCAGTTTTCGGGGATTTTACCAGCATGGATTGGAGAGAAGTTATTGTCTTTGTCATTCTTACGACTGAGATCCAATATGTTTCATGGTCACATTCCAGTGGAGCTTATGAAGCTTGCTAATCTTCAATATTTGGACCTTGCATACAACAATATATCAGGGAGCATACCGCTGTCTATTGTTAATTGCACAGGCATGACACAAACAAGAGATAGATCCAGTGGTCTTGAGTATGCATTCACTTTCGGAGCACTGTATGGTGAAAATGAACTAGTTGACTATATTGAGAATTTCATGGTACTCACGAAAGGTCAAGAAAGATTATATACCGGAGAACTCATATATATGGTGAACCTTGATTTATCCTGTAACAGTCTTACTGGAGGGATTCCTGAAGAAATTAGCACTCTTGTAGAATTGAAGAGCCTGAATTTATCATGGAACAACTTCAGCAGAAAAATTCCAGAGAATATTGGCAGATTAGTGCAAGTGGAGTCACTCGACCTATCACACAACGAGTTGTCTGGCGAAATCCCTTCAAGCTTATCGGCTCTCACGTCATTGAGTCGCCTGAACCTGTCCTACAACAATCTGAGTGGAAAGATACCAACTGGAGATCAACTGCAGACACTTGAAGACCCAACATCTATTTATATTGGCAACCTAGGCCTCTGCGGTCCTCCTCTCTCGCGGAAATGTTCATCACAGCCCGACCCAATTCCTGGAGAGAACCATGGAGATGCAAGCAGCGACGCGGTTTCGTTTTTACTTGGCACGAGTTATGGATATGTGGTGGGTCTCTGGGTGGTCTTCTGCACCTTCTTATTCAAGAGGAAATGGAGAGCTTCTTGACACTCGCTGTATGACCGGACGTATCTTCAAGTGGCCGTTACCTGCGGTTCCCTGAGAGATAAAATGGGTTAGGAGCTGAGATCACCAGCACTGGTTTGGTCTCATGTAACTACTCTGTAGATTTATCATGTATCGATCAATTGGTTTCCAAGTGTATTGTATTATCGTGTATCGAGAACTGAGCGCTGGCTCAGTGGCTGTAGTTCAGGGTGCTGAACTCGCCCACCCGAGTTCGAATCCTGCGCAAGGCGCGGATTCCTCAGGGGTGCTATTCGCGCTGAAAAAGTGCGGAGAGGTCTCATATCTATCTAACAACGTATAACCAAGGGAGGGATCATTTCCCCGTTGGCGACCTTTTTTTATTATTGTGTATCAATCAATGTTCAAGTGTATTGTATTGTAAGATTTATCATTTATCAATCGTTCTAAGTATATTGTACCGGAACTCGTCACATGTATGCATTTATTTATTATTGCCATCGACTGAGATTTGTATGTTGTTTTTGTATGCATAACTTGTTGTAGAGGTGTTTCTGGCATGATGTAATAGTGTGCATTGTTACCTAACGTAATAATCAAAATCATGGTTTAAAATGAAAATGACTGTCATGTACCTACCGTGTTTCACAATATAGGTTGGCCCTGTGAAGAATCATGCTGCTTTGGCCAAAATTGTTGGCTGCAAAATTGTCCACGCTTAGGCCAAAGATTAAGATGGTCCTGGAACCTCAAGTTTATCATGCTCTGATCTACCTATGACAAGGTGGCTAAAAATGTTAACTTGGTTGCTTTGCATTTTTTTTTTCTGATGAGGACATACATGTGAGGTTGGAAGTTCTCTGACAAATCTGTACATAGCTACGTTTGAAGAAATATTGCAGGGACCAATTTCTGCTTGTCTGGAAGTCTAAACTGCATATGGAAACCCAGATTTTTCTCTACCATTTGGTCCTGGATTCTATAACGAGCAAAGATTAAGATGGCCCAGGAACCCCAAGTGTTTCATTATATGTATCAGCTGGGCATCTTTGTGTGGTAGACTGTTTGTGGCTTTGCAGGGGCCTGTTTTTGCACTGCCTTGCCAAACTTCACTTGGCAATGTTTTGTGTGAATGGGGTAAGTTTATGCTGAGGTCGGCTTAGCTTCAGTGTGCTAGGCTATTTGGGAAACCCGGGCATGCTTTGATAAGAAACCTTGTAGATCAGTCGATAATATTTCGTGTTGAACTCTTTCATTAACCACTCTGGCAGATTTTCAACCTGAATCTTTACAGGGTGTGATTAAGGCTGGGGGCTTCGCTGCTGCTGATCAATGAGATGGCTCATGATCTCCAGGACTTCGGATAGCAGGAGGCGCTTGGGGCACCGGTAACTTGAGGATCTATCTCCAGGGCATTATGATTGAAGCTTTGACAGTTGGTTACTTGATCTGTTGTAGCTGGCGTTCTGTAGGTGATGAAAGCTGAGTGATGCTGGAATGCTGCTCAGTGCTAGGCGGACTTGGAACCCGAATCTCTACAGGGCGTGATGAAGGCTTGGGTCTTCGCTGCAGGACTTTGTATCGCAGGAGCGCTTGATGACTGAATCGTTGAAAGTTGGTTGCTTGATATGTTGTAGCTGGCGTTCTGTAGTCTGTAGAAGACGGTGCTGGAATGCTGTATATTTTCGGTAGCTTTTGGCTGTCTAGACCATGTGTGGTCTTTGCTGTAACAGAGTAGCTTTGTTAGAACTATCTGCTTAGTGGTTCGATGCCTCCTCTTTTTTTGCTCCTTTGGGATTCAAACGAACATATATTGTGGTTTTAGACTTTTAGTTCATGCAATGGAAAATGTGGGAGGCCCGCTCTGGCAAAAGACAAGAAAAGAGAAATCAAATTTCATAGTTTTGCTGTGAATCAATCCTATTCTGAATAAATCTACAGTCAAGTTTATGGATTTCAGTTCTCGATTAGGCGGCGAAAATAAATTACAATGCCACTGTCACTTACATTTCCTAGTTTCATTTTTCTTCTTATATTTTTCTTAATTTCTATTTGTTTTTTGATAGTTCTTTTCTTTAAAAATTCACTTTCTTCTACTTTTATGTTTATATTTCTTTTGGGGGCAAATATGTGATTTTTTTTTAAAATTATAGGAACATATATTCTAACATGAATGAACACTTCTTGTAACATATGAACCCTTTTTTAAATATACAAATACATTTTCAGTTTTCTTCTATTGTTATGCGATAACAATTTAATTTTTAGTAAATAAACCTATATTGTAACACACATGAACAAAAAAAATTAATATATGATTTTTCTAAAAAAATATACAATAGTTTTCAGTTTTCTTTTATTATTATACAACAATCATTTCTTTTTTATCTAAGTTATATTCTAACATGCATTGACAACTGTTTTCAAACATATGAAGTCTTTTCGAAATAGATGAACATATGAACTTTTTTAAAAACATGGGCATTTATTTTCGTAGATAAGAATATTTTTGAAATGTGGGTGGACATTTTCTTTTGGGTATATGAACATTTGTATTCATGCTGAATATTTTCTAATTTTGGAAATATACTATATTTCGTCATTAAAATGATTTATTGACATTTTATTCCTTAATATATGTTGAAAAGAAAAAAAATACTTAGTAGGATTTTAATAAAAAATATGAATGGGCCACGCCCCGGTGGTTTTTGTGCCAAAGCTTGTACACCAGCCATCGATACTGCATGTAAGTCATGTACGTGCTCTTGAAGTTAAGTCAACTTGTGTCAAGACATGTACCTGTATCGCTGTTACTGAAGACATCCAGTCCCTACACTGATCATTTTCATAAGGTGGACGGTCCGATCGCCTGATACCGCTTCGCTTATATTCGGATGACTCACATAAAACATTATGTTTCGAATGACACTTGAACAAGTTCTGCTAAGACCGTAAACTTATGAAAACCTTGTGATTGCAGCCAAATGCCCAATAGGCTATAGCTGCCCTGTTATGTGGTATTTGTTTGTTATATAAAGGAAAGTTGGCCAGATTTGCACGGTAGTAGTAAAGACTGAAGTTAGGGATGTAGAAGTGGAACAATTGAGACAAGTGGGATACCACATTTAGACTACTAGACTAACTCAAAACTAAGTGAGACAAGTGGGATAAGCTAGATTTGACATATCCCACTTATCCCACCTAAATTAGAGTTAGTCTAATAGTAAGTGTTATCCCACTTATCCCAATTGTTCCATCTCTGCATCCCTAACTGAAGTCGTGCCAGACACATTTTTTGTAAGTTAATATCATTGGAAAAAACAAGAGACTTGTTCAAATACTACACAATTAGTATCATTGTAGAAAAAGACTAGTCCTTTTCAAATTAATGTGGTAGAAGAGGAAAGGAAGACCGGTATCGCACCACACTTCTCCCTTTGATATGATGTTGAACAATACATAAAGATACCGTAAGAGAGAAATTAATAGTCTGAAAAATTCAATGACGACGGAAACTTTGGTGAAACAGTGCTCCCCTTGATATGATATTAGAACAATAGGTAAAGCTATCGTAAGAGAGAAAGTAAAAAAACACAATGTTTTATCTTAAAATGATATCATCGAAAAAATAAATACCACACTTTAGAAAAAATAGTACTAGCTCAACAGAAGATTGAGAGAGAAAAAAAGACTGACATTGCACCACACTTCTAGCCCCTGCACCCCTTAGCAGGGGGCTTTGGGTTACAAGCCCTCGGGCCAGGCCAGGTTCGGCCAGAAGTATGTAGCAACTGCCTTTATCTTAGCAAAGCCGCTTAACAGCCGCTTTGCTTCCTCGGGCCCGCGAGCTTAGCTAGGGTGCCACGGAAAACGGAATTAATTCTTTCTGGCAGTAGCTGGCCTACTGGCCCTTCTCTTCAGCTGGCCTACTGGTGTGGTCTTCAGTTGTGCAAGTGGTGCTCTTCTTTGTTTTCTTTAGTGCTTGCTTTGAGCATAGAGTTGTAAGCTGTTCAGGGTGCTCTCTTGTATTGTTCGGCCGTGGTGGTGGTGTGTTGTGTTGTGTTTGCAAGAGTGGCCTTGTGTAATTCCTGATTGGTTGTTGGCTTTGTTAATTTAAAGTCAGGCTCATTTTCAGCCATCCGTCTAAAAGAAATACATCATCGAAAGAACCGTGAACATTTAATTTTGTGCACCCATCAGGAGGTGGAGACCATCTCCATAGCAATGCGCTATCCATCTTCTTCTTTCTTTCTTTCTTTCTTTCCTTCTTCTTCTTCTTCTTCTTCTTCTTCTTCTTCTTCTTCTTCTTCTTCTTCTTCTCCTCCTCCTCCTTTCCTGCATGCGATAACAACCAATGGCGGAGCTATGTTGAGAGCGGGGGGCACAGCCAAAAGATACATCATTGAAAGAGCCGTTAACATTTCACTTTTTTCTAGTATTTTTCAACCAATGTGGCCAATATTAATATAATTTTTTCTCAAGTCTACAATTTCTAATTGTTGCTATGGTTAAATTTTTTGATTGATTTTCCTTCCCAACATTTTTGTAAGCTTTGCCACTGGCGACAATTCAGCTTTAATGCCCATGAAAACATCAGGTCAGTGTGGAGTTTTTTTTTTTGAAAAGAGCATATATTAATATCAGAGGATATCAATTACACCGAGCCTCTACAACAACGCATTGCCCTAGTGGCCATATGGATGCACACAGCTAAAAAAGAGAAAAGAGTTACACAAAAGAAAAGTCTCGCTAGAGTGATTTATTCATTAAAACAACAGTACTATCATCACCAAGACAACACTAGAAGTTCAGCTTCTCCAAAAATGACGTCTCCAAGAAGGGAACAGTGCACAAGCACCGTCATCGCTCGATCAACAGATCTATGTTTTCACCTTGAAGAAATTTCATGCTCTCAAAACAATACCTTCAATAAGACCATTGTCAGACACAAATTAAGATCAGACCCTGGGTTTTCACCCTAAAAGATAGGACCATGAACCTCTCATGTGCGTTCGCCTCCACTTGCATGCCACTTCTCCAAGTCACGAGTCACCAAGCCAATTCCTCATCACCACCCAGACTCGAACCATCATTGTTAGTCTTGAGATCTCGGTCTCCATGACTTTCTTCATCGGCACCATGGAACGAGAACATGCCCCATGATAATAACAGCCAAAGGAGCTTCAAAGCGCACCTTCTAAAACCTACCATGATAATGACAATGTGGAGTGATCTACCAACTTATCAAAAAAATATTACATTTTGAAAAAACAAAACTCATCTATGGTCCTGTATATGACCACTTTAATCACCAAGGAAACTAAATTACCATATCTAAGCTTGTTGATCTCGAAAAAGAAAAACTGCACGCGTCGCTTGCTCGTTTTGTTAATTTGTACTTACACGTATATTCTGCTGATGTGGCGTGCTCTGACTAGGTTCAGCAAAGCGGTGTTTTCTTGTCAGATTGGTTGCCTGCTCCTGCTCTGCTCACCCCCACACATAGCCGGCGACCTCCGCCAGCGTCGCGCAGAGGCAGATTCCAGCGGGGAGGGAGGAGGAGGAGGAGCCGCGGCGGCGGCCGTCGTCGTCGTGGGATGGCGGAGGGGGAGCAGGAGTAGTTGAGAACGGATCCTCCACTTGGATCGCCTGCTCTGCTCACTCCGACATGGCCGGCGGCCCGCACCAGGGTCGCGGCCGCGTAGGACGCCAGCGGGGAGGGGGACGGAGGAGAGGAGCCAAGGCAGGAACGTCGGGCCGGAGGGGGGAAAAGGAGGCGTTGAGGTCGTGGAGGAGATCTTCTTCCAAGGTATCGCCGCCACCCAGCTCGCCAGCCCTGTCTCCGGCGTCTCCGACGCCAACAGCCTTCATATCACAAGGTCTTCTCCTTCGCCCCCTACTTTTTCCTCTTCTGTTACTCATACGGGAATGCTGTTTCGCCCTCTGAGTATCGGGACTTTCTTCAGGTCGAACTTACCCTAGGAGGGATCTATTAGCAGTGAAATTAATCGTTTATTCTAGTCTACAAATTGCCATACACATGAATGCAGTTTCTTCACATATGATGATTTCTAATCAAAACTCTTAACATTGGATAGTACTTGATCTTCTAGCACGTAGTTGTGGTCATCAATACGTGCTCCACTCTCCAGGAACTTTAAGTTAAGGGGCTAAGAGAAAACTCTTATAGAGGAAGCAGCCGATCGCCGCCGGCTGTTTTCTAAAGATTTTTTAATAATTTTACTTAGAGAAGGCATGATCAAGGCACGATCATTGCATTTTCTACTGCCACTTGGGATTTTGTTTCTCCAGATCGATAGACAGGGACACAGCTGCGACTTGTCTTGACTCTTGTCTTCTCATTCTTCTCTCGAAATAGGCTTTCGCCCCGCTTTATAGAATAAAGCCACATCGGCCGGACAGATACAAGATGGAGGGGAGACCCCCTTTTACAAAGCAGATCAAAATAAACAAGAAAACCGCAGAGGACCTAGACTTGCCACCGAAGACAACGAGCCAAGATCGGGATGATCCGGGGCTCCACGACGACGCCCCCAAGAGGGTAACGACACACCGCGCCGCCGCCGCCGAGACCAACGGTCAAGAGTTTTCACCCGGAGCCCTGGCACGAGGAAGGTAGCCGCGGCCCCCAAGAGGGAACGGTACTGGCAGCATCGCCACCGATGGTGCCGAACCGAGCCGCCGGAAAAACCTTCGCACCGCTCCCCGTCTTCCGCCACGCCCGATGCCCCCAAGATAGGCCTCTGGCACACGATCTGGGAGCTGCCGAGGCCGAAGCATCGCCAGCACCAAAGCCTCCCAATGTCGTCACCTCGCCACCCACATGACCGAGGATAGGAACCACCACCACCGCCACGTCGCTCGCCGAAGAGACGTCCGCGCAGTCCACCTCCCGGGGCCGCCGCCCCGGCATCCGAGATCCCGCACAACAAGCGTGGAGGATACCACCATAACACCTCCCCGAGAACGGGAGTGCGAGGGCGTCCAAAACATGACGTGGACAGATCGGAGTGACGAGCCATGCAAGTCAACTCCGTAGCTCCTCGTCGGAGCTGCCTGGCGGTCACCGGATCTAGGCCCGCTGGCCCGGATCAAGCACCTCAGTCACCTGGCCGAGGGGTGGGCTCCCAGTCCTCCCGGGCGCCCCTGGAACCATCCAGACAGCAGGGCCCACCCAGCCCGAATCAGGCCCGTACGGGCCCGATCTGGGCCAAGGGCTTGTCTTCTCATTCTTGACTTGGCTCTTCTCCCAAACAGAAGAGTTCATCTGTTTGAAAAGGTCATTCGGAATTCTAGGAGTGCTGATTACTGACCAATTAGGTAATTAGTATAGTTTAGTTGTCTATACATTATCTAATCTAAGCTAACCACCAAGCATACACCTCCACATCTCGCCCTCCCACGGTCATTGACCTCCTCTCAGACACCGGCTGCAGGAGGTCGTCATCACACAACCATTGAACTAATGAACCAATCTCCTCCTCCACTCTGATCAGTGCCACAAACCAATACTCCAATGCTAGGTATATCATGCATGCCATGAATTTTCATACACCAAGAAGAACATATACCCATGGCAAAAGCACCCATGGACAAGCTTCAGCTCTCCTGCATCCAAATAGCCATAGCCTTGCTATTGTTCACTCAAGTCAAGAGCACCACAGAGGAGACATTTTCCCAGTATCCAAACGGTACACTCACCAACTGTATTACTAGTGAGAGATCTGCCCTTCTTGCATTCAGGGCAGGTCTATCAGATCGCGCCAACCTCCTTTCATCATGGAAGGCTGATGACTGCTGCCGATGGAAGGGCGTCTATTGCAGCAAAAGAACTGGCCATGTTGTCTGCCTCGATCTCCAAGGCACTCATATCTATTAGCAACGAAATTCATCGTTTATTCTAGAAATTAACACATACATGAATGTGTTTCTTCACACTGAGGATTTCTAACCAAAACTCTAACATTGGATAGTACTTGAGACCTTCTAGCACGTAGTTGTGAAAAACTGCACTCGGCTTCACATTGTGATCATCAATACATGCTCCACTCTCCAGACACTACAAATTAAGGGGCTAGAGCAAACTCTTCTAGAGGAAGCAGCCGATTGCCGCCGGCTGTTTTCTAAAGATATATTTTTAATAATTTTACTACTTAGAGAAGGCATGATCAAGGCGTAGATCTGGATTTTTCATTGGTACAGTTCACTGCATTTTCTACTGCCACTTGCAATTTTGTTTCTCCAGATAGATAGACAGGGAGACAGCTCCGGCTTGTCTTGACTCTTGTCTTCTCATTCTTGACTTGGCTCTTGCTATTAATAGTTCTCCCAAACAGAAGAGTTCATCTGTTTGAAAAAGGTCATTCGGAATTCTAGGAGTGCTGATTACTGACCAATTAGGTGACTAGTATAGGTTAGTTGTCTACATTATCTAATCTAAGCTAACCACCAAGCATACACCTCCACTGACCTCCTCTCAGACACCGGCTGCAGGTGGTCGCCATCACACAACCATTGAACTAATCAACCAATCTCCTCCACCACTCTGATCAGCCACTAAACAATACTCCAAGGCTCGGTATATGATGCATAGCATGGAGTTTCATACACCAAGAAGAACATATACCCATGGCAAAAGCACCCATGGACACACTTCAGCTCTCCTGCATCCAAATAGCCATAGCCTTGCTCTTGTTCACGCAAGTCAAGAGCACCACGGAGGAGACATTTGCCAAAGATACGCCTACCAGCTGTATTACTGGTGAGAGATCTGCCCTTCTCGCATTCAGGGCAGGTCTATCAGACTCTGCCAACCTCCTTTCATCATGGAAGGGTGATGACTGCTGCCGATGGAAGGGTGTCTACTGTGGGAACAAAACCAGCCATGTTGTTAAGCTCGATCTCCGAGGCACGGATTGTGAAATTGACAGTGCGAGTACGCAGGTGCTAGCAGGTAACATAAGCTCCTCGTTGCTTGGTTTACAGCATGTGCGGTATCTTGACCTCAGCTGCAACAGATTTGACAAGATAGAGGTACCAGAGTTCATGGGTTCTTTCCATAAGTTGAGATATCTCGACCTATCATTTTCATGGTTCATTGGAAGGATACCACCACAGCTGGGTAATCTCTCCAACTTACGATACTTAAATCTTGAGGCCTCATACCAGGGTCCTGGTTATTTTTTGCCATACTCCACGGATATCAATTGGTTGTCGCGGTTAACTTCTCTTGAGCACCTGGATATGACTGGAATAAACCTTAGTACAATTGTTCACTGGCTTCCGGTGGTGAACATGCTTCCAACTCTTAAAGTTCTTCGTCTTTCAGCATGCCAGCTTAGAAGTAGCCCTGATTCTCTTCCGCTCTCAAATCTGACTTCTCTTGAAACACTTGACCTTATGGGCAACGACTTCCATAAGCGTAGCACGCCCAACTGGTTTTGGGATTTAACTAGCCTCAAGCATCTAGATATCTCGTTCACTGGCTTCTATGGCCCATTTCCGGACGAGATAGGTAATATAACCTCCATCGTGGAACTTGAGTTATCACGGAATAACCTTGTTGGCATGATACCATCCAACATGAAAAACTTATGCAATTTGGAGAAATTAGGTTATTACAGGAACAATATCAACGGGAGTATAGCAGAATTATTCCATCGACTACCTAGTTGTTCAGTGAATAAGCTACAATTGTTGAATCTACCAGACTGCAATCTGACTGGAAGCCTGCCAACTACACTAGTAGAACCGTTAAGCAACCTGACCTGGCTGGATCTCAGTGATAACAAACTCACTGGTCATGTGCCACTGTGGATTGGAGAGCTCACAAAGCTAAGAACATTGTACCTGAACTCCAACAGCATGGATGGGGTCATGCATGAAGGTCATTTTTCAGGTCTAGATATGTTAAAGGACTTGGTATTGTCAGACAACTCCATAACCATCACAGCAAGCTCAACTTGGGTTCCTCCTTTCAGTCTAGCATTGATTCACCTTGGGTCCTGCCAGCTAGGGCCTAAATTTCCAACTTGGCTTAGATGGCAAACACAGGTATTTAGTCTTGATATATCAAACACAAGCATAACTGACATGGTACCAGACTGGTTCTGGATAGCAGCTTCATCAGTACAGTTTCTTAATATCCGAAATAACCAGATTACAGGAGTACTCCCATTAACAATGGAATTTATGAGCGGAGAAGAAGTGGATTTCAGTTCTAACCAGCTTACTGGTCCAATACCTAAGCTTCCCATCAATCTAACCCGCTTAGATCTAAGTCGTAATAATGTAGTTGGTCCACTGCCATCAGACTTTGGAGCGCCAGGGCTTATAACACTTCTCCTATATAACAACACAATCTCTGGTGCCATTCCAGCTTCTTTGTGCAAGTTGCGATCACTGGAGTTGTTGGATCTATCAAGCAATTATCTCAATGGGTCAATTACCGATTGCCTAGTTAATGAGCTAAGCACAAACATGACAGGTCTGAGTATCGTTAATCTGAGCTTAAGAAACAACAACCTCTCAGGAGGATTTCCTTCTCTTCTCCAGAAATGCCCACAACTCATCTTTCTTGATCTCGAAGATAATCATTTCTTGGGGACATTACCAGCATGGATAGGGGAGAAGCTATCATCTTTGTCATTCTTGCGACTGAGATCCAATATGTTTTATGGTCACATTCCAGTCGAGCTTACGAAGCTTGTTAATCTTCAATTTTTGGACCTTGCCTACAACAATATATCAGGGAGCATACCAAGATCTATTGTTAATTGTACAGGCATGACACAAACAAGACATATCTCTTATGATGCCTTCACTTCTCAATTCAGCTTTGATGAAAATGAACTAGTTGACTATACTGAGAATTTCATGGTGCTCACGAAAGGTCAAGAGAGATTATATACAGGAGAAATCATATACATGGTGAATCTTGATTTATCCTGTAACAGTCTTACTGGAGGGATCCCCACAGAGATCGGCGCTCTTGTTGAACTTAAGAACCTAAACTTATCATGGAACAACTTCAACGGAAAAATCCCCGAGAATATTAGCAGCTTACTGCAAGTGGAGTCACTTGACCTATCACAGAATTATTTGTCTGGCGAAATCCCTTCAAGCTTATCGGCTCTCACATCACTGAGTCACCTGAACCTGTCCTACAACAATCTGAGTGGAAAGATACCAACTGGAAATCAACTGCAAACACTTGAAGACCCGGCATCTATTTACATTGGCAACCCGGGCCTCTGCGGTCCTCCTCTCTTGCGTAAATGTTCATCACAACCCGAGCCAATTCCAGGACACCATGCAGATGCAAGCAACGACGCAGTTTCGTTTTATCTCGGCATGGGTTATGGATATGTCATGGGTCTCTGGGTGGTCTTTTGCACCTTCTTGTTCAAGCGTAAATGGGGAGTTTCGTGGTACTCCTTGTATGACCGGGCCTATGTGCAGGTGGCTGTTACTTGGGCTTCCTTCAGAGGTAAAACTAATGGGTAGAAGCTGAGCTGAATCATCAGTATTGGTTCTTGGTTTGCTCTCATGTAGTACTATGAAGATTTTTCATCTATTTATCAATAAATGTTCAAATGTACTATAATGGAAGATTTATCATTTATCAATCGGTTTAAGTGTATTCTACTGGAACTAGTAATATATATGTTTGTACATGAGGTTCATGCCATGTACTGAGCTTGGTATGATGTTTTTGTATGTATAACTTGTTGTAAGATATTCCTGGTATGATGTAAGAGAAGTTGTTCTCGATATCTCTGAGTTGTCGTCTATCTCTTCTTTTTTGGAGAAAGTTGTGGTCTATCTCATTTGCCTCAGATTGCACATTGCCGATCAAAATTCACAGTTTTTTTTCGCTTTGATTGAATCTACAGTATTTATTAGTATATTATGTATTCAAGGCTTGTGCCATCGACTGAGATTGGCATGATGTTTTCTGTGCTCTACTGGAACCAACCAGCACTGCTTCTTGGTTTGCTCTTGAGCATGTAATATTCTGGCATGTTTGGAAGTTTTAATTTGAATTCTGGATGTCAGGCTAAAGTATTAACAGCTCGGTTTGCGTGCCTGGTACGAAGTTTGCATGTCTTTAAAAAAAAGAGGGGGGGCTTGGGTTTTCTTGCCTTTGAACTCAAACATTTGCCTTTTTCTCAAACGTCTTGCCAAGATTCACTGGGCTGGTTCTGCTCCTTTGGAAGTTTGGTTCAACCGTTCCTATGGTGGCAGGGAGATCACGACTTGGGAGACCCTTCTTTCCTGTCTTCCCCTTTTTATGGCTGCAACCACAGCTCAGGTTGGATCGGGCTCTGCCCTGCCACCTCCTTCTGGCTTGAGTCGTGGTCCTCTGACTCTACTCTTGCCTCCCAATATCCAGCTACTGGGAGGCATTCTTTTGCATGATTTTATTTTTTTGCTTTTGACTGTTCAGACCCTGCGTGGTCTTGTGAGGGTAACTATCTATTCCAATGTCACCAGGCCCGTGGCTCTTGGTCAGCGGGTTTCCTGGTGGTGCATCAAACATGCCTGCTCTTTTTCTCCGCTCCTTTGGATTTGTAACGAACATTGTGGTTTCCGGTCATGCAATGGCAAATGGGCAAGGCCTGACCTGGGAAATAGTTTTGCACACTTCTACTTCCAAATCAAGATTCATACTGTAGTTTGTTGCTAATGAGTTCTGCTTTGATTGAATCTCCATCAACAAATATCTTGTAAGGCCTCCAGCTCGAAACCGGGTGAAGCCATTTACCACTCTTCTTTCAAAAAGTTGTGAATTCTTGCTCTGTTAGAACATGCTGCATCTTGGCACCAGCAATCTTGAAAAAAACAAGTTCCTCTGTTTGTTTGTTTTTTGCTGTGGAGTTTTCAGTTCACTGACTCTGGATGCCAAGACGATGCTGTGTCTTTATTCAGCCCGTTCACAGCATTCCTGGCTTGAACGCTCATCACTAAGTAAGATCCTCTCAGTTTCATGTTTTTGATCCCACCCATTAGCAGGTATATTCATACATTTTTTTGAATAATATATTCTTGTACTTCTAGAAAAATATTCTTATACGTGAATAAACATTCATCGCAAAACATGTTCACATATAACAAAACCCCGTTTATATTACAAAAATGATGTTAACCTATATCTGAAAATTGCTCATGTATATGCAAAATAGGTTCATGTATCAAAAGATGTTCACGGGTTGCCCAAAAGTGTTGACCTATATAAAAATAAACATTCATGTATTTCAGAAAATTGTTTACGTGTTTTTTAAAAATATTCATGTATTTGAAAACTGTTCATGCATGTCGAAGATGCACGTTTTGCAAAACAAAAATGTTCACGTGTTCGAAAATAATATTGATGTATCAAATAAAAATAATTCATGTATTTATCAAAAAATAGTATTCGCGTATCGATGATCATCTGTCGGTCTGTCCTTTTTCTCTGGAGTTTTCAGTTAGTGCTAACTGAAAAAAGTGAAATAAGATAAACACTGGTATGACCTGTGCCAGTGTCACTCGGAGGCGACCCCCATTGGGGAGGAGCCAAGGCGGGCTCTTATTCCACCGGCGTCTATGGCGGCACAGTGAAGCGGTTGAGCAGGAAGGAGGCGCTGATGTCACGGGGGAAGGAGTTCTAGAAAGAGAAATCTTTGGCGGGGATGTGGACGCCCAGTCGTCTCCATCTGAAGCAAGTAATGGTCAAATGAAAGGATAAGCGACGTAGGCAGAAATAGGGAGCTTAGTAGGAGAAAGTGGCAGACCTAGATAAGGTCGAGGGAAGGAAGGGATCGGGCACCCGAGGGTAGATGCCATTAGGGCAACATCATTCATAGCCGGCTCCTTTGCAGAAACAAGATCATCTAGAACATCTTTTAGACATGGTGCAGCACTGGCTCCGCCCTGCAGATAATGAGAGTGTCGTCGGCATATAGCAAAACCATTTGAGGAATGGTGGGAGAGAGAGAGAGAGTGGGACAGCTCGCCGTCCAAGTAAGCTTTGGGACGAGGTGTTGAAGAATGTCTCCAAGAATAATAAAAAAACATGAAAAAAACTGACCACCCTGTCAGAGCGAAGCACAATTATTTAACATAATTATTATGTAAAAAATACGTACCCACTCCGTTTCAAAATAGATATCGTAAATTTATCTAAATTTAGACGTATCTTGTACTAAATAGTGTTTAGATATATCTAAATTTGGCAAATTTTAGATATCTATTTTAAGATGGAGGGAGTAATTATTCACATAACTTTTAGAAAAAAAATGCTTATACACAAAACAAATATTTATTGCAAACAATAAAAAAATGTTCGGATATAACCAAGAGAGTATTTGATTAGGACGAAAAGATTATTCTTTCTGTCTCGAGTATTCAGTTAGAGCTAGCTGAAAAAAGAAAGAGGAAATCGGACACCATTTACATGGTGTTTTCTTGTCAGATTGGTGCGGAAGAGTTGAGAAGGAATCCTCCAGAGAAAAGTGACACCGCCGAAGATTCCACTTGGGCTGCCTTCTCTCCGCCGCCGGACGACGTGCCAGGAGACACGCACCAGCGTCGCGCGGCGGCGGATGCCAGCGGGGAAGGGGGCGGAGGAGGAGCCAAGGCGGTCACGTCGTCCGGTGGCTGCAGCGGCGGCGGCGGGGGAGCAGGAAGGAGGCGCCGGGGCCGTGGTGGAAGGATTCCTTCTTCCAGTGGTTCGCCGCCAGCCCGCTCGACGGCATCTCCGACGTCATCATCATCGAGACCGCAGGTCGTCTCCTCCCCCTACACTTGTTGCTCTTCTCTTCTGAATATTGAAACTTAGTTTGAACACTAGGTGGGATCTATTACCAATTGATTCATCATTTATATTCAATAAACATATACATGCACGTTATAGGTAATATTATTTCATTACATTGAGGATTTCTAAACTGAACATAACATTGGATTTGGATAGTAGTGGAAAAACTGCAGCCAGCTTCACCATTGTTCTCAACCCATGGTCCACTCTCCAGACACTTAAGGGGCTAACAGCGAACTCTACAAACATTTGAGGGGCAGGAAACATACATAGACAGAGGAAGCAGCCGCTCGCTGCCGGCTGTTCTCTAAAGATTTTTGTACCATAATTCTTTTGCTTAGAGACGGCATGATCAAGGCGTAGATCTGAAGTTTTCGTTGGTACGATTTCATTGCTTTTTCTACTGCCACTTACAGTTTGTTCCTCCAGATAGATAGACAAGGAGACGGCTGTGACTTGTATTTACTCTTGTGTACTCAGTCTCAACTTGGCTCTTGTTGTTAATAGTTAGTTATCACAAACAAAAAAGGTTCATCTGTTTGACTGTTTCAGACGGGCATTCCGACTTCTGAGAGTGGTGGTTACTGACCAATTAGGCGATTAGTGTAGTTCAATCTTCTAGTACAATATATTACTAAAGTGGTTGTATATCATGCCATGCATACCAATGCTTGTGCCACACCAAGAACACATATCCATGGCAAAAGCACCCGTGGACATGCTTCAGCTCTCCTGTATCCAAATAGCCATAGCCTTCCTCTTGTTCAATCAAGTTAATAGCACCACAGAGGAGAAATTTTCCCTGCATCCAAGTGGTAGCATTGTTACCAGTGAGAGATCTTCCCTTCTCACGTTCAGGGCAGGTCTATCAGACCCTGCCAACCTCCTTTCATCATGGAAAGGTGATGACTGTTGCCAATGGAAGGGCGTCTACTGCAGCAACAGAACCGGCCATGTTGTCAGGCTCGACCTAGGAGGCTCTTATTGCAAAAGAGGCTATTGGGGTGTGCAGGTGGTATCAGACGAACATGTTACACATGCACTAGCAGGCAACATAAGCTCCTCCTTGCTTGGTTTACAACATCTAAGGTATCTTAACCTCAGCTGCAACAGATTCGACAGGATACAGATACCGGAGTTCTTGGGTTCTCTCCATAAGTTGAGATACCTTGACCTATCGATGTCAAATTTCATCGGAAAGATACCACCGCAGCTGGGTAATCTCTCCAACTTACGATACTTAAATCTTTACAGCTCCTTATACTATTCGAAGATTGCCTATCATAGCACTACATATTCCATGGATATCACATGGTTGTTTTTTTTTTTTTTGAGAAAACGCAAAAGCTTTGCGTTTCATTATATTGCAAAGGTAGAGTTTGTTACAGCCCACTGAAGGGTTTTACAATCCAGGTACGAAAAGGAAAAACTCAATGCACGTCCCAAGTTGTCGGGAGAAGGACACCAAGTCCCTTGGCTCCTGCAAGCACCCAAGCTGATGCCTCGTCTTTGATCTTGGTAATCAGGGGGCACTGAAGGCGCTCGAAGACGCAGCTGCTATGAGCTTCCAGATCATCCAGGGCACCAGCAGCGTGATCGAGGCCAAGCCTTTGTGCATTGGCTTGGGGGTTTGTCGTGTCGCTGCCGTCCACCAATCGAAGAGGGAGGGCTCGTCGTGGGGTGGGGTGCAAGGCAAGCGCAGCCAAGCAAGGATCTCTTGCCAGATCTGCTTGGAGAAGGGGCAGGAGATCATGAGGTGGTGCATTGTCTCCATGGCCTGGTCGCATAGCATGCACCTGGGGTGGTGTTGTAGTTCTTGCCTAGCTTAGCCAGCCTGGCCGTCCAACAGCGATCAAGGTTTGCCAACCAATGAAAGAACTTGACACGGTTAGGCGCCCAAGTCTTCCAGACAAGCCTCCAAGCAGCGCACCTAGTAGACCCGTGGAAAGCTGCCAGGTAAGCCGACTTGGCAGTGTATACGCCATCTGCGATCCATCGCTGCACCCATTTGTCTTCGTCGGGGTGAGCGTAGGCGTAATACGCCGAGTTGCAAGTATTCTCCCACCTCTTAATACCCTAGGACCCTGTATGTCTCGGGCCCAAATGCTTCAATGAGGCCATCAAGAATCATCCTCTGCCGCTACCTTTGGGGATACAGCGTAGAGGTCGCAATCTCACGGATGAGTATCCGCTGATCCAGCCGTCCTCCCGTAAACGCGGTCAGGCCATTCCCAAGCTCGATGTAGGTAGAAGCGAAGAACATGTCCCGCCAGTACGGTGAATTGCATGTCGAGGCCGCTCGTGCTTGAGCATTGTCGCTTTTTTGAGCCATAGCCATCGTAGACGAGTGCGATGCGGGATAGCCGGATGTCTCGATTCCGAGGCCACCCAGATTGTGGGCTCGCAAACAAGGCGCCAGCTGACATGGCAATGGCCGCTTTGGCCTCTCTCTTTCCTTCCCATAGAAGCCACGCCGATCTTCTCCATCGCTCGATGGTCTTGGAGGATGGCGATAGCACAAGCAATGGTGGATGGGGATAGCGCCGAGATGGACTTGATCGGGGCCACCTACCGGTTTACGCATTAGCGCTTCCGTGTCGGTAATCGGCCATCTTCTCCACAAGGGGTTCCATCTGCGCGGACATGGGCTTGCGGATTGTGAGTGGAATTCCAAGGTAGGTGATGGGGAACTCGACGATGGGGCATCCGAGGGGCTGCAGAATAGTGGCGGCCTCGTCAACCTCGCACCGTAGAAGCGTGGCCGAGCTTTTGGAGTAGTTCACCAGGAGACCGGAGGCCTGTCCGAAGAGTTAGAGGATTGCCTTGGTGGCCTCGATGTCTCCCGAGCAAACGTGGCAGAACAGGATCACATCATCCGCATATAGAGACGGATGGGATCGAGCGCTGGGAGCCGCCAGAAGATCCCGAGGTCGATCGCGCTGGCGAAGATCTTGCCGAGGACGCCGATCGACGAAGAGTCTGGGGGTGACTGGTCGCTTCGGGCGCAGGCCCCGCCGCGATGGGTGGGCTGAGTTTCCATTGATCAGCACCTTAGTGCTGGCCGAGGAGAACAGGATGGCCAACCATCCAATGAAGCGGTCGCTAAAGCCCATGTGCCGAAGGATCTCGAAGAGGAAAGGCCATGAGAGGGAGTCGAAGGCGCGTGCCAGGTCGAGCTTGAGCAGTGCTCGTGGTGCTCCGAGATGGTGAAGTAAGCGTCGTGGCGGACAAGGAAGAAGTTGTCATGTGCTCCTCCCGGGATGAAGGCATTTTGCACCGGCCGACCATCGTGGTGAGGCGTGGGGCAAGACGTGCGATAGCATCTTGGCGAAGATCTTAGCCACCAGTGAATAAGGCCGATGGGCAGAGTCATTGAGCCGACTCGGCCGCAGATGCTTGGGCGGCAGGTCGAGAGCTCGATTGAGTTTGTGAACCTCCGCGGAGCTCATAGAGTCGCTGAAAACCGCGACAAAGTCCTCCTCGACGTGCTCAGAAGCCCCTCGAAACTCAAGAATGAATCCGTCCCGCCCGGGGCCTTACGCCAGGAGCTTCTTGATGGCGTGACAGATCTCGCCGGCCCCGGGAAGCGTCCGATCTGAAAGGTCGCCGCTTCGATGAAATGGGTCGTCCGTCCGCTCCCGATCAAGGCGATGCCAGCACTCGTCAGAGGTGAACGCGGCCTCGGCCATGTCACCGGGTCGATGTAATCTTTCCCCACCAAGGCCCCGGATTCGGTTCTTACATCACGATAGGAGCAGGCGGTGGAAGAAAGACGTGTTGGCGTCGCCGTCTTTTGAGAACCGCAATGCGAGCCACTGGCGCTGGCGAGTGCGCTCGAGTGAGGCGAGGCCCAGGTACGTCACTTTGATCTTCTTGCGGAGCCAGTCTTCGCTGGCGGATAGGGGCCTGTCCTCTTGGGCCTTGTCAAACCGCAACAGTAGCTCCCTGGAAATGGCCATCCTATGCCTCACATTCCCGATGGATTTCGCATTCCAGCTAGTTAACTTGCGAGCGGTTGCCTGGAGCCCGAGCATGAGCAGCGGGTCATTGCCTTGACGGACCGCCATGCCTCTAAGACGACCTCACGGAAACCATCTTGCCGCCCAATAGTCCTCAGTGAAACCTTTTATGTAGCAAGGGGAGGCCAAGTAGCAATGGGCTATGGTCGAGACCACCGAGGCAAGGCAACGCAGTGGAACTCGCCAAACGTTTTCCTCCCGGTCGGTGCACAAAACACGGCCAAGCGGTACCAAAGTGGCGATCGCCTCGTTAGACCATGTGTAGCGGCGGCCGTTCAGGTAAACCTCCTTGAGCGCGAGATCGTTGGTCACCCGGCGGAATCTATTCATCATGCGGCGATTGATGTGGCCATTGTTCTTGTCCTCGTCGTGTAGGATGAGGTTGAAGTCTCCGCAGAGGAGCCAGGGCGCGTCGCAGGCTGCCCCGATCTCCCGGAGCTCGTGGAGGAACTCAATCTTGGACGCATCCTCTTGCGGCCCATAGACCACCGTGATCCACCAGGGCGCTGCGCCCTCCGCGGCGATCGCCGTGTGCGTGGCACAGCTAACCTTAGCCGTGATTGTGTTGGCGGTGAACTCAGGCTCGGTGATGGTGAGATCGCGGCTCTTCCAAGCCAGGAGAATGCCCCCACGGGTGCCATCTGCCGGAAGGTAAACGTAGTCGTCGAAGTCAGAGCCGAGTGTCTCGAGGACGATGCGGGAGTGGAGCAGCTCCATCTTGGTCTCCTGGAGACAGACGATGGAGGCGTCCGCGGTTTGGACCAGGGAACGAATAGCGATGCGACGGGCGCCCGAGTTTAGGCCACGCACATTCCAAATGATGATACGCAATTTCGAAAAATCCATAAACACAAGTTCGTCAAGAGAGGAGACGTCCCACGGCTAGACCACAGTAGGGTCTGCCTGCGGTATCTCATCAGGCAGCGTGTGCCCAAGCAGTGCGGCAATGGCAGTCAGGATGGGGAGGGAGATCGGCATTGCGAATACATCAGCGAACGCTTTCATCTCAACCTCGGTAATCTCTTGGTCTACGCCAACGATCCCTAGGGTGCGCATGAGCTGGACTTGCTGCGGCGCCGGTGGGAGGGCGAGACTTTGCCACGCAGCCACGGCGGAGTGAAGTTGATCCGCTTTTCCTCCGCCACGGGGTAGGGAGGATGGGGTTTATCCGCTTCGCTGCGAGCTAGGAAGGAGCCCAGGTCTGTGGTCCAACAGGCAGGGCGTTGTTGTCGACGCTTGTATACCAGGCGCGGGGAGGACCTGGTCAGAGTAGTGACGTTGCGCGAGGCATGGCCCGCGGGAGGGGAAGTCGCAGGGGTGCTCGAGGGCCTTGGCGTGCATGGGCTCTCAGGACGCTGAAGGATGGAGAGCTGGGGACCGCCGCGGACTCAGTGTGGCGCTAGGCGATCCCGAGGCTCAGTGGCTCCATGCGGGCAGTTAACGATCGTCCGCAGGACCCGATACACCGATTGGTCCCGACAGTGATCGCCTTTGGGTGCACCGCCGGGCCGCACGGCCGTGGGGGGTTTCGTACCATGCTCGGGAGTGAGTCGCCGCGTAGCCGCCGATTCTTGGTTTGTCGATGCATCGCGGCAGGGAGGAGTGGTTTGAATCTTCCGACGGGGCCGCGTGGGAGGACGGGGGGGAAACGACAGGGGACGGTGGTCTAGCTGGGGAGGAGACCGGACCGGATGGTCCAAGCTGCGTGGCAGGGGCAGGCGGAGTTGGTGGCGTGCCGGTAACTTTGACGCGCCAAATTTTGGCAGGAAGCGCCTGGGCGGTCCCCTTTTCGCTTTTTTCGGTCGGCGACGATGGCGACGGGCCCCACCGACGCGCCATGGCGCCACCGCGCGGGCTCCGGCGAGCTGCACCATCGTGGTGGGCGCGCGCGACCGATAGCATGCCGCAGCCACCCGTCGGGCCGCGAACGTGAGCGCCACCACCCGAGGGAATCCGCGGCCATGCCGGCGCTCGGCCCGGGCGGCCGCTTGCGTCCACGACGGCGGGGTCGCAGGCTGTGGCGAGGCGGCCGGGTCGTTGTTTCCCTTCCAAAGACCATCTCCATCACCACCGGGGCGCGACCCGGCGTCGTTCGGTGTGTCGCTGTCGTCGAGGACGGCGCTGATGAGTCGGATCGAGACCTGGTACGTGAGGATGCGGGTCACCGAGGGCGAGAGGGGAGCTGCTCGACGATTTCGAAACGACCGGTTTGATATCCTTGGGGTCGCGCGCCGGAGAGGCGAAACGTGGCGAGGTCCGCACGGAACGCTGCCCGGTGCAACGCCGATCCAAAGCTCCCACCCAGCAGTGCTCCGCCGAGACGCGCGTGCGGCGCCGGTATGCACCGGAGTTCGAGCTCGACGTGGTAGTCCATTCGGCCGAGCTTGGCGTGGGCGATTTGCACCATGGCCGCACGGACAAGCGTAAGCATCGTTGAGGAAGTGGTCGCCGCGGCGCCATACGCCGCCTTGGAGTGGAAGGTGAGCAAGAAATCCTCCGGATGGTGTAGGTGGACCGTGAAATCATCAGTGGAGCTTGAAGTGGAGCAGGAGGCGCCCACCGCACCGATGGCCACCCGAGGTCCGGTGCCGGTGATGGATGCCACCATGGCGAGCTCGAGGACGCCCTCCGCCTCGCCATCTCCATCGACGGGAGAGATCGCGCGGCGCCCTGGGCGGCGCGGCGTAGCGCAGCGCGTGGCGTGAAGGCGCGCGGCGTCGGTGCAGCCTCGGGAAAGGCGCCATGGGCGCCGTCGTCCGCAGCGCCGGCGTAGGGCGGCGCGAGCGCGCCGCCAAGGCGGTGGCGGGGAGCGCCACGGTGATAGGGCGGTATGTATGGGGCGCGGCGACGCGGTGGCAGCCGGTGCGCGGCGAGGAAGGCTGAGTCGCAAGGCCAGAAGCGGCAAGACGCCGCATTGCCATGACTCATGGCGTGCACAGTACGGCGGCAAGACTCTCCGCTGCAGGCCGCGACGACATGCCCAGCCGCAGCATCGGTGGCGAGCCGCACTCCTCCGCGGCGTTCGGCTTTGCCAGGCGGCGCTCAGGTTGTGCGAGCTCGACCGATGGCGCGAAGTCTGGCGTGCTTGGCGCCGCTTACCTCGAGGATTCTTGCGTCGGCTGTTGGAAGCCATCAGCGTCCGCAACGCGGCGAGCCGACCAGTGCACCTCCGGCGAGGCCAAAGGCGTCTTAGCGGGACGCGTCCGCGGGAGCTGCGCTCACCGGGAGGTCGCGGCAGCGAAGCGGGGAGAGGTGCTTGCCACGTCGCGGTATGAGCGCGGGCTGGAGGACTCCTCACCCACTCCGTCCCAGTGGCGCTCGTTGGCCGGTCGGTGGTTACCCGCGGCGGAGCTCGAGGAGGACAACATGGCGCGGGGGTGGAGGCTAGGGAAGAGGGAGGGGGCGGCGGCGCTAGGCTAGGTCAGGGGAGAGGGGAGGTGGGGATTGCATCTAGAATCGTGCTTGTCAGGCTTAACTTGCCTTGTGCACCTTGATATGACCAATGTGAACCTCAGTACAATTGTTCAGTGGCTTCCTGTGGTGAACATGCTTCAAACTCTAAAAGTTCTCCATCTTCACTTTTGCGAGCTTAGAAGTAGCCCTGATTCTCTGCAGCTCTCAAATCTGACATCTCTTGAAACACTATACCTTGGGGGCAACAAGTTCCATAAACCTATCAGGCCCAATTGGTTTTGGGATGTAACTAGCCTCAAGTACTTAGATATCTCACACAATGGTTTCCATGGGCCATTTCCGGATGAGATAGGTAATACGACCTCCATTGTGGATCTTTATTTACATGATAATAACCTTGTGGGCATGATACCCTCCAATATGAAGAGCCTATGTAATCTGGAGAGATTAGATTCTTCGAACAACAATATAGACGGGACTACTACAGAAATATTCCATCGACACCTGTTGTTCATGGAATAAGCTACAAGTTTTGTTTCTAGAAGATAGCAATCTGACTGAAAGCCTGCCAACCGCACTAATAAAAACACTAAGCAACCTGACCTGGCTGGATCTCGCTGGCAACAGACTCACTGGTCATGTGCCGGTGTGGTTAGGAGAGCTCACAAAGCTAAGAATGTTGAACCTTTGTTACAACAACCTGGACGGGGTCATACATGAGGGCCATTTATCAGGTCTACATATGTTAGAGGGCTTAAGATTGTCAGACAACTCCATAGCCATCACAGTGAGTCCAACTTGGGTTCCTCCTTTCAGTCTAGCAATGATTCACCTTCGGTCCTGCCAGCTTGGGCCTAAATTTCCAACATGGCTTAGATGGCAAACACAGGTAGTGAGTCTTGACGTGTCAAACACAAGCATAAATGACATGTTACCAGATTGGTTTTGGATAGCAGCTTCCTCAGTAGAGTACCTCAATATCCGAAATAATCAGATTACAGGAGTCCTCCCATCAAGAATGGAATTTATGAAAGCAAAAGTAATGGATTTTAGTTCGAACCAGCTTGGTGGTCCAATACCTAAGCTTCCCATCAATCTAACCCGCTTAGATCTCAGTCGGAACAATTTCATTGGGCCACTACCATTAGATTTTGGAGCCCCAGGGCTTACAAGACTTCTTCTCTATAACAACATGATCTATGGTGCCATTCCATCTTCCTTGTGCATGTTGCAATCATTGAAGATGTTAGATTTATCTAGAAATAATCTCAATGGATCAATTACCAATTGCCTAGTCAACGAGTCCAACACAAACATGTCAGGTCTGAGCATCCTTAATCTAAGCTTAAGAAACAACAACCTCTCGGGTGAATTTCCTGCACTTCTCCAGAAATGCCCATGGCTCACCTTTCTTGATCTCGGAAATAATCAATTTTTGGGAATTTTACCAACATGGATTGGGGAGAAGTTGTCGTCTTTGTCATTCTTACGACTGAGATCCAATATGTTTCATGGTCACATTCCAGTGGAGCTCACGAAGCTTGCTAATCTTCAATATTTGGACCTTGCATACAACAATATATCAGGGAGCATACCGCTGTCAATTGTTAATTGCACAGGCATGACACAAACAAGAGACGAATCCAATGGTTTTGATTATGCATTGACTTTTGGAACACTGTATGGTGAAAATGAACTAGTTGACTATACTGAGAACTTCATGGTACTCACGAAAGGTCAAGAGAGATTATATACCCAAGAGATCATATATATGGTGAACCTTGATTTATCCTGTAACAGTCTTACTGGAGGGATTCCTGAAGAAATTAACACTCTTGTAGAATTGAAGAGCCTGAATTTATCATGGAACAACTTCAACAGAAAAATCCCAGAGAATATTGGCAGATTAATGCAAGTGGAGTCACTCGACCTATCACACAACAAGTTGTCTGGTGAAATCCCTTCAAGCTTATCGGCTCTCACGTCGTTGAGTCGCCTGAACCTGTCCTACAACAATCTGAGTGGAAACATACCATCTGGAAATCAACTGCAAACACTTGAAGACCCAGCATCTATTTACATTGGAAACCCAGGCCTATGCGGTCCTCCTCTCTCTCGGAAATGTTCGCAGCACGACCGAATTCCAGGAGACAACTATGAAGATGCAAGCGACGACGACGTGGTTCAGTTTCTCCTCGGCACGGGTTCTGGATATGTGGTGGGTCTCTGGGTGGTCTTCGTCACCTTATTGTTCAAGAGGAAGTGGAGAGATTCTTGGTACTCGCTGTATGACCTGGCTTATGTGCAAGTGGCTGTTACGTGGCTTTCCCTGAGAGGTAAAATGGGGTAGGAGCTGAGATCACCATCGCTGGTTTGGTCTCATGTACCTACTCAGGAGATTTATTATGTACCAGTCTTCAAGTGTATTGTACTGAAAGAGTTATCATGTATCAACTGATTCAACTGTATTGTACTAGCACTAGTCACTGATGTGAGATATATATTCAAGGTGCACGTTATCGACTGAGTGCTGTAATGATGTTTTGTGTTCGTAACTTGTTGCAAAGGTATTTCTGGTATGATTTAATAGTTTATTATGAAGTGACAGTTTTTGTATATGCAGTACTATTCATGTTTTGTACTTCAATAACGAAAATCATACTATGAAATTACAAGCTTTGAGACGACAGCTTCCAACTTTCTGCCTACTTCAGTTGTCCACAGTATAGGTTGGCATTGTGACCGTCAGGCAATACCTCACACTGCTACTTTTGCCAATACTCGGATCAGTAAACTGATGAAAGTGCCTACTTGATTTGGCCCTGGGAAGCTGCAGTGTGAGCATTCAAAGTTATTCTCTATGTCTCGAGTTGTTGTCGATCTCGTGCGACTCAGACCATTAGCTGCAAATTGTACATCTTTAGACATCGCTCTGGTCTACCTATGGCAAGGTGGGAGCATTCCAGGTAACAAGGGGAAGTTCTGAAATGCTGCAGGCTCCTATTTTTATATTTATGTGGAAGTCTAAGTGCTGCAACTATTCCTGGATTTTGTAAACTGACCAAAGATTAAGTGTTTCTCCGTCATCATGATGAATCATCTAGGCATCCTTTTCTTTGGCTGCGTGATAGCTAAATCTGAAACAGAGCGTGCTTCGACGAGAAACCTTATAGTTCTGTGAGAGTGTCTGATTATGTTCATGGTGTTCGCTTTCAACTAACTACAGGGCGGATCTTGTGGCCTGAATCTGTACAGGTTATGATGAATGCTGGGGCTTCTGAACAAGACTCTCAGGATCACCTTCACTTCGGATCGCAGGAGCGTTCGGGGCGCTGGTAACTTGAAGATGGAGGTATGATTGAGGCTGTGACTGTTGGTTGCTTCATCTGTTGTAGCTACCGCTCTGTAGAAGACCAGTGCTCGAATGCTGCTCTTCTTCGGTAGCTTTGGCTGTTTAGACCTTGTGTAGTCTTGCAATAGGGTAGCTTTTGTTAGAACTATCTGATTGAGGCTCCGGTTTGACCAATTAGACCATCAGCTGCATAATTGTTCATCCAAGTGGTGACTTAGTCGGCTATAAGTTATTCTCGATGGCTCAAATTGCCGTCGATCTCGTTAGATCTTTAAATTGCACATAACTAATTCAAAATACATGGTTTCGCAAGAAAAATAATCATAGTAGTTTTGTTGCTAGTCATCCCCAGTTGGATTGAAACTCCAGTAATTTCTTCTTTATTTCGTGTTTGTTTTCTCCACCTGCCATTTTTTATTTTATTTTATGAACTGAATTTTTGGCACCTATTTTCTGTTTTCTTCTCTGAATGCACATCAGACTGAGTTTGGATTCTCTAATTATGTCAGTTACCAGTACGATTTATGGAAGATTAATTATTATTCCCTTTCTTGTAGACAATGTAGACGAACATACAAATCATCCTAGACCATCAGCTGCAGATGGCTGTCACGGTGTTCTCTTCTCAGATTGGAAGAGCAGAGAAGAGCTAGTCCACTGGAGTATCACAGCACAGATTACAGAACAACAGATCTGTACCTTTAGGCTGTAGCAGCTTGTTCCTTCCTCCTCCGTCTCTCCGCCTTTTCTCCGTCATTCACTTGCGATGCCTGCCTGCTCTGCTCACCCCGGCATGGTTGGCGGCGACCTGCGCCAGCAGGGAGGGGAGCGGAGGAGACAAAGCTGCTGGTGTCGTCGGGCGGCGACGAGGAGGAGGAGACAGAGCCCAGGGGGTGGCAGGGAGGGGGTTGTTCATCCAGTGGATCGCCGCCAGTCCGCCACCCACCTCGCCAGCCTGCTCTACGGCATCTTCACCGGGGCCACCATCCTCAAAAATCGCAAGGTCAACTCCCTTCTCTCCCTATGCTTCCGAATCAGAACATATACATTTGGCAATTGAATTTTCGTCATTTATTCAATAAAATCACACGTGAACTATTGAGCATTATATAGATATACATTTCTTCACATTTTTTATTCCTAACCAAAACATTATACAACATAGGACGTGCACTGAGTTTTTATTTCCTTTTTCAAATCTGTAGTCGGCCTCCTAGGAGGAATGTAACAGCAACTCCTTTTCAATGAAATGAAACGCAAAAGCCCTTTGCGTTTTCTCTAAAAAAACATTATACACTGGGTAGTATTAATTGGATCCGCAAGTACATAGTTGGAAACAGCACTCAGCTTCACATTGTTGAGGAAGCTGCCGTCTAAGTAATCAGGCGCCGGCTGTTTTCTGAAGATTTTTTTAATACGTTTGCTTAGGGAAGGCTTGATCAAAGCATAGACCTGGTTTTATGTTGCTGAAATTCACTGCATTTTCTACTGCCACTTCTAGTTTTTCTATCTATATAGACCGGGTCACAGGGAGACGGCTGCGACTTGTATTGACTCTTGTATACTCATTCTAAACTTGGCTCTGCTGCTAGTAATTCTCGCAAAAAAACAATTCAGCGGTTTCAATGGTTGATCTGGCTTCCCCACAGGCTAGCTAATTAAGCTAGTTTAATTGCCTGCACAATCTAATCAAAGCTAACCTCCAAGCTTACAGGTAACACACCTGCATCCCAAGTGCCACATGGCGCCCTCACACTGCGGCTGGAGGAAGTCGCCATCACAGCCATTAGACTAATTAACCAATCTCCTCCACTGTGATTAAAAAGAAAATGACACAACAGAAAACAATACTCCAGGGCTTTGCTATATCATGCATACAATGGAGTGTCATAAACCAAGAAGAACATATACCCATGGCAAAAACACCCATGGGCACGCTTCAACTTTCCTGCATCCAGATAGCCATAGTCTTGCTCTTGTTCACTGGAGCAAAGAGCACCACAGAGGAGAGATTTTCCCATCAGAATGGTACGGTCGGCTGTATTGGCGGTGAGAGGTCTGCCCTTCTCTCTTTCAGGGCAGGTCTTTCAGACCCTACGAACCTCCTTTCGTCATGGAATGGTGATGACTGCTGCCAATGGAAGGGTGTCTACTGTGGCAACAGAACTGGCCATGTTTTCATGCTCGATCTCCGAGCCACGGACTGCCAAATTGGCCGTGGGCGTTTGGAGGTGCTAGCAGGTAACATAAGCTCCTCATTGCTTGCTTTACAACATCTATCGTATCTCGACCTCAGCTGCAACAGATTTGACAAGATACAAATACCAGAGTTTATGGGTTCTCTCCATAAGTTAAGATATCTCGATCTATCAAGGTCTAGCTTCATTGGACGTATACCACCGCAGCTGGGTAATCTCTCGAACTTACAATACTTAAATCTTGACTCTTACCCATATCAGAGTTATACATACTCCACAGATATCACGTGGTTGTCACGGTTAACTTCCCTTAAGTACCTGGATATGTCCTTCGTGAACCTCAATACAATTGTTCACTGGCTTCCAGTGGTGAACATGCTTCCAAATCTGGAAGTTCTTTGTCTTCCCTTTTGCCACCTTAGGATTAGCCCTGATTTTCTTTCACACTCAAATCTGACATCTCTTGAAACACTCATCCTTTTGGGCAACAAGTTCAATAAGCCCAGCACACCCAACTGGTTCTGGCATTTACCTAGCCTTAAGTATCTAGATATCACATTGAATGGTTTGTATGGTCCGTTTCCGGATGAGATAGGTAACATGACCTCCATCGTGGAACTTCGTTTATCAGTTAATAACCTTGTGGGAATGATACCTTCCAATATGAAGAACCTATGTAATTTGCAGAGATTCTTTTCTTCCAGGAACAGTATCAACGGGAGTATAACAGAATTATTCCACCGGTTACCCAGTTGTTCTCGGAATAAACTACAAAAGTTGCTTCTCGTGGGCAACTATCTGACTGGAAGCCTGCCAACTACACTAGTAGAACCCTTAACCAACCTGGCGTGGCTGGATCTTAGTGATAACGAACTCACTGGCCACGTGCCACTGTGGATAGGAGATCTCACAAAGCTAAGAACATTGTACCTGAACTCCAACAGCCTAGATGGGGTCATGCATGAAGGCCATTTTTCAGGTCTAGGTATGTTAAAGGACTTGGTATTGTCAGACAACTCCATAACCATCACAGCGAGCTCAACTTGGGTTCCTCCTTTCAGTCTAGCATGGATTCATCTTGGATCCTGCCAGCTAGGGCCTAAATTTCCAACTTGGCTTAGATGGCAAACACAGGTATTTAGTCTTGATATATCAAACACAAGCATAAATGGCATGGTGCCAGATTGGTTTTGGATAGCAGCTTCCTCAGTAATGTATCTCAATATCCGAAATAATCAGATTAGAGGAGTCCTCCCATCAACAATGGAATTTATGAAAGCTAAAGTAATGGATTTGAGTTCTAACCAGCTTGGTGGTCCAATACCTAAGCTTCCCATCAATCTAACCCATCTGGATCTCAGTCGAAACAATATAGTTGGGCCACTACCATTAGACTTTGGAGCGCCAGGGCTTATAACACTTCTTCTATATAATAACATGATCTTTGGCACAATTCCGTCTTCTTTGTGCAAGTTACGATCATTGCAGTTGTTAGATCTATCAAGAAATTATCTCAATGCGTCAATTACCGATTGCCTAGTCAATGAATCAAGCAGAGACATGACAGATCTGAGTATCATTTATCTAAGCTTGAGAAACAACAACCTCTCCGGTGAATTTCCTTCACTTCTCCAGAGATGCCCACAACTCATCTTTCTTGATCTCGGACATAATCAGTTCTCTGGTACTTTACCACTCTGGATTGGGGAGAAGCTGTTGTCTTTGTCATTTTTACGACTGAGATCCAATATGTTTTATGGTCACATTCCAGTCGATCTTACGAAGCTTGTTGATCTTCAATATTTGGACCTTGCCAACAACAATATGTCAGGGAGCATACCGAGATCTATCGTTAGCTGCACAGGAATGACACAAACAAGAGACCACCTTTCTGATGCTCTTCACTATGCCTTCACTTTGGATACCAGGATTGCTGACAATGAACTAGTTCACTATACTGGGAATTTGACGGTATTCACGAAAGGTCAAGAGAGATTATATACAGGGGAAATCATTAATATGGTGAATCTTGATTTATCCTGTAACAGTCTTACTGGAGTCATTCCCGCAGAGGTCAGCGCTCTTGTTGCATTGAAGAGCCTGAACTTGTCATGGAACAACTTCAACGGGAAAATCCCTGCAAATGTTGGCGCCTTAATGCAAGTGGAGTCACTCGACCTAGCACACAATGCTTTGTCTGGCGAAATCCCTTCAAGCTTATCGGCTCTCACGTCACTGAGTCGCCTGAACCTGTCCTACAACAATCTGAGTGGAAACATACCATCTGGAAATCAACTGCAAACACTTGAAGACCCCGCATCTATTTACATTGGCAACCCGGGCCTCTGCGGTCCTCCTCTCTCACGGAAATGTTCATCACAACCCGAGCCAATTCCAGGAGACAACCATGAAGCTGCAAGCGACGACGACTTGGTTTCCTTCTTCCTCGCCTTGGGTTCTGGATATGTGATGGGTCTCTGGGTGGTCTTCGTCACCTTATTGTTCAAGAGGAAATGGAGAGCTTCTTGGTACTCGCTGTATGACGGGGCTTATGTGCAAGTGGCTGTTACCTGGACTTCCCTGAGAGGTAAAATGGGATAGGAGCAATACTACTGGGCTGAGATCACCATCACTGGTTTGGTCTTATGTACCTAGTCAGGAGATTTATCATGTATCAGTCGTTGTTCAAGTGTATTGTACTGAGAGATTTATTATGTATCAATTGATCCAATTGTATTGTGAGATACGTATTCAAGGTGCACGTGATCGACCGAGGGTTGTAATGGTGTTTTGTGTTCATAATAGCTTGTTGCAAAGGTGTTTCCGGTATGAAGTATGATGCGTCTATTGCCTAGAGCAACAGTTTCTGTACTATATGCAGTACTATTCATGTTTTATACTGCCATAACGAACATCATAATATATGAAATTACAAGCTTTGAGACGACATGCATGCAGCTTCCAGCTTTCTGCCTACTACTTAAAGTTGTCCACGGTATAGGCTGGCATTGTGGCTGTCAGTCAATACCTACCGAAGAATCACACCGCTACATTTGCCACTACTTGGATTATCAGATTTGGCCCTGAGAAGCTGCAGTGTGAACATTCAAAGTTATTCTCGGTGCCTCGAGTTGTTGTCGATCATGTGGGACTAAGATTGCACATTACTGATCAATGTTGATAGTTTTTGTTGGTATCCATTCTGCTTTGATTGAATCTCTGGTATTTATTAGAACCTGGGGATGTTCAATGGTACTTGAAGTCTGGAACCAATGTACTGGTTCCTGGTTGGCTCTGGACGTGCGTTGAGGTCTGTCATGAATGTATTAGTGATGAAGTAATACTGTCTATTGGTATTATCTGCAGTGATAGTTTCCCTGTTTAACTGAATCTCCAGTGCAGTTTATACTAGTATGACAAATAGTTGGTTATCACGGTTTAGAACGGTGAACTATAGTGAAACAACTATGACAAATAATTTAAAATGGAAACATTAACAAAACGGTTTCGTGGTGTAGTTGGTTATCACGTCAGTCTAACACACTGAAGGTCCACCTTTACTCGGTATTCTGTTCCTGATTTGCATTTCACCACCTTATCTATTTCCTCCATACTAAAAGGTTGAATGAGGGCCTCAGCTTCTTCATTAGATAAGCACCCTGTGATATCCCAGATATCATGCCGTAAGTGAACATTGCTTCACTCTACTCTCCCAAATCCACTTTCTAGTATGAAGTGATATGCTCTCTTAGCTCTTTTGGAGAATGTATAGATTTCTCACCATCTTCCTTGATAGAAATGCTATTCTTTCTTTTCCTCCCATTTGCTTTTTTATGGAAATAAGCAGTGTCCCTGTAGCAGCCACTCTACTGTTCACCTCCTCTTTTCTGCCAATATAACTCTTCCATCTCACAAATTTGGACCAATTGAGCTTCCAATTCATATCTTAGCCTCCATGAATTAGGATTTCGCTCTGTAGTTAAAGCTATCAATGACAGACATATAGCAGTAATTAGATTGGATTTACTTCTTCTATTGTCAGTAGCATCATTAGCCTTCCACCCTCTCAAGAACTTCCGGAAGCCCCGAGACACTTGTTGCCAATAGTCGAATGGAACATTTGCAACAGTTCTTGTAGGCCATTTCTGTAACATATCTCTAAACCCTTCTTGCGGATGGTTCAAAAGCGAAAATGAGTGGCAGCCCCTATCTTCCCCATTTTCTAGAAGTAAAGGACAATGATCTGACCAGCTTGCAAGAGGATAGTAAAACTTAGGAAATAAATCCTCATAAGTGGAAGAAACCAGAACTCTATCCAAAACTTCTCTCACCGGCCTGTCTTGTTTGTTAGTCCAGGCCACCAACCCTTCTCGGTTCCTGTAGTTCAGTTTCAGATATGAAAGCATTAAAAGCTTCCATCCTATTAATATGTATTCGCCATTGTTTCATGAGCAAATCGATCATGTCCCGCAAAGGTAGATCAACACTCACAAAGTTAGTGAGCTCGACAAAAACATAGCTCTTAAAGACTGTTTGGTTGGACCATAAACATCCACCCAAGCACAATTATCACAAAGCCTCTATACTCAAACACCATGGAGAAATTGACCCTCCCAATGAGGTGCATCCATGACATCCATTGACTCAATAAGCATTCCACCTTTATCGCTTGGCTGGCTTGCAAAACCACTTGAAAAGCTTTACACCAATTGCCATTAACTCTTTATCGAGAACTGTTCTCTCTTAGTTTCTTGCACACAAACTATGTCCACCCACTCTATCACTTGAAGGTTGCCCTTCTACCTTAAAGGCCCTCACATTCAAGATTAATGTCTTCATGGCGGTATCTTTTTTTTATGCCTCCTCTTAGCTCCTTTCGTAGTGTTCTTGTCACCAATGGTATACAAGTCGTGATTATCTAACTCTTCAACAATCTGAGTAATATCCTCATTCTCGAATCGAGCTTAACTCGACCGGAAGACTGCTCCTTCTCATGAGCAGCTAACTTCTTTTCGAGCAGCTTCATAAAGCAATGCTTGAGCAAGTTCTCTTGCTTTAATAGAATTTATAGACCTGTCAATTTCCTCCTGTGTCTTGCCCAACACTAGACCACTATCTACTGAGATTTGACTAGACTAGCGAATCAATGGAATTGCAAATAGCATATCTGTTAGTAGAAGACATACCGGTTCATCAAGATTCTTGCGTGAAGCCATCCTTTACGACGTTCTTTGAATAGGCATGCCATCCTTCGGGATCCTATCCTAGCACTTGTCCTCGTTGCTTTCATTCTTGCGTTTGCACCTCATTGAACTTCTCTTGTTCTTTGGTCATTCGAGAAAAAACCTCCATACCTTAATAATAGGGCTTGTGTATAAAGGAAAGCAAACCGGTCAAAGGCGGTTGTTCTATCTCAACTCTCGACTTGAAGGAAGATGTGGCGGATCTCAAGGCTGGCTCTATTCCAAGTACAAGTTCCGAGGTGAAATGCGTTGATGTGGCCAATCGATATCTGATATAGTTGAATGGTTCGACAAGTTCACATGCCGAGCTACTGTTCTCCGCGATTCAAGTTGGTTCTTACCGCCTGCGTATCTCTCACGTGTATCCATCTTTAGCCGGCTATTCTCGTGGTCGATAAAAGCGACCTATTGTCCTGTTCGCACGGCACTTCTTTCTTCCGGCTCGTGTAGAACGTGAGTTGCACCTTCTTGTCACTGTATTTCTCTCTCTTACAGCGAAAAGAAGCTATCCCGCTAAATCTTCCCGTGGGGCCAAGGTTTGTTTGACATAAAGATAGATAAGTGACCTTACTACACACCCATGGGTGGAACTCTCACTCGATTTGATTACTGGTTGGGGATAGGCAAACTACTTATCAATGCATTTGTGTTGCTCTGGTGGCCACATATAGAAGAGTTGTTAGTGAAGTTAGCTAGAAAGGGTCATTTCCTACCATTCAATCTTCCACCGGATTTATCGTCACTATTTTATTATTGTAGGTATCAGTATCCATTGGATAAATCCCTCTGCATAACACTTCAGCCCTGACTTTTATTGATAAGACGAATGTCTACTCTGCGTGGTTAACAAGCTTCTTTCCTCTCGGCCCTAACGAAAAATGTTCACGACTCGATCTTCTTTCATCCAGTTCTTGCTAATGTCTTCACTTTCAAGGAGAGAAGGAACCCGAGCCAACAAGGTTAGAAAGCGCTAGCGGTCTTAGGAAAGATGCCATTTCTCTTGTTTTAGCCAAGAATGAATTGCTCAAGCTGAATTTGAGTAGTCTTTCCTTTTTAGACCGCTGTTCTATGTCTAGATTTGACACATCGACAAGTTCCTCCACTCACGATCCACTTTCTTTCGGGGCCATCAATAGAATAGTTACGTTCTTTAGCCGACGTTTTGGCGTAGCAATGATATTTCGATTCATCCTCTTCTTCCAAGGATTTCATAATTGAACCCATTTCATATGATGGGAGTTGCCGGAGTATTAGGCGCGGCTCTGCTATGCGCTATTCATGGGCGACCGTGAGAAAAACACTCTATTCGAGGACGGTGATGGTAGCTTCTACATGCCCTCGCGGCTAGGACACACGTTGGGTACTATTTGTGGAAAGTGATGCTTGGGATGAGCTAGTGCATTTGTTGGCTTTCGAGCGAGCGGTAGCGGCAGAGAGTTGGGTGGGAATCGTTGATAGAAATTCGGATTTTCCACGAGTGCGATAGCGCCCGAACTAAAGAAAGGGAATATGGAAAGTGAATGTGGTAAAGGATACCAAGAGTAGGTTCCCTGAATGATTTTTAGGCGTCTTTTCTTTGAACAAATCAATCTATAAAGAAAATGGGATGGATCTTCCACCTATGCTATGAGTGAATCTTATCATCCTTTGGCGAGTGGTATCGTATCACCGTCTTCGTCCCGAAAACATCTGCAGAGCTAAGCGATGTAGGCTTTGACACTACTTATATTCGCTACAAGTATTACACTACGCTACACTCTTCTCTTATGCTTGGCGCTTAGCATAGGCTAAATAAGCCGCTCATCCTGGCGAATCCTACCCACATAGGAATGCGGAACCATCGGGAAAGGCAAAACATATTCAATCCCGGAGAGAAGTCATCGGTTCGATAGGACCAGGAGAGGACCCTGATCACCTTGCCAACAAATTCAAGGCCTTAGGAAAATCATCCTACAATGGACCATAGGGACTGAGAGCGAAGAAGACATAAAAATAAGGTTAGGGGATAAAAGAAAACCTCCTCCCATTCAAAGTCGTCTTCAAGTACCTTTTGATTCTTTACCGAGTATGGATGGATCAACTATAGGTTCGAGTTTAGCCAAGATACGTACATTTAAAGTGTATGAAAATCCAAGATAGAATCAGGGCTATCTAAAAGCTAGGAAGGAGAAGACCGGGTGATTGAATATGACTTGCTAACAGATCCTACTCTTCCTTAAGCGCTAGTTCTATTCACGATGGTTCAGTTTCGAGAAAGTAGTTACCTAATAAGATAGATGAATATTCCACGATCTACGATTATCAAAATCTTCTTATAGAAGTATAGTTCTTTCTTCTTTTATAAAAGGAAGTCTTGCTCTCCTTTCTTGCCTACTTGCGTTGCGAGCCAATCTTCAAACTGTTACGGAGAAGTCGTTCTTGATTAGCTGCTTGAACGTGGAAATATTTCGCATATCTGCTATTAGGTTAGTACGAGAACTCGACTCTACTCGTGTTATAGTCGAGGATGTACTTATACTACCCTAAAGAGGGATCCATTAATGGGGTTCATTTTTCTTAAGGCAATTCTAGGCAAGACCTTGAATCACAGGGTTTGTTCACAGCAACCCAGCATTCTTTATCTTGGCGTATATTGGTGTGATGGGACGGATGCCGTGAAAAAGCTTTTTCTTTGACCGAATCGACAGTGTGAACTCATCTACTAGGATGAGTCAAACATAGGGAAGGGCCTCCTGGCAATATCCGGCATACTAGTAATCGATTATTTGGCCTTTTGCGATCGAACAACCTATGAACAGCTGTAGCCTACATAACCTACCTACCGGACCAAGGGAAGAAGGTATCAGATCACTGTAGTTCTAGACCCTTTTTAGCAAATAAAGGAAGTGACAACGTTTGCCGAAGAGGTTGAATCAATAGTAAGAAGATACCACCCGCACAGAATCCGAAATAACAATCAGGAATAGGACTAGGAGAATGAGGTCTAATTTAAGGAGTCAAGCAGTAATGGTGGGCTTGAAGCGAGTGTGGCGAGCGAACATTACAGTTAACAAATTCTGCATCCCACAAACGAAATAGTATTTATTGGTTGAGCCGGTTCGAACCCGGGCGAAGCCATCTTTATTCATCCCCTGTGTTTTTTTTCTAGCTAGCCAAAGTTCTTCATTCAGTGCTCGTTTGCTGCCTGAATCTTCTCACAGTTTTGACCAGAGAGCGGCAGCAGCACGAAGGAGGATAGCAAGAATTGGGCAAACAAAAAATGTGACTGATGGCGAAAAGATAAACAGTCGACTATCAACAGGTGTTTTCTTGTCAGATTTTTTTTTTTTTTTTTAGCGCAACCGGCGAGAGCTCTGCCTTTTCTATTAGAAGGGGGAATAAAAAGTCACGATACAGAGGGACACGTTTTAGATTAAGATGTAAACGTGCCAAAACCACCGACAACCTCCAGCCTAAAATGAAAAGAAACTAATCAGGTTCAGCTGGGATAGCCTGCCCCCCGACGCACCACTAGCAATCGAAGCCACCGTCACCGTTGGTGGGCTCACCCCGACCTGGCCGGGGACCTGCGCCGCCGTGGAAAAACTGGGCTCAGCTTCACACTGTTATCAAGTTAACGGACTCAACACAAAAATCAAGTCAGGAGCCCAACTTAATCAATAATATCAACAACACAAAAACCATCCAGTGGGCAATGGCTCTCCTCTTGTTTGTCCAGGACATTGGATCGCATGAGGAATCAGGTGCTGGTAACTTGAGGACTGGATGTACTTGACGATTGAAGCTCTGGCCGTCGGTTGCTTAATCTGTTGTAGCTGCAGAAGACAAGTGCTCAAATGCTGCTCTTTGTCGGTAGCTTTGACTGCTCAGACCCTCCGTGGTCTTGTAACAGGTTAGCTATTGTTAGTACTATATCTGACTAAAATATCCATAGAGGTTTTTATGTATTTTGTTTTCGTCGACTGAGGTGCTCAAAAATAAACTGCAATGTCGCCATCATTTATACATGTCAAGTAATGCTCGTGGTTTGCTCCCTCATCTAATGCTATGGAGATTTATCACGTATCAGGGGATGTTCAATTATATTGTACCAGAAGATTTATCATGTACGGATCGATGTTCAAGTGTGTTGTACTGGAAGATGTCGCAGACTTGTATGTATTCTTAGGTTCATGCCATCAAACTGAGGTTGGTATGATGCTTTGTATTGTATGTTTAACTTGTTGTAAATGTGTTCCCGGTGGCTGGTATGATATAATCATGTGTACTATGTTATCTACATTTTGCAGTTGCAGTGATGAAAAGAGTACATTTGGCAGTAAGGTAGAAATGTAGAACACAAGTTGTTTAAAGGTACACAAATATGCGATGAAGATTACTCATTTCCATGAGTTGATGTTTTTTAAGCAATATATTCGCAGCCAGAAATAGAAATCAAATACTTCCTCTGCTCCAAATTATAAGATGTTTTGTTAGGCTATTTTAGCCCGCAAAAATGTCTTATAATTTGAAATGGAGGTAGTATTACAGAGTCATCCAGCCGTATGTTTTCCATGGGTACATGTATGTTCTTTCACTTAGCATAATTGCTCTTTAGGTTGGTAATAATAAAGCACGTGGATAGGTACCTGCCGAATAAGGAAAATATTAGGAGAACAAGTTTCGTGCTTAAGTTATGACACAGATCGACATGCCTCGAGGGTGCATGCATGCCCACTAGCCATAGAGAAAAGGGATGCATTTTCTTCCACACTTGTGTCTAATTGATCGCCAACTTTTTTCTTATGTGGCAACCATAGTGACTTACTTTTGGAGATCCATAAACACGAGTTCCACAACTTCACAACGAGGATTAAATTGAACCTGACTGAAACCACATGCTCCCTGCCAATAAATTGCAATGTTGTACACTTGTCTCATCAATAAGTGGTACTTCTCCTACTAAAAAATTCAAGTTCTTGAATATAAATCACATGTACAGAATTAATGACCCTTTTTCAGTAGAGCAACGTAGTTTCAAAACAAGGAGAGAAAAGTGGAGTGGCGTATATTCCCATTGAACCAAACCATGTTATAAATAGTGGAGTAGCAGAACAAAACATGTCACCATTAGTTATCACATAGGACGTGTTTGGTTCAGAAACAGTAACGTAAACATTAATGTAATCATATTACACTGGTACTGGTAACGAAATGAGTAAAAACAGTAAACTGTTTGGTTGAACAAAGGCATCGGTATCCATTCAAAGATGTAGGGACGATGAAGCAAAAAAAATACGCCCCAAATCATCTACCTAAAATCTGGAAACTAGTCACAAATGGATCGGATCTGGACAAATTTCACAGTGAATCTGGGGGCTCACACAACGAGGATCTGGGGTGTCGTGGATCAGCGAAAAATTCCTGGGCTGGTGCTGCTCCTCGCCGGAGGAAGGTGGACGATGAAGATTGGAGGTAGGGTATTAGGGGAGAATGAGCTCGGGGAGCGGATTGGGGTTGAAGGCGATGCTAGTCCTCGCTGGAGAAGGGCCGGCCGTCGGCGGAACGGAGCCGAGGGAGAAAGAGCTCGCGGTGCTGAACTGGGCAAGACGTCGACCAGGAGTGGTAACGCGAATTGATTCCGGTGGGGGGCGACCGGAATCATCTGTGAATTGGGGTGGAATTCGTTTACGTGGTATTCGTTTACCGCCTATCTTTACCAAACACGATTAATGGTTTCAGATCCCGCTGTAATCAGATTACGTGCAGAAAACTCCGAACCAAACACGTCCATAGTAGCAATACGGTAGCCTTTGGTCTCAAGCAAAAACGTTAGCAACTCAACCTGTGGGGTTGAGAGATGTCAGGAACTCGAGGATAACATATACGGTTGCTAGTCCGAGATTCAATGGATTTTCTGGTGGGGCACATACACACCTATCACACATGCATGAAGACCTTCTCCTTCATGGTTACGATGCTGAGTCGAGCTGATTAACCTCTCACTCCCGCTCCCCCGTTCCACATGCACTACTCTAGTACTCTCGCGATAGTAAGGCTCAAGCGAGTTCAAGTACCACAGGACGAACTTCTTCCTTCAAAGACATCTGCCCGCATTTGCGTCTTTGAGTTTGAGACCCTATGGGTGTTCAACGATATTCTTATCACAAACAATTCCAGCTGCTTGCCAATTTTCACGGTTTTTGTGTAAACTGTTTTTTAACAACACCAATACTTCGGCTCATATTTATTTACTCTAAGCTGATACCGTGCATAATATACAGTGTTAATTGCATACCAATGGTCATTTTGTGATGTTATTTGCTATCTTTTTACCAACATCATGAAAAAAATGAAGCACAAGTCCACAAAGCAAGTTCTGAGTATTATATATTCAGTCAATAAGCCAAGCTAAGAGAATACAATTGAAACAACAACAAAAATCCATTTCCATCAAGTTAAAGAAACCAAATACTAAAGTTATTCTATAGATTTTAACCCAATAGGAACTGAAAATCAGATCTATGTTCGCTTAAATTTTTTGTGTAATCTTGCGCTCCTAGCATCCTATATTTAATGTTACTAAGAGTTTGCTGACTTTGAAAACAATTAATCATTTTTGCTACTTCTCTTATCCTTCCAATTTTAGATTTCCCTGGAGGGATAACAATTTTACTATTCCTCACCTAAAAATATACATTAGTAAGCTTTAAATTATAGTCTGGATAGAGTGCAGTTTTTCTGAAGGCAAAAGGTAGAACATTCTTTGCCATATAATCTTCAATTCTGTAAGATAGTTTATTGAAAATATTAGAAAACTATCATAGTTATACTTATCAACACCAAAAGCAAAGTCATCTGAAATAATCAAAGCTGGATGGTTAGCCAATCCCATGTTCGAGATAGGGTACATCAATTGTGGCATCCCGCAAAACCACTACTAGAAAATCGCGTTAATTTTTGCGCATTGCATCATCATGACAGCATGCTCATGTCATCATGCCACATTGCATTTGAGCATCGTCATCATCTTGCATCTGTTCGCATAAAACTATTTTCGCAAACCTACTTTGTTTTCTAAACGCCCCATCTTTATTCAAACACCAAAACCGGGTCTCCGGATTATTTTGTTTTGTCTGCTATCGGTTTGCAGAGGCTTTGTTTCAATCAAATAAAATATTACATTATTTTAGTGGGGCAGTCGAACGGGCCGGATAGACCCGAACGACCACCCCAGTTCCAAAACGGCCCTACCCAAAACCTTTTTCTACCAGCCCTAGTCTACCCACACCCCCCTCCACCTCACCCCAGCCTATCATCTCTCGCCACCTCACCCTCATCCCAACCCCCACCCAACCAGATACCGCCACTTGGCCACCTCCCCTCCACCCCCTCTCTCTCCTCTCAACCCTGCCCCAACACACACACACACGCACACACGCGACGCACGCCAGCCCCCAGGCCCCTGCCGCTGTCCCCACCCCACACCCCAACAAGACAAGACACCATGGGCCCCACCTGCCCACCCGTCCCCATCCTCCCTCCCCCCCTCGCCCCGCGACTTCCTCTCTCCTCTGTGCTCCCGCCGCTCGCCGGTCTCCCTCCTCCCCCTCGGTTCCTCCTCCCGCCCTAAGGCCCACGCCCGCCCGCGCCCGAGCCGCCTCGCCCGTCGCTCACCCTCCGCCTTCCCAACCTCTCTCCCTCTCTCTCCCTAAGCGCGCATCATGAGCTCTTCCGTCGGCCTTCCTCCTCCTCTCGCCTCGCTGCTCGCCCTGCTTGGGCTCGCTTCCCTGCCCCGCCTGAAGCTCCCCGTCGCGCCGCCTCCTCCTCCTCTCCGGTGAGCTCCTCCCGCCTGGCCTCCTCGCCATGACCGCCCTCTCCTCCTCGCTTCCTTCCCTCATGCTCGCGCCTCCCTCTGCGCCGAAGCCTCGCCGGCTCGCTGCCTGCTCGCCTGCTGCCCGCTTGCTGGCTAGTGTCGCTGCCTAGCTGTTTCTCTCAGCGCCTCCCTGTTTCTCAAGTCCGGGCCTGCCAGCAATGACGGCCGACCGCTGCTCGCTCTCCATCCGGGCGTCCTCCATGAGCCCGTCTCCCGCCGCCGCCGAGTTCGCCTCCGCCGTCGCCCCTGTCCCTGCCGGCAACCACCGCGGGCGCCCTCCTCCTGTCCGGGTTCGGCTCTATCGTGGCGTGCGTGCTGAGCCTGTGAGGCTGCCCTCCTCTGTTCCTCCCCCGGCCGCGCCCCGTCGTTCGCTGCAGGCGTCCGCAACCTCAAGGCCTGCGCCCCTGAGCCGTCTCGCGGTGTTTGCTTGGCGCCTGATCCGAGAGGGCCCTGTCGAGAACCCGTGCGATCTGAAGACCGTACCGAGCGCAGTAGCAAGTATGCACCCTCGACAAGATCTCCATCTCGGGATTTCGATGCCTTCGACACAGGGCATTGAGGATGTCGCCATGGACCCGGAAGAATCCCCGACCCCAAAACCGACATCGTCAACCGAGAACTCCGACAAGGATGCCAAGCTCGTCGGGATTCCGGACGCCATGACCTCCTTCAAGGATCCGATGTCCGAGACCCTGAAGACCGATCTAGAGCGCCAAGGCCTTCGCTTGGAGTCGGCAAGATCATCCGGGAACGCCAAGATCGACTGCGCGGCCCCGACAAGTTCGACACCGTACAGGGCGAGACCGATGCGCCCCGACGCCACGCCAAGTTCGTCTACCCGAACGCCAAGATCTACCCCGATCCGAGAACGGCCCCGCCGAGACCGAACCCCAGATCCGAACCCTGAGACCGACCCCGAACCCCGGAACCCCAAGACCTGCCGAACCCTAATGTGTGAACCCCTTCCCGAAACCCTATTTTATAATATAATAACAACTTGTCGCATATTAATTGTTCATGCATGCATCCTTGTCATGTGGTTGGGGGCCTTATGCCGATTCACCTAATAATTAAATATGGGGTCCATATGCGGGCAAATCTAGTCTCATATTGGCCTCATTTAAATTTGTGTAGCGAACCGGTGATATATTCTGCCTTGTTAAACAACATTTAATTTGCGGGGTAGAAAAACAACTCGAACCATATATTTAATTGTCGGGACCCCGGTTCCACTTAACATGACCTAATTGCATTGCACCTTTGCCATGCCATGCATCATGCCGATCTTCTGCCGTTGTATTAAATATTGCATCCGGTGTTCATTCTAGTGTTTTGCTTCTTCGCGGATAAGGCCGTTGAGTTGATGTGAGCTTCGACCCGATCTTCGGATGAACCTTCGACAATGTTTTCAGGCGAGCATCTCCCCCTTTTCTACCTATCTTAGTTTATAGTATTTATTCCCTCCTGTTGATCTATTGCTATCTGTGTTGCGATGCTCTAGTCTCCGCACCTGTGAAATTCCGTGCAGCCCTATATTGTCTTGGACACATCCTATTGCCTGTTGTTTGGTAGATAGTTGGACTTGCGCGTCGTAGTCGCTTGCTATATTGCTGTTGCGTGTCGTCAAGTACCACAGTTGTTGGAGTATTGCCGCATGTTGATGTTGGAGATGATTATGGCTTTACTTATCGTTCACTTTAATTCCTGTTTAACAACTAAAATTGAAGTAAGCAGAGGCATCGGTGGGTGATAGATAATATTTGGTTTCCGAACGCCCACTTGTGTCCCGTAGGACCCCGAGTACTTGATACCTGTTCCTTGATTTATCACGCTATCCACATCCGGGAGGTATATGGGACCCCCCTGAGCCAGAGCTTGATTCAGTCTTATTTCTTGGGGCCACAAACTAGTTTGAGGTTTTATTTACTATCCTGTACTTATGCCATGCTACTGTTTATTTACGATTGTGCGAGGAGCACACTGTACTGTTTAGGTAAGCGGAATGTTTTCGCGGTATCGACAATCCCAGTTTTGGGTTCCCAGTCGTTTACAGCCATTGTCGCAAACCTTGAATCCGTCTCGGAGCTAGCTTACTTCGTTGCGGATAAGACTTCAAGGGGTGGCCCCCTGAAATATTTCTGAATCCTGTGATTGCTTTGTCGTGAAGGCCTCGTTGGGTTTTGATTTGGTTTTTCCGAGGTTGATCGAGCGTGTGTTGCTATTGGTGCACCCCGGCCGGGTAAAACTTTCTGAAAGCCGTGTCCGCGGTTATGGACGACTTGGAGCACAGTATCTCGGCCATAGACAAGCATAACTAAAGTAGTACTATAAATTTGACTTTATAATGACTAGTAATCAGCTTCACTATAATGGAATGACTAAATAAACCTGCCAACAATTGCTTGTTTGGAGTGTCGCTTGCGACTATCTATACCTGACTAGTAAGTATTGCAACTACAACGGAATGGCTAAATAAAAGTACCAACAACTGCTGGGTTTTGGGTTTATCTCATGCTATCTGTATCTGATTAGTAATTGTTGCAACTATAACGGAATGGTTAACTAAAAGTGCCCACTGCTTACTTTATCAGGATGATTATCTAAACCTGACTAGTAATTGCTGCGACGATAACTGAATAAGTAAAACTGCCAACTGTGTGAGTTCCTCGGTTGACTTCCTCGTTTGGTCTCGAGGGGGGAACGCCAGGATGGGGTTGTTTGATGATAGTATCAGGTTGGTTCCGAATAGGTCTTTCTTATCCCCCTCTGGTAGCCGCCAGTTGTATCGAGTCTCTATAAGTTGTTTAGTGCTTACGCTTGCCGATCCACCATACCTATGTAGGCGAGGACCGAATTCTAGCCTCGCGTGTCTTGGCCCCGATCGACGCTCCTCTTTTTCCTTTGCCCTTTGTCGGCACCCCTTTTGTTTAAACAGGTTTTGAGATCGACGCCGTTAGCAGGGTTACCCTTCCGGCTTGTCCTGGGCAGGGTTATGGACGCCATTGGTTATTCTTCAGGGCTCTTAGCCCCTTTTGCATCTTGTCCGTAGCCGGACGCTCCATCTTTTCAAGGTGATTTGGATCTTTGTACCGTATATCTGTATTCTTGACTCATGGAGTCGCTGTTATATATATCTGTTCTGTGGGTCCCATCGAGGACTGTTGTGTAATGTTATTACTTCGTTTTCCACCCGCACGAAAGTGCCTGGTGGGCACCTTTGAATCGTTTCTATGCGGGTTTGGCGGGAATCGCTGAAACTTGCATAGGTCCGATTCTGAGGGTGTTACATCAATGACATAAAAAGATACTTATATATGTATCATTTTTGCTCTTTACTGCACAAAGGAAAAAACTATGTCCAAATTGAAACTTGAATATATTGTCATTAGTAAAGAATGTGTAGATACGAAACATGTAAATGCTAGCTAGGAGAACTACCCTCGTGCTTAATATAGGGCAGTAGATCAGAACGAGCATGTGCACTAGCTAGTCTAAGATAAGGGACACACTTTCCATCGCCATTCCTCCTGAATGATCTCCATGCCGAGTAGTATTTTGCAATGCAAGTAACAAAATCTAGTGGTTTCCTAGAACTGAAGCTTCATAAACTCAGGCACCAAACATCAGAATATCAAATTGACTTGGAATGAAACCTGCACATGCCCCTGTCTATGGGCATCATAGATACTTTAGTTAATATCCTTTGATCCCATAATATAGCATTGTACATACGCATTCACCACCATGTTATAAAAGGCAGCATACAAAGAACAAGATGCTATCACCTAATAGGGGTATCAGAATCTAGAAAGAGAGGAAGGGAGAGAAATAATTTCATTGCCATGTTTCAAAGTTTTAATTTTACTTCTGGATGTCAGGATAAACATTAACAACTCAGTTTCTGGTCTTGAGAGACGCTAGGAACTCAAAGGTCAGATGCAAAGGTGTTGATATGTCAACTAAACCAGATTTGTCACTAATAGCAAAAGGAGCTTCTTGTTTCGGCATCACACATTGCTCTTGCAACCTTGCTCTACATGTTCATACAAGTTTGTATAGCACAGGGATACCACATGCAACCGTTGAATAGATCTATCAAGAAGGTTCTACACTCTCCCATCAGAGATTAGTATTGTCGCCTCCATGTATAACTCTCTACTTTCTATCTGTATTTTGTCTCTCGGTTATAAATATGTACTCAAAAATAATGTAAAATCTTGGACTACGTTGGTGGGTCTGTCATGTTCATGCCTGAGATACCTCATACAGTTACACTATGATATGATGATATTGCACAATATTGGCCATTGTCGTTGTAAATCATGTTACAGCATATATTTATGTTCACCTTTTGAGGATACAATAGTGTTTTAACATCTTAGACACATCAGCCTGAGCGAGTTGTAAAAATTGGGATCAGCAAAAAAATTATCAGTCTCCCTTTGCATATGGTATCCACGACATGCTAAGACAAGCCATATCTATGTAAGTAACAGTCCACTCCATTTAGGGCAAAAAAACCTGCACTAAATAGTTCATAAATACGATAAATCTATAACATGTTACTATGAGGATGCAATATCTACTAATTTGTGTATAAGATGAGGTGTCCATTTAAAGATGTGCTACTTCTTCCCAAGGTTGTCATTCCATCACTTTGAGTACTAGAAGACAAAAAAGAAGAAGAAGCAAGATGTAAAAAGATGATTTTTAGACTAGATTTCACTCTTCTCATGTAGACCTAGTCCTCGTCCTCCTACTCTATATCTCGATCCATGTACACATGTAGCACGTCTCACGTGTGGTTAACTAGGATCTCAACTCCGATCTCTCCGTCAACCGGCTACTTGTCCCATCCGTTGGCTAGGGTGTCTGCGGATCGCCGGGATCTCCCTCTTCGGACCAAGGGAACCAGAAGTGAAAATGCTACTGCCTCCGGTTCATAATAATGTTCTAACTTTGTCTAGATATGAATATATTTAGTCTAAATACTTAATCAGATACGTACAAATCTAGATAAAATTGAAGCCATTAATATGGACCGGAGGAAATACAACAACCCTTATTAAGTGGAGAAATGTGTTATTTCTGTCATTTCCTTTAGGGGAACTAGAAGTAAAAAAAATGCTACAACAACCCTTATTAAGTGGAGAAATGTACTTTCAAAACAAGGAAAGGAAAGTGGAGTGGCGTATATTCACATTGAACCAAACCATGTTATAAATAGTGGAGTAGCAAAACAAATATATTACCAACTACCAGTCTAGCATGTAGCAATAGATGGGTTTAGCAAAACAGAAGAGAGAACCTGGCCTTTACTTTCGAGCCGAAAATGTTAGCAACACAATTCATGGGGTTGAGAAACGTCAGGAAGCCGAGTATAACATATATGGTTATGAGTAGAAGGATCGCCATCTTTCAATGTATCTTCGGCCGGGCACATATACACCTATGACGCATGCATAGATACCTTCTCTTTTGTGATGCTGAACCGGGTCGAGTAACCTCTTGCTCAGGCTCCCACTCCTGTATTCTTGCGCAAGATAGACTCAAGTAGGTTCAAGCAGCACCAGTTCATCGTTTAGAGACATCCATGCACCTTTGCTTCTTTGAGTTTGAGACCCTATGAGTGTTCAACATGTTCTTATTACAATCCATATAAACTCTGGCAGTGAAAGAAAATGTAATGGGCTGCTTGCTGATTGTCACGGTTTTTGTCTAAACTGTTTTTAACACCCCTAGCTAGTACTTAGACCCATAATAAAAAAAATCTCTAATCCGACACCGTTTATAGTATAGCTTTAATTGCATACACGTGGGCAAAGTAATTTCTGAGTAATAATACATATATGTATCATAAGACAAGCTAAGAAAATTAAATAAAAGACAACAAAAATCCTTTCTAATGTAGTTATAGAAACAAATACTCCTACTAGCGTAGGAAATCCTCCCTTTCGCTGTCACTAATGCCCTTGCCACCTCCACGCCGCCAAAATCCTTCTTTGTCGACACCGCGCCCGCCAAAATCCTTCTCTATCGACCCCGCGGTCAGGTCTAGGGCAAGCGATGTGACGGTGGTGGTGGTCTCTCTCTTCGGTCATGTGGCTAGCATGGAGCGGACGGTGGGGGTTCCTGGTGTTGGTGAAGCTTTGGCTTTGGCAGCTTCTAGATCGCAATTTGGAGACCACGCTCGAGGACAGCGGGCGGCTGAGTTCTTGAGAGAGGTGCGAGAATTTTTCTGGGCAAAAGCTCAGCCCCAGCGCCAGCGGCGACGATGCCTGCGGGTGTTGTATCCCTCTTGGGGCGTCGTTGCGGTTATCCTCCCCATGATACAGCTCCGGGTGAAAACCGTTGACCTCGTCGTCTCGATGGCGGCGGTGTAGTGCGTCGTTACCCTTTTGGGGTGTCGTCGTCGATCCCCGATATCTCTCGGTTTCGTTGCACAAACAAATCAAGTTATATTGGCACTTGGATTAATTACTTCATTTTTGTTTCATGCAAAGATTAGTACCTAATTTGAATACCAAAGATTAGCAAAAAATCAAAATAATTAATAACTTAAAAATTCAGGTTATTACAATATCATTCCACAAGCCTCTCTCCAAGGCTGTCGTCGCCCGCAGCCGCTGACGCATTACCTAGGGAACGGTGCGCGATCCACCTTTCGACGACTCGGAGCAGGAAAATCGTGCGAGCTCTCTGCGCTAGGGAATCCTGGGTTGCAGGCCCCGCCTCCCCAGGAGAGCCGGACTCCGCCGCGATGGCTCCGCGTGTCCTTTCAGGCGTCCATCCCATGACCAAAAATAATCAAGAACGTGGATAGCAGAGTTGGCAGAAACTTTCATGCGCTATTATTTACTCTAATTAGTCGGTATTTTTTCCTTATGTTCGTAACCATAATGACTCACTTTTGGAGCTCCATAAATAGGGGATCTAGAACTTTACAACGGGGATATTAAATTGAACATGAATGAAACCACATGCTCCTTGCCAATAACTTGCAGTACTGTTGTACACTTGCCTCATCAATAAGTGGTACTTCTACCGCAAAAAAAGTTCTTGAATATAAACCACATGTAGAGGATTAATAACCCTTATTCAGCATAAACAATGTAGTTTTAAAACATGGAAAGGAAAGTGGAGTGGAATGGCGTATATTCCCATTGAACCAAACCATGTTATAAATAGTGGACTACCAAAAGCAAACATATTACCATTAGTTATCATGTAGTAGCAAAAGATGCATTTTGCGAAGTGGATGAGAGAACCTGGTCTTTGGTCTCGCGCCAAAATGTTAGCAACTCAACTTGTGGGGGTGAGAGAAGTCAGGAACTCAAGGACAACATATAGGATTGCTACTCCAAGGTTCACTAGATTCCTAGGCGAGGCACATACACACCTATCACACATGCATTGAGACCTTCTCCTTCACGGTTACGATGCTAAAGCGGGCCAATTAACCTCTCGCTCCCGCTCCCCTGTTCCACATGCACTACTCTGACATTCTCACGCCGGCAATGCACAAGTGAGTTCAAGTACTGTTGAACGAACTTCATCCTCTAGAGACATCTGCACACCCTTGCTTCTTTGAGTTTCAGATCCTATGGGTGTTCAACGAGGTTCTTATCACAAACCATACAAACTCTGGCTGGAATCAGTGAAGGGAAATGTACTGCGCTATCAGCTATTTGACAATTTTCGCTATTTTTGTGTAAATTGTTTTTTAACAACACCGGTACTTAGACCGATATATGTTTACTCTAAGCCGATATTCTGCATAATACAACATTAATCGTGTACCGATGTTCGTTTTATGAAAGTATTTTCTATCTTTTTACTAGAATTGTGATCAAAATTAAGCACAAGTCCAGAAGGAAAGTTTTGAGCATTATATATTCAATCAATAATCCAAGCTAAGAAAATAAAACTAAAACAAAAAAATCAAGGAAAAAATAGAGCGCCATAGCAAATAACGTCGTCCTTAAAATTACGTTATTAGCATGCTATTAGCGAGACATTGTATGCTGATTAGTTTAGCGTGGACTCTTCAAATATGCTATAGCGCGCTATTAGCGCTGAAATAGTACGCTGGTTTTTTCCATGACAAAAATCCATTCTACTTCGGTTATAGAAACCAAATATTGAAGTGTTATCTGATCAATTTTAACACAAAGCTTAGGAACTGAAAATCAGAATTGTGTTGGCTTAAATGTTTTTGTGTAATGTTGTCCTCGTAGCATCCTATTTTTAATGTTACTAAGAATTTTCTGAATTCCAAAACAATTAATCAGTTTTGCTACTTGTTTGTATTCTTCCATATTTAGGTATCCCTATAGGGACAATAATTCTCCTATTTGTCACCTAAAAATATAAATTTGTAATCTTAAGATTGTAGTAACGAGAGAGGGTGGCTTTTTTTAAGCCAAAAGGTAGAACATTCTTTGCCTTGTAATCTTCATTTCTACAATATAGTTTCCTAAAAATGTTAGGAAATTAGCATAGATATACTTATGAACACCGAAAAACAGTCATGTGAAATAATCAAACCTGGATGGTTAGACATCCCATAGATAGGATACATCAATGACATATAAAGATACTTATCTAGGTACCGTTTTCTCTCTTTGCTGCACAATGGGAATAATTATGTCCAAATTGAAATTTAAATATATTGTTCATAGTAAAGAACGTGTAGATACAGGACATTTAAATCTAGCTTGAAGAACTATCTTCGTGTCCAATTTAGGATAGTAGCTTGGAACGTGGACACACACTAGCTAGTCTAAGATAAGGGACACACTTTCATTCGTTGTTTCTTCTGAAGTGACCTACATTCCGAGTAGTGTTTTGCAATGCAAGTAACACAATGCACTGCCAGCATAGAACTGAGGCTTCATAAACTCGGGCACCAAATGCCAGAAGAAAGATCAAATTGACTTGGAATGAAACCTGCACATGCCCCTGCCTTGTCCATGGATATCGTCGATATTCAATAAATAGCCATTGATCCAATATAGCATTGTACATCCACCACCATGTTATAAAAGGCAGCATACAAAGAAAAAGATGTTATCACCTAATAGGAATTGGAATCTACAAAGAGAGAGAGAAATAACTCCACTGCCATGTTTAGAAGTTTTAATCTGAATTCTAGATGTCAGACTAAAACATTAACAACTCGGTTTGTAGCCTTGTGGGTTTGAGAGACGCCAAGAACTCAGGGATCAGATGCAAACGTGTTGGTCGATCGCCTACACATGTTTCGTCGCCAACAACAAATGAAGCTTCTTATTCCGACATCACACATTGCTCTTGCAGTCTCGATCTACGTGTTCAACCAAGTTTGTATAGCACATGACATATCTATCAAGGTGGATCTACGCTCTCCCGTCCTAGATTCGTATTTCCACCTCCATGTCCAACTCTCTACTTTCTATCTGTATTTTGTCTCTCGATAAAAAATATGTGCTCACAAATAATGTAAAATCTTGGACTACTTTGGTGGGCCCGTCCATGAGCTACTTCATACCGTTACACTATGGTATGATGATATTGCACAATCTTGGCCATTGTCATTGTAACATGTTATGGTATATATGTATGTTCACTACGAGGAATACAACAGTGTTTCTAAAAATTGGGATCACTATAATTTTTTTCATAGTCTCCTTTTGCATATGGCATCCACACGACATGCTAAGATAAGCCATATATATATGTAAGTAACAGTCCACACCATTTGGGGCAACGAAAACTCGCACCAAAAGCTAGTAAAATTATAGAAGGGTTAGTGTAAAAATAGTGCCGCAACCTACCCCGCTTGACACCCTACTCGAAAGCAAGATAAAAATCAACAAAAAGAAACAAGATGTAAAAAAGATGCTTTTTAGACTAGATTTTACTCTTCTCACGTAGAACCATAGACCTAGTTCTGCTGCTCTATCTCTCTATCCATGCACGCATGTAGCACATCTCATGTGAGGTTAGCTACGATCTCAACTCAACCCCTCTGTCTCCGTCAACCGGTTGGCTGCCCCATCCGGCCACACCGGCGGCCAGGGTGCCCCAAATGGCCAGGGTGCCTACGGATCATTGGGCTCTCCCTATTCGAACCAGGGGAACCAGAAGTGAAAATGCTACAACATCCCTTATTAAGTGGAGAAATGTACTTTTAAAACAAGGAAAGGAAAGTGGAGTGGCATCTATTCACATTCAACCAAACCATGTTATAAATAGTGGAGTAGCAGAACAAACATGTTACCAACTACAAGTCTAGCAAGTATCAATAGGTGAGTTGCGAAACATAAGAGAGAACATGGCTTTTGCTCTCGAGGCGAAAATGTTAGCGACTCAACTCATGGGGTTGAGAGACGTCAGGAACTTGAGGATAACATATATGGATGTGAGTCAAAGGATCAACACCTAGCAATGTATCTTTAGCCAGGCACATATACACCTATGACACATTCATGGGGACCTTCTCCTTCACCGTTGCGATGTTGAGCCGGGCCGAGTAACCTCTCGCTCTGGTTCCCACTCTCGCACCATCACTTCGTGCATAGTGCTCTAGTATTCTCGCGCAACATAGGCTCGAGTAGGTTCAAGTAGCATTGACATCCATGCACCTTTCACCTTTGCTTGTTTGAGTTTGAGATCCTACAAACTCTTATCACAATCCATACAAACTCTGGCTAGAAGCAATGAAGGAAAATATACTCGGCTACACCGTTTATAGTACAGCTTTTATTTGACGCGTTTATAGTACAACTTTGATTGCATACACGATGTTATTTCCTACCTGTTTACTAGCATTGCGATCGAAATTAAGCAAAGTTGGACAAAGTAATTTTTAAGTAATAATATATATGTATCATAATTCATAAAACAAGCTAAGAAAATTAAATAAAAACAACAAAAATCAATTCTAATGCAGCTATAGAAACAAATACTCCTACTAGCTTAGGAAATCCTCCCTTTAGCCGCTGCTGTGCTGATGCCCTTGCCACCCCCACGCCAACAAAAGCCTTCTCTTGCAACCTGGTCCCACATACTGACATCTTCCCCTTCCATCCTTCTGAAATCTGAATTCCACTGTCGCCAAGATTCAGGGTGTGTTTGGTTCAGCTGTAGATTTCTGAAAATCAGCTGTGGAAAATCTGCTGTGAAAAATCTGCTAGGTTAGAACAACTGCCAAATACAGATTTGATACCAATTCGATAGAAAATGTCTGTAATGCTCCTGAGGCCTCGGAGATAGCGTATATTCTAATTAATGGTAGAACAATGATTTGTACATTGATAGAGACCCAAATGGTCATTTTAGAAAGGAAATTTTTGATTTCTTAATGTTCTTTTATATGTCGAATAGGCTTACTAAAAAGATGTATGGATTAGAACAAAATACAGACGGTTTACAACGTGACTATCCTAGCCCACTCACTTTCTGACTAAACAAAACATTAGCAATGCTATCATGAATGGTATTCATCCAAACATCGTTCTACTCCACTGGAACGTCATCGTCTTATGGTTGTGCCACCACTTGTACGCTTCGCACTGTTGCATCAAACTCTTCGCCCTTCAATTTTCCATTGAACTATTTATCCTTGAATTTGCAATCAGGAGCTATCTTCTTCCTACAGGCATTTCAACAAACACCTTGCAAGCAATTTTTCCCAAACACTTTGCAAACAAATTTAAAACAGCTTCTAGATACAAGTAATCATCGGATATTATTATACACAATAATCACTCCTATATTCTCTCACAAAAAAAAATCACTCCTATATTGCACCGAACAATTACACAGACCATTTGCAAGAAATCATTGTCAGATCTTAAGAAATCCAAAAAAAAAAAAAATGGCAGAGGAAGGGTATGGCAAGGAGGGAGAGGAGGGGAGAAACGCACCTATGGCGGCGCCGGTATTTATCTAACCGGAGGAAAAGGTCGTTCTCTGGTCTGCGGCGCAGTTCGTTCTCTGTGGCAGCGCAGGTCATTTCTGGCTGTACTCCACATCAGCGCACTCCACACCTCCCCTCCGACCTGCGCCACCGTAGTCCCGCGGGTGAGGAGGTGGAGGAAGGAAGGCGGCCACATCGTCCGGCAGCGGCGGCGGAGTGGGGGCGCGGCTTCATGGGGGAGTCTTCTTCCAGCGGATCGCCGCCAGCCACCTCTCCAGCGTGCATTCTCGACGCCGTCTCCGTCCTAGTCATCGGCGGTACCGGCCCCTATATCGCAAGGTCCTCTCCTCCCCCATTCCTTTCCCTCCTCCTCACACATATGCGGGGATTGGGTTCGCCGTCCGTCCCAAGATTTACATTAGGATTGATTACTACTAGTTATCGGAACAGTATACATATGTTTTCCAGCATGAACAGTTGCTTTAATTCAACATATGTAACTCCACTCTCCGCTTGGAATTTTTTGCATTTAGAGTTACTACTACAGTTCCAAGCCTGAAAATCCTTGTTGGTGTGCTACCTCAAATCCCAGGACAGACAAGAGAGGTAAACTTCATGAACATGGACATGATATAATAGCACAATAGCCCAACAGCGCGACCTCTATTTTGGCCTGCACACCAACAAGGATACATTCTAGTTTTTTTTTTTTAGAATATCCACATTTAGGATTACTAGTAACCAAACCAATAATTTATTTTATTTTATCCTGAACAGATTCATGGTCTTTGGAAAGCACCCGGGCCCTCAAGTAGCTGTCAATGATTATGTGGTAGTCTATCCAATGAAAATAATATGTTTATGGTAGTTTATCCAAATCATATGTTTACAAGTGATCGATGATCATGTCAAAAGAAGGAGGGATCAATGATCATCGGACAGTCTGTTCTTTTCGTCTGGAGTTTTGAGTTAGTGCTAACTGAAAAAAACAAGTAAAATAAGATAAACACCGGTGTGACCTGCGCCAGCATCACTAGGAGGCGGCTGCCAGCGGAAAGGAGCCAAGGCGGGCTCTTATTCCGGTGGCGGCGGCACGGTGGAGCGAGGCGGAGCGGTTGAGCAGGAAGGAGGCGTTGATGTCGCGGGGGAAGGAGTTCTTCTTCCAGTGGATCGCCGCGAGCCACGTCGCCAGCCCGCTCGATGGCGTTGTATCCGGCGTCGCCACTGTCTGCTCGGCGCCACCAGCCTCGAGATCGCAAGGAAGAATTCTTCCTTTCCCCCTATACGTTTTGCTCTTCCCGTTCTTGGAGGGGATTGGTTCTTCCTCTGAATGTTGGAACTTCCTTCAGCTAAAACTTAATTTGGACCCTCAAGCATATAATTGGGTAAAAGTTGCTAGGTAGGATGTCCTAGCAATGGAACTTATCATTTATTCTATAAATATATGTGAATACGACAGATATATTTCCTCATATTGATGTTTTCTAGCCCAAAACATCTGTTGGATAATACTTGGATCCTCAAGCATGCAATTGGGGAAAAGCTGCACCCAGCTTCACATTTTTGTCATCAATAGATGCTCCAATCTCCAGACACTTTACCTCACGGGGCTAGCAATGGACAGTTGAGGGACAAAAAGCTTATACAGACAGAGGAAGCTGGCGATCTTAAGAAATTCACTGGAGCACTGAGCTTTATGGGAAACATATACAAACACATATCTGAACTTTTGGTTGGTAGAATTCACTGCATTTTCTACTGCCACTTTTAATTTGTCTATGTAGATAGACATGGAGATGGACACAACTTGTCTTGACTCTTACGTACTCATTATCAACTTGGATCTTGCTGTTAGTTGTTCTCACAAAAAAAAAAAAATCTGCGGTTTCAAAGGCCAATCAAAGCTAGTTTTGTTGCCTACATTATCTACTGAAAGCTAACCGCCAAGCTTACAACTAACACGCCTGCAGCTTCAGTGCCACATGTTTGTCCTCACACACCGGCTGTAGGAGGTCGCCATCACACAGCCGCTGAACTAATTAACCAATCTCCTCCTCCACTGTGATCACAAAGAAAATGACACAACAGAAAACAATACTCCAAGGCTTGGTATATCATTCATACCGAGCCATGTCATACACCAAGAAGAACATATACCCATGGGAAAAGCACCCATGGACACGCTTCAGCTCTCCTGCATCCAGATAGCCATAGCCTTGCTCTTGCTCACTCAAACTGGGAGCACCATAGACGACACATCTACCCATCCAGACGATCCAATCACCAACTGTATCGCCACTGAGAGAACTGCCCTTCTCGCCTTCAGGGCAGGTCTATCAGACCCTGCCAACCTCCTTTCATCATGGAAGGGTGATGACTGCTGCCGATGGAAGGGCATCTACTGCAGCAACAGAACCGGCCATGTTGTCAGGCTTGATCTCAGAGGTCCTGATTGTGGAAGTGGTTTTTGGAGTACGCAGGCGCTAGCAGGCAACATAAGCTCCGCAATGCTTGGTTTGCAGCAGCTGTGGTACCTCGACCTCAGATGCAACAGATTCGACAATATACAGATACCGGAGTTCATGGGTTCTCTCCATAGTTTGAGATATCTCGACCTATCAATGGCACAATTCACTGGAAGGATACCGCCACAGCTAGGTAATCTCTCCAACTTACAATACTTAAATCTTGAGACCTACCCATACGATAGTGGCACATACTCCACGGATGTCACGTGGTTATCACGGTTAACTTCCCTTGAGCACCTAGATATGACCTTCGTGAACCTCAGTACAATTGTTCACTGGCTTCCGGTGGTCAACATGCTTCAAACACTCAAAGTTCTTCGTCTTCCCTTTTGCCAGCTTAGAAGTAGCCCTGATTCTCTTCAGCTCTCAAATCTGACATCTCTTGAAATACTCGACCTTTCAAGCAACAACTTCAGTAAGCGTAGCAGGCCCAACTGGTTTTGGGATTTAACTAGCCTCAAGTATCTAGATATCTCGTTCAATGGTTTCTTTGGCCCGTTTCCGGATGAGATAGGTAATATGACTTCCATCGTGGAACTTCAGTTATCAGATAATAACCTTGTGGGCACGATACCATCCAACATGAAGAACCTATGTAATTTGGAGAGGTTGGTTTCTTCCAGGAACAATATCAACGGGAGTGTAACAGAATTATTTCATCGACTACCCAGTTGTTCACAGAATAAAGTACATGAGTTGTTTCTACAGGACAACAATCTGACGGGAAGCCTGCCAGATACATTAATAGAAGCATTAAGCAATCTGAACTGGTTGATTCTCGCTGATAACAGACTCACTGGTCACGTGCCGGTTTGGTTAGGAGAGCTCACAAAGCTAACAATGTTGGACCTTGGTTACAACAACCTAGACGGGGTCATGCATGAAGGCCATTTGTCACGTCTAGATATGTTGGAGGAATTGACATTGTCAGGCAACTCCATAGCCATTACGGTGAGTCCAACCTGGGTTCCTTCGTTCAGACTACGAATAATTCAACTTCGGTCCTGCCAGCTAGGGCCTAATTTTCCAACGTGGCTTAGATGGCAAACACAGGCATTGACTCTCGATGTATCAAACACAAGCATAAATGACATGGTACCAGATTGGTTTTGGATAGCAGCTTCCTCAGTAATGTTTCTCAATATTCGAAATAATCAGATTACAGGAGTCCTCCCATCAACAATGGAATTTATGAGTGGAGAAGTAATGGATTTCAGTTCAAACCAGCTTGGTGGTCCAATACCTAAGCTTCCCATCAATATAACCCGCTTAGATCTCAGTCGGAACAATTTAGTTGGGCCACTGCCACTAGACTTTGGAGCGCCATGGCTTTCAATACTTCTTCTGTATAAGAACATGATCTCTGGTGCCATTCCATCTTCTTTGTGCAAGTTGCAAGCATTGCGGCTGTTAGATCTATCAACAAATAATCTCAATGGGTCAATTACCGACTGCCTAATCAATGAATCCAGTACAAACATGACAAGTCTGGGCATCGGCAGTCTAAGCTTAAGAAACAACAACCTCTCGGGTGAATTTCCTTCACTTCTACAGAACTGCCCAGGACTCATCTTTCTTGATCTTGGAGATAATCAGTTCTCTGGTACTTTACCAGCATGGATTGGAGAGAAGCTAGTATACTTGTCTTTCTTGAGATTGAGATCAAATATGTTTTATGGTCACATTCCAGTTGAGATTGAGAAGCTTGTTAATCTTCAATATTTAGACCTTGCCTACAACAACATATCAGGAAGCATACCGAGGTCTATTGTTAATTGCAAAGGTATGACAAAAACAAGAGACTACACTTATGATCTTGGGTATGCATTTACTCCTGGAGGATCGTTTGGTCAAATTCTCTATTCTGGGAATTTTACTGTACTCACAAAAGGTCAAGAGAGATTGTATACAGGAGAAATCATATATATGGTGAATCTTGACCTATCCTGCAATAGTCTTACCGGAGAGATTCCCGCAGAAATCAGCACTCTTGTAGAACTGAAGAACTTGAACTTATCATGGAACAACTTCAATGGAAAAATTCCTGAGAATATTGGCACCCTAATGCAAGTGGAGTCACTCGACCTATCACGCAATGATTTGTCCGGTGAAATCCCTTCAAGCTTATCGGCTCTCACATCATTGAGTCGCCTGAACCTGTCCTACAACAGTCTGAGTGGAAAGATACCAACTGGAAATCAGCTGCAAACACTCGAAGACCCTGCATCTATTTACATTGGCAACCCGGGCCTCTGCGGTCCTCCTCTCTCGCGGGAATGTTCATCACAACCCGAGCCAATTCCAGAACACCATGAAGCTGCAAGCGACGACTTGGTTTCCTTTTTCCTCGCCATGGGTTCTGGATATGTGATGGGTCTCTGGGTGGTCTTCGTCACCTTATTGTTCAAGAGGAAGTGGAGAGCTTCTTGGTACTCACTGTATGACCAGGCTTATGGGCAAGTGGCTGTTACCTGGGCTTCCCTTAGAGGTAAATTGGGGTAGGAGCTGAGATCACCAGCACTGATTTGGTCTCATGTATCATGTATCAGTCGTTGTTCCAGTGTATTGTACTGAGAGATTTATCATGTATCAGTTGTATTGTACTAGAACTAGCCACAGATGTGAGATTTATATTCGAGGTGCACGTTATCGACTGAGTGCTGTAACGATGTTTATGTTCGTAACTTGTTGCAAAGGTGTTTCTGGTATGATTTAATAGTTTATTATGCAGTAACAGTTTCTGCATATGCAGTACAATTCACGTTTTGTACTGCCATAACGAACATCATAATATATGAAATTACAAGCTTTGAGACGACATGCAGCTTCCAACTTTCTGCCTACTACTTAAAGTTGTCCACAGCATAGGTTGACATTGTGACCGTCAGCCAATACCTACTGAAGAATCACACTGCTACTTTTGCCACTACTTGGATCGGTAAACTGATGCAGGTGCCTACTCGATTTGGCCCTGAGAAGCTGCAGTGGGAACATTCAGAGTTATTCTCGATGTCTCGAGTTGTCGTCGATCTCGTGCGCCTCAGATTGCACATTACTGATCAAGGTTCATAGTTTTGTTGGTAGCCATTCCGCTTTCATAGTTATGTTCAATGGTATTGTACTGGAACTAATCAGGATCCTGGAATTGTTGGTATGATGTTTTCTGTATTTCGTACCGGAACCAGCGTACCGGTTCCTGGTTGGCTCTGGATGTGCGTCGAGGTGAGGCCTATCATGAATATTAATGTCTATTGTTATCTGCAGTGATAGTTTCCTGGTTTGTTTGATTGAATCTCCAGTGCAGTTTATATGTTCGTTGGGTGGTTTTCGGAAATTATTCTAACTAGCATGACAGATGGGGTACAATGCAATTAAAAACAAAACGGTTTCGTGGTGTAGTTGGTTATCACGTCAGTCTAACACACTGAAGGTCTCCGGTTCGAACCCGGGCGAAGCCATCTTTTTTTTCTTCCAGATGTTTATATGGTCCGATGTTTCGTCAGATGAAGACTTGTTTGGCTATGCAATGTCACTGACACCTGCTTCTGGAAAGACTCTCCGTAGGTGCAGATTTCAGCGAGAGAGAATTAATTTTTATATGGTCCGCTGTAGCTCTTTTTGAAACATCCTTTTTACATTTTTTTTTGTTTATTTTATTACAATCTGACTGTATTTTATAGTGTCACGTCAACGGTGCTTATGTTCAACAATTTACTTCTTAAATTATAATTCAAAGTCTCTCTTTTTTATCTAATTGGTATATCATATTTCATAATTGTTATTTCCTCATTATATTTTAAAAAAGTCTTTGTCAATATGCAACCAAATATTCTGGTGTGGCATACCCTTTACTAAAATTCTAGATCCGCCACCGCGGGCTATCAATGTTTTGGGTGTTCCTTCTACTGTATAATTATTATTATTACTATTATTATTATTATTACTACGTATACCATCCAGTATTTCATTGGTATGAATGGATGTATAGGCAGTAGTCTGACGCGATCGATGTTTTGAGTGGTCCTTCTACTATACAATTGTTATGTATACCGTCCAGTACTGCATCGGTAAATAGATGTATAGGCAGTAGGTTGACAATGCATAGTACGAACAGCAGGATAAATACTACTCCCTCCGTCATAAAAAGGATGTCTCAAGTTTGTCTAAACTTAAATATATCTAGACACTATTTAAGATATAGATACATCCAAATTCAAACAAACTTGAGATATCTTTTTAGGACGGAGAGAGTAGATACACTAAAAGATAAGATGGAATTATTTCAAAGTTAAAATGGTTTAGTGAAAATGCAACTCGTCGGTGTGCCGTGGGACCGGCATGAACAGAATATGAACAGAAGGATAAATGAGAGAGTGAGTGAGAGAGAAAACATAGGATAGGGCAAAAGTAGTTCAGCCCATGAGCCCATGACAACATGAGCGGCCCAGGAAAATCACCGGAGCAGGTGACACGTGTGGTCTTATTTTTTAACCCACTCTCTCTTCTGCCATCCTCGAGGAAAATGATAGGATTCCCTAGGGAATCAGACGAAATGATTTCCCGGGTCGTTCGAGTTCACGTCACGTCTGCACTAGGACCACCAATTGTCGCTCGTCCTTGTTCTTTCCTCCATCTGTGCAGACGGGTTCGCCGCCACGCCGGCTCACCTCACACGTGCCTGCCCTTGCTTGCTCGCTGTTGTGCCGCCCGTCGCATGCCACCTCACCTCGCACCGCCGGCGCCGCCGCGCGCGCCCGCCCCTGCTTGCCCGCCGCCACGCCTGCTCATCTGCCAGTGGGTGTCGTCCTCGGACTTTCTTCGTCAACCAAACACGGCGTCCCGCTGCCCCGGTCTAGCTTGCATTCCAGGAGGACGATGGGCTCGCCTTCGACAGGGGCGTGATCGGATTTTGCCTGGCAGCTTTGACCTCTAGCGAGGGACAGTGGTTTGATGTGGTGATCCCACGCATGCTACCTACCTCATGTAGATTTTGCTATGGACGGTCGGCGTTTTAGCAACCGACGGCCATCAAAGTTGCTACCGATGGTCAGCGAATTTGCTATGGACAGGGTGGGGAATTTTCGTGTGGGGGAATTTTTTGCTACACCGCGTGATTTGCTACATACATATATATATTTAGCTACAAATGCTATTTGTTTTTGCTCTATAATACTGTAAAAGTTTTGCTACAAGATGATCGACGATAGTCTCCGCCAAAGTTGTTTTACTAGGTAGGAACTTTCTTCTACAAGGTTTCTGACGATGTCTTTAGCGAAGTCTGATTTTTTGCTACACACTTTTTTTCTTTTTCTTTTTGCTACAACAACACAAATATTTTGCTACAAAGTCTCCGGCGAGATCTTCCAATAAAACTCTCCGACGATATCTCCGGTGAGATCAGGCTTGCTATATTAGTACAACTTTTTTGCTACACGGTAGCCAATAAGGTCTCCAACAAAATCTCCGGCGAGGTCTAGTTTGTTTTTTATTTTTTGGGTCAAACCATTTTCTGCTACGTATATAATAAAAACAAAACTATTTATAACAAAAGCAGATATATTTATAAGAAAAGGAATTTTAAGGCTTTTGACAGCAATCCCATCCTCGAGAGGTTACGAGAGAGAAAGGGGACGAGCCAACACAGCAAACCCTAGACGCCGCGTGTCATCGAGCTCGGGTGATCCAATGGCCCTGCGCAACCTGGTCGCGAGGATGCGGACTCCCGCCGCCGCCGCTCTCCGCCTGCGGCCGCCGCCGGCACCACGCGTCTCGCCTCCTCGCCCAAGGTTCTACGGCTCCGCTCAGGTCCGTATACCACTCCCACCCCGTCCCCGCCGCTCGATGGACCGCTGATCGGAGAGAAGTTTCGAGTCCCCCGCACAAGTGATGAATGCGTGCCGTTGCCTAATTCCCCCCAGTCTGTCGATCATGATCCCGATAGTTGATTTCCCCACCTACTGGCTCTCGTGGACAAAATGCTTACTTCAATCCTGACGACGCATGTTGAAACGCCACTGCTTGAATTGCTCATAATTATTGTTCCTAGTAAACATGAATAGCTCATGGCCGGCTAATTCATATATCCTGGATAGTCGACAAGAGCCTATATTGCCAACTGAATTGGTAGTTTACTGAAATGAATCCGCATATTATATTTTTATTTGCAATAGCAAGTTTGCACCTTGGCATTGCCATCTCAGCGAACTATGCTTTGGCTGTTGTTGCAGAATAATGGAAAGCACAGCAAAGGAATCGATTTGGAGTCGGCTAGCATAGAGGAGATCAGACGCCAGGCAGACTTGGTAGGAAAAGAGATCGATGAAGCTTTGGAGCGTACCAAGTATGGTCCTTGCAGCTAATTGCTTTGTCCTTTTTCTAACACAAACCTCTGATCTAAGTGTATGGAGTTGCATGCCTGTTTGGAAGGCCGCTACTAATCACACTTGTTTTTTTCTTCTGAAGTTTGTGCAGGGAGGAGGTACCAGTAATTTGGAAGGACATATGGGGAACTGTGAGGTTGTGGCTTGTTGCTGGTGCTGGAATAGAGCTCATGTTGTTTGTTGACTCGTGCCTGCGCCCCTGCCCTGAAGTCGAAGCTGAGAAGTGACCTGGCGCTCTATGTTGCTCTGTGCCACCTGGCGCTCTATATGTTGCTCTGCCGCCCCCAACATGTATGTTCAGTTCAGTTGTGCTTGATAAGTTAATTTAGCGGGCAAGAGTTGTCGTCTGTAACTCCAACCAGGTGCTAGCTGTAATAATCGTGCATCTGTCTTAAACTCTATTCTACTACTGAAATCCAATAGCATGTTCTACTATACTGAAATCCAATTGCATGTATGTGTGTATTACGTTGGATAAAAAAAATTATCTACTTCCACCAGCGGGTAATAAATGACTTGGATTTGGCTAGATTCTCATGTATCTAAACGCTAAAATGTATCTAAATACATGTGAATCTAGACAAATCACAAGGCACTTATTTTTCCAGGAGATAGTATGTGATACTTGAGGCAATTATGCCATGAACATTTTTTACATGAATTTCACTAGCAATTTCATACTCCCTCCATCTCAGTTTAGTTGTGCTTGATAAGTTAATTTAGCGGGCAAGAGTTCTTGTCTGCAACTCCAACCAGGTGCTGTATGATCTCAAAAAAAAACCAGGTGCTGTATTAATCGTGCATCTGTATTAAACTCTGTTCTACTACTGAAATCTAATAGCATGTATGTGTGTGTGTATTACGTTGGATAAAAAATTATCTACTTCCTCCATCTGGTAACAAGTGACTTGGATTTGTTTAGATTCTTGTTTATCTATACACAAATGTGTTTAAATACATGTAAATCTAGACAAATCACGTGTCTAAATACATAACAAGTCACTTTTTTTCCAGGAGATAGTATGTGATGCTTGAGGCAGTAGCTCTAGGTGTATGAACATTTTTTACAAGAACTTCACTAGCAATTTTAGACATTTTTTTTCGACATCTATTTTGTGACGAGGGAGTACATGTTTGAAAACAACCGAACAGGAAACTTGGCTTGCCGGTTCTAGACGAAATCGTCCAATTGGGCGCTGCTGATCGCAACAGCCAAGGTGAACTTCATGAAGACAAAAGTTTTGGGGGAAGAACTGGAAATGGATTTTGGAAAAAGCCAAAGGGTCTAAACTTCAGAAATCTATATCAATGCTTTGGTGACATGGTGTGCAACGGCAGCATTATTTTATTTTGCCGAGATTTGGACCAAAACGAACCCCCAGGCCAAGTTTACGGTTTGGTTGATTGTATTTTCAAACTTGTTCGATGAATTTAATCTCGCAAGCAAGTTAATGTACTCACAGTGCAATTGCCTCGTGATTCTTCTACTCAGTTTCTTTTCAGTTGCAAACGTTGGCTCAGTTTCTTTCCAGTTGCAAACGTTTGCTCTAATAATCTAGTGAACAGTATGCAAACTAATGGATGGTGTGAAACAATGATACAGTTCATTGCTACTTTAACACAAAAGGCTGGCATATTTACCTGCTACTGATAAGTGCATACATTAGCGTAGTGCTCAAAAAAGTAATGTCTCACTTGGTAACAGCCATCACATAACACAGACTGGACAGACGCTAGTCGATCCATAGTACATGCGACAAATAAACAGAGCAGCGAACAATTGTCTATCCTATCCTCTTAACGGGTTGTCATTATCAGAAGAGCACCCGTCGCGGGAATAGGCATCAGTAACATAAAAGACAACTTGAGAAATTTTCTTCCTGTCTCGAGGAAAAGAAGACGCCTCCTTTAAAAAGAAAGGAGGAAAAACATTAGAATTTGGATCGTTTTAGTTAAAAGCATGTAACAGTAAATTGAAATCCTTACTTGAGGTAATCCTCATGTTTCTTCACTCCATCGAGTATCGCTAGGTTCTGTTGGTACAGCCTCTTAACATCCTCATCTGAAGAAGCTGGACGTCCCTGATCATCCAATTAAGTGATGACAAAATGTAAGCTGAGATGACATAATAGGAAGAGGGAAACTGCTAGTTATGCCATCATGAATCCTATCATGCATACGAGGATGTGATTGTGATGGAGGCACAAATAAAAAGTTTGCCCAGATTATGATTGGCTGCTGAAATCTTGCTAGCAAGCAGTTTAGGAATTATTCGCATTGTGTACCCATTTACATATACCTTCAAATTTCTCACCCGGACTACTTTCATTCTGTACTACCTCATGAAGGCAAGACCCAAGATAAACATGGCCTGATTTAATTCTGTTTGTCGAGTTTCGACCTTAAGGATGTAGTAGATGCATACTAATGAGACATTTCTTGTAAAAAACAAAACGAAAACAAAATTACCAGATCCCTACTACAGGCCAAGCAGCCAAGAAGAAGTGTAAAGAACAAGAGTTGTTGAAACTAGCATATTGGAAGATTAATCGGCCGAAATAACCATGAGCATAAGTTTATTTGAAATGGCGCACGGACGTTTGATTGATATATCTATTTTAGTATTGAACCCATCATTTCATTGCAAACAGAAATTTCTTAATTCGCTATTACACCTAGTGCTATGAAGTGTTTCCATGAGGCAAAGGCCTATCCTTTTGCTGATATTAGAAGTAATGATCTATGCATAAAAGCTACACAATCCATAAAAATTGATGTCGGCAATGGAGGTGTAGCTCAGTGGCAAATCAGCGTGAATCAGATTCGCAGAATAGATCTTAAGAGTCAATTGAGCACTAGCTTCAACAGAACTTGCGGAATGACAGGAAAGTGAACCAAAATCCCTGACTGGCTCAAAAGCTATCCAAACAAGTCCTCAAGGAAATCTTGTACTCCCTCCGACCCATATTAATTGACTTGGATTTGACAAATTTTGGATGAACCTATATACTAAATGGTGTCTAGATTCATCCAAATTTTAAAAAAATCCAAGTCAATTAATATGGGTCGGAGGGAGTAATAACTACCGGCCTAACACAACATGGTTAATTAGATATTCAGCAGCTAGTGAAACACCCATTTTTGGTACATGAAAAAACACGAGATTTCTACAAATTGGAAGGAATTTAAGATATGGTAATGGACATGGCCACCTGTGCGACTGCTAGCGTAGGATCGCCAGCTGCATTTATGACCTCGCATAGCAATGGAAACGGCAAGCAAGATACAGGGCTCGGTAAAAGGTTGAACAGAAGTAATATCCCGATCGAGGTGGGGAGATCAATTGACGAGGTGATGTATCCGGGAGGAAATTAGGTATCGGAGCACGCATCACACGGGAAAGACAAAAATATTATCTCTGATTAGCGATCCTTCGAGCCGCAGGGAAGTTTGAGACGACGGACCTGAAAGGAGACGTAGAACCTTGGGCGAGCGCCGGCCGGAGGCGAGACGCGGGGTGCCTGCGGCGGAAGACGGAGAGCAGCGGCGGCGGGGTTCCGCATCCTCGCGGCCAGGTTGCGCAGCGCCATGGGATCGCCCGGCCAGGTCGAACTGGATGATGCGCGGCGTCTAGGGTTTGGTGTTGGTTTCTCACTTCCTCCTTTCCCGATCCTCCCAAGTCCGAGTGTTTTTTCTCTCTTTATTTTTCTTATTATTATTTTTTGTATTTTGTTTTGAAATGGCAAGCTCCTTAATTAAGCAGTAGTGTTATTACAATCTTTCTGATCAGCTCTGACCTGTATTTATCCACTGGTTGGGTTAAAAAATTGTTAGAGTCTCCCTTTCCATATGGCATCCAGAACATACATTTAATAAGAATATAAGATAAGCAATATCTAGGTAAAAAAACTAATAATCCGAACAATTTAGAGCAACAGAAGCTCGCATCAAATAGTTCAAAGAAAATACAATAAATCTCCAACAAGTTTTCTTGAAGGTATGGTGTCTAACAAAAATGTGTAGTGAGGTGCCCATATAAAGGTTTGCTGCTTCCTTCCAAGGGTCGCATGTCATCACTCCTAGTACTTGAAAACGAAATCAAAATCAATAAGAAGCAAGGAAGAATAAAAAGATGCTTAGAAAAATATAATTAGACCCTTAATAACAATAATGGTAAGTCACAAGAATACACCGTTCCAACACAAAGTTCCTACAAGGTCAACATTTTACCGAACAACCAATGATTTTAACAAGCACATGCCCCGCGTGTAACCGACTTTCACCAGCCGAAACAGATTAACACACGTAGAGTGTTTATCAATGACATGGCTCCAGAAGAATGTAACAAACTTCCGTTGACCGAAATGGATTAGCAGACATGGCACTTACTCATCGCATCCATATATAAAGATGCTAAAGCACCAAAGTTTAGAAACATCGAAAATAATAATAATAAGGAAACCAAACAATAGAAAGAAACCCATCAATGGTAGAACCATGTAACAAGGTCACCATGCACTTATCCTGACCTTACCGGTCAACTCGCGAATAACCTTGATACCAAAGCGCAGTTGACCTATTAAACAAACTCTATTTAAGATCAATCTACAAAGTCGTGTGCTTGTCACTAACAGGGTCCTAAAAAGAAGCCTGACTTTATTCGAGGAACAAGTTTTTTACTTCCTTTCCAATTTTATATTTCTCGAAAAGAATTTCTCTTATCTCCATGGATCTATTATGAATTCTAGAGTGGTCCCATGTTTCTATTCCGATTGTGTGGCGTGACTTATACGAGTGCAACAATTTGGGACCCGGGCTAAAAATATTATGGAAAAATTGTATCTTTGTAGGATACAGATAAAGAAAAATTCCTAACAACAACAAAATAAAAAAACTTCTATTTTGATGAGCATATTTGTCTTTTTTGGCAAGGTAGCAGATTATCGGATATTATGGATACAAATTTGTATTTATTTACTCCACATATGTATATGTATGTATAATTAACAGAAAAAACATGTGTGGTTAATATACTCTATTTTGACCATTAAAAAATTGTACTCTTTTTTTTTAAGAAAAACCATATTCATGTTTGTTAAACTTTTTTCTCTGACCAGCTTTGACCGTTCAGCTCAGAAATACAGGGACCGCATTGGTTGCTGTAACACCCTCAGATCGGCCCTATGCTAGTCTTAGTGATTCCCACCAGACTCGCATAGAAACGATTCAAAGGCGCCAACCAGGCACTTTCGTGCGGGTGGAAGACGAAGTAGTATCATTACACAATAGTCCACGATGGAACCCACAAAACAGATATATACAACAACGACTCAAAGAGTCAAGAATACAGATAAACAATACAAAGATCGAAATCACCTTGAAAACGATACAACCTCCGACTACGGACAAGATGCAAATGGGGCTAAGAGCCCTGAAGAATAATCAATGGCGTCCATAATCCTGCCCGGGCCAAGCCGGAAGGATAACCCTACTAACGACGTCGATCTCAAAACCTGCTTAAACAAAAGGGGTGCCGACAAAGGGCAAAGGAAAAAAAGAGCGGTCAGTACTGAGGACAGTACACGGCGATACTAAAATTCAGCGGTCCTCGCCTACATAGGTATGGTGGACTGAAGCGGCAGCGCAACATGCACTAAACAACATATAGAGACTCAATACAACTGGCGGCTATCAGATAGGGATAAGAAAGACCTATTCAGATCCAACTTGAAACTATCACCAAGCATACCCATCCTGGTATTTCCCCCTCGAGACCAAACGAGGAAGTCAACCGAGGAACTCACACAGTTGGCAGTTTTATTCATTCCGTTATAGTTGCGGCAATTACTAGTCAGATATAGATAGCATGAGTCATCCTGATATAATAAGCGGTGGGCAGTTTTAGTTAACCATTCTGTTGTAGTTATAGTACTTACTAGTCAGATACATATAGCATGAGGCGTCCTAAAACACAACAGTTGTTGGTACTTTTATTTAGCCATTCTATTGTAGTGAAGCTGATTACTAGTCATTATAAAGTCAAATTTATAGCACTACTTTAATTATAGTGTCTATGATCGAGATATTATGCTCCAAGTCGTCCATAACCGCGGACACAGATTTTAGAAAGTTTTACCCTGCAGGGGGGCACAAATAGCAACACACGCACGATCAACCTCGGAAAAAACCAAATAAAAACCCAACGAGGCATCACGACAGAGCAATTGCAAGATTCATATAATATTTCAGGGGGCCACCCCGCCAAGCTACCCACGACGAAGTTGGCCGGCTCCGGAACGGACCCAGAGGTTTGCCTCAATGGTTGTAAACGACTGGGAACCCAAAAGTGTGACTGGGCTTGTCGATACCGCGAAAACACTCCGCTTACCTAAACAGTACAGGCGCTCCATGCGCAATCGTAAATAAAGCTGTAAGGCATGGCATAAGTACATGATAGTAATAAAGCCCCAAACTAGTTTGTGGCCTCAAGAAATAATATATGACTCAAGCTCTGGCTAGGGGGATTCATGGTCCCACATGCGTACAGTGCGAATATTCAAAGAACGTGTATCAAGTACTCGGGGTCCTACGGGACACAAGTGGACGGTTAAAAACCAAATAACATCTATTGCTCACCTGTGCCTCTACATTATTTATCTACTTCAATTTTAGTTATTAAACAATAATTAAAGCCATGATCATCTCCAACATAAAGCATATGGCAGCAACAGCTGTGGTACTGGACGACACGCAATATCACTTGAGCAAGCGACTACAACGCGCAAGTCCAACTATCTACCAAACAACAGGTAATAGGATGTGTCCAAGGCAATATAAGGCTGCAAGGGATATCACTGGTATGAAAACTAGAGCATCGCAACACAGATAGCAATAGATCAACAGGAGGGAATAAATACTATAAAAGTAAGATAGGTAGAAAGGGGAAGATTGCTCGCCTAAAAACATTGCCGAAGGTTCATCCGAAGATCGGGTCGACTCTCGCATCAACTCATCGGCCTAATCCGTGAATAAGCAAAGCGCTAGAAGAAACACCGGATGCACCATTTAATACTACGGCAAAAGATCGAGCATGATGTATGCCATGGCAAAGATGCGATGTAATTAGGCAATATTAAGCGGAACCGGGGTCCCGAGAATTAATTATTAAGTTCAGATTGTTTAGATACCCCAATTTAAATGTTGCATGAACAAGGCAAAAGATAGCACCGGTACGCTACACAAATTTAAATGAGGCCATAAGACTAGATTTGCCCGCATATGGACCCCATATTTAATTATGAGGTGAATCGGCATAATGCCTGTAACATCCCAACATTAGATCCTAGAAATAAGCTTAACCCAGATGTGTGCATTGCATTCATGCATAGAAAAATCGAATAATTTTCGCGCTTTTAATCAAAACTTGTCAAAGTGATTGAAGCTTCTCTTAGCTTGATGGAATTGAAGTAGATCATCAAGTTGACTGCGATAAGTTTCAATAAGAGCTTTGTTAAAATCTCATTTTGGGTAAGAGAGATTTGATCTAAGGGTAGATCAAATGTACTATAAGTTAAACCTTAATACAATGTGAATTATATTTGATCATTAGGTGATCATGTTATAGTATTCATTATAATCACTCATAAATACCAAGTTAAGGATATAAAACAAATAATAAGAATGTAACCACTATATCTTAATCCCATCTGCATACATCCTGAGTATCATAGTAACACCTAACCTTAAAAACTCCTTTGATGAGTTGGAGTTGGAGAGAGATTAAGTCAAGATCATCCACTATATATATATATATATATATATATCTTTCTTTCTATAGAATCTTTATAGCACTTATTTCAATATCTGTTGTGCATCAACGTTGGATAATTCCCCATTGATTCACACATTCTTTAACTATTAGTCCTTGATCTATTATTTGATCTTATCAGAACATCTACTTAAATCTTCTAATGAGGGCATAGTCCATTAATAACCTTAATCCAATATAAGATACTAATAATATAATTTCCAGACAATAAAAGGTAGGATTGATAAAGCCCTCCTTAGCCAACTAAGAACTTCAGTAATAAATGATTAAAGTATTATAATGGTAATACTTTGGCCACCAATATTGAATGCTTATATTTAGTATAAGTAATACTGGTGGGTAAAACATGATTGGAACCTTAGTAGAGATAAGTGATCCTAGAGTAATGTTTGCAAACCACATAAATATAATTCAGGGATTGAAGTGTAAGTCATGAGAGTTAAGTAAATATAGGCTGATATTATTCAATTAAAGCTAGTATAGCAAAGAGTTTAGAAGTAGTGTTATTCATCTTAAAAGATAATCAACCTTAGAGAAAGATCAGTGATGGAATATTAAGGAAGATTGTGAGTGAAATTGAAGGAACTACTGGTTGGATGGAAGTTTATCAACAGTAGAACAGTAAATACAACCAAGCAAGGATATGAGAAAATTATGAAATATCTTTGTATCAAACTCTTAGGATTCATCCATAAGTTTAGAAGAATGATATATGAATAAGAAGATTTAAATGAGTAAAGTTCATCATACTAACTATGATGATGGATAGGAAGAAGTATTATATCTAGGAAAGAAATTCCTTAATTAGAAATCCCAGATTGTGAAAATTATATGTTATAAATCATTTTCCTATTTAATCTTGGTAAGCAACCAACTCTAAATCCCAGATCAACATAATATCCATCTTATGTTGTTGATCTATCATCTTATGTCCATATCACTTTGTAGAAATATTTCCCTATAGCAAATTACATAAGCACATTTTTGTTAATTTCAACCATCATAGCTATATGTGTTTAAGTATATCTTTATCAGTTCACTTCTATAAAACACTCTAATTATAACTTTCTATTAAAAATGGAGATTTCATCAAATACTATATACATAAGGCAATATGCTTAGTCATTAAATCTTAACTCTTAAAAGGAATCTAAGCTTATACAAAACCCTAAAGCCAAGGGTAGTACTCATAATTCAAAACCCTAAACCTCTTTGTTTATCACAATAGAATATATACATTTCATTTTCTAAATTAATGGGAATAGTAATAACGATATCAATATCTTTCATGTTTTCATGCATCAAATAATGATCCATGATCATTATACATATAAAATTTATATTCAAACTATGAGCTAATTAGAGTTAAATATATAAACAAATAAGAAGATATCATTCAAGAAATCCCTAGCTAAAACAGGAGAGAAAAATAATAAGAAAAGTTTCTACAAACTATTAACAAGGGGATTCTGTTGCCTGTCAAAACCCACCGGCGAGCAGCGACGAGCAACACGAAGAGCCGGGAGGCTCCCAGAACTGCTGGGCCTGGTCCCTCAACGGCAGCCGCAAAACTCCGGCACACGCCCTGGCTGATGCAAGGGCGTGCCACCCGACCTATACCTGGTCAGGAAGGTGATGGATTGCTTCGATTAGTTTCCTGCATGGCAAACAAGTATACGTAAAATTCGAGCCGCGACCGGCTCGAGTTTCTCGTGAATCGGCTCCTGAGCCGATTATCCCATGGTTCTGCATTAGATCTACGATAACATGGGGTTTTGCTTCATCAATACAAGTTAAATCGACCTACGACAGTTTAACGTTTTCACCACATAATTGGAACATCCTACACGTAATTGAGCCTGGTAGATACAAAAGATGATAGAAAACTAACCCTAGAGAAGGCCTAACAACCGACGTAAAGTCAATTCCCGGAACAACTCCTCTCGAATTGGCAAACCATATCCTTACATACTACTAGATCGTTCAACCCGTTTGCAAGGCCTGACTATGTGGATATCAAACTAAACCTTGGAAAACAAGGCATAACTACAACAGATCAAATCAACTAAATAAAGATCAAGCAAGATGCTGCCCTTACACCCGAAAAAGGTGCACAGGCAGCGAGATAACTAAAGGCAGCATAACTAAGCAATCATAACAAAAAGGTACCGATGCTAGCCCAAACAAATCTATGATAACAGTATTACTCGCCATCAACAAGGCTTCAGTACGAGTAACACTAAATAACGCATAGTAGAATCGCCTAGACCGCAAGATGCGATCTAGGCAGCATGACACTTACCCGAGAAAAACCCTAGAAACAAGGGGTGGCGATGCGCCGTGATTGTGTTTGTTGTGAACGTGATCGTCCTCTTTCTCAATAACCTTAGGTACATATTTATAGTCCAGAGACTTTCTATCTTTGGAATAACCCTAACAACTCTATCTCTTACTTAAACCGAAACGTAACCTACCATAATATACAGATACACGGGCAATTTAGCCCAAATCCACGCACAAGGCTGATCCAGCAATACGTTGCATATATGTATCCTCCAAGCCCATCTTGATTACGGCCCATCTCCTCCTTTGGCCAAAATGTGGAGATAACACATGCCCCTGGTTTTGGCAATAATAATTCCAAAACCACTCTGTTTTTTTTATCGGGTTACGCGTTGCAGAGCAGAATCGTCACGCCGCCCCCTCATCATGACGCCTTGTCTTCTCAACTTCTCCGCAGTGCATGATTTGACAGTTTGGCACCACATTGAAAACCGCTATGGCATTGAACCACCTCCCACTATTCCCTTATTTAAATTCATCTTAGCAGTTTGCACCCCATCCTCTTCCATTAGCCAAAACCCTCTTCCTCCGCCATGGCCTCCTCTTCTTCCTCCAAATCATCCGCCTTTCCTTCCAATCCTCCAACACAATGAGCGGCCGGGAGCCGACGCCGAGCACCCGCCAATGGCGGCAGATGAGGCTCTCGCCCACAATGGTGGGACGAGAGGACTGGACTTCGCCGCATGGTCGAGGACACGAGTCCCGACCGACGGCGAGGGCCTCGCCTTCCTTGTCGACGGGGAACTGGAGGCGGAGAGCGCCGACGACGCCGTGTCCTGGGGCGAGGACGTCGAATCCTCCGACGAGGAGGAGGAAGCGGAGGAGGACACCTCCTCCGACGAATACCCGCCGGTGAAGCGCTTCCGCGCCGGGTCCAGCGAGGACACCGACGACGACGAGGACGAGGAGGCCCCCGCTGACAACTTCAGCAGCAGCGGCGAAGACTACGCCGGCAGCAGCGCCGATGACAGCGAATACGACGACGGCGAAGACAGCGGCGACGACACCGGCTTCTAGATTAGGAACTACTAGTAGTAGTACTAGTAGTAGATTTCCATTTGTAAGCAATCAGCTTCATTGTAAACAACCGTCTTTTGAATCAACAAAGATTGCTTTCCCAATTCGATTTTGCCGATAGTCAAAATAGGTCAACGTTCCAGAAGCCGATAGTAATGTATCGGCTTTCACCATACCACGCTCATATGGTCAACCAAGTCAAAGCCCAAAAAGCCGATGGTAACACATCGACTTTCCCCACAAACGTTGACAAGGTCAAATTTGGTCGCATATTTAGATAAATCTGAGCGGCCACTTTCCAATTTCAAACGGTAGCCTGCGACCCTCTTCAAAAAGGATAACCCAGATCTCCAATTGCCTCACCGAATAGATCGAGCTTAAATGACAAGAACCCTCGATCCCCAATCGCATAGATCCATCTCTCCGGCAAACTAGATGGCGAAATCGTCCAATACCAACACAGCGGTCTCTAGTTGCGAAGTACGCTTCCTCATGATCGAACACGGTGCTAGAATTAATAGCAAACACCTGAATTAATGCTTTATTCCACCGTTAAATTTTTAGGTTTCAGACATTCTGCTGCCGCATCCTTCTCTCCCAAATTCTCTCTGTCTTGGCCCCCGTACAGAATCTAGTCCTGCCCATCTGATCTCTTGCGAGGCAAACAGAATCCCCTTCGTAAGCCAAAACCTAGATTTGAATTCTTGGGCCGACTGCTTGCGAGCCTGGCCTAATCCTCCTAAACATTGGGTCTCTTGGTACAGCAGGGTAGCCAAAACTTACCAATCCCAATGGGAAACCACGGGAATAGCCGATGCCTTGTATTTGTCATTGTCTCCCCTTGAGAAACATGAAAATCTTCTAAAAACCATCGGTTATTTATGGTCCGATGCTCGAATCGCTTCATGTTCGGTCATGGCCCCATGACACCAACTCATTAGACGTGGTGATGATTACTGGTCTGGACGTTACATCACCCAGCCCCTCTGCTTTTAAGCTGACAAAGGTCCCCTACAAGCTTTCTTCCAAAACAGACTGCACGAACTGGGGTGTCTATCTTCAAAGCCACATGAAAACTAAAGGCCCTGTCACAGAGAAAGAACACACGGCTTTCCTCAACTTCTGGCTGGAACATTTCATATTCTGTGGCCCTTCCCTTGCTCCAATCAAGAATTATCTCTCCTTGGCCTCTGAACTTGCCAAAGGCACTCAACAGCATCGCAAACTGTTCCTTGGAGAAGTCTATCGATATCTCCGTTGATGTCTGTCAAACTATTCTCCGCATAGCAGTCAAAACAGGAGGTCCTTGGTGGTTCATTCAGCTATGGTCTCATGTATTTTCAAAACCATGTCCCAAACTTCCCCTTTTGGCGAGTTGCACCTTTCCAGATGCCAAAGGGAAGCGATCGATGCACCAGCTACGCCAAGCTGTATAGATCGCGGGTAGTAAAGCGATCCCTCGGGAAGCATCCAAGTGGTTCACATTTTCTTCCAAGGCGGACAATCCTATCTTCTTTCCTTACGGAAGAATCGGAACATTTTGAAAATCCAATCTCCTTCAGTTAGACAACTTTGCCGATGACACCAAAGACTTTCGGCAGCTATTTTCCACTGTGATCCGTCCCTGCTTCCTTCCAGTTGGCATGAGCACGTCCAACAGAATAATCAAGCCTGGATACGAATTCTACCATCCGGTCGTAGTAGCTCGGCAATTTGGCCTTGGACAAGTACCTCCCCATTTCTTTCTCCATCATCTTACAGAGCGGTGACCTGCGATCCTCTCACCACCAAAGGTGTTATTCCTTCTTCGATGCTCTGACCATCCCAATTCCTAACAACCTCACCTTCGCTTCATCAACCGATGGTTTTGAGAACTGGTGGTCGATGTGGAAGACTCATGCCTTCAGGAGAGCTCTGGGACCGTTGCTAGAACAGCTCGATACTGAATATGATATCCCCGTAGAACAGGTACCACTACTTGTAAATTTTCTTGATGCAGCTCACAAATGATTCTTCTAATAACCCGCTCTGTCTCCTTGCAGCAACAAGATGGTCCTGAACCTACACACGGTGATGGCTCCCCCTTCGAATTCTTCCCACCAGCTCCTGTGGTCCTTTTCTGCAAAAACTCGCCACCTTTGAAAAAGGTCGTGATGCAGAACCAGCCGATATCACCACAATCGGCTGCCAAGATCCAAGCAACTTCTGGGTCAGCCGCCTCTCGAGTTCCGACTAAAACAAAAACGGCGGTGAGGAAGGTAGCTGCCAGGAAGACTTTGAGCGCCGGAGCCCTTCTCCAGAAAGTTCGCATGTACGCTGATCCATGCCTTGGTTGATCTCTTTCATCCTTGCAAACATGCTTGTGCTTACTAGCTCTCCTTTTCTTACAGGTTTCCACCGAAGACACCTCCAGCGGGGACACACAATCCAATCGAGGAGAATCGGGCCCAACAGACTCTGAGAGGACCACCACACCGAGCCAGCCAGATTTGCCACCATCGGCTCCCAGGAAAAGGCCGGTTCCTGAACCTACTGCCCCCCGAGCATCAGTCGAGGCGGGGCCAGCTGTGAGCCCCAAGAGGGCTCGCAAGGGACTTCTTCGTCGAGCCAGGAGGTTTCGAAAGTCATCACCCTCCATGCTCTTACCAATTGTTTTTTATCTGCCGATTCATCACTATTTACATCGTCTAAGCACCTTCCATGCAGACGACTGACACTTCTAGTGGGAAAGCCGGGGAAGTGCCGATGCCTTTCGCAAGGCTGGATCTAGTAATCCCTGAAGGCGTAGATGAAACGGTTACCACTTTGGCCAAGCCCCCAGCAACAACACACAAGCCGATTGTCTCGTCATCTGCTATCCCCTTGATCTTAGGAGAGAATGCGTTCCGCTCGGCTCATCCTTCCATGTTGGACGCATACTGACGCCATTTCGGCCTGCCAGGGTTGTGATATCTCAGGCCTGCTGACGTTCGACCCTGAATCCATCGAACCAACTCCCTCTGTCGCCAACGATGAACCACGAGCAAGGGCTGTTCTACCTCAATTCCAGCGTCTCAAAGCCTTGCTGTCCTCCCCGATCGAGAAGTTGATCGAGGGTTCTGAAGAGGTGAAGAGTGTTCTTGCCGAAATCAAGGACCAACTCCCAGTAGCATTGCAGGTGAAGCTTTGGCCAGTTGTAACTCTGTCTTTCTACGGGTCAAGGGTGAATTTGGCTCGTGAGAGGATTAATCTGCGCCGCGCCCAACTCCCTCTGAAGTCCAATATTGCAGACAAATGTCAGCGGCTCAACGAGAAAAAGGCGTCTCTGGATGCCAAAACTGACACCTCTGTCAGCACCACCGAGCTTGCATCCTTGAAAAAGGAATTGGGAGATCTTGAAGAGAAGGTCCGGGCGACTAAACAGCTCATTCATGACAAGGAAGCATCCATCGCCCGCTCCCAAGACGAAGCAGAAGGCCTCAAAGCTCAACTGAAGACTGATCTGGCGGAAATACGTGCCCTGAACAAGCAGCTAGTGATGGGCAAGGACGAAGATGACGAAGCCGAGATCGCCGAGGTGGATCGTGTCCGCGCTGACGCCCTCCACGCCTTTGAGGCATTCCTTCAGTAGCTTATTCATGTAAACTGACACCTGCTCGTAACAGTTTGAACCTCTAGAGTCGATGGCTGTGCATCGGCTATATTTTTTTTTATTGGCCGATTTCATGTATCGGCCCCCATATTTCACTGTCCATCATCCCACATGCTTGGGAAATATTTCTTGAGATGCCGTGCTGATGACCATCGGAAATTTCACGCCAGCTCCTCAAGCATGTACGCGTTCCCTTAAAACTTGATCGACCTGTATGGCCCGTGCCAATTTGGGGTGCATTTACCATATTTGGCATCCTTAGTCCCCAATGGCAATACAGCTTACCATACCAGATCGCCAACGTGGAACTCCTTTGGTCTCACCTTCTTATTATATGCACGAGCTACCTTGGCCTTGTTCTCTTTGATTTTCTCGAGCGACCACAGCCTAAGCTCAGTTAAATCCTCAACACCGCCACTCATCGTAGCATATTCTTTAGTTGTTAGATCGTTCTGAAAAGTGACACGTCTCGATACAGCCGTAATCTCCCAGGGCAATACGGCTTCTTGTCCATAGACTAGATGGTATGGCGAGGTTTTTATCGCTCCATGATATGACATGCGATAAGCCCATAAAGCCTCTGACAAAACCTCGTGCCAACGCCTAGGGTGCTCATCGATTTTCCTCTTGATCAGCTTGATAAGGCTCGGTTGACGCTTGACTTGCCCATTTGCTTGAGCATAGTATGGAGATGATCGGATCGCTTAATTCCGTGTCCTCACAGAACTTTCTAAACTCGTGAGAAATGAAGATCGAACCTCCATCGGTCGTGATAGTTTGGGGAATCCGAATCTATGAATGACATGTTCTTTCACAAAATCGATAACATCCTTGAGTTCACGACTTCATAGGGACGGCTTCCACCCATTTAGTGAAATAATCCGTAATGGCCAAAATCCACATGTGGCCTTTGCTTGATGGAGGATTGATCTTGCCAATCATATCCATGCCCCAACCTCGGAATGGCCAAGGCTTGATGATGGGGTTCATTCTCGACGCTGTACCGTCTAAATTTTTCCAAATTTCGACATGCTTGACACCCTTTGTAGTACTTAAAACAGTCCTCAAGCATGGTGGGCCAATAAAACCACGACCTTTGATCAACCATTTCATCTTGTGAGCCGATTGGTGAGTTCCACAGCGCCTTGTACCTCGTGTAGGAGCCGATTGGCCTCGGTTGGCCCCAGACATTTGAGCGATAACCCTTCGAGTCCTCTAGAACATGTCCCCCAATAAGCACATACTTCATGGCCTTGTACCTTATCCGTTTAGGTGCCCCCGAATCTTTCAAGTAATTGAAGATATCAGCTCTCCGATCGTCCGCCTCCGTGAACTGCACGAACATCGCCCTCCGCCACGTCCTTGTAGCTGAAGCCATTTGTGCGAGATCATTCGCCTCGGTATTCTGCGATCGCGATCCGATTAAAGTTTATGTACCGAATCGCCATCAGCTCACGGCATTGCAACCATAATGGGAAGAGCGACTCGCTCTCACACTTGTATTCCTCCGTGAGTTGGGAAATCACCAATTTGGAGTCTCCAAAATTTCCACTATACGCTCTAGCTCGATGAGCAACTCCATTCCCTTGCGTATCGCCTCATACTCAGCGACGTTGTTGGTGCAAGGGGTAGATAGCCTGATGGAGAAGGAATATGTTGCCCCCCGGGGCGATACGAGTAGAATGCCGATGCCGCAACCATCATCACAAACCGATCCATCGAAAAACATAGCCCACGCTCGTATAGACAGCGCTGCTATATCAGTGTTGATTCTTTCAGCAATAAGGTCGGCCAACGCCTGACCCTTAACCACTTTCGCGGGTTGATACCGGATATCAAATTACGATAATGCAAACATCCATTTGCTGAGTCGGCCTTTCAACATAGGAGCCGACAGCATATGTTTTATGACATCTGATTTGCATATAATGATAATCTCCGCTGAGAGCAAGATGTGGCGCAGCTTAGTGCGAGTGAAAACAGGCAGAGGCACAACTTATCGATCTCGGATACCTTGTCTCGCATCCGGATCCTTCGCCGATGTAAAACACAACTCGCCTGCACCATCATAAACTTGCACCACCACCGAGGCGATGGGCGTGTCACCATCGACAAGTAAATGTAGAACGGCCTATCCGGTGAAGCGGAACCAACACCGCGCTTCGTTAGATATTCTTTGATCTCGTCGAAGGCTCGTTGTTGTTCTGTCCCCCAGCGGAACTCCTCATCAGATTTAATTTTCACCAGTCCCATGAACGGCTCTATTCTTCCTGACAGATTGGAGATGAATCTTCTGACGAAGTTGATCTTGCCGATGAGAGACTGCAGTTCTTTCTTCGTGGTAGGTGGCTTCATTGTTCGCACTGCCTCCTGACTTTTCAGGCCGATCTCAATTCCGCGTTCATGGACCAAGAAACCCAAGAACTGACCGGTCACAATCAAGGCACACTTTTTTGGATTCATCCGTAGCCCGAATTTTATTGTTCGGTCCAGGACGCGTTGCAGATCGTCCAAGTGTCCTTGTACTGAAGCAGACTTGACCACCACGTCATCGATATAAATTTCCACCAGCTTGCCGATCAGATCATGGAAAATGTAATTCATGGCTCTTTGGTATGTGGCGGCATTCTTGATCCAAACGTCATGACTACATATTCAAACAACCCCACGAACACAGGACTCGAATGCGGTCTTGTGTATATCTTCGGAGCCATAAAAATTTGGTTGTAACCGGCATTGCCATCCATGAAGCTCAAGACCTTATGACCAAGGCTGCGTTGATTAATTGCTCACTCCGGCATCGGATACTCATCCTTTGGGTGGCTCTATTGAGATCCCTAAAATCTATGGCAACACGCGGTATCATCCTTTTCTCTCAGTGCGATACTAGAAATCCACTCGGCATACGCATGGCTGATTAACCTAGGCATCAACATTTTCTCGATCTCTTTCTTGACTTCTTCCAAAATTTCGGCCTTCATCATCGTGCTCGGCTGGAACGGCGAAACCCTTTTTAGCGAGTCGATGCTCAATGATGCTCTGTCTAACCGGGCATCTCAGTATAGTCCCGCAAAGCAATGGATGTTCTTTCAACAAAGCTATCATCGGACCCTTGATTCGGATCTAACTTCTGGCGATAAATGTTGGTGCGGCTTATCCCGGGACCGATGTCAATCTCCTCTAGCTCATCGGTGGAGGTAAACCCATACCCTAGCTTTAGTCACACCTAAATCGATGTTAAACACGGGCAAACAGTTGGTGAGGATAACAAAGGTAATTTGGGCGATTGCGGAATCGGCCCCTTTTGATGCATTAGTCAAGGAAGGTTTACAACTTATTTGTGCTCTACAATGGCGGGGAATCTCCCTACTGTTGCATGACCTGTTTGTCGTAAGATTCGCTTTTTATTTTTGTGGCGATCGCGAGGATCGGCCATACCATGTCTCTGATCGTGGACTTTGCTACTCTGGGGCCGATGGATAAGACCAGCCTCACCCCGTTTTTTGTAGCTTCAATGCGCTCACAACCGTCTAGACTGATTCCAAAGATCGGCTCTTGGTCTTCTGCCTCCCAGATGTTCATGCCAGTTATGGAGATCTCGATCGAATCATCTGCATGAATGACCTCCACTTCATCTCCATCCCACTGTATTAGGAACTGGTGCATCGTGGATGGAATGCAGCAGTTAGCGTGAATCAATCCCTCCCGGCAAGACAGCGTAGGTGCTTTTGCATCGCGATGAAGAATGACGTAGGGATGGTTTTTACGCCCACGGTCGGATCCATGTTCGTAACGCCTTGTGTTTACGAAGTTTGGCCGTTGAAGTCGCTTAACGTGGCGTTGGTTTTGATCGGATCTGCGTGGGCGTCCCAAATGCCGTAGCATGGAGTATGGTATTATATTGACTGCCGCTCCGGTGTCAACCAACATCTTGTGGACAGGCTGCCCATTGATATAACCTCGCAGGTACAGGGCTTTCAGATGTTTGTAGCCCTTCTCTTGTGGCTTTTCAAAGATAACCGTGGGCGCGATCAAACCGTGCCCTTGGTAGTTCTTTGGTTCTTGGGCGCAAAACTCGATGGAAGTATGAACACCATGTTTGTGCGGCCGATGTCTTTGCATCGGCTTTTCTTGTTAGGCGCCACTATTTCCTTTTAGGACGCGCCTCCGTTTCCAAGGTTTGCCAAAGTTTCACGGCCAGATCGGGCCGTGCTTTCCTTAAAGTGTGGAGGTACTGCGCTTCGGCTTCCTCCAAGCTCCGCCGTCGCTGAACTCTACGCTTTTGGGTGTGTCTGAGTCCATCGGGACACCACCTTGGCCGGTGATATCTGTCTTCTTCTTCTTCTTCACCCTTTGGCTCCTCGAGATCTTTTGCTCGAGATGACTCCTCTTATGCTTTTGGCGGGAGAGGCCCTAGGCAACGCTTGAACCCCGGACTGTGTCATCCTTCTGTCCACATTCCGGCAGTTGTCGATTGTAGGCAATCGGCTCATTCCGCATCCAGCAATACTTGAAGAAAGGACAATCCCAATGTCTATCCACGCCTTCCTTTTCCTTTGACTTTCCCTAGCGAGGTGCTCATATCCTTCATCATCTCTATCGTGCCCGACGTCGGTCATCTTGGCGCTCATACTTGTTAAGGAGATGCGTGGAGTGTGGCCCGATATCGCACGCTTCTCACTTGCTCCTCGGTTAAATACACTTTGTCATCATAACGGGCCGGTCACGTGGACCAGCCTCCTCTCTTTCTTTGCCCGAGGCGGCCTTCCTCCTTATATGTGCCATGGTGGTACAGGCCTGCCATATTAACATCGAGCGAGAAATCTAAGCGACTCCTCGTGGAGTGGTGTTCTACCATGTTGACGCCGGAAAGCGGGTTTGTGTCTACTTTCATGGCGAATTGCCCAAGGATCGAGGCGGCCTGTTCGCCGCGTTTGGATCTGGCGACGTAGCTCTTTGCAATCATTGGTGGTGTGGGTGAACGAGTGATGCCACTTGCAGTATGGTCTCCCGTTCATCTCTTGAGCCGTAGGGATTTTATGGCCTTCGGGTAACTTCAGCTGCTTTTCTTTCAGTAGTAAATCGAATATCTGCTCAGCTTTGCTCACATCGAAGTCGAACCCTTTTGCAGGCCCTTGCTGTTTTACCCATTTGCAGGACACAGGATCTGCCCCCCGAGCCCATTCAGCCACGGCCACCTCCTGGTCTTGTACGGGATCCTCTTCTTCTGTATCGACCAGGCCTATCGGACGTTTGAACTTGTCTTGGTACAACTCAGGGTGGCGCTGTTCATACATTGTCAGTTTCTGGGCCATGTGCGCCAATGAATTGTATTCTACTTGGAAAGCCAGATCCTTGATAGGTGCTGAGAGACCCAACACTGCCAGCTCGACTGCTTCTTTCTCAGTTAAACGAGCCGAATAACATCGGTTCTTGTGATCTGAAATCTTGAATGTACTCGGCTACCGTTTCTCCCGCTTGTGCCGCGCCAGATCGCAATGCCGACCTCGGTAGCCACGAATGATCTTGAATGTGGGCTGCTCTTCCGGTTGCTTCCAGTGCGGATCGAATCCGGTGGCAACGAGGTGTACCACCCAAAAGCTGGTCTGTCGAGATTGCGCAAAGAACCTTCAGAATCGATCCGATCTGAAATCATGCCTAAGCGTGCGGTATCGGCTCACATGCTCGATCGAGCTCGACCCTTCCGATCCGCTAAACCTTGAGAATTCAGGAGCCGATACTTGGGTGGCGCGGAATCGAGATCAAACTTCGTTAAGTACGGCTTGGAATAGCCGATTGTCCTTCTCTTGACGCGAACTGGTCTCTCAAGATGGTACGGATTTGCTCCACCGTTTGAGCTGCAGGGCTAAATTCTCATGACTCGTTCGGTGGCGTGCTTGGCTAGCCATGCCTGTTTATCGGCGTCCATCCGGACATCCTGCTCGAAATACTGCTCCCGAAGCCCTGCTCCGAAACTCACCTTGAAATCCCTGCGGTTGCAATGCGGTTCGTGGCGTCGAGCTATTGCGGTCCGACGTGGGTGCACACATATCCATGTGGGATTTCTTTAGGTGGTTCAAACAGGAATTGGCAATCGCCAGGTCACCTCCAACCTTGTAGACGACGTCGCGGTGCCTGGTGGCTCCGGGCTGCAAGCGTGAATGGCGGTGTGGCACAGTGCGGCGATCTTTCTCCTGGTGAGTCCCTAGAGTAGGCCCACGGAGAGTACCGATGTTTCATGATCTCTGAACTACGCGAACGCGACAGCGCTCAGCGTTCACTAGGCTCTCGGAATGGCGGTGAAGAGAATGAGCCACCATGTAATTGACTTCCTGTCGCAGAGCTCTGGTGCGCTCCTCTGAAGGAACAGACAGATCCACCTCATCAAGAGCACCTTTAGGTGAGAACCCTTTCCACCTGATGCCATGCTTACGGGTCCTCTCAAAAGAGCCGATGAGATCGGCTTCGAAGAGAGCTTTGATATCATCATACCGCCTTGTGCTCATCGTGCGGATCGTCGTGCGTGATCATCCCCCATCGCGTCGGATGTTGATCAGATGTTGTTGAATGTCCCACCGTGCGAGAATGTGTTGCTGTCAAAACCCACCGGCAGCAGCGACGAGCAACACGAGCGGAGGCTCCAGGAACTGGTGGGCCTCGGTCCCTGGGCAACGGCCGCAAAACTCCGACACGTCTGGTGATGCAAGGGTGTGCCACGACCTATACCGTCGGGAAGGTGATGGATTGCTTCGATTAGTTTCTGCATGGCAAACAAGTATCGTAAAATTCGAGCCGCCGGCTCCCGGTTTCCACGTGAATCGGCTCCGGAGCCGATTATCCCATGGTTACGCATTAGATCTACGATAACATGGGGTTTTGCTTCATCAATACAAGTTAAATCGACCTCTGACGACGGTTTAACGTTTTCACCACATAATTGGAACATCCTACACGTAATTGAGCCTGGTAGATACAAAAGATGATAGAAAACTAACCCTAGAGAAGGCCTAACAACCGACGTAAAGTCAATTCCCGGAACAACTCCTCTCGAATTGGCAAACCATATCCTTACATACTACTGGATCGTTCAACCCGTTTGCAAGGCCTGACTATGTGGATATCAAACTAAACCTTGGAAAACAAGGCATAACTATAACAGATCAAATCAACTGAATAAAGATCAAGCAAGATGTTGCCCTTACACCCGAAAAAGGTGCACAGGCAGCGAGATAACTAAAGGCAGCATAACTAAGCAATCATAACAAAAAGGTACCGATGCTAGCCCAAACAAATCTATGCCGTCATCGTCGTTGTTGCGCCAAGATACTCGCCGTCGTTGCCAGGAGGGGATAAGAAGGGCACCGCGACGCCCTGCCTCAATCCTTATCCCCAATTCCTCCTTATCCTCTCAGATACGAACGAGACCGAAACCCTAGCTCACCGGAGCCACCTCTCACCATCGAACCACGTCTCCCCACACCATTCTGAGCCGTCATGGAGAAGCGCCTTCCTCCGTAGATCCTCGGGGTAGAAGCTTGCATCAGGGGGAGCACTGGAGCAGGTGAATTGTGCCATTCCTCTTCGCAGCAGTTCGTTAGAATCCTCGTCGAGAGGCTCGTTTCCGACCGCGCCTGTCCTCGCCGACCACTCAATCATCATTAGGGTGAGTTCCGGAACCTCCCAGTAACATTCAATCGTCGGATATTATTATAAATCACCGTTTCACCATATGCCACCGTTGGCCACCGTCAGAGCTCGTCGGAGCTGAAGTTCCGATGACTATTTCTGAGCGGAGCTGCCACTATTAGGTTCAGTAGGTTGCGCTAATTCGAACTAGGTCTATTTCGCTTGCTGGGGTGCAGTAGATAGTCGCCCGCGACCAACCTCTGGCGGCGGTGGTGATGCTGACGTCATCGTTACGTCATGATCGCACCACGTCAGCTAGTTTGACTGGTCATTTTCCTGCGTGGAAAGTGACGTGACCCAGGGCCCATATGTCATTGACTGGAGTAGATAACCAATCGGTAACAAATGCAATTCCTTTAACCTGAGAGCTGAGGTGGACCATGGCCCACTAGTCAGTGACTGGGGCTAGCACTGGAGGTGGTGTAAAAAGTATTTTCTATTAAGAAATAAATAAAATGTTATAATTCAATTAATAATACTCCAGAAATCAAATAAATGATTAAATTTTGTTTAATTAATAACTTTTGATTTATAATTCAGAAAAATGTGTATAATATATGAAAATTTGTAGAAAAAAAATCTACAACTTAAACTTATTATCAAATATTATTATGATGATTATTTAAATAAATATTATTTAATAAAAGTTTTATAAGTAATAAAGCTTTGATAATTCATATTTTAATAATGGTAAATATTAAAAATATAAATAAAATACCAAAAATCTTGGAAAAGTAATAATTACAATATAAAACTATAATTATGTATTATTATTTCACTTAAGTAAATACTTATTATCTATTTAGTAGTTGTAAAATAATAAGAATTATAAAAATCTTATCTTATTATTTATTAATCACAAAAATAAATGTGATATACCAAAATGATCACAAAAATAATATCTACATGGTAAAAATCTAATATTATACTTTTGAGTTAAATAAAAAATTCAAATATTTTAATAACTCAAATTTAAACTTATTTACTTCATTAGTAATTCATATAAGGATAAATAGAATGTGTTAATATTCCTCAAATAAGCAAATTAAGTTTAATAAATAGTATTAATCTTAAATATTACTAAAATGAAACTTTAATGGTTTAAAAACATTATAAATATCTTTTGTGTAAATTATCATCAACCCTAAGTAAAGATTATATTCTCAAAGTATTTCAATTTATAATAAAAACCTTAAAAAAACAACTTATGAATACACCAAACCTTTCTATCTATATTAACTACCAAATTACAAAAACTACCACAACATTATATATACCCATAAGTAGTTAAGTAATAGTATGTTTTAGAGTATAAACTATACTCACTTATCTTTAAAAGATAAATGATATTACTCCATAATAAAATCAAGAAACCATTATCCAAGTAAAAAGAATGACCATTCTTAAGTAACTTAAAGAAAAAATTTCAGATACACAAGATCCAAATGTATAAGTACTATACTTTCAAAACTATCTATATTTTAAAGTTAACTTTAGTCTTCAAGAATCTAAATATAATACAATAAACATTATTATATGTTTTATAAACATTACTATATGTTAAATTATAAAGCAACTCAAGCCAGACCATTTAAGCAAACAAATAACATCAACCACCACTAACTAACCACAAAATATGTTTAGACCTTTGAAGAGAAACCTTTTCTTTGAAGGTTATTCTTTTTGCCACTTCAAACAAGAACTCTTGTATAAGCAATCTTGAATAGTATGTCATAAGTATATATATTTTACTACCACATATGTGTTGTTCACAACCACTCATAAACTTTAATAGAAGCACAAATGTGAAACTTATCAAAAAGAACCACACATTCCAAAGTAACAATTTCCGGAATCCAAACCCTAGAACAACGTTATCTCCAGGATTCGCCTTTAGAACGTGCATCACATTACTTATGCATAAAATCATATTGCTTCTTTAAACATTAGTCCTTACTGGACCAATGATGCTGATTTCAGATTTTGGATCTTATACTGACTCGAAGACCGTGAGTGCATAATCTTGCAATCACAAAAGGCAAGTTCACACTTGCTCATGTCCTTTGTTTATTTTCGGTAAAGTATTTTACAAATCCAGTGTTGTTATCACCTGCATTTAAAAAAGGTCTAAAAACACTATTTTTGGTAATGATGTGAACCATTGGTTACTGATCCAGGGTGATCAGCTAATCTATTAAATCTGACAGTTGGAATACCACTGTTCAGAACTATATCACCTAGGACTTAACAACCAATGTCGTCAGTGATTCTTGTGCCGTATATTACGCGTTGACCATGAGATTTGGAATGGAACGGAGAAGTCAGTTGTATCTTCTTCCTCTCGCATGAAGTTGGAGGTGCAGGTCGTGGCTGTTATCCTCGTAGCGTGCATATTAATTGGTAATTGATAGTTCTGACATCTAACGGTTTGTACAAACCATTGCCGTAATTATTTATGTGGGCATGGTGTGAAGGGTTTCGCGGCATAGTAAATCAAAATTTTCTACGGATGCAAACAGAGGGAAAGCCAAGATCTAATCTAGGAGATGCAAACAACGAGAGAGATTGGATTAGATCTTCATACCCTTGAAGATTCGCAATGAGCGTTCGTCGGAACGTGGGTGATGTAGTCGTACTCGCTTCTCCTCCTCGCGATCCGATCCGATCTAGCACCACAAGTGGCGGTGCCTCCGTGAGATGCACACGTGCAGCACCTCGACGTCTCAACACATGATTATTCTTTTTGATGTTCACCTCCGCTACTTTCATCTTAGCAAAGAGCTCAGTGATCATATCAGTGGAACCAATCTGATTGTGATCAACTACAAAACTTTTGTAGCTAGGAGTGTCAATCTTGAGCTCCTCTGGAATCTTGCAGTCCAGTTGCTCAAGGCGTTGAGTGTAGCCTGTCATCTCAATGGCGTGCTCACTAACGGAACTCCCTTCCTCCATCTTGTAGTTAAAGAATTTCTTAGAGATCTCATATCTCTCGAGCGGGCTTGAGTCGAAACATGTTTTCAGCTCCTCGAAAATCTCAAAGGGCCGGCGAACTCCTCAAAACGATTTTGAAGATCCGATTCCATAGCATACAACATGGCGATCTTAATCAAATCATAATCATCCTTATGCGATCGATAAAGCTTTTCATCGGTAGGCGCATCTATATGAGGCGTCACCTAGCGCTTTCTCAAGGACATAGTCCTTTTGTCCTTGACGAGAATGATTCTCGAATGCGGAACCATTTGGTGAAGTTAGACCCATTGTTTCTAAGCTTTTCTATCTCAAAAAAAGCGTTGAAGTTGAAGCTGGACTTGGCCATGTGATCTACGATTTGCAAATACAATTTAGACTATGTTCATGATAAATAGTTCAACTTAATCAAATTACTAGATGAACTCCCACTAAATTCAACATCCCTCAAGTTGTTTAGTGAACATGATCCAAATTCACCACACCTAATCCGATCATCACGAGAAGAGATGTGGTTTCAATGGTGGACAACGAAGTGTCGATCATATCATTCATATGACTCATGCTTAACCTTTCGGTTCTTGTGTTCGAGACCATGTGCATACATGTTAGGCTCGTCAAGTTAGACCCAATTATTTCGCGTGTGCAAAAGCTTGCACCCGTTGTATGTGGCGTAGAGTCTATAGCACCCGATCATCACGTGATGCTTGGACACGACGAACTTCATAGCGGTGCATACTTGGGAGAACACAGTTTTATCTTGATCTTTAAGTGAGGAATCATCTTATAATGCTACCGTCGCGATCTAAGCATAATAAGATACATGAAAGGATAAACATCACATGCATATAACTTTATGTGACATGGTATAGCCAATCTTCGCGCAATGATCTCCATCTTGTGCGTTCCGGCATGATCTCCATCACTCCACCATGATTGCCTCCACCACGAATAGCAACTACAACTATTGCTAACTACTTAGCGATAAAGTGAAACTATTACATGGCGTATAAGAAGTTGACACACAGGTCATACACAATTATAAAGACAACCATATGGCTCCTGCAGGTTGTGTACTCATCGACATGCAAGTCGTGAAACATTACAAAACATGATCATCGCATACATTATACATATCACATCTTGGGCCATACCATATCACAGAAAACACTCCCTGCAAAAACAAGTTAGACGCCTCTACTTTGTTGTTGCATGTTTTACGTGGCTTATGGGAGTAGATGCTAAGAACGATTCTTACCTATGGAAAGCCACAACGGTGATATTATGGTTGACAAACTCCGGTGTTAATCCCATGACAACTATAGTGAGAGAAACTGACATCCACCAGCCGCATGTGTGGAACAAGCCACACGTCAAGTGCGGGCGGTCTCATGACGACGTCGCGTAAGGTTGGCCTGGACCGCTTCAATCTCACTATCCCGCGTCATAAGAAGAACACAAACAAGAGGCTTGCAACAGAAAACATCAACGCCCGCAACAACCATGTTGTGTTCTACTCGTGAAACACATCTACACATAGATCTAGCTCGGATACCATTGAAGGGTTTCGCGGCATAGTAAATCAAAATTTTCTACGGATGTGAACAGAGGGAAAGCCAAGATCTAATCTAGGAGATGCAAACAACGAGAGAGATTGGATTAGATCTTCATACCCTTGAAGATTCGCACAGCGGAACGTTCGTCGGAATGTGGGTGATGTAGTCGTACTCGCTTCTCCTCCTCGCGATCCGATCCGATCTAGCACCACAAGTGGCGGTGCCTCCGTGAGATGCACACGTGTAGCACCTCGACGTCTCCTCCTTCCTCGGACCAGCAAGTATGGTGGAGAGACGGATTGGATCTACAACACGACGGTGTGGTGTATATGGTGGATAATTTCTGCAGCAGGGCTTCGCCTACAAACAGTCGGGAGGGAGAGAGGAGGGCAGCAGGGCGGCTAGGGTTGGAGGGGAAGGTGTGGGGGGTTGGTGCGCCCCCACCCCTCTTTATATAGAGGGGGGGCGCAGCACTAGCCCCTTCCCCAAGCCCAAACCGGCGGCCCCAAAGGATAAGGAGTGGGGGGCAAGGAAACCCCCCTCTTCTAGAAGGTCTATCTCGAGTTTAAACCTCTCTTGGCCGGATGGGCCCTATGGGGCCTTGTGCCCCTGGCCCAATGCGTCCAGGGCACTCCCTCATAGGCCCATGACCCCTCCCGGAAGGTGGGGCCACGTTGGTCCCCTTCCGGAAGGTTCTAGAAGCTTCCGGTACAATACCGATTAATCCGGAACAATTCCGAACTCCAAAAACTGCACTGCCTTATATGAATCTTATTCTCCGGACCACTCCAGAACCTCTCGTGATGTCCCGGATCTCATCCGAGACTCCGAACAAAAACTCATAAACCAATTATCCAATCTATCCTAGCGTCGAGACACGTTAAGTGTGTGACCCTGCGGGTTCGAGAATATGCAGACATGATCTTCTATCAATAATCAACAGCGGGGTCTGGTAACCCAAATTGACTCCCACACATTCATCGATGATCATATCGGATGAACCACGATGCCAGGATTCAATCAATCACATATATATATTCCCTTCGTCTCGCGATATTTTACTTGCCCGAGATTCGATCGTCATTACCGTCATACCTAGTTCAATTTCGTTCGCGGCAAGTACTTTACTCGTTCCGTAATCCGATATCACTTTGTGATTAACTCCTTAACCACATGCTTGCAAGCGGTGTTGATACCGATTACCGAGTGGGCCCGAAGTATATCTCTCCAACTTGGAAGGGACAAATCCCATCTCGATACATACAACCCAACAGATACTTTCCGATCACCTGAGAGACACCTTTATGATCACCCTCTCATAGGATGACGTTTGATGACCTCAAAGCTTTCTTCCGATACCAGGGAGTTGCATTATCTCATGGTCTAAGGAATACAATATTTGACATAAGAAAAGCTAATTGCTTCGCTTAGTTTGGGTCTGTCCATCATATCATTCTCCCAATGATATGATCTCATTATCAATTGACAACTCATGTCTATGGTTAGGAAACCTTAACCATCATTGATCAATGAGCTAGTCCATAGAGGCGTACTAGGGACACGGTGTTGTTCACAAACCATACAAGTATTAAAGTTTCCGCTTAATACAATTCTAGCATGGAATATAAACATTATCATGAACAAGAATTATAATAATAACATCTTTATTATTGCCTCTAGGGCATAATACCAACATGGTGTACACCAAGGAGGCATGCGAGGTCGCGAAGGGGGCAGTGATTGGCTTGGATCATCTTCTGGGCCCCACATCATGGAATTGTGGACGGGAATAAGCTGCCCGGTTGTGCAACAAAGAGTTAATCTCTCATGGATAAAGTAACGCACCTTTGCAGAGTGTAAGAACTGTAACTTGTTACTCCCTGTTCCGGGAAGGAGCAGCGAACGCGGCAGGAAAGGAACTCCATGAAAGTTCTGGTAAACCCGTGAAGGCTGACGGACATAGCTTTTCAGAATAAAAGCAACCTTTGAAGAAATGTTTATGAAAACTTGCATTGCCTACGACCTATAGTCTGTGGCTGTAGATATAGTGCATCAAACACTCCTTTTCTAGTGAATTTGCTGAGTACGCTCGTACTCAAAGTATCTTATTAACCCTTGCTAGATTTTGAAGCCATTAAGACGACGTTTACATCAAGTTATGCTCCAGGACTTATCATGCCAGATTAAGCTCTTTAATGAAGACAAGGAAGATAACATATACCTCAACTCAAGTTAAGACGAAGATACTGATTAGATAGGAGTATATTCTCTAACCAAAGAACCTATTTCTATAGTGTGTTGCAATAGCAGCAATGTCAACCTCTTAGCCAGAATACTAGACTTAACAGTATAATCGTTCTTGCGTTATTTATCTTTGATTCTTCTCCGTAAGAAGTTCTTTATTTCTCTTTAACCTAGAGTGTTCTCTGGATCTTATGTAAAGAGTAAGTTGTAACCTTTGGCCATGTATTGGACCCGCTATGTTTCTGTTGTGCCATTTTGAGGGATGTAATACTAGTGAATGGTGTTTCATTGGTGTTATGTCAACGACTATAGTATACTACATCATGCAGTGGTATGCTGGGTCACCGCAATGCCCCCAAACCACAAGCATGTATGCAACATGAACATTTTATATGCAACAAGTATATATTATATATTATAAAAATAAAGGTCCCAAGAAAAGGGTCACACATGGGGAACTCGACGATCTTGGGGTTCCGAGGGTTCGACGGGTTTCGGCTCGTCGGGATCGGTCTTCAAGGTCTTCGGGGTCTCGGCGTTCCGGGGTCTCGGCCATCGAATCCATGACGCATCATTTGGTGGTTCTGGGAAGAAGGCCATGTCGATCCAGGAGCGATGATCTTCGGGTTCGGGACGAAGAGCTTCGAGCCATCCAACCCAGGAAGTAGATCTTGGCATCTGTGCCGTGGTCTTCAGGAGATCTTGATGGAGACACGGATACACAAATCGATGTGTACGGTATGGATTCGCAGTGCTTGAGCAGCCACCTCGCCTCACTCCACCACATACACCATCCGTTATGCTGCACCAACATCTCACCACACATCTTCTGTCAGAAATGCGTCGCACTGGGGCCCGATCCTAAACAACACTGGCAGGGAACCACCGAGGTGTGGAGCAGGGCACCCAGAGGCGGTCACAACATACTGCAGGGCCGCCCGACAAAGGGCTGCGGGACTGAGCTGCTTATAGGGATGGTTCCAAGGCAACGACGCTCGCTGGAAGCGCTTGCCTCGCAGGGCCGATCGGCCGAGGAAGCCGGAGCGAGGTCGTTGCAGGGGCGACCGCGGCAGACGGTGGTGAGGCGAGGCCGACACAGGGCTCGCAGGAGGCATGCGGAAGGAGGGGTCGCGGTAGAGGTAGGGATGGCAATGGAGCGGGTTTGGACAGATATAGCAAAACCAAATTCAAATTCAAATCCATGAAACTCACTCTAGCCCGCCCACGAAGATATCCATGGGCATGGATGTCAATCCAGATCCAAACCCGCCGGATATCCAGTATCCATGGATATCCATTGGTTTACACACTATATACAATAATCATAATAACATTCAGCATAACTACGATATAATAGTAATTTCCGACAGCATTTCAGCAGCATTTCAACAAATATTATATGGATAATACATAGGAATATCAAAGCAATAATATTTTAACCACATAGTACTTAAAATATCACACCGTAACATCACAAAGTACATAGATGTCTCATAACAGTCTTAGAGAATGATTTTTATTACAAGTTTCCAATACAACATCTCATACATTCAATAGATATAGCAATGCATAGTAGAAATGTTGAGTTGAAACTTGGATGATTAGAGCCTCATTCCTCGGTGACAATGGATTCATTGGCATCCTACAATTGAAGAAACACTAAAGCTTATCAAAGTTACACATCACAAGAATGAATTATGGAAGTAAGTAAATGACTACAGAAATAGTACCATTTATTCTTGTTCATCTTCAAGAACATTTTGTATAGCAAGGAGATTACCATGAATATCACCTAATGCAATTGCCAAAAATAAGAACAACTTAGATTTCATATTTCACAAGAGAAGTTAGAAACAAAGGTGGAAATGTATAAATGAATTACCTAACATGTCCGCTCGAGACCATGATTGCATACACATGAGAGCTTCTGATATTTTTGTTGCAAGTCGACTACGATGTGGACTAATTAGTCTTCTGCTCGAGACCATAAAATTTGGGGTCATTTATTTAGTAAATATTACGTACATAAAAAAATCAGGTGGGTCCCACGTGTCAACCGGGTATCTGTTGGATATCCATGGAGCGAAACTACTACCCATGCCCGCCCCATGAATTAGCGGATATCCGCCCCATGAAATCCGTGGATGTAATTAGGACTCCATACCCTTGCCCATCGAGTCGGATATCCGTGGATACCCGGATCCATGGATAAAATTGCCATCCTTAGGTAGAGGGGCCTCGGATTCCAGCGAGGCGGAGGCGGGCTCCTGGCGGCGCCTGTGGTCGACGACGCGCGACCGCGGGACCTGCTGACGGAGGCGGGAGGAGGGTCGCGGCCTCCGGGCGGAGCTAGAGAGAGGCGGGGAGGGGATGACATCCAGCGGCAGGGAGAGCGAGAGAGAGGGCGGCGCCATGGTCTGGGTGGTTGGCGCTGGGGAAACGCGAGTGGGTGGGGGATCAAGGAAGCGACAGAGGAGGCCGCGTTAGGGTCGGGTGGTGGGACCATGCGAGGAGAGGCAGGGTGGGGCCGGCTTGCAGCGAGCGTACACGGGGGGGGGGGGTCTAGGTCATGTGCGTTGCACGCGTGCGTGCGTTGTGTAGCCAGATGGGGATCGAGTGTGGGGGTGCGTGGCAGGTGCAGACGGGACATCGTGCGTGCTGGACGGTTTGGTTCAGGTGGGTGGCGGCGACAGGGTGTGGAGGGAGGGTCTGAGGTAGGTGGGGATTAGGGTTTGGAGAATAGGACTAGATTAGGGTTTCCAGTGAGATTGGTTCGGCCGATCGGGGTGGTAGGTGGCCTAGCTTTCGGCCCGGCCTGCCTTCTCCGATCAAAACAGTTTTATTTTAAAAAAATATTGTTTGTTTTAATTTTAGTAAAAGATTTTGTAATTAGTTTTAGACAAAAAAAATATCCGGAAACATACGGGGGTTTAATTTGAAATAGAAGGAGGGCTAGTTTAGAAAATAATATAGTCTTTTGCAACATAGTTTCAAGCAAAATAAAATGCATGATGCCGTCATGATGATGCACATAATAAAAACAACGGCGATTTTCTAGTAGTGGATTTACCCAGGGTGCTACAATTGTAACACCCCCGGTCACTCCGGACCGACGGCTGTCACTTCTGGCAGCACAATGGGATCTCTAGACTAACCCCACAGACCAACACTAGTCTTTTCTGCGCACTTTGTCCTCACTCGTGCGCACCCGGTTACCCACTTCCCGGTTGGTCACCCATCCTAGAATTGCTCTAGGCCAAGCACGCTTAACCTTAGAGTTCTTTTCGAATGAGCTTCCGGAAAAGAAGTTGCAAGGTTTCCTATCAATCCTATTGAGCCATGCGCTAGGGTCTCACATACACCCATCCTTAGAAGATCGATGTCCTCGTCGATCAACCACAAGCCAGGAACGTCCCCTCTTGGCACACGTCTGTGCGTCCAGTGCCGACACATTTCCATGCCATGTCCACTCCGGGCTACACGCGTCATGCTACACATGTCCGCCACTAACCCGCACACGCCCATGTAACCGCGAGGGTCGGCTCTGATACCACTTTGTAATACCCCCGGTCACTCCGGACCGACGGTTGTCACTTCTGGCAGCTCAATAGGATCTCTAGACTAACCCCACAAACCAACAGTAGTCTTTTCTGCGCACTTTGTCCTCACTCGTGCGCACCCGGTTACCCACTTCCTGGTCGGTCACCCATCCTAGAATTGCTCTAGGCCAGGCACGCTTAACATTAGAGTTCTTTTCGAATGAGCTTTCGGAAAAGAAGTTGCAACTTGTTGGTATGGGTTTCCTATCAATCCTATTGAGTCATGCGCCATGGTCTCACAGTTGCCTCCTTTGGTGAAGTGGCCGGTTTGTGTGTCAATCCTCAAAAAGGTCTAATGGCTCCAATAAGATGTGAGGAGTTGGATCTCGACGGCATATTTCAACCTTTCCAGACAACAAAGACAACCTTTCCCCGTGTTCTATCTAGGCATTCCCTTGGGTGTCTCGCGCCTAAGATGGTGAGACCTTCAACATTTGGAGGACAAGATTGTCAGAAAGTTCACTACCAGAAAATGGAAAAACATGAACATGGTCGGGGGATGGGTTTTAGTGAGAGCGGTCCTCACCTCCCAAGTTATGTACCATGTCAAATCACTTGACTTTCCAAAAGAGGTCATTAAGCGGATTATTGCCCTCCTAAGAGCTTACCTTGAGGCGGGATGCGACAAGGGGCCGATGGAAGGTGCAAATTTAATTTGGGAAGTGGTATGCCGACTGGCGAAAGAGGGGGGGCTATGATCTTGAACCTAGAGAAATTTGCTTCAACTCTTAGGATGAGATGGATTTGGCTTGAGTGGGTCAATGACTCAAAAAGTTAGATTTGTCTTGAAAATCCTTGCAATGATTATAAACTTGAGCTCTTTGTGATGGCAACAAAAGTGATCGTGGGAGATGGGGCAAAGGCTCGGTTTTGGACTTCACCTTGGCTTGATGGCCTGTGACCAAAACATATTGCGCCAAAGCTTTGCAAGGAAACAAAAAAAGAAGAATTGAACAATCAAGCACACTCTTGAGGAAAATTCTTGGGTCAATGACCTTAATGTCCACAATGGTTTTGGCATTGATCACATTCAACAATTTGTCTCTTATTGGAAAATGATTGCAAGCATCAACTCAATCCCGGGACAGCCGACAACATCCATTGGAAATTCACACATGATGGAAAGTACTCCTCTTCTTTGGCCTACAAGATGCAATTTGAGGGCATCGTTTCTATCTCCATGGTTGTTTGGAAAGTTGGGGTTCTATCCTAGTGCAAATTCTTTGCTTGGTTGGTAATGTAAAATGGAATATAAACGGCAGACCAGCTACAAAATAGGAGGATGGTCAAATTATGGGAGTTGCCCACTTTGTAACCGCCCAAGAATCAACAACTCGTTTTTTTTAAATGTAGGTACACCACTCGTGTTTAGGCTGAGATTTTATCTTGGATTGGCTTCCATGACATGCAGCCGCCGCAATGTCAAACGATGGCACCGTTCAAGAACGGTGAACGAAGATGGCTCTTGGAAGAGGAAAAGCATTGTCCCAAGGATAAGGAAGAGGCAAGGATTCACTGTCAAAGAAAAAAGAAGAGGCAAGGATTTGGTGTGTTGTCGGTGCAAAGTTTTTGTGTTACGTTATTCCGGTAGAGTAGGCTCCTTTATTTGTCTTTAGTGCTTTTCCTAAGAAAAAAAACTCTCAAACCTTTTTCTTAATTAAAGAAGTGGCAAGTCTTTTATCCGCTTTCAGAAAAAAATACTTTCTTAAAAAATTATCGCAAAATTTATCTGCGTAGGGACATGTATTTGCCTACTAAAATCTGCGGACACCAACTTCGTAAATCTGGATATATTTTCTTTACAAACCTAAAACATCTTATATTTTAAAACGAAGGAAATATTTCTGAATGGACGGAGTGGTTGAGATTTCTGGGATTTTTTTTTCAATTATCAGTGATCAATGAGGGAGTGAGAGCAGCTGCCATCGGGTGTTTTCTTATCAGATTTGTCCAGAGATTCCACTTGGGTTGACTGCTCTGCTCACCCCGACATGCCGGCGACCTGCGCCACCGCTGAAGGGGTGCCGAGGAGCCGCGGCGGCCGGCGGCTTCAGGGGTCGGCGGCGACCGCGAGGAGGGGAAGGCGTAACGGGGGACGCGGGTGGCTGGGCGTCGTGGGGGCAGGGGGATTCTTCTTCCGGTGGATCGCCGCCACCCACCTCGCCACGCCAGTCCGCTAGACGGCGTCTCGGGCGCCACTAGCGGCATCAGCATCGAGATTGCAAGGTCGACTCCTTCTTCCCACTATACATTTGCTGCTCTTTTGGTCATCGGAGAGGATTGGGTTTGCCCTCTGAATATAATCGAACCTCCTTCAGATCAAACTTAATTCGACACTATAGGGATCCCCTAGCAATGGAAGTCATCATTTATTCTATATAAACATATATGAAGATTATAGACATATCTCCTCACTGAGGATTTCTAGTACGTAAAGATATATTTCCTCACTGAGGATTTTCTAGTACTACTACGTACTTGTAGAAAAACTGCACTCAGCTTCAAGTTAACGGATAAATAACGAACTCTGAACAATTGAGGAAGGAAAATGATACTACTCTTCCGGGGATCCCGTGACTTCGATCCCCGGGTCGAAGCGTCAGGCGTGACGTGGTACTGCCTCCCTGCAAATAATCGTGGGTGGACTCATTTCTTTTTTTCTTGCCTTATCTCTTTCTTCCACGCCTTGTGTTGTTGTTCCCAGCAGCAACGGTGTGCGCCGCCGCAGCCGCGCGCGCGTCTGCTGCTTGCCACCACGCGTCGCCGGAGCTATCTGCGCACCGCCACGCCGCCTGCTCGCCGTCCCGTCTCCGGTCTGCTACCTCGCCGCCGTGCACAGCCGACAGGCTGTTGCCGTACTGCGCCACCGTGCTTGGCTCGCCGGAGCTCCGCCTGCTCGCGTCGCCGAGCCTCCGGGCTGCTGCCTCTCCGTCGTCGTCTCCCTTCTCCCTACTCTCCTTCCGCCGGCGCACCGCCCAAGCCTTGGTCCTCCGCCGGCGTGCGTCGCCCAAGCACTCCTGCTATACATGGCGATCTCGCCGGAGATGGAGGCCCCGACCCGCTCTGCCGCCTCTTCCCACGTCATATTTGTGTTCGTGTTCTTCCCCGGCGTGCGAGAGCTCTTACCGGAGCAAGCACTTGCCATTGCAGCTGAATCAGACGGATTTTTGCTACTTGCAGGGTGCTACACAGATGGGACGACAATGCTACTGGAAGTGGTCGTCGTTGCTACAAATGAAGGGTCACGATGCTACCCGACCAACGAATGCGTTTTGAGATTTTGCTACAGGACGATGCTACAATAATAGTAATTTTTTGCTATTTCTGTTCTATGTTTTTGCGACAATAGCACAAAGTATTTGCTACGATAGCAGCCACCGGCGATATCTCTGGCGAGGTCGTTCTTTTTGCTACATTAGCACATGTTTCTTGCTACCACCGTTTTGCGGTTTTGCTACAATAGCATAACGTTTTTGCTACATGGTCTCCGGTAAAGTCTAACAGTGAAAGCCTCCGACGAGTCTCCGGCGAGGTCGGATATGCTACATTAGCACAACATTTTTGCTACACAGTCTCCGGCGAGGTCTCCGGTAAAATCTCCGGCGAGATCCAGTCTGTTTTTTTATTTTCTGAGTTGAACCGTTTTCTGCTACATGTAGCAAAAGCAGGGCTATTTGTAGCAAAATCGGGTATATTTATAGCAAAAGCGGAATTTAGGGCTTTTTTTAAGGACACGTGTTAGCCCAGAGACCCGGGGAATTTTAAGGAAATATCCCGGGAAACGCGTAGTACGACCCTTGAGGAAACACAGATGAAGCTGTCAATCATAAGTAATCTGACGTAATCGCTGCCGGCTGTTTTCTTATTGAATTTTTTAACATGTTTTCTTAAGGAAGGCATGACAAGATCAAAGCGTAGACCAAGAAATGTTCGTCAGTTGAATTCACTTCATTTTCTACTGCCACTTGCAATATTATCAAGTTGGTTCTTGGAATTCATCATTTATTCTGTAAATAAACACATACATGAACACTATACAGATATATCTTCACACTGAGGATTTCTGACCAAAACATTATACATAGTACTTGTACCCTCTAGCACGTAGTTGTGGAAAAACTGCACTCAGCCTCACCATTGTTGTCAATCCATCCTTTAAGTCTAGGCCCTAACAACGAACTATGCCACCTGCTGAGGGACGAAATACCTAAATAGACAGAGGAAGCTGGTGATCTTAAATAATCAGCGCCGGCCTGTTTTAGGGGAGACATAATCAAAGCATAGACCCTGACTTTTTCATTCCTGGGATTCACACTACATTTTCTACTACCACTTGTAATTTTTCTCCAGCAGATAGACAGGGATACGGCCGCGACTTGTCTTGTCTCTTGTGTACTCATTCTAAACTTTGCTCTCGCTGTTAATAGTTCTCATAAAAAATCAGCGGTTTCAAAGGTTGACGTGACTTCTGACTAGTTAGCTAATTCACCTGTTTAATAATTTCCTAAATTATCTAATCAACACTAACCACAAAGCTTACAACTAACGCGCCTGCAGATGGAGTGCCACATGTTGCCCTCACACACCGGCTTCACGAGGTCGTCAACACACAACCATTAAACTAATCAACCAATCTCCTCCTCCACTGATTAGAAAGAAAATGACACAACACAAAACAATACTCAAAGGCTTGGTATATCATGCATACCATGGACTGTCATACACCAAGAACAACATGGCAAAAGTACCCATGGACATGCTTCAGTTCTCCTGCATCCAAATAGCCATAGCCTTGCTCTTGTTCACTCAAGCCAAGAGCACCACGGAGGAGATATCTTCCAATCCAAACGATACTATCACCAGCTGTATTGCTAGTGAGAGATCTGCCCTTCTCACGTTCAGGGAAGGTCTATCAGACCCCGCCAACCTCCTTTCATCTTGGAAGGGTGATGACTGCTGCCGATGGAAGGGCATCTACTGCGGTATCAGAACCGGCCATGTTGTTAGGCTCGATCTCGGAGGCCCTGATTGCGCATTTGGCGATTCAGGTATGCCGGTGCTAGCAGGCAACATAAGCTCCTCGTTGCTTGGTTTACGACATCTACAATATCTTGATCTCAGCTGCAACAGTTTCGACAATATACAGATACCAGAGTTCCTGGGTTCTCTCCATAAGTTGAAATATCTCGACCTAGCAACGTCAATGTTCACTGGAAAGATACCACCACAACTGGGTAATCTCTCCAACCTAAGGTACTTGAATCTTGGGTTCTCCCAATACTCGACTTCTCATGGCTCTTTCCATAATGGAACATACTCCATGGATATCACGTGGTTATCGCGGCTATCTTCTCTTGAGCACCTGGATATGTCGTCCGTGAACCTCAGTACAATTGTTCACTGGCTTCCAGTGGTGAACATGCTTCCCACTCTGAAAATTCTTCGTATTTCAGGGTGCCATCTTAGAAGTAGCCCTGATTCGCTTCAGCTCTCAAATTTGACATCTCTTGAAATACTAGACCTCTCGGGCAATGACTTCCATAAGCGTAGCACGCCCAGCTGGTTTTGGGATTTAACTAGCCTCAAGCATCTAGATATCTCGTCTACTGGTTTCTATGGCCCGTTTCCAGACGAGATAGGTAATATGACCTCCATCATGGAACTTGAGTTATCACAGAATAACTTTGTTGGCATGATACCTTCCAACATGAAAAACCTATGTAATTTGGAGAAATTAGGTTCTTACAGGAACAATATCAATGGGAGTATAACAGAATTATTCCATCGACTACCCAAATGTTCAGTGAATAAGCTACAGTTGTTGCATCTACCAGACTGCAATCTGACTGGAAGCCTACCAGCTACACTAGTAGAATCATTAGGCAACCTGACCTGGCTGGATCTCAGTGATAACAAACTCACTGGTCATGTGCCACTTTGGATTGGAGAGCTCAAAAAGCTAAGAACATTGTACCTGAACTCCAACAACTTGGATGGGATCATGCATGAAGGCCACTTTTCAGGTCTAGATATGTTAAAGGACTTGGTATTGTCAGACAGCTCCATAACCATCACGGCAAGCTCAACTTGGGTTCCTCCTTTCAATCTAACAATGATTCACCTTCGGTCGTGTCAGCTAGGGCCTAAATTTCCAGCATGGCTTAGATGGCAAACACATGTAGTGAGCCTTGACATATCAAACACGAGCATCAGTGACATGGTACCCGATTGGTTTTGGATAGCAGCTTCCTCGGTAGAGTATCTGAATATCCAAAATAATCAGATTAGAGGAGTCCTTCCATCAACAATGGAATTTATGAGAGCTAAAGAAATGGATTTCAGTTCTAACCAGCTTGGTGGTCCAATACCTAAGCTTCCCATGGACCTAACTAGCTTAGATCTCAGTCAGAACAATGTAGTTGGTCCACTACCAATGGACTTTGGGGCGCCAGGGCTTAGAACACTTGTTTTGTATAGCAACATGATCTCTGGCGCCATTCCATCTTCTTTGTGCAAGTTGCAATCATTGCGGTTGTTAGATATATCAAGAAATAATCTCAATGGGTCAATTACCGATTGTCTAGTCAGTGAATACAGCACAAACATGACAAGTCTGAGCATCGTTAATCTAAGCTTAAGAGACAACAACCTCTCGGGTGAATTTCCGTCACTTATCCAGAAATGCCCACGACTCATCTTTCTTGATCTCGGACATAACCAATTCTTTGGGGCTTTACCGGCATGGATCGGGGAGATGCTATCGTCTTTGTCATTCCTTCGACTGAGATCCAATATGTTTCATGGTCACATTCCAGTCGAGCTTACAAAGCTTGTTAGTCTTCAATATTTGGACCTTGCCTACAACAACTTATCAGGGAGTATACCGAGATCTATTGTTAATTGCATGGGCATGGCACAAACAAGAGACGATGCTGATGATCTTCTGTCAGCACTTACTTCCGGAGAATTTTATGCTGGCAATGTACTAGTTGCTTATACTGGGAATTTGACGGTACTCACGAAAGGTCAAGAGAGATTATATACAGGGGAAATCATATATATGGTGAATCTTGATTTATCCTATAACAGTCTTACTGGAGACATTCCTACAGAGGTCAGCACTCTTGTTGCATTGAAGAGCCTGAACTTATCATGGAACAACTTCACCGGAAAATTCCCTGTGAATATTGGTGCCTTAATCCAAGTGGAGTCACTCGACCTATCACACAATGATTTGTCTGGCGAAATCCCTTCAAGCTTATCGGCTCTCACGTCGTTGAGTCGCCTGAACCTGTCCTACAACAATCTGAGTGGAAGCATACCATCTGGAAATCAACTGCAAACACTTGAAGACCCGGCATCTATTTACATTGGCAACCCGGGCCTCTGCGGTCCTCCTCTCTCGCGGAAATGTTCACAGCCCAACCCAATTCCAGGAGACAACCATGAAGATGCAAGCGACGGTGTGGCTTCATTTCTTCTCGCCACGGGTTCCGGATATGTGATGGGTCTCTGGGTGGTGTTCTGTACCTTCTTATTCAAGAGGAAATGGAGACTTTCTTGGTACTCGCTCTGCGACTCCTTGTATGACCGGGTCTATGTGCAGGTGGCTGTTTCCTGGGCTTCCTTCAGAGGTAAAACAACTGGGTAGAAGCTGAGATGAATCATCGGTACTGGTTCTTGGTTTGTTCTCATGTAGTACTAAGAAATTTTTTCACCTATTTGTCAATAAACGTTCAAGTGTATTGTACAGGAATATTTATCATTTACCAGTCGATTTGAGTGTATTGTACCGTAACTAGTGATATATATATGTATGTAAGGTTCATGCCATTGACTGAAGTTGGTATTGATATTTTTGTAAAACCTTTTGCAAAGTCGTTCCTGGTATGATGTAAGAGAAGTTATTCTCGACGTCTCGTGTTGTCCCCCATCTCATTCGCCTTAGATTGCACTTTGTAGATTTGTTGGTAACCATTTCCGCTTTGACTGAATCTCCGGTATTTATTAGGACTGGAGATGTTCATGTATTGTACTAGAACTACTCATATGTTGTATTCAAGGTGCATCCCATCGGCTGAGATTGGTATGATGTTTTCCTGTGTTTACTCGCTTTGTGACCGCTTGTATTTCTTGTTCAAGAGGAGATGGAGAGCTTTCTTGGTATTCGCTCTGTGACCACTTGTATGGCAGGTTTTATGTGAAGGTGGCTGTTACCTGGGTAAAATGGGGTAGAACCAGAGACCACCAGCACTGGTTTGGTCTCTTGTATCTTTCGATGTTTAAGTGCGTTGTACTGGAAGATTTATCATGTATATTGAAGTATATTGTACTGGAAATAGTCAAATATATGTGTGAATTTAAGGTCCATGGTATCGACTGAGGTTGGTCTGATATTTTTGTATGTATAACTTGTTGCATAGGTGTTCCTGCTATGATGTAATAGTCTGTATTGTTATCTCAGGGCCTTTTTGTGCAATTATCAATGCAGATCAGCCAGTCTGTTCTTTTCCATCTGGGGTTTCAGTTGGAGCTAGCTGGGGGGAAAAGGAGGAAATGAGAGCTAGCTCTGCTCACCGCGACCTAGCCGGCGGCCTCCGCTAGCTGGGGAGGGGGCGGAGGAGCCCGGCGGCGGGGACCAGGAGGAGAGAGCGGGGGAGCTGGAAGCAGGCGCCGGGATTCTTCTTCCTATCGCTGCCAGCCAGCCCGCTCGACGGCGCCGTCTCCGGCGGAGCCACCGGCGCCATCAGCCTCGAGATAGCAAGGTCGTCTCCTTCTTCCCCCTATATTTGTTGCTCTTCTTGTCCTCGCAGATGGTATTGGGTGTTCGCCCCCTGAATATAATTGAACTTCATTCAGATAAAAAATTATTCTGCTAGGTGTTCGGTATTCTACAAACAGTCTAGGACGAAAAAATAGACAGGCATAGGAAGCTGCCAATGTTAAGTAATCTGAAGTAATCGGCGCCGGCTGCTCTTTACAGATTTTTTAATACTTTTGTTTAGGGAAGGCATGGTTGAGGCGTACGCCTGAATTTTGTTCGAAGCTAACCACCAAGCATACAACTCCACATGCCGCCTTCCCACGGCCACTGACCTCCTCTCACACACCAGCTGCATGCAGGAGCTTGCTGTCACACAATCTTTAAACTAATTAACCAATCTCCTCCTCCACTCTGATCAGCCACAAGACAATACTCCAAGGCTTGGTATATCATGCATACCATGGAGTTCCATTAACCAAGAAGAACATACGACCATGGCAAAAGTACCCATGGACACGCTTCAGCTCTCCTGCGTCCAAATTGCCGTAGTCTTGCTCTTGCTCACTGTGGCATCCCGCAAAACCACTACTAGAAAATCGCGTTGATTTTGTGCATTGCATCGTCATCATCATATGTTGTGTGCCAAAACCAATTTCGAAAAACCTATTTTTGTTTTCTAAAAACGCCCTGTCTTTAAATCAAAACCCAAACCGGGTCTCCGGGTTATTTTGTTTTGGCCGCGAGCGGTTTGCAAACGGTCCAATTAAACAAATAAAAATATGTATTATTTTTAGTGGGGCAGTCGAACGGGCGAATGAATGACGACCACCCCATAAACTAAATCGGTCCAGCCATCTAAAACCTATTCTACCTAAAACTCTACCCAACCTTGCCTCCACCTCACCCGGCCAATGGCCTTGCGACACGTCACCTCTCCCTCACCTCACCACAAACCGCCACAGCTGCCCTCTTTTCTCTCTTCCTCCCTCCACTGGCCAATCAACCCGACCCACCCAGACGACGCACCCTGGCCCCCACGCCACGCCCCCCACCCCGTCCTGCGTGCGTCCCGTCTCTCTCTTCTCCTCTCTTCCCTTTCACGCCTCCCTTCGGCCTCCTCTCCTCTAGCTCCGTCGCGCTGCCCCACCTCACCTCCGCCGCGCCAGCCTCCACCTCCTCTCCGCGCCTTCCCCCGCTCGCCTCTCTCGCCCCCGGCCAGCTCCTCACAGCGTTCCATGGCCGCTGCCCCAAGCCGCCTCGCCGCCTCGAGCTTCCACCGCTCGCGCCTTGCGCTGCTCCGCCTCCCGGCCTCGCTCCGACCAGCGCGCCGGTCGGCGTCCAGCGCCCGGCCCGTCCGCGAACCGCTCGCCGTCCTCCCGTGGTCGCCCGTCGCGTTCCCGTTGTCGCCTCCCCGCGCCAGTCCTCCGGCGCCCGCCCCAGCGGCCCCAGCGCAGCGTCCCGCCGCCGGCCAGTGCGCCTCCCGCCGCCACGCCTCGCGCCCGCCGCTTTGCCGCCCCGCGCCCTCCCCTCGCCGACCATCCCGTCGCCGCCCGACGCGAGCCCCCTCCCTGTCGTTCCTCTGCACCCCGGGAGCCTCTCCTTCGTTCTCTGTCTGACCGCGTGTGTCGTCTGTGACCGGACGCAGTCACCCAGCCGAAGCCGTTCGAGAGGCCGAGTTCGGTCCGAAGCCCGATCCGGAGTCCCAATCCATGCGGTGGCCGAGGCCCCAAGCCCGACCCGTAGCAAGATCTTCGATCCCGTCGCCAAGGTCTCCTCTCGGACAAGACCAACCAATGCCGGCCACAGATGATCAAGGTGGGCACCCCAAGGTCTTCTCGGGACATCGAGTTCGCCATCACGAAGGACAAGCCCGCCGTCATGGGAACCGAGGACACCGGTACCCCCAAGATCACCACACGAAGGCCGACCCATCAGTACGACAAGACCATCGACCGACGCCGAAGACCGATTCCGCCAACGCCAAGCGCCGCAACGACATCGAACCGTCAAGACAAGTTCATCCGCGGACAAGGCCGACATGAGGCCCCGACAAGAACCGCTTCCCGGACGCCAAGACCGACCCGATACACCGGCCGACAAGACCTTCGCGACGACAAGATCGGCCCCGACCTGGGTGGAGCCGGAGACCGCCAAGTACATCTCCCCGATCCGAAGACCCTAACCCCGGAGACCGAGAACGTTCTCGCCGAGGCCGTCGAACCCTGGACCCCGAGACCGGACCCTGGACCCTATCGAACCCCGAACCCGAGAACCCAAGATCTGCCGAACCCTATATGTGCGACCCTTTTCCCCCGATACCCTATTTTCATAAATGATATCAACTGGTTGCATATTTAATTATCATCTCGCATGCATAATCACGTGGTTTGGGGGCTTTATGCCGATTCACCTAATAATTAAATATGGGGCCCATATGCGGGCAAATCTAGTCTCATACTGGCCTCATTTAAACTTGTGTAGCGAACCGGTATCTTATCTTGCCTGGTTAAAACAACATTTAAAATTGCGGGGGTTCTAAATAACTTGAACCACTTGAATTAATTGTCGGGACCCCGGTTCCGCTTAATCTGACCTAATTGCACCGCACCTTTGCCATGCCATACATCATACATGCATCATGCCGATCTTCTGCCGAGTATTAAATATTGCATCCGGTGTTTCTTCTAGTGTTTTGCTTCTTCGCGGATAAGGCCGTTGAGTTGATGTGAGCTTCGCCCCGATCTTCGGTTGAACCTTCGACAATGTTTTCAGGCGAGCATCTCCCCCTTTCTACCTATCTTACTTTTCTAGTATTTATTTCCTCCTGTTGATCTCTGCTATCTGTGTTGCGATGCTCTAGATTTCGTACCCGTGATATCCCTTGCAGCCATATATAGCCTTGGACACATCCTATTACCTGTTGTTTGGTAGATAGTTGGACCCGCGTGTCGTAGTCGCTTGCTCAAGTGTTTTGCTTGTCGTCAAGTACCACAATTGTTGGAGGATTTGCCGCATGTTGATGTTGGAGATGATTATGGTTTTACTTATTGTTCACTTTAATTCTGTTTAACAACTAAAATTGAATTAAGCGGAGGCATCGGTGGGTGATAGGTAAGATTTGGTTTCCGATCGCCCACTTGTGTCCGTGGGACCGAGTTCTTGACACTGTTCGAGATCGGCGCTAACCACGGTGGGGAGATATGGGCCCCTATTAATAATTACCTGATTTCAAAGTATTGTCTTGGGGCCACAACTAGTTTGAGGTGTTTTACTATTCGTACTTATGCCATGCTTCTCGCTTTATTTAAATTGTGCGATGTCTCGCTGCTGTCTTGTTAGGATCGGGCCACGTTTGCGGTGTCGGCGGTCCCGTTTGGGGATTTCTTTGTCGTTCGCCGTTGCCCAAACCCGATCCGTCTCGGAGACCGGCCGACTTCGTTGCGGGTGTCGACTTGGTGGGGTGGCCCCACGTACTTGCTTTGGTGCAGGGCGTCGTGACTTAGGCCGCCGACATACCGATGTGTATGTTAGCGATCCGCAAAAGGGTCGAAGTGCTGTGGATACTTTGGTGCACCCTGCGGTTAAATCTTTTAGAAGCCGTGTCGCGGTTATGGACGACTTGGAGCACGGTGCTTGATCATAGACAACTATAACTAAAGTTTATTGTTTTCAAATTGACTTGTATTCGATTGGATTAGTAATCGCTTCACTACAACGGAATGGCTAAGTAAAAGTACCAACAAGCTTTGGGTTTTGGGTTTATCTCATGCTAAATGTATCGACTAGTAAGTGTTGCCACTATAACGACGGTTAACTAAAAGTGCCACGCTTACTTTATCAGGACGATTACTTAAACCTGACTAGTAAGGTGCCGCAACCATAACTGAATAAGTAAAACTGCCAACTGTGTGCGTTCCTCGGTGGACTTCCTCGTTGGTCTCGAGGGGGAAACACCAGGATGGGTTTGTTTGATGCTAGTATCAGGTTGGATCCGAACAGGTCTTTCTCACCCCTCTCTGATAGCCGCCCGTTGTATCGAGTCTCTATAGGTTGTTTAGTGCATCTTTGCTGCCGCTCGATCCACCATACCTATGTAGGCGAGGACCGCGATTCTAGCCTCGCCGTGTCTTGGCCTCGATCGACGCTCCTTCTTTTTCCTTTGCCTTTGTCGGCACCTTTTGTTTAAGCAGGTTTTGAGATCGGCGTCGTTAGCGAGGTTACCCTTCCGGCTTGGCCAGGCGGGTTATGGGCGCCATTGGTTATTCTTGAGGCTCTTAGCCCCATTTGCATCTTGTCCGTAGTCGGACGCCCATCGTTTTCAAGGTGATTTGGATCTTTGTACCGTGTATTTGTATTCTTGACTCTTTGAGTCATTGTTGTATATATATACGTGGGTCCCATCGAGGATGTTGTGTAATGTTATTACTTTGTTTTTCCACCCACGAAAGTGCTGGTGGGCACCTTGAATCGTTTCTATGCGGGTTTGGCGAGTTTCGCTAAAATTTGCATAGGGCCGATTCTGAGGTGTTCTGAGTGGTATCGAGCTCGGCGATTGCGATACCCCACAAGTCCAGCCTGTAGGATAACCTAGCTAACGGCCGAAGTAGAGTGTCAAAATTGTTTTGCAAAATCGGTTGGATAGTTCTGGTTAGGTCTGATTTTACTCCTTACCCCTCTGCTCTTCCCCTCTTATCTCGACGTGTTTTGAACCTGCTCTCTTATCTTTTCTTCGAGTCCAGGACTTCTCGTGGTTGGGTTCCGTCGTACCTTTAGGGTTTCGCTTCCTCCTTTGATAACGGTGTTGCTACATCCGGTCTTCATGCCATCCGAGGAATCCTTCGGCTGTGGTACCATTCTTTGTTCTTTGTTTGTGCATTCCGGTGGTTTCTGACGCGACGACATCATCTACGCCAGATCCGATGCAAAGTCCGCATCGCTCCTTTGATCCGAACCTCGCTTGTCGAGATCTTCAGTCTGAATCCTGAGAGTTGGTTGCATAATCTGTCTATTCTTGTACATAGTAATGCTTTGAGTGCGGGATGGAGTCGCGACCATACCACTACTCTTATCATTCGCTTATGTACATTGAATGGTGGATCGATGCAATTTTACTCCTTCCATGGAAGTTAGAGGTGGCCTTACCTTTAACTTCGTCCGATGTTATCCGGAGTGTTCTCTTGACGGACAGGGACAACGACCTCTTGTTAGTGGTGTCGCGAGGATCCACACGAAGCGAGAAGACGCAGATCGCCGACCTTCCTTCCGGTACCATGAGGCGGATCTCGAGGGCGAGATCCCTTGTTAGTGGTGTCGAATTGTGGCATCCCGCAAAACCACTACTAGAAAATCGCGTTGATTTTGTGCATTGCATCGTCATCATCATATGTTGTGTGCCAAAACCAATTTCGAAAAACCTATTTTTGTTTTCTAAAAACGCCGTGTCTTTAAATCAAAACCCAAACCGGGTCTCCGGGTTATTTTGTTTTGGCCGCGAGCGGTTTGCAAACGGTCCAATTAAACAAATAAAAATATGTATTATTTTTAGTGGGGCAGTCGAACGGGCCGAATGACCCGAACGACCACCCCATAAACTAAATCGGTCCAGCCATCTAAAACCTATTCTACCTAAAACTCTACCCAACCTTGCCTCCACCTCACCCCGGCCAATGGCCTTGCGACACGTCACCCTCTCCCTCCCCCTCACCAACCACAAACCGCCACCTGGCCTGCCCCTCTTTTTCTCTCTTCCCTCCCCCTCCCTGGCCAGTCAACCCGACCCCACCCAGACGCACGCACCCAGCGACCGCCCTGGGCCCCACGCCTGGCCCCCACCCCGTCCCGCGTGCGTCCCCGTCCCTCTCTCTCTCTTCTCCCTCTCTCTTCCCTGCACCGCGCACGCCTCCCGCTCGGCCTCCTCTCCCCTCTAGCTCCGGCTTGGCCTTCACTCGCCTCCCTCGGCCAAGGCCTCCACCCTCCTCTCCGCACCTTCGCTCGCCTCTCGCCTCGCCACAGCCGCTCCTCATGGCGTTCCCATGCCGCCCCAGCCGCCTCGCGCCTCGAGCTTCCACCGCCGCTCGCGCCCGCCGCTGCTCCGCTCCCCGGCCTCGCTCCGCCAGCGCCGCCGGGAGGTCAGCGCGTCCCAGCGCCCGGCCCGTCCGCGAACGCTCCGCCGTCCTCCGTGGTCGCGTCGCCCGTTCCCGCCCGGCCGCCTCCCGGCCGAGTCCCTCCGACGCCCGCCTCGGCAGCCAGCTTGCGTCCGCCCGCCGGCTGCGCCTCCCGCGCCACCTGCGCCCGCCGCCCTCGCCCGCGCCCAGCTCCCCTCCTCGACCATCCCGTCGCCGCCGACACGAGCCCTCCTGTCGTTCCTCTGCACCGGGAGCCTCTCGCCGTTCTCTGTCGGCGTGTGTAAATGCCGGACGCAGCCACCCAGCCGTTCGAGAGGCCGAGTTCGGTCCGGCCGATCCGGAGTCCCAATCCATGCGGTGGCCGAGGCCCCAAGCCCGACCCGTAGCAAGATCTTCGATCCCGTCGCCAAGGTCTCCTCTCGGACAAGACCAACCAATGCCGGCCACAGATGATCAAGGTGGGCACCCCAAGGTCTTCTCGGGACATCGAGTTCGCCATCACGAAGGACAAGCCCGCCGTCATGGGAACCGAGGACACCGGTACCCCCAAGATCACCACACGAAGGCCGACCCATCAGTACGACAAGACCATCGACCGACGCCGAAGACCGATTCCGCCAACGCCAAGCGCCGCAACGACATCGAACCGTCAAGACAAGTTCATCCGCGGACAAGGCCAACATGAGGCCCCGACAAGAACCGCTTCCCGGACGCCAAGACCGACCCGATACACCGGCCGACAAGACCTTCGCGACGACAAGATCGGCCCCGACCTGGGTGGAGCCGGAGACCGCCAAGTACATCTCCCCGATCCGAAGACCCTAACCCCGGAGACCGAGAACGTTCTCGCCGAGGCCGTCGAACCCTGGACCCCGAGACCGGACCCTGGACCCTGTCGAACCCCGAACCCCAGAACCCAAGATCTGCCGAACCCTATATGTGCGACCCTTTTCCCCCGATACCCTATTTTCATAAATGATATCAATTGGTTGCATATTTAATTATCATCTCGCATGCATAATCACGTGGTTTGGGGGCTTTATGCCGATTCACCTAATAATTAAATATGGGGCCCATATGCGGGCAAATCTAGTCTCATACTGGCCTCATTTAAACTTGTGTAGCGAACCGGTATCTTATCTTGCCTGGTTAAAACAACATTTAAAATTGCGGGGGTTCTAAATAACTTGAACCACTTGAATTAATTGTCGGGACCCCGGTTCCGCTTAATCTGACCTAATTGCACCGCACCTTTGCCATGCCATACATCATACATGCATCATGCCGATCTTCTGCCGAGTATTAAATATTGCATCCGGTGTTTCTTCTAGTGTTTTGCTTCTTCGCGGATAAGGCCGTTGAGTTGATGTGAGCTTCGCCCCGATCTTCGGTTGAACCTTCGACAATGTTTTCAGGCGAGCATCTCCCCCTTTCTACCTATCTTACTTTTCTAGTATTTATTTCCTCCTGTTGATCTCTGCTATCTGTGTTGCGATGCTCTAGATTTCGTACCCGTGATATCCCTTGCAGCCATATATAGCCTTGGACACATCCTATTACCTGTTGTTTGGTAGATAGTTGGACCCGCGTGTCGTAGTCGCTTGCTCAAGTGTTTTGCTTGTCGTCAAGTACCACAATTGTTGGAGGATTTGCCGCATGTTGATGTTGGAGATGATTATGGTTTTACTTATTGTTCACTTTAATTCCTGTTTAACAACTAAAATTGAATTAAGCAGAGGCATCGGTGGGTGATAGGTAAGATTTGGTTTCCGACCGCCCACTTGTGTCCCGTAGGACCCGAGTTCTTGACACCTGTTCCGAGATCGAGCGCTAACCACGGTGGGAGATATGGGCCCCTATTAATAATTACCGATTTCAAAGTATTGTCTGGGGGCCACAACTAGTTTGAGGTGTTTTACTATTCGTACTTATGCCATGCTTACGCTTTATTTAAATTGTGCGATGTCTTTGCTGCATCTTTGTTAGGATCGGGCACGTTTGCGGTGTCGGCGGTCCCGTTTGGGGATTTCTTTGTCGTTCACGCCGCTTGCCCAAACCCAGTCCGTCTCGAGACCGGCCGACTTCGTGCGGGTGTCGACTTGGTGGGGTATTTACGTGCTTTGGGTGCAGGAGCGTCGTGACTTAGGCCCCGCCGACATACCGATGTGTATGTTAACGATCCGCAAAAGGGTCGAAGTGCCTGTGGATACTTTGGTGCACCCCTGCAGGGTTAAATCTTTTCGAGAAGCCGTGTCCGCGGTTATGGACGACTTGGAGCACAGTGCTTGATCATAGACAACTATAACTAAAGTTTATTGTTTTCAAATTGACTTGTATTCGATTGGATTAGTAATCAGCTTCACTACAACGGAATGGCTAAGTAAAAGTACCAACAACTGCTGGGTTTTGGGTTTATCTCATGCTAAATGTATCTGACTAGTAAGTGTTGCCACTATAACGGAACGGTTAACTAAAAGTGCCCACTGCTTACTTTATCAGGACGATTACTTAAACCTGACTAGTAAGGTGCCGCAACCATAACTGAATAAGTAAAACTGCCAACTGTGTGCGTTCCTCGGTGGACTTCCTCGTTGGTCTCGAGGGGGAAACACCAGGATGGGTTTGTTTGATGCTAGTATCAGGTTGGATCCGAACAGGTCTTTCTCACCCCTCTCTGATAGCCGCCAGTTGTATCGAGTCTCTATAGGTTGTTTAGTGCATGCTGCCGCTGCCGCTCAGTCCACCATACCTATGTAGGCGAGGACCGCCGAATTCTAGCTCGTGTCTTGGCCTCGATCGACGCTCCTTCTTTTTCCTTTGCCTTTGTCGGCACCCCTTTTGTTTAAGCAGGTTTTGAGATCGACGTCGTTAGCAGGGTTACCCTTCCGGCTTGGCCTGGGCAGGGTTATGGACGCCATTGGTTATTTTTCAGGGCTCTTAGCCCCATTTGCATCTTGTCCATAGTCGGACGCCCCATCGTTTTCAAGGTGATTTGGATCTTTGTACCGTGTATTTGTATTCTTGACTCTTTGAGTCGCTGTTGTATATATATCTGTTCTGTGGGTCCCATCGAGGACTGTTGTGTAATGTTATTACTTTGTTTTTCCACCCGCACGAAAGTGCCTGGTGGGCACCTTCGAATCGTTTCTATGCGGGTTTGGCGAGTTTCGCTAAAATTTGCATAGGGCCGATTCTGAGGGTGTTACACTCACTCAAGTAGAGACCACCACGGAGGAGACATTTGCCTTGTATCCAAACAGCACGCTCACTAGTTGTATTACTGGTGAGATATCTGCCCTTCTCGCATTCAGGGCAGGTCTTTCAGACCCTTCCAACCTCCTCTCATCATGGAAGGGTGATGGATGCTGCCGATGGAAGGGCGTCTATTGCAGCAACAGAACCGGCCATGTTGTCAGGCTCGATCTCAAAGGCACTAATTGCGGAAGTGGCGACAGGAGTACACAAGTGCTATCAGGTAACATAAGCTCCTCGTTGCTTGGTTTACAGCATCTCCAGTATCTCGACCTCAGCTGCAACAAATTTGATGAGATACAAATACCAGAGTTCATGGGTTCTTTTCATAAGTTGAGATATCTCAACCTAGCAGCATCGATGTTCATTGGAAGGATACCACCACAACTGGGTAATCTCTCCAACCTAAGGTACTTAAATCTTAGGTCCTCCCCACACTGGACTTTTGATTTTTTCTTTAATGGCATAGTCCCTTCGGGGACATCCGAGAAAAGAAAATTCTATACTGGCATATATTCCATGGATATCACGTGGTTGTCACAGTTAACTTCTCTTGAGCACCTGGATATGTCCAATGTTAACCTCGGTACAATTGTTCACTGGCTTCCGGTGGTGAACATGCTACAAACTCTAAAAGTTCTCCGCCTTCCCAATTGCCAGCTTAGAAGTAGCCCTAGTTCTCTTCTGCTCTCAAATTTGACATCTCTTGAAACACTCCAGCTTCGGGGCAATAACTTCCATAAGCGTAGTGCACCCAACTGGTTTTGGGATTTAGCTGGCCTTAAGTATCTAGATATCACGAGTAGTGGCTTCTATGGCCCGTTTCCGGACGAGATAGGTAATATGACCTCCATTGTGGAGCTTCGGTTATCGCATAATTACCTTGTGGGCATGATACCATCCAGTATGAAGAACCTATGTAATTTGGAGAGGTTATCTTCTTCCATGAACGATATCAACGGGAGTATAACAGAATTATTCCATCAGTTACCTAGTTGTTCAAGGATACAAAAGTTATTTCTAGCGGGCAGCAGTCTGACTGGAAGCCTGCCAACTACACTGGTAGAAGCATTAAGAAACATGAGTTGGCTGGATCTCAGTGATAACAAACTCACTGGTCATGTGCCATTGTGGATAGGGGAGCTCACAAAGTTAACAACTTTGGTCCTCACCTCCAACAACCTAGATGGGGCGATACATGAAGGCCATTTATCACGTTTACATATGTTACAAGAATTGAGATTGTCAGAGAACTCCATAGCCATCACAGTGAGTCCAACTTGGATTCCTCCTTTCAGTCTAGAAGTGATTCACCTTCGGTCCGGTCAGCTAGGACCAAAATTTCCAATGTGGCTTAGATGGCAAACACAAGTAGTGAGTCTTGATGTGTCAAACACAAGCATAAATGACATGGTACCGGATTGGTTTTGGATAGTCGCTTCCTCCGTCATGTACTTCAATATCCGAAACAATCAGATTACTGGAGTTCTCCCATCAACAATGGAATTTATGAGTGCAAAAGAAATGGATTTCAGTTCTAACCAGCTTGGTGGTCCAATGCCTAAGCTTCCCATCAATCTAATCAGCTTAGATCTCAGTCGAAACAATTTAGTTGGGCCATTACCATTAGAATTTGGAGCGCCAGCGCTTAGAACACTTCTTCTCTATAACAACATGATCTCTGGCGCCATTCCATCTTCTTTGTGCAAGTTGCAATCATTGCGGTTGTTAGATCTATCAAGAAATAATCTCAGCGGGTCAATTACCGATTGCTTAGTCAATGATTCCATCACAAATGTGACTGGCCTGAGTATAATTAATCTAAGCTTAAGAAACAACAACCTATCAGGTGAATTTCCTTTGTTTCTTCAGAAATGCACATATCTCATCTTTCTTGATCTTGGACATAATCAATTCTCTGGGGCTTTACCAGCATGGATCGGGGAGAAGCTATCGTCTTTGTCATTCTTGCGACTGAGATCGAATATGTTTTATGGTCACATTCCAGTGGAGCTTACAAAGCTTGTTCATCTTCAATATTTGGACCTTGCCTACAACAATATATCAGGGAGCATACCACGGTCTATTGTTAATTGCACAGGCATGACACAAACGAGAGATGACTCCAATGGTCTTGAGTATGCATTCATTTTTGGAATAATGTATGCTGAAAATGAACTAGTTGACTATACTGAGAATTTCACGGTACTCACGAAAGGTCTAGAGAGAATATATAACGGAGAAATCGTATATATGGTGAACCTTGATTTATCCTGTAACAGTCTTACCGGTGGGATTCCTGAAGAAATCAGCACTCTTGTAGAATTGAAGAGCCTGAACTTATCATGGAACAACCTCAACATGAAAATCCCTGAGAAGATTGGCGCCCTAGTGCAAGTGGAGTCACTCGACCTATCACACAATGAATTATCCGGTGAAATCCCTTCAAGCTTATCGGCTCTCACGTCACTGAGTCGCCTGAACCTGTCCTACAACAATCTGAGTGGCAAGGTACCAACTGGGAATCAACTGCAAACACTCGAAGACCCGGCATCTATTTACATTGGCAATCCGGGCCTGTGCGGCCCTCCTCTCCCGTGGCAGTGCTCACAGCCTGAGCCAGTTCCAGGAGAAACCCATGGAGATGCAAGCGGCGACGATGTGGTTTCGTTTCTCCTCGGCACGGGTTCTGGATATGTGGTGGGTCTTTGGGTGGTCTTCTGCACACTCATGTTCAAGCGGAAATGGAGAGCTTCGTGGTACTCACTCTGCGACCGCTTGTATGACCGGGCTTATGTGCAAGTGGCTGTTACCTGGGCTTCCTTGAGAGGTAAAACTAATGGGTAGAAGCTGAGATGAATCGTCGGTACCGGTTCTTGGTTTGTTCTCATGTGGTACTACTGAGGTTTTTCATGTATTTCTCAATAAAAGTTCAAGTGTATTGTACTGGAATATTCATCATTTATCAATCGATTCAAGTGTATTGTGCTGGAACTAGTCATATATATGTATGTATGTATGTATTTAAGGCTCATGCCATGGACTGAGGTTGGTATGATGTTGTTGTATGTATAACTTGTTACAAAGTCGTTCCTGACGTCTCGTGTTGTCGTCCATCTCAGTCGCCTTAGATTGCACATTACTGATCAAAGTTTGTAGTTTTGTCGGTAGCCCTTTCCGCTCTGACTGAATCTCCGGTACTTATTAGAACTGGAGATGTTTATGTATGTGTACTAGAAGTACTCAGGGTATGTGTATTTAAGGTGCATCCCATCGGCTGAGATTGGTATTATTCCTGTGTTGTACTGGCTGGAACCAGCACCAATTCCTGGTTTGCTCTAGACGTGCAGTACTCCGTGTGGAGATTTATCATGAATATAGTATGATGTAATAGTCTTTTTTTTTTAACTGTGTGTAATAGTCTATTGTTATCGTTATCTACAGTAATAGTTTCTGGCGTGAGAAGTCGCCTCCCGTTTTAATTAATAGCTGGTGGAATTATTGAACATTATTATAGGATAAATAACGTGAAATAGAATTGTAAACAGATAGGTTTCGTGGTGTAGTTGGTTATCACGTCAGTCTAACACACTGAAGGTCTCCGGTTCGAACCCGGGCGAAGCCATCTTTTTTTTTCTTTACCCGTTCGATTTTTTCGGTATTGGTACAGCTGAACTTACTGAGCATCTGCTTCCCACAATTTAAAAAAAGACCATCAACCTTAACATATGAAAAATTTGAGAAAATTAATAAATAGTCAATACACGACGACTGGTCACGAAAACGACGTGTAGCAAACAGAAACTTTACCGGAACTCTAAAACCTCTTGACTCTAAAACTTTACCGGAACAAGATTAAACCTAAGAGAAAAACACAACTAAACCAAAAAATAATAACTAATAAAATGACTACATGTATTATGATGTATGTGACCTTTTGGAACCTTTAGGATCTTCACCTTCATCATCTGCACACCCTTGACCCTAAAGATCAGGACGCCACAAATTTTTTTTTGCTTTTAAAACTTTTAAATAACATTTTTTAATTAAAAGAGCTAGTACATAGAGTTCGGGAATCTGATCGGCGCACTCGTTTGTTGCATTCATATGTAAAAAAGTGTTGCAGAACTTACAACCATTGCGGCAAAGTGATTAGTGACATCGTGAGAGATTGAGGGCCTGTTTGTTTGGGCTGTGGCTAGTTGGTTGTGGCTGGCTGTACAGCTGTGCAGGGAAAGCTGCTGTGTAGGAAAAACTACTTCTCTAAGTTTGACTGTTTGGCAACTTGGCTGGCTGTCTGGCTGTGTTCTAAAAAAATGTTTATAATACCCCTGTAATTCATATAATATGTATACTTTACTATTAAAGTGCATAAACGCATATGTCATTATTAAGTACCAATGTCACATTTTGGTCAAATAATACATGAAAAAGTCAAAAGGAATACCCTCTCCGACCCATATTAGTTGATTTGGATTTGTTAGATTCTTATGTATCTAGACATATTTTAGTACTAGATACGTCCGAATCGAAACAAATCCAAATCAACTAATATGGATCGGAGAGAGTACAAGATTTGTATACCGATGCAAAAAAGTCAAAAGAAATACAAGATTTGTAGACCGATGCAAAAATTCAAAAATCAAAAGAATATATATTGTAATACCACTACAAACTCTAGCATACAAATCATGTGCTATGTTTACATTAGCATCAAGGATGTACATGCAGAACTACTACTGGTCGGCACCGGCATCAGCGAACAAGGACTAGTACTAGTCGGCAGCAGCAGCAGACTCTAGCGAAGAAACGGCAGACAGAGATAACAGTTTGCCCCAGTTGAGGAGAGAAGGGGCTCGGTGGCAGTCTAGACGTAATTACTATGAACAAAATGGGTAAACAGAAAAAATGGTTCGGTTTTAAGTAGAAAGTTTCGGGAAGCCACATGAAACACCTCAAATCGTGCTTTTTCTCCACAGTGCATTTTACTCGCTAGCTTCACCGAAGCCCACAGCCAACGCACATCGTTTGGTTCGATTTTACCTCTTTTTCCACTGGAAGGCAAAAGCCGAAACAAACACCCCCTGAGCAAGTAGTCTCTGGTAAAGAGTGAGCAACCAACGTCGCCAATGAAGCTTGGCTGCCTCGACCGATGAATGTTCCAGAGGAAGAACCACAGTTGCTCGAGGGGAAAAGAGAGATGAGCCCTTCATCCAAGTTTGTGTTGAGGAGTGAAGACGCGGTTTGTCTCTAGCCATTCTTTGCCTCGACCAATCTTATGCCCTTTCTCGTGTCTTAGAGAGACCCAAGCATCTCAAATGGCACGATTCAAACGGATCGAGATCATCAGTTTAGTCTGATCAGTCCTGATCGACCCATTTTAAATTTGAGTTGGAAATGCGTTCAGTCGGACACTTCGCGAAAGTTGTCTACATGTCGACTCGCTAGTCCCGCATGTCAGCTACATATTAACAGATTTTTCATTTATTGATAGTCATTACATTGATTTAAACTGCCCTAACTAGGGCAGTTGTGCCTACTGCTTATGGATGCCCTTGCCCTACCTACTCCTCGTCGTCCTTGGCCCTAGCCTAGCCTCGTCGATGCGGCCTCTTCCTGATGGCAAAGGACACCGCCGAGATTGCCGCCCCCACCCCTCCGCCCGGTGCTGCTTCCTCTCGGAACAGCTATGGTGAACCCTCTCGCCGTCTAGCTAGTGGGTTCTCGAGGCATCCTCCTCATACTTCTGGCGCATGCGGGCCTTCTCCATCTCGGAGTTCCAGCGATCCCTTGCGTCATGCACCGTCGCCTCTGCTACGAGCACTTCCTATCCGACGAGCAGGGATGACGAGAGGTAGCCTCGGCAATATCCATGGTTATGGACTTAGGGTTTCGTGAAAAAGAGAGCGATGGTGATTTCGCCGGCTTATCAGACAAACAAGGGAGTCAATATTGTCTGTTATGATGGATAATATGATTACAGAGTCACTGAATCGTTAGTTGCGGTCTAGCTCACGACGGATTGTGTGTTGCTGGAAAGCTAAAGGTGCCCTCTCTGTCGGCTCCTCCTAGCCTTTATACGAGAGACTGGGTCCCGGAGTCGTATACAGATATGTTACAAGTTGCAATTACAACACTAGGACTATGTCGGTTTGCACTTCTATCTTGATCGTCAAGCCAGACTTTTGTTCATCGGATGCTTCCTAGACTCTTTAATCTTTATGGGCCTCATGGGCCATAGCTCTTGTATGCCTAGGGTAACCAATCATGGGAACCCGATAAGCCATACCCATGTAAAGGATCGTGACGATGGAGCTCGAACTCGAGTAGGGGCGTGATGACAACAACCATGGACGCATGCCTTCCCATCTCGCCGGATTGCCACCGCCATGTACCCACCAACGGGCGCTGCCCCACCCTCGACCCACCTTAGCGGCACCGCCCCTAGCTCCACCCGCGCGCCGATGGTGGCCCTAGCTCCAAGATAAGGGCAATCTAGGAAGGTACCGGGTGCGTATAGAGGGGTCGTGCCGACCTCCAGCCGATGGGAGGGGGACCTTGTACACCTCAGCAAATTTAGGCCCACTGTCGTTTCTGCTATGCCATGTCATCCCGACAGGTGGAGCCCGTTGTCAGTTTCACGGTTAACACGTGGTGAGAGCGGCATCTATGCACATTGCACAAAATTTACTCTAGAGTGATACTACTAGATTTAAGTCTACCATTTGGTACAGTGGGTCTTCAGAGTGGTAGTTCTAGGAATTAACTGCTGTCGGGAGGGAGGGAGGGACGCCTGCAAACTCGATTAAAGAGGAACGTGACGTTTGTTTGGTGTTGGCCACAGATTTCAAAGCGAATGGTCCAAACTCCAAAGAGAGACCCCAAAGATGCCAGTGAGTCCACTAGAGTACAGATCTCCATCGCCAATCGCCCACGCCCCTCTGCCGCCTCCTGCTCCCTCTCTCTACTCTTCCACGAAGCAAGATTCCCTCCTCCGCTCCGACATGGCCGGCGACCTGCGCCACCGTCGCGCCGCGGGGGACGCCAGCGGCGGGGAGGAGGAGGAGCGTGCCAGGACGGGCACGTCGTCCGGCGACGGGGTCGAGGAGGCGGAGGCGGCGGAGCGGGGGAGCGGCGGCGGCAGGAAGGAGGCGCTGGGGTGGATGGAGTGGGGCCGCGGCTGGCTCGCCACCGTGGGGGAGTTCTTCTTCCAGCGGATCGCCGCCAGCCACCTCGCCAACCCGCTCGAGCTGCCCCCGCTCGACGGCGTCTCCATCATCGTCACCGGCGCCACCAGCGGCATCGGCCTCGAGATCGCAAGGTCTGCTTCCGCTTTGTCTTGCAAACCACTCTGTACTAGTAGTAGATGGGATCTTCTAACTGTTGACCCCAATTCACTCCGGAAATTGCTGCTTGCTCTTAGGTCTAGTTTCTGAAAATTCCAAGGAGCAACGTGTACATTACTAGTACTAAGTCGAGTGTGTCTGACGTCACTGCTGTGTTTGCTCTAGACCCTAAGGTTGTAAAAGATAATTCGAATCCTTAGGCTACTCCGAAAGTAAAGAGTAGGTTTGATAAATTAACCGATTGTTGCGCAATGTGGGGAACAGGTCTTCTTTCGCTTGTCAACAACTCTATGCTAGATGGGATCTTCGAGCTGTTAAGCCAGTTCGCTCCGAAATTGCCGCTTGATTTTAGGTCTAGTTTCTGAATTCCAAGGAGCCGCTTGTACTAGTATTCGAACAGTACAGTATAGCAAAGCACTAGTGCGTTAGTACTCCTAAGTCGAGTGTTCTGACGTCACTGTTGTGTTTGCTCTAGACCCTAAGGTTGGAAAAATAATACTGTAATTCGAATCCTTAGTCTAGTCCGAAATTAAAGAGTAGGTTTGACAAATTAACCGGCGCAATGTGGGGAACTGGCATGGCTGATGCGTCCTCCGTGAACATTGTGAATAAAGTGTTCGGCCGTAGTTCATATTGTATAATATACATGAGAGCAGATACTTCACAAATCTGAATGTGCTGAACCTGTCAAATTGTTACCTGTTGCGCTCATTTGAGGCAGAATTGCTCAGCCCATTGCTCTTGGAGGAGCCAAGCCTTCTAATTGTTCTCTATTTCACTCAATGGGAATTTTGCATGGAGTGATGTGATGCCTGTCTGGCTTCAGTGTTATGGTTGCTTTGGACCCTAAGGTTGCTAGGCTAATCCCAAAGAAAAAGAATAGGTTTGGTAAATTAACTGATTGTGGCGTAATCTGGAGAACACGCATGTCCTGGTCTGTCTTCGGGGACCATCGTGAGTATAGAGCTGAATCGATTCATGTCTTTACTCTACCAGTATGTTGTGGCACAATTCTCTTTCATGAACATGCTAGTGAATAAAGTGTTTGACAAATCTGACTGAGCTGAACCTGTCAAATTGATACCTGTTTCGCTCATTTGAGGCAGAATTCTGCTGTTCTCTAAGATCTCTTTCTTTGCTCAGCCCATTGCTCATTTGAGGAGCCAGGCCTTCTGATTGTTCTCTATTTCACTCGATGAGAATTTTGCATAGAGTAATGTGATGCTTGTCTGAATTCAGTGTTATGGTTGCTTTGGACCCTAAGGTTGCTAGGCTAATCCCAAAGAAAAGAATAGGTTTGGTAAATTAACTGATCGTTGCGTAATCTGGAGAACAAGCATGTCCTGGTGCGTCTTCGGTGACCATCGTGAGTATAGAGCTGAATCGATTCATGTCTTTACTCTACCAGTATGTTGTGGCACAATTCTCTTTCATGAACATGCTAGTGAATAAAGTGTTTGACAAATCTGACTGAGCTGAACCTGTCAAACTGTACCTGTTTCGCTCATTTGAGGCAGAATTCTGCTGTTCTCTGAGATCTCTTTCTTTGCTCAGCCCATTTCTCATTTGAGGAGTCAAGCCTTCTAATTGTTCTCTATTTCACTCGATGGGAATTTTGCATGGAGTAATGTGATGCTTGTCTGAATTCAGTGTTATGGTTGCTTTGGACCCTAAGGTTGCTAAGCTAATCCCAAAGAAAAGAATAGGTTTGGTAAATTAACTGATCGTTGCGTAATCTGGAGAACAAGCATGTCCTGGTGCGTCTTCGGTGACCATCGTGAGTATAGAGCTGAATCGATTCACGTCTTTACTCTACCAGTATGTTGTGGCACGGTTCTCTTTCATGCACATGATAGTGAATAAATTTTTCGGCCATAGTTCATATATTTTAGAATACATGAGAGGCAGAATTCTTACCTGGTTCTGTTCATTAGAGGCAGAATTATGCTGTTCTGCAAAATCTCTTTACTCACCCCCATTGCATCTTGGAGGAGCCAAGTATTCTCATTGTTCTCTATTTTACTGCAACGGGAATTTTTCTTGGAGTGATGTGATGTTTGCCTCAATAGATTTGTGTCGCATCCTACTCCATAGAAAAATGTGAGGATTTTGAAAATGTGCCAAGTTTCAAATTTGAGGCTAATATCTTGCTCTGAAACTAATATTGAGTATATCTTTGGCCTCATGATCAAACCAGACAACTTGCGCAAGCAGGAGCCCACGTTGTGATGGCAGTTAGGAGACCCAAGACGGCGCATGAGCTCATTCAGAAATGGCAGAATGAAAAATCAGAATGTTCCATGCCACTCAATGTTGAGGTAATTTTTGAAGACTGAACACAGTACACTGCTACAGGGTCCTGGTTGATGAGTGGTTGGTTTTGAATGTGTTGACCTTTTAACATTTTGCTCTTTCTCGTTTGATATATGGACATAAGTTTTAAGAGTTTCCATTTTTTGTTGGTTCTTGTTGAGTTCCAAGTGAATTTTAAGCAGTGTGTTACATATGTATTTATTCACATTTAGCATCCTTAATCAATTGGAAAGGAAATATGTTGCAAATGCATATCTTAAATTGTTGAAGACATTCTGTGATTTAACTGCAGACTATTTGACACTGTTTTGAATATTCTTCTGAAGGTAATGGAGCTGGATTTGATCTCCCTTGACTCGGTTGTAAAATTTGCTGATGCTTGGAATGCTCGTATGGCACCCCTACACGTATTGATCAACAATGCTGGCATTTTCACTATAGGAGGTATGTATGTAACTTGATTCTTTTGATTTTAGCCTTTTAAATTGATCCAAATTTTGTGCTGCATAGTTTAGTATTTATATTTTTATATATCGGAGATAACTGACCTTTCCCTTCCCTGTAGAGCCTCAGCGTTTTTCAAAGGATGGATATGAAGAACACATGCACGTGAACCATCTTGCGCCAGCTTTACTAGCAATGCTGCTTCTACCTTCCCTTATCAGGGGCTCTCCAAGCAGAATTATAAATGTCAATTCAGTCGTGAGTTTTCTATCATAACCTGATCCTTCTACTAATAGGCGTAGTTTTAGGAACTACGCTTACATTACGATTTCCTGCTACAATGTGGACAATCTGATACTAATACTAATATAAACATATAATAAAAAAGTTTACTCGTTTCAATTTTCAAGTCATTGTCGCAGTATCAATCTTGTTTGTACACTTGCAGCACCTAACATGCTTGTGTTCGATTTTAGATGCACACAATAGGTTTCGTAGATGCTGAAGATATGAACCTTACATCTGGAAAGCACAAGTTCAAAAGTTGGTTGGGATACTCAAATAGCAAGTTAGCACAGGTATTGTAGTCCGGTTTCATTGCAACTGGAATATCATTGTTTAAGCTTTTTATGCATCTTGTTTTATGTTACTTTGGCCTGAGTTCTTATTTCACTCAGGTAAAATTTAGCAGCATATTTCATAAGAGAATTCCTGCAGAGGCTGGTGTCCATATTGTTTGTTCCTCTCCTGGGATTGTCCACACAAATGTTGTGAGTGCCACCCCCACTATTCCCAATTTCATTCATTGTCAGTTTGTCATGTGATTTATTTTGTTTCTGAAGGTCAAACCGAGATATGTTTTTACCTATTTATTGTTATGTATATGACGACGCATTTGGAGAAGATGAAAATGACATAACTTGTCATAAGATATCTACCAACCTGGAAAACAATCTTCACTGTAGACATATAGAAATGATTAGATGACATTCTCAAGTGAACAATCAAACTTAATGACAGATAAAAAGAAACACACCAATGCAGAGGTGCATGTCAGCATATATGTTGTGAGAAATTGGTTCGCGTCTATTCCGAGTATCATGTTCACTGCCCTAATGTGCACTTCCTAATGATCATTCTGATGGACCATGATCCCTTCATGATACAGTTATCAACTCATTATGCTCTTGTTATGTCTGTTTATCCCTAGATATTGACTAAATCGCCCATGGCATGACACAGGCACGGGACCTCCCTAAGATTCTTGTAGCTGCATATCGTCTCATTCCCTACTTCATATTTGATGCTCAAGAAGGTGGTTTCATGAATAAATCTTTTGCCTATTGCCTTCTGTCAATTAACAATCTCTACATCTTCTGATATACTTCGTTTCCAATCTAACGCAGGATCGAGAAGTACATTGTTTGCAGCATCTGACCCCCAAGTTCCGGAGTACTGCGAGACTTTGAAGTCTCAAGACTGGCCTGTCTGTGCTTGCATCAACTACGACTGTAATCCGATGAATGCCTCTGAAGAAGCACACAACCTTGAAACATCGCAGCTTGTTTGGGAGAAGACGCTCGAGATGATCGGCCTCCCATCAGACGCCCTGGAGAAGCTCATCGCAGGGGAACCGGTCCAGTGTCGTTACGGACAAGAGAACGCGGAGTAGGAAGGATGTGTACCTGTCATGAAAACGGATAGGATGGATATCTCAAAGCGTGATCCAATTCCTGATGCTGTTAGTTTACTAGTTCAGCGGTGGGTCTAAGTACTTGACTGGAGTACCTTTGCTGTACCAAAAAGGATAGAGTGCATGAAGCCTGAATTTGTTCCTGTGCATCTGTGTGCTTGTCCAAGGAATTGAATTAGTAATAGAAGTACCTTGTGGCAAACGAAATTGTGGAGTTTTGAGTTGTAAAACATCTTTTTGGTAGTCATTGCAGTACCACTTGTGCATTAATGAAACCTTTTTCTGTTCGTGTTAATAACTTGCTTGACTCTGAAATGATGTTTCATGCTTTGCCAATAATAGAGCACAGTAAACTGCATGATGAAAAGAGATATCTTCATGACAGATTCTTATTTTCCAAGGAACACCTCTGATGTCAAGGATAATTGGGTAATCTAATTTATAAAATAAACACATTATTATGCAAGTGCTCACACGTGTTCAACTCTATATAAGAAACAAAAGAGGTACCACCAAAGTCATTACTACTAAAAGGCACTGTCTTAAGTAGAAACTTAAGAGACAGATCAGTGCTCTTCCATACTTTATACTCGTACAACAGACATGTGAGCAATGAAATATTGGCCAAGCAAGAGGGTTAAGATCCAGATTAATTACAGGTATCACTCTTATATGGGACAAGTGACCCCAAGAGCTGCCCAGAACAACAGCCAAACACAGCAACAATTGCAAGCTTCCTCATCCGGAGAGATCTAATGAACGTTCTGACTTGCCAATGGGCAAATGGCAGCGTAAGTTGGCATCCCACGGCCCGCACACCTAGGCATTCGGCGGCCAGAGCTTTGGATCTTGAGTCGTGTCCACGGCGGTCGGGGGCAGCCACTGCCACATAGCCATTCCAGGGAATGCAGCGGGGATCGGAGCACCTTTGTTGGTTGGAACTTGATAAGGTGGTGCAAATGGAGGAAATGCGGCGGGATGGAACGCGGCTGGATGAGGCATGTGAGGAATAAATCCCATAGGAGCAACACTGGCTGCTTTGAGTTGCTGTTCGAGCCTCTCCTTTTCGGCCTTCAGGCTCACCTTCTCATCTCGGAGCTCATTCTTCTCCACCTGGAATAGAACACAGCCATTTGTAAACAGAATCCACAAATTTAGTCAAATCTACCATTCTCAGGTGCGTGTGAAGTAAGGTCAGTGAATTAGTGAAAGACGGCAAATCCAGTAATTTAGTTGGCGGCCAGCCAATGTAGCACACAAGTCACACTGGGGGCAGCTAAGCCTGAGAACTACTTTGCCTGTTTAATTCATGTTATGGGAACAAGATACCTTAAGGTCCTTGATTGTCTCTAGTAGATTTTCATTAGATTCTTTAAGCTTTTCTGTTTCGCCTCTGAGTTGTGTCAACATACGAGCTGCGTCGCTCAAGATACTTGCTTTATCCAACTTAGCTTGCTTGCTCGCTGAACATACTTCGGAGGACCCGTGCTGGCCAGAATTCATAACAGAACATAATTCAAGAAACCTGCAATTGAAAAAAGTGACATTTGATAAAGTTATGTTTGCAAAGTAAACAAACATTTTCTACATAGAAGGGATGGTTAGGGGTATATATTGCCAGATGCCCATACCTGTCATTCAGTTTATCCCTCCGCATTTTCTCACGGCAAGCTTTGGACTTTGGACCAGATGAAGATAGTTCATCTCTACCTCTGTATGAAATCAAATTTATTAGTATTGCAACTCAAGTATACCTCTGTACGAAATCAAATTTATTAGTATTGCAACTCCAGTTGGTGCTAACTAAGGACATAAATGAGGAGAAAATGCATAGTATGTTATAAACTGAAGCGTATCGGTTATGTTAATGGCAGCATTGGCATGCATAATGGATCGCGCAGAGCTTAAATAGAATGGACCAAAATTCACAGAATTATGCCATCAGCACACTGTTCAGAGCAATTTACAGATTCTTAAGTCTATTATATCTTCAGCTATTCCAGTGGAGATTGAACCTAGAGAGTACAAGCAGCAAGGATATGAAATGCCAAGATACAACTTACAAAGAAAGTTTTCCATATTTAAGCAAAATGTATGCAAAAGATATTACTTTGAAAGAAGAAAATTCAGAAGAGTAAGATTGGCACCTTTTCCCCAAGTTAGATTGCTCGAAACCGCAGGTATCTCCACTGACATCCTCAATCCCAAGTCTGTCAAATAAACAGCAGTCAAGTACAAATACAAAAAAATGCAAGGGCAGTGTAGCCGCTCAAGTACACAACAAAAGATTCCGCTGCTCATACTTGAAATGGTGCGTGCTAACAAACCAACATCTACTATCATATCTAAGCACATCACTCCCATGTACACACTGGGCCACGGAACCTGGAGCAGCATATCCCATCTAGCATTTAGCAATTAGCACAAAATTGTCCATTCCTAAAAGAAGGACACAACAAAATCACTGCTCGCTAATGATAGGCTCGCCTAAAAAGGAACCGACAACACCAGCACTCATATGTTCAATGACATCGTCAGATTTGTAGCTAAAGAATCAAATGGGACTCAGATTCTGTACATTACAGTTCTTTAAGCATTGGGGACTCAGATTCTGTGCAGGATCCGAGAAGAGTGAACTGCAAACTCTACATCAACCAAGGCTACATGATTGTATTCCAAAATTTGCAGAGACTAACATAAGCTTCCATTTTCGTCAACGCAAGCCGTGCAGCGCGGGCAGATGCAGGGGGATTCGAACAATAAGAACTGCTACGCGTTCAACGCCGCCCGCAGATAGTAAATAAATCTACGGAGACAGTGACCTCAAGATTACGAATTTTCCGTACACGAAATTACAAAAACTAATATCAATCTACTGCAATAAGTAGAACTACTAGAAGGAAAAATCGGTTCTTTGTTGCCGTGTCCGTACCCTCCGTCGCAGAAGGCGGCGAGGTCCTCTCCGTCGTCGCCGGCGCCTCCGATGAGGAAATCTTCGACCGGATCTCCTCCGCCGCAGCCGTCCATCATCGCGGCGTCAGGGGCTCCGGCCCGCCTGCCGGAGGAATCCGCTGCCGGGGCTAGGGTTGGCTGGGGAGGCGTGCTAGAGGCTGGGGAGAGAGGGGAAGGGAAGGAAGGAGTGCGGATTTCGCAGATAGCACCCTGGACGCGCTCTTGTTGCGGCAGACGAGGGTGTGTTTGGTATTTCCGATTGTTTGGAGGTTCTACCCGAGTAGCAAGTAGCAAGTGAAGAAGAAGAACCGGTGGTGTAGGATGGATTGCACGTGGGTCCTGCTGATGCTGATCATGTTGTTTGTTTCATGTTCCATGTCATCCATTATTTTAGAAATTGTTTTTGTGTTTGATGTAATATTATTTTTTTAGCTTGAAATGGACATTGTCAAATTTTATTTTGTGCCCATAAGTTCTCCTTACACTTTAAGGGCATGAGTTGGCGCTCGTGGTGGAGAGGCACCAAGACATCCCTGTCAATAAGGCTGTTGTCTGATGAATACTTGTCCGGATTTTGTTTTTTGATGCATACTTCTTCCTATTTTAAACGTATTAATCATCTCGCATCTCTTGTATCGTTATTGAGGAAAATTTCTACATATAAGAGTAGATTATCTTATGGGATGGCTAGCGCCGAGGACCATGTGGATGCCAAAGAAATGGAGGTGTGCGCATGATATTTTTGATGCATTTTTTGTGCTCATGCGAATGATCTAAATCCTAAACCTCACACTTGTGTTTAGAGATACACTGAAAAACCATGCAAATTAGGATCTTTTATCGGTAGTAATTCATACAAAGGAAAATATATGATAATATTGGGATTACAATGACATGTAATCTAAAATTCCATGAGAAAGAAAATTTGTGTGCTCGCTTGTAGCGAAAAAATGGAAATCTTTCAAGTTGTACGTGTAAATAAAAATTTCCGTATATAATGTAGTGTAAACAAATCTTGAAGAAAATGCATGGATTAGACTCAACAAATCGTAACCCCCCCCCCCCCCCCCACCACCACCACCACACACACACCAAAAAAACTCTAGATCTTGAAATGCTCAAATAGAAAAAAATCGTTTGAATAAATGAAGCCCTAACAACTGACCAATTTGTTTATATCTCGAGAAAACGCAAAGATTGCACCTTAATGCGTTGATGGACAAAATATAGTTACAAGCTTGACTAGGGAGAAACAGCAGACCACTCAACACAAGACACCGACTAATAGTTGCACGACAAACATTACAATCAACCATCAAAGGATCCATGACCTAGATGTCGTACGTGCAAATATACAAGACACAACACAACGAAAAGTCTTTTTTTGGCTCCTGAGCTCCAGTGCTCCCTGCACAATAAGTGTGCATTAAAGCTATATTTTACAAGTTTTAAAAAATTGTGACACGAAATCCTATAAGTAACTAATGATGTATCCCACAAATGTGTAAAATCTCAATTCGAAATGTTTTGTATTTTCAGCTACACAAAGTATCAAAGTTTGGATTTTTTTAGATTTAAAATTACTATACTCAGATCTATAGTTTTGTTATTTTTTGTGTAGCTCATAATACACATTATTTCCAATTGACATTTTACATGTTTTTTGGAATACATCAATGGCTACATCCCGATTTATTTTTGTAATCTTTAGGAACTCAAAAATATGGTTCTTGATTTCTTTTAAAACGAGATCACCGGTGTTCATGTGCACTAAATATCCACCCCAAAACAAACCTACTAACATCACTACCATGTGCCATAGGATTAGAGAATTCACTCACACAAAGAAGGGTAAAACTAGCCTCCCTAGCAACAACCAAGGGGAGCCGCAAGCATCCCGGTAACACATGGTGGAAAATACATGTGCACCCGTACCGCTCAGAACTACACCACCTACAACAGTCAAAATCGCGCCTGCTGACTCAGCCGCACCACGCTTATTCCAACCTGCGCCCTGCCTCAGCTAGTGAACATCACAAGGAGGCAAGAGCATGGGGGATGAGCGACAAGGAGGAGGTGAAGAGTTGGGGCTCGGCGATGGGGATTAGTATGATTTTTGGCATTCCTGTGATGATCTTAATCCTAAAACTACGAACTTAGGGAGTCCATGATTCCAAAACACAGAATTAGTACATGCCAGGATTTATGATTTCGAACCGAAGAGGTATCGGCCAATCCTAGTCGTTTTTTGTGTCTCTAGTTTTGTAAGTTTGGAGAAGAGGGGTGACACTAAAGCAAAAGTCTTCATATAAAATGTAGCAATTAATCTTGAAGAAAATAAGTAGATGGACTGAATCCAGCACAGTCAGTAAGCCACCTAAAAAAATTACAATCTTTTAAAATTCACTTGAATTGCTCCATAGGGAATGTTGTTGAAGTCAATGAGGCCCTAGGCGTTCTCCTCAGAGAATTAGCCATCATTAATCATGTAAAAGAAGGATAACAATTTTCAAGCTGGACTTTTGACACAGCAATCAGTCTTGAGAGCTTGTCTACATCAAATACACAACGTTGCCGGTCTACTGTCTCCAAGTGCTTCGAATTTTCATTTCTACCTCTTCTTTGCAAGAGACAACTATGCCTTCCCCACAAAGCAATGGATGATTCCCGATTCCTGTCCATTTTATTAGCAGAAGCATGTAATGAGCAGTGCACATCCCACCAAACTCAGATACTAATGAAAAAAAGTAGATTTAAGGGACACTGCATCTATAAAAGTACAAAAGGTCAACCTTCTTTATTATTATTATTATTATTATTATTATTATTATTATTATTATTGTTATTATTATTATTATTACAGAAAACAATATTTGTGTGAGCCTCAAGAGATCACCACTTCACTTAATATTTGTGAGCCCGTCATTTGTATTGTGCTGTCACTGGAAACACGCTGCAAACTGAACCCTTGGATTGGTTATTTATAGACGGGTTTTCTCCTTCACTTGTCACCATTGTGATTATATTTGAGAGGAAATTAGAAATGTATCGATAGATGGGTGAGATAGTGGAGTGAACTAAAGGAAACACGAGAGTTCCCATCAGGATAGGTTTCCCCAAATGGTTGATCTGTTCCTCCTTATCCTTTAAACATATCTCTGTACCCTAGCATGTAGAAATAGAAGAGCTGGCATATTCTATTGATGAAGGCAATTAAGTAAAAGTTTTCATTCTTGAGAAGCATTTTCACGGTGGCTATACCGTTTCCCATTAGAGTTACATTGATCTATGTTGATGGGCACTTATTTTTCCGATCCTTGACTAGAAGAGCTAAGGCGACATGACCGGCGCATCAACCTGCCCAATGACATGAACCTCGTCATAAAAAGGGTCACATGATCCTGCTAAAACATTGAATAAAGCCCCATCACCCTCTTGTCGAGTGGAAATAAAAATGTAAAAATGCAAAGAAAAATAGTTCACCATGTTGCTTGCTTCTGCTGTTGCCATCCTTGCCCAAAATGAATACAAAGCAATGACTTCTAGGGGACATATGTTCTTAGAACTCTGAAAAACATATAATGCTCCGTTTGGATTGAATACTTGTGCTTGTCATTCTGATGACTCTCCGTAATTAATACTTGTCCGTATTTTACTTCTTGTCACTTATTTTCTCCCGTTTCACTTTAGTCCAAATTTGAACTAAAGTCCCAACAATTATTGTGGATCAGAGCACTGGCGGACCTTGGGCCAAAATTCTGGGGGGGCAAAATGGGCTGGGGGCGAAATATGGGCTTCAGTCTAATTTTCAATTGATAAATGAGCCAAATACCTGTGAACAGTAATCAAATTTTATATGGGCTGGGGGGGCGACGGCCCTTTTCGCCTCCACTAAGGTCCGCCAGTGGATCAGAGGTAGTAGTATTAATCGTCTCGCTTCCATCTAAAAAAGGAACCGTCTCACTTCTCTTGTGTTGGTAGACCTGCTATCAAGTTGACTAGCAGGACGGTGCTCACAGGGAACAAGGATCTGAAGGAGGATGATGAGTTACACCAATGAGAGACAGGTGCAAGATCCTAGACCTGCTTCCCTGATCTCCTAGAAGCACCCCAAATCCAATGTCCAAGGTTAGAATAGTAAGGAGGAGCAAGAACACAAGGGGATAATCTTGTTTGTCAAAAACATGCATCTCGCGGTGATACAGGGACACAACACAACTATAAGATTATATCCATGAGATGGGGCGCCGCGCACCGGGATTCAGGTGAAGGAAGGGGGCTCAAGAGAAACATGATTCAGCTGCCCGGGGCCAACGATGTTGTTCCGTGGCAACGCGTTACATGTTTTGCGTAGCGATTTTTTATATAGCAACCTTATTTACTTTTATTTGGGTAAAAAGTTAGTATTGCTTTAAAATTCAAGTCAAGAAATATATCCATCAGAAAAAAAATGTTGTCACGTTGATAACAACCGCTAATACAGCTTTGCTTATTGCTCTAGCTGTAGCCTCCGAGTCTAGGGGAATCGAAGCTCTACTACCCACCATTGCTCTGTCCTTACGATTAGGAGCATGCAAGACCCCATGAGTACACCCTTCTTAACAGTATCTAGCTAGAGTTAGAATACAAGATAGTAGGGAAATCTATTCAGCCAGAGCAACAGAATACGTTGGACACCTTTTTCACTTCATAACAAGCTTTCCTTTCCTGACGCCTTCTATTCTCAAGCTAGCTTCTCCTCTTTTGCTTGTATTCGCTAGCATCTAGTATAGAAAAAGTGCAGTGGTCAAAATCTAAAGCACTAAAATAGCAAAACGTGTCGGTGGTTATTTATAGATTCTTACAAGTGCGAGGTGTAAAAAACCACACGAGGGTTGTTGGGTATGTTTATTACAAAACAATTTTGTTCGGATTACATGCGAAGTATTCGTATATAAAAGGTGGCTCCACTAGGATACATAACATGTGCATGTGATTAATACTGTCTTTAGTTGATTAATCTAGGCAGATACTGCAACACACATAATAGGTGAATGTCTATTAATAAAAGAACAAGACGGATTGAAAAATAGGGTGATGGAAAGTGGTGTCTTGGGGTGAAGAGGGGTGCCGTCTAGAGAGTAGGAGGTTGTCTTTTTTTTAAGGGGTGATTGTAGCTAAAACATCACCTAGAGTTGAAGGAGTTTACAACAAAGAAAGGTGTCCCACTAGTGCTTCGGCTACTCAGCTCAACATGTTTTGCATATCAACTCCAAGTGTAGCTAACGTTGCAACATAATTTTATTTTATCTTATTTTACGAGAGTTATTTCAATTTGAATAAGGTACTCCAAAAAGATAATTAAGAGACAAAATAAGTTAATGTAAACTCTCGATCACTAGATTTGTGACATCACAACGAATATGGGTATTCGTGTTGCTCAGGTCATGGCCTCCCGAGCTTAGGGGCATTGAAGGTCTATCCACCACCACTATAACACGGACAGCGGGCGCTGGCGCTTATAAATGTTGAGGCACACGCCTAATTGCCGCGCTTGCATTAGCGCGGCAAAAAATGGCCAGGAATAACTATGTTGGGGAAGGTGAATATGCGGCTTTTTTCAGTCGGCACATCATCATCTACCTACCTAGCACTTTTGCGGCACCAGACCGGATGCGCCTCAGTACATTATAGAAGACAGTAAAATTTTAGTGTCGTGTCACCTATTGTTGCGCGTACTTTGATTTGCACCATGAGCGATACAGAAAATTAGTTACAACAACATTAATCAAAGTAATCAATTTAGATTGCTAATTGCATTCAAATAGAAAATTCAACTTTATTGAGATAGAAGATATTCATTACATTACATTACACTGCAACCACTTTTTCAAGGATCTAATCCTTGTACTCGACTTCTCTTCTAGAAAGAGAATATGAAAAAGAGGGGTTTTGCCCCGCTAACTCTTCAAAAATCCCTTCGAAGCAAATTATGAAAGTAAAAAACTAAAACCTATCTACATCAAACCTAATTCCTCCAAGGATAAGTGCATAAACCTAGCTAACCTATTCTTGAGCTCCTCTCTATTCTATTAGCACTCTACTATGACAACCACAACGATGGGCCTGCCATCCTCCGATGATGATGCTTTCATGGCCGCGGCGACACGCCGGCCATCCTCCATGCCTGGTACTATGACGACGGCGATATGGTTGTAATCCTTCGCATCCCTTACGCTGGCCACTTTGTCACCGATCTGAAAGAGACAGCAAATCGAATATAGAAAGAATGAAATGCAACAACAGATCGATTAGAGAAAGAACAAGATGCAACGGTAGATCGATTAGAGAAAGAACAAGATGCAACAACATATCGGTTAGAGAAAGAACCTTAGGATCGAAGGATTCGGTGCGGAGGCTGCATCGGATTGATAGTCTATCCTAAGATTTCGAGGCATCACCACATTTGAGAGAGCCGAAAGTAGTAGAGATGGGAGTTGGATATTTTTGAAAATGAGAATGTTTAGATCTAGGGTTGGCCTTGCCGAGTGTGGGAGCGCGGCGGCGTATGGAGAGAGGAGTCGATAGTGTGTGTACTAAAGGCCCCCTGTATTATATAGAAAATAGGGTGGGCATTTGGTGAGATGTAGTATTTTCTTTATGGATTATAGAACAAGTGCGTTCAGTCACATGGGACGAATTTGCACAAAGGACCCATACATAGGTCTCTAGCTGCTTGGGTAGGCAGTCCTGAACGGCACCAGGCTATGATTGAAGTACGACCAACAATTAACGGTGCTTGAAATGATCGCAAAACATGTGAATGCCTCTGTTGGCCAAACGCAGCATTAAAAACCGCCGTCATTGTGTACCATGTAACACGGCACTAATATGTACTGGTATCATGTCTACCATGGCGTATACATGGCTGCTGTGGAAAATTGCTGCCACCAACGCTCATCCGCCGCGTAACCAACTTTTGCGGTTACTTTTTACTTATGCAATCCCAAAAAATTACCGGCATGGGAGGTATTTTTGTAATGCACCGCACTGATCTTCAACATGTACTAGCAGCACTGATTTATGCATGTCCGCTCCGTTAGAACACAAGGCCCTTTTGCCGGTGAAGATGTTAGTAAGGCATTTGCCAAAAAATATGTTTTTGTATTAATCGATGTAAGGAGATCCTAATCTGTTAGGGGGAACTCTCCGAGTCGCGATGGTTGACTATAGATACACTAAGATGGCATGGTGGCTCTGTAAGCTGAATTTCTCAAACTTACAATAAAAATAAGAAAATTGCAAAAAACTACGACAATTGGGGCTAGGATTTTAAAAAACTACGACAATTCAGGTTTGCTGCAAAAAACTATGAACTTCGTGTCTAATTATTGCAAAAACCTACCAGTTCGCTCTAACCCTTGTGTAACACCAGTTTATCATCATTCTGACAGTGCTGGCCCACCTGTCAAACTGACGTGTTGTGTGCATTTTGCCAAATAGTCCTCTAAATATTATAATTCCAAACTTAGAGCCACTTTTTTACTTATTCTTTTTCTTCCTTTTTTATCCTTTCTTTTCTCCAAATAATTTTCTAACTGAGCCGTGTTGACCAAATCCAGTGGGAGTCCGTCTTCCTCACCTCCAACGCTGCTCTGGACCGCCTCCAGCCGTCGCTCCCCGCCGTTGACCACCGCTGCTCTGGCCCCTCCATCAGCCGCCACTCCCTACAGAGCTCCTCCGCCTCCAGGCATAGCTGCTACTCCACCATCGCCGCCAGACGCCGCCGCCCACGAGCAGACCGGCGAACGTGCGGGGCCAGCGAGAGCGTGAGACAGCCGGCGAGCCCTCCCCTACCGCTGCGTCCTTCCCCTACCATGGACCGGCCGGCGATCTGCTGCATGGCTGGCATGTGCGGGGCCGATGGTGCGGGGCGGTGGGCGTCCATCGAGCTGCTACGGGCCAACGGGAGAGCGAGGCTGGTGAGCTATTGCGTGGCCAGCGCGCGTGTGGCCGGCGAGGGTGTGGGGCGGCGAGATCGGTGGCCGACGAGAGCGCGACATCAGCGAGGGCGCAGGGCGGCGAGCTGCTAAGGGCTGGCCGGCGAGGACGCAGGGCGCCGACGAGCTGCTACAAGACGGCGAGGGCGTGAGGCGGGCAAGCTCCGCGGGGCCGACACGCACACGGAGCCGGCGAGCTGCAGCAGGTCTGGCGAGGGCGGCCAGCGCGGGCGCGGCGTCGACAAGCACTTGGTGTCGGCGAAGACCCATGGCGGCAAACGCGGTAGCCGCCGAGCGCTCGGGATAGCGGCGAGCCCCTCCCCTCCCCTGCATGCGAGCTTGCTCAGATGGGTTGCCGTAGGTTAGGGATGACGAGTGGGGTCCACTTGATAGGGAGAGAAAAGAGTAGAGAGTGCATTGACATGTGGGGCACTCAAAGTTTTATATATAGACTCAGAATATATTACAACTTATACATTTGTTCCCTGGAGTGTTTATCGCATGCCACGTCAGTATCCAGGTGGGCCAACACTGTCAGAAAGATGATCAACTGGTGTTAAACGAGTCTTACAGCGAACTGATAGTTTTTTTAACAATTAGGCACAAAGTTGGTAGTTTTTTGCATCAAAATTGAATTGTCGTAGTTTTTTGAAACCCTAGGCCCAATTGTCGCATGCCTTACGCTGACCACGTTGTCATTGATCTGAAAGAGACAACAAATCGAATATAGAAAGAATGAAATGCAACAACATATCGATTAGAGAAAGAACAAGATGCAACGGTAGATCGATTAGAGAAAGAACAAGATGCAACAACATATCGGTTAGAGAAAGAACCTTAGGATCAAAGGATTTGGTCTGGAGGCTGCATCGGATTGATAGTCTATCCTAAGATTCCGAGGCATCACCACATTTAAGAGAGCCGAAAGTAGTAGAGATGGGAGTTGGATATTTTTGAAAATGAGAATGCTTAGATCTAGGGTTGGCCTTGCCGATTGTGGGAGCGCGGCGGCGTATGGAGAGAGGAGTCGAGAGTGTGTGTACTGAAGGCCCCTGTATTATATAGAAAATAGGGTGGGCATTTGGTGAGACGTAGTATTTTCTTTATGGATTGTAGAACAAGTGCACCCAGTCACATGGGATGAATTTGCACAAAGTACCCATACATCGGTCTCTAGATGCTTGGGTAGGCAGTCCTGAATGGCATCTGTCAGTCAGACAAGCCTAACCAATCAGCAGGCTATGATTGAGCATACGACCAACAATTAACGGTGTTTGAAATGATCGCAGAACATGTGAATGCCTTTGTTGGCCAAACGCGGCATTAAAAAACCGCCGCCATTGTGTACCATGCAATACGGCACTATAATACGTACTGGTATCATGTCTACCATGGCGTATACATGGCTGCTGTGAAAAATTGCTGCCACCAACACTCATCTGCTGCGTAACCAACTTTTGCGGTTACCTTTTATTTGTGCAATCCCAAAAAACTACCGCCATGGGAGGTTTTTTTTGTAGTGCACCGCACTGATCTTCAACATGTACTAGCAGCACTGATTTATGCATGTCCGCTCCGTTAGAACACAAGGCCCTTTTGCCGGTGAAGATGTTAGTAAGGCATTTGCCAAAAAATATGTTTTTGTATTAATCGATGTAAGGAGATCCTGTTAGGGGGAACTCTCCGAGTCGCGATGGTTGATTATAGATACACTAAGATGGCATGGTGGCTCTGTAAGCTGAATTTCTCAAACTTCCAATAAAAATAGAAACATACGACAAGAGATGCTGTGCTATTTTTCTAGGAGACTACGCACGAACGTAAAAGCTCTAGCCTGACCAGTTCTCATTTAAAAATCCAAACAATTTCAGAAGGAGCTACTAGACAAGGTCCATCACAATGGCCAAAAAGAAAGAAATGATTGAAAGTAGGAGGCTAGAGATGTTGTAGTGTACTTATATTTGGGTTCTGAGCGAGCCTGTCTACTGGAGTATCACATTCTTCACTCAAACTAGTCAGAGGTAGATTACAGAAAAAAGTGAAAGATGTTGAGACAGACCACCATATCAATCTAGACCACTGTTTTTGTTACTTAACAAACTTTACTTTCTCGATGTCTCCTATTCTCTACCTTTCATTGTCTTTCTCTTCCCTTGAACTGTATTCGCTAGTGGCTAGTATAGAAAGCAGAGGCAATGAAACTCTTCAAGTAGGGAATGAACACACGGTGCCGGTGGCCACATATAAAACCTTTGTCTGTAGGGTGGTTGGATAAATTTATTATGACACAATTTTATTCATACTGCATGAGAAGTCTTTGGAAATAATGGAAGCTGCCATCGGAGATAAAAAAAATTATATTACTCCAGAGAAATTTTCGTTTGAGTAAATGAGATCCTAGACGTTCTCCTTAGAGAATTAGCAATCGTTGAATATGTAAAAAGAAGAGAACAACTTCCAGGTTAAACTTTTGATATCTTTTTATAATCGTTGAATTTCTCACGAAGATATGCTCTCAGAAGTCTCAAAAAATATGAGTTTCCATTTGGAATGAATACGTCTACTCGCCATACTGTTGACTCTTTGTGTGAGTCATACTCGAGATACTACAAATCCGACCTCTAAGGTTAGATTCAGAGTAAGTAGGAGGAATAACAGAGAAGCAAAATTTGGTTTACTAAAAAGATGTAGCATGTCGTGATTCAGGGACACAACCGCTAAACGAGTGAAACCGATGGAGGATGGAGGGGTAGGGAGGACCGGAAGTCTAGTGGAGAGAAACAAGAGGAAGAGCTGAGGGGCGGGCCTCGAAAGATCATTCTTGATGCAATTTTTTTGATGGATCATTCTGGATTGAGTTAATGGACAGATCCTTACAAGACTACTTCATTATCCTGGGACCACAATGTTGTTCCACAACAAAGCGTTAAAAATGTTCTGCAACAATATCAAAAAATTTATATACCCTACAACAACATCTTCCTTCTCCTAGATATTTACTTTTAAACTGAAACCAACAATTCAGAGAACAGGATCTGGTTGTGGTCTCTCGAGTCCACGGGCATCACAACTTCAGCCCACCACCGGTTTGACATGATGTACCCGGAGCCTCAGTGACCAGGTTCGTACAAAATTCTTGGAAGAGGCAAGCCAGAATTAGATTATGAGACAGCAGGAAAATCGGTCATAGCAGAGCAAAATTACACGTTCTACTCATTTTTCACTCCATAACAAGCTTTTCTTTCTCGATGCCTCCTTTACTTAAACTAGCCTCACCATTTTATTTCTCTTCTCTTGCATTGTATTTGCTAGCAGTTAATGTAGAAAAGAGGGGTGGTGATCCTCTAAAGCACGAACAGAACACTACGTGTATGTGGGTTATATATAGATTATCACATGTGCAAGGTGTAAAAAACAACATGAAGGTTGTTGGGTACATTTACCGCGGAACAATTTCATTTGTATTGAATGAAAGATATTCGTAGATAGTGGGTGCGTCCACTACGACAAATAACATGCGCATTTGGTATTTTTATGTTATACATGCTTCCGACTTGTCATGATCATTTCAAACTCAATGGTCCAATCCACTTAATTATGTATTTAGTTGACTAACATAGGCATATACTACTGAATATCTTTAAAGTATTATATGTGAATGTCTATTGCATAGAACAAAACTGATCAAAAAATGGGGTAATCGAGGGCTGAGTCTTAGGTTTTAGTGAGTGGGTTTGAGAGTTGTACTAAAATTACGATGTCTCCTAATTTTACTTGTAAGTGGTGATTGTAACTAAAACTTCACTAAGAGTTAGAGGAGTTAACAAATGAATGTTTTCCGTTAGTGCATTGGTTACTCGGCGCTGGAAGGTTTTGCATACGATGTTGTAGTGCAACTAATGTTGCAACATAGTTTGATTATATTTTACAGGAGTTATTTTAATTTGAATGAGGTGATCTAAAAGATATTTTAGAAAATCAAGGTAATGTAATCTGTCGGTTACTAGATTGCATTGCTATCCGTGTTGCTTAGACCGTGGCCTCGTGAGCTTAGGAGCATCGGAGCTCTGTACACCACCACTCCAATCTTGATTAATGCATGTTCAAACGGGAGGCCTCTTTTGGAAGTGATGTTAATGAAGGCATCTTCCGGCAAATCATTTTTTGGTGTTAATTGACGTAAGAGAGCTTGTACGAGGAACTATTGGTCAGAGCCGCACCAAGATGGCATGGCGGGCCTCTAAGCTGATGAATTTCCCAAAGTTACAATAAAAAAGAAAACAAGGGACAAGTGGTGTTTTTTTTTTTTTTGGAGACTATGACAAACGCAAAGCACTATTCTGAAACTTTTTTCGTAAAAAAACAATAACTTTAGAAGAGCTACTATGTAAGGTCCATCACATGAACAAAAAAGAAAAAAAAGACTTCAAAGTAGAGACAAAATATGTTTACTGTACTCATATTCGGGTTCAAAGCGAGGGTGTGGTTGCGTGAGTGTACAATATACTTCATTCCAACTGGTCAAAGTCAGGATAGAAGTAAGTAGACAAAGCTGTGTAGCCAGAGTAATATGTAAAATTAGACTCCCTTTTCATTCCATAATGAGTTTTTCTTTCTCGATGTCTCCTATTCCAAGCTGGCTTTCATTGTCTTTCTCTTCCCTTCATTCTAACTTGTAAGTATTCGCTAAGAAGTTCGTACATGAAAAAGAGGTGGTGAAACTCTCCAAGCATGAATTGAACACACGGTGTGGTGGCCATATATACAATCTTACTTTTTGTAGTGTCAAAAATTGCATGAAGGATTGTTGGATAAATTTATTATACTCCCTCCGTCCTAAAAAGATGTCTCAAGTTTGTCTAAACTTGCATATATCTAGGCACTATTTAGTATATAGATACATACAAATTCAAACAAAGTTGAAACATCCTTTTTAGGACGGAGGGAGTAGGACAGTATCATTCATATGGAAAGTGTTCCGAAAGAATGGTCACTGCCACTAGGACATATAGCATGGCCATGTGATTTCTATCTCCATATGTATACTACTATTTAGTATACCAATTTGAATGGGACCTAGAGCATTAATCCTATTCGTTGGTGTAGAAGGGTATTGAAGATTGCACGGCACCAATTGGGTCGGCTGCTCATGTATATATAGACGGATACATGTACAATTACAGGTACAACCCTGACAAAACACGGGGACCTATACCTATACAATATTTTCCCCCCCCCCCCCCCCCCCCCCACCCCCGCGCAGTCGAAGGGTCGGCACTGACACATAGACTGAAGCGAAACTCAGGAAAAGTCGTGGACGGCAATCCCTTCGTCATGATATCGGCAAACTGCTGAGACGCCGGTACGTGAAGAACTCGAACATGACCGAGGGCAACATGCTCACAAACAAAGTGAATGTCCAACTCGATGTGCTTGGTGCGCCGATGATGAACGGGGTTGGCGGAGAGGTAGACAGCCGACACGTTGTCGCAGAAGACCACCGTAGCCTTGTCAACGGGACAAGAGAGCTCGGAGAGAAGCTGGGAATTGGAGATTGCACATCACCAATTGGGCCGGCTGCTCATGTATATATAGACGGACACATGTACAATTACAGGTATAACCCTGACAAAACACGGAGATCTATACGTATACAGTATGTTACTCAACAGTTGGTCTTCTAAATCTAATGGCTGAGAGCAGTAGGATTTGGAGCGAACATTAAATCGCAGCTGCATCCATGTTGTTCTTGAGTGTTCACGTCGCCCTTACCTAAAAATACGCGTTGAGACGAAGAGAGATCCCAGAGGGGAGAATGGGGATATTGGGAAAATAAAGTAAATGATAAATATGTGGTCCTAGAAGTACAGTTTCCATTCCTCACCGTCTCTATCAGTAAACGGTGGGGATTACTTACTAATCCCTATTTTTCTTAAGTAATATCTGCATTAGACATCGACAATATCCTCTTGCCTTGATTTACTGTACTAGCAAATCTATGACTGTTTTCCTTAATCAGAGTCACTCCATGATGTTAAGGTGTGCACGCGTATACATACTACTACCTCCGTTTCACAGTATAAGCCTTTTTAGCAAACTAAAACAGTTTGCTAAAAGGGCTTACATTATCAAATTTTGCCCCTGGCAGGATGCGAACCCTGGTCAACAAGGATGCGCCACTAAGAAGCTCCACTAGGATATTGACTTCTTCTATTTTTTATGTTACACATATTATCAACTTGTACTCGTTGTTTAAAATATAATAAGCCAATGCACTTAATTCATCCTTAGTTGATCAATAGCTAGAGATGTTGCACCCAAATTTAGATAAAATGTATATTTTCTTAAATCAACTTCTTTATTATTATTTGGAAAAAATTGTGGAGCCTCAAGAGATCACAACTTCACTTAATAATTCATAGCCCATCATTTGTATTGTCTTGTCACCAGAAACACATCACCGCGAACTGAACCCTTGGACTGGCTATTTATAGACGGGTTTTCTCCTTCTCTTGTCCCCATTTGTGACTACATTTGAGAAGAAATTAGGAATGCATAGATGGGTGAGATAGTGGAGTGAACCAAAGAAAACACAAAGTTCTCATCAGAGCTGTGTATACCAAAATGACAGTGCATATCATGAAGCATGTATGGAATCAGGTGTCAAGTACAAGCGTGCATTTGGTTCACTTTTAGAAATATTAGTAAATACATTACTTGCAAGTTTACGTTTCTAGTAGATGATCTTTTCCTCACTGTTATAAATGCGACAAGAAGATAACGAAGAACGAAAAGAAAATCACACCAAGGGGACACAAATTTAACGTGGAAAACCTCTCCAATAAAGAGAGGAAAAAACCACGAGCGTCAGCCAGTGGAACTTCACTATAATGAGGAGTGTTTACACAATATTGGGAATTTCGCAGATACAACTTTTTCCAGTCGGCGGCTTACAAGAGATATATATAGCCTTGTTTCGCTCGTCAAAAACTAGCCTTGTTAATGAATTTGGATCATACTTCAATGCTCATAGACAAACAAAACTAGAATGAACTAAATGACAGGGCTTAAGGGTCACCTGTAAGTTAAAGCATTTATTAGCAGTGCAGGTTAATTTGGTTCTAGTTAGATGAAGTATACACATATGGATCTTGTTGTTCGTCAAAATAAAAAATCTCTCGAATATATTGTGTTTGGTGATCCTATTAATATGTTGTACAAGCACAAGTTGTCCTCAAGTTACAAATATGTTGTACAATTGTTTGAGAAGATGTTTTGAGCCTATTAATAATTCCTTCTATTTCTTTAGGGTGTTTAGGATTCAATTTTACTGATTGACAAGCAGAAGTTGTCCTTCTGGCTCAACATCTACCTCATGTGGTGAAAGAAATGGAGCCTCAAGTTATCTACTGTTGTATCCTTGTGTATGTGATCATGTTGTTGATTATCATATTCTGTAGTTTTATGAGATCTATTTGGGTAAATAGTTTATGTAAACTTGATACATATATGTTGTTTGTATTTGTTTGTATGCCGATAACCCTGTATTATCGTACACTTCTAGGGTTGAAGATCCAAGCTGAATTTCTAGCGAACATATGCTCTTAGAAGTCTCAAAAAACATAAATTAAGCTCCATTTGGAATGAATACTCGTGCTCGTCATACTGATCGATGACTCTCCGTGATTAATATTTGTCCGTATTTTACTTCTTCACACTTATTTTCTCACATTTTCTTAGTATTACTCATCTCACTTCTCTTCTTCTGGTAGGATGCTATCAAGTTGAGTAGCAAGACAAACCAATATGGGTACCATGGGAGTCATGCGGTGCTCACAGGGAAGAAGGATCTGATAGACAGAATCTTGAGTTTCAACAATCAGAGCTAGGTGCACGGGCTTAGACCTGTCTCCCTAAGTTCCTCGAGATGACCCAAATCTAAGCTCCAAGGTTAAAATATTAAGGAGGAACGAGAACAAAGAGGTATCATCGTGATTCAGGGACATAACCACTAAACAGGTTGAGGATGGGGGATAGGGAGAACCGGGAGTCAGGTGGAGCAAGGCACTTACGGGGATCAAGAAGAAGTGTTGGGAGACGGGCTCAAAAGATCAATTTGGAATGTAGTCTAGAGATCTTGTCACGACCACCACCGCTTCAGCTAGCTGGGCCCCAATCAAAGTGTTAAATGTTTTGCATGTGATGTTCGATTATGTAATGTTATTTACCTTTTTCTAGGTAAACACATAATTTTCTTCAAAACCAAAATCAACTGCTATACAAGATATTTCAGAAAATAAAATACATCACATAAGCTCTCGAGACACTAGATTGTTGGTAGGACCGCTAGCAATGCTTTACTTGTCATTCTTGTCATGGCCTCCCGAGTCCAGGGCATTGAACCATGCACAATATCTTCATCTACTGGATTCGGATCAAGCCTGAATGCATCAGTAGTTCAGTACACAATCCTTTGGACCCACAAGTTAGAGATATATCATAATGCATTTGGGAAATGTGTCGAGCCACATGAACACATTGGACTCAGTTTTGACTTCATAATAGGCCTTTCTTTCTCGATGGCTCCTATTCTCAAGCTAGCTTTCTTATATTCTTTATTTTCTTTTGCATTGTATTTGCTAGCAGGTAGTATAGAAAAGAGAGGTGGTGAAACTCTAAAGCACGAAAAGAACACACCGTGTCGGTTGGTTATATATATATATATATATATATATTCTTGGGCATGCAAGGTGTATAAAACCTCACAAGGTTTGTTGTGTACATCTATTATAGAACAATTTCGTTTGGAGGAAGGTAATGGTTGCCTCTGCACTAGTACATACAACAAATAAATGTGATTTTGTTATGTTATGCATTATATCTGACACTTGTCCTAATTGTTTCAAACTCAATGCGCCATGTACTACCCGTGTTCGCTTGCAGTTAGTATATAAGAGAGGTGGTGAAAGTCTTGAAACACGGATTGAACACACGGTGTTGGTGGCCACACATAAATTCTTCTGTAGGCGGGTGTCAAGAGTTCCTTGGAGGGTTGCTGGATAAATTTATTACAGAACCATTCCATTAATATTGCATGGAAGGTCTTTGAAAGTTCTGGACAATGCCAGCCTGCCACATAGACATAACACATGGACATTTTATATTTCTTAAGAAAAACTAATTATTCTAAACAGGCTTTCGCTCTGCTTTATAATTAAAGCCACACATGGCCGAACCATTATCCTCTTACAACAGATCAAAGATAAACAACAAAGGACAAATAAACCAAGACTTACCACCAGAGACATCGTCGAGACCTAGGGGAAAGGAACTCCACGCCAACACCCTCAAGAGGGTAATAACGCCATGTGCCACCGTCGACCAACGGTCTCGAGTTTTCACGCAGAGCCCTCACGTGGAAGGTGCCCACAACGGGACCCCAGGCATCGCTGCCATCAACATCAAAACGTGGGGATTTCGCCTGGAAAAAACTACGCACACACCCACTAACAAATCGCCAGTTGTCACCGAGCCCAGTCTTCATAACATGATCTGGGGTTTGACATAGACAAAGCGCCACACACCACCAAGGTCTTCTGCTGCTTGCTCATCGCCATCCCAGTGACCAAGTCAGCCGAGATCAGGCCCGGATCAGCCCGCGGGCCCCTCGGGCCCAGATTGTGGTCGGATCAGTCCTGTTGTCGCGTTGTTGCGTCCTGGCCGTCGCTGTTGTTCGAGTACAGGGGAATGCCATCCCCAACCCCTCCACCACCAAGCCACCTACCGTCATGCGACACATATTGCATTTGTACACGACACATAAAATATTTTTTCATCCCAAAAACTAGTGAATCAACATAAAATGTTCTAATGTATATGTGGATTTTTTTTTAACATTTCGAAATATGTTTTCTCACAATTGGTGCATTTGCACCTGCGAGCCGAAGTGAATATCCGCCTACTACTAGGCTATTTCATGGTTCTCCTTTTTATGTACCTATTATCAACTTGACCTGGTTGTTCCAAATTTTGATAATCCAATCCACATAATTTCATCCTAAGTTGATAGTATGGGAACATATTGCGACGTAAGTAGTGTACTAAAGTAATGCATTCAGGAGATGTTGAATTTAAATTTAGAGCGAGAGTGACCTAATGAGTATATTGTTCTTAATTCAACAAGTTAAAGGAAGATTACAAGATTTTTTTTAACGGGAGGAAGATTACAAGATGGAGCGTGCATTTAACAACCGCATGGGTAGTTCCCCACTAACTAGGTCCTATTCCAACGTACCCCTTCACCTTCAAGGAGCCTGAGGAGGCGATTAGGGTTTTCGTGTCTCCCGTCGGTGCCACCAGTGATGTGCCCCACTTTTGTGGCCTTCGGGCCATGGAGGCAGGGTGGATTTTAGCCTTCGTCGGCGGGAGAACTTCGTTTTCCTGTTTTTAAGATAAGGTTTGGTGGGGCGGCGCTCAAGTGGTGGCGGCGGCGTCTTCTCTAATAAAGTCTTCTCGGCTTTAGCCCTATCTTGACGGCAACGTTGAGAAGCTTGTGGGAGTGGTGTTGTCTCCGAGGACTTCTTCTGGCTGTGGGGATCTTCGGATCGTCAAGGAGCTTCATCGGCGATTCGTCCTTTTTCTTCGTCTCCGGGACGGATGTGGTCTTCTAGGCCGTTCGGCGACTTCCTGTCTGCAACCAACAACGTCAGGCCGGCTCTAGGAGGAGTGGCAGCAGCGGCACGCCGTCAACATGGTCTGGAGGTTGAAGATAAAGGGCATCTCATTAATTTAGATACAATTTTTGTTTTTATTGAGGTGTTTTATACTGTTCGCTGTTTCTTTTAATGCCAAAGTCCTTATTTGCAAAAAAAAAAACCTCGCATGGGTAGCTGTAAACCCATGTGTTATACAACAATTTAAGCAGTATGACCACCTTTTATCTTGTTTTTCTAGTAGAACACAGATTTTTTGTAAAGTGGTTTCAAAATTGGACTCTGCTATACGGCGGCGCCGCATATTTGTCAAGTGGTCCTAGTTAACCCTGCATGTTTTCTAGTACCATCAAACTGCAGAAAAACGAGGTGGCAGGCACACTGAAGGGAAAAAAGCAACTTGCACAAACGTGCCCAAGCCAACAACTCATCAAAAGTTCCCTGTGTCGTTTTCACGCTATTTCCTGCAGCCTCGCATGCATGTCTCCACACAGACTGATCACAAAAAAAAAATTCGCACGTTTTGATAGGTTGTATTTTTTTTTCAACATGGTACGCAAAAATTATAGCCATTTGAAGTTTTCATGACATTTTTTGTCAAAATATGTCGAAATTCATGTTTATTAATTTTCGTAACAATTAAATCACTTAATATAACTATAATTTAAAGGATTTTATTTTTCAATTATTTTATAATTATGTGGCATGCTTTCAAAACTAAAAAAGGTGATCTCCCACCAAGGGGGGGGGGGGGGGGGACAGCCATTCTCTTGCCGCGAGATTTTTGCCAGTTTTTCTGCCGTGGCAGAACCCGCCAAATTTTTTAAATTTCCGGATGATGTCTCGAACCGAGACTAAAAGGTCCGTTCAAACCCGAACTATATGTTGTCGGCATCCTAGCTATTGGAACCGGGACTAATGCTCACATTAGTCCCGGTTTCTAACACATTCAGGACTTATGCTCCGGAGGGCTCTGGATGAAAGCCCCGTTTTCTACTAGTGAATTCACTCAATTATGTCTTTAGTTGACTAACATAGGCATATACTACTAAACAGCTTTAAAGTATTATATGTGAATGTCTATTGCATAGAAAAAATAAAATTGATCAAAAAATGGGGTAATCGAGGGTGGAGTCTTAGGTTTTAGTGAGTGGGTTTGAGAGCTGGAGGATATCTCCTAATTTTACTTGTAAGGGGTGATTGTAACTAAAAATTCACTAAGAGTTGGAGGAGTTAACAAATGAAGGTTTTCCGTTAGTGCATTGGTTACTCCGCGCTGAAAGGTTTTGCATACGATGTTCTAGTGCAACTAATGTTGCAACATAATTTGATTATATTTTACAGGAGTTATTTTAATTTGAATGAGGTGATCTAAAAGATATTAGAAAGTCAAGGTAATGTAATCCGTCGGTTACTAGATTGCATTGCTATCCATGTTGCTTAGACCGTGGCCTCTTGAGCTTAGGGGAATCAGAGCTCTAGACAGCATCACTCCAATCTTGGACATGTACTAACGGGTCACATGAACAAAAAAAGAAAACAAGTCTTCAAAGTAGAGACAAGATATGTTTATTGTACTCATATTCGGGTTCAAAGCGAGGGTGTGGTTGCGTGAGTGTGCAATATACCTCATTCCAACTAGTCAAAGTCAGGATAGAAGTAAGTAGACAAGGTTGTCGAGCCAGAGCAATATGTAAAATTAGACTCCCTTTTCATTCTGTAATGAGCTTTCCTTTCTCGGTGTCTCCTATTCCAAAGTAGCTTTTATTGTCTTTCTCTTCCCTTGCACTGTGTTCGCTAAGCAGTTCGTAAAGAAAAAAAGGTGGTGAAACTCTTGAAGCATGAATTGAACACATGGCATGGTGGCCACATATACAATCTCACTACCACTAGGACGTATAATATGGCTATGTGATTTCTATCTCCATATCTATACTACTCCCTTCGATCTATAATAAGTGCCGCTGATTTAATATAAAGTTGTACTAAATCAACGACACTTATTATGGATCGCGGGAGTAATATTTAGCATACCAATTTGAATTGGACCTAGAGCATTAATCATATTCGTTAGTCTCCTAAATCCAACGACTGAAAGCATGATTTGGAGCAAACAATAAATCACAGCTGCCTCCATTTTTCTCGAGCGTTCTCGTCGCCCTTATCTAAAAAGACTTGTTGAGACGAAGCGAGATCCCTAAGGGGAGAATGGGGATATTGGGAAAATAAAGTAAATAGTAAATATGTGGGTTCTAGAAGTACATTTTCCATTCTTCACCGTCCCTATCAGTAAACGGTGGGGATTACTTACTAATTCCTATCTTTCTTACCTAATATCTGCATTAGACATCGACAATATTCTTTTACCTTGATGTAATGTATTAGCAAATCTATGATCGTATTCCCTTACCATATCACTCCATGATGTTAAGGCGTGCATTGCACGTGTATACATACTAGTCTTATATATAATAAACCTAATCCAGCGCCGAGGAACCCGATGGCTTTATAAATATGTAGATCCCACCTAGGAGGGATATCAAAATCTTCCACGGGCAGGATGCGAACCCTGTTCATCAAGGATGCGCTACTAAGAACCTACCACTAGGATATTGACTAGTTCTATTTTTTATGTTATACCTATTATCAACTTGTCCTGGTCGTTTAAAATTAATTAAGCCAATGCACTTAATTACATCCTTAGTTGATCAATATGGGCACATATTGCAAAATGGTACTAAAGTAATGCATGATAGAGATGTTGCATTCAAATTCAGTGAAAAGGTAAATTTTCTTAAATCAACTTATTTATTATTATTATTACGAAAACATATTTGTGGAGCCTCAAGAGATCACAGCTTCACTGAATAATTGTCAGCCCTTGTCGCCAGAAACACATGGCCGCGAGCTGAACCCTTGGACTGGCTATTTATAGATGGGTTTTCTCCTTCTATTGTCACCACTTGTGACTATATTTGAGAAGAAATTAGGAATGTATACATAGATGAGTGAGATAGTGGAGTGAACCAAAGAAAACACGAGAGTTCCCATCAGATCTGTGTATACCAAAATGACAGTGATATCATGAAGCATGCATGGAATCAGGTGTCCAGTACAAGCGTGCATTTGGTTCACTTCTAGAAACATCAGTAAATGCATTAGTTGCAAGTTTACGTTCCTAGTATATGATCTTTTGCTCACAGACAAACAAAACTGGAATGAACTAAATGGCAGGGCTTAAGTGGCACCTGTAAGTTAAGGCATGTATTGGCACTACAAAATAATTTGGTTGTAGTTAGATGAGGTATACACATATGGGATCTTGCAGTTCGTCAAAATAAATAATCTCTTGAATATATTGTGTTTGGTTTCTAGAACCATTTATGATCTTTGTCATGCTAACATCAGGAACTTGAGGTGCTCACAGGGAAGAAGGATATGCTAGAGAGAATCTTGAGTTTCAACAATGAGAGCCAGGTGCACGGCCTTAGACCTGCCTCCCTGGGCTCCTCGAGGCGAACCGGATCTAAGCTCCAAGGTTAGAATAGTAAGAAAGAACAAAACAAAGAGGTATAATCTAGTGCATTGAAAAGAGGCAACACACCGTGATTCAGGGACACAACCACTATACGGTTTGAGGACGGGGGAGGGGATAGGGAGAACCAGGGTTTAGGTGGAGCAAAGCACTTAAGGGGATCAAGAAGAAGTGTTGGGATACGGGCTCAAAAGATCAGTCTGGAATGGAGTTTAGAGATCCTATCAGGACCACTGCTTCAGCTGGCTGGGCCCCGATTAAAAGTGATTTACATGTTTTGCATGTGATGTTTGATGGTGCAATGTTACTTACCTTTTTCTAGGTAAACATGTAATTTTTCTTTAAAACCAAAATCAATTGCTCTACAAGTTATTACAGAAAATAAATACATCACATAAGCTCTCTAGAACTGTTAGAAATAAGCCAAATTGGCAACGACCAGTGCGTGCAGGGCGTGCATGTGTGTCAGGCCTGTTGCGTAGGCGCGTAGGTAGTGGGAGCAGTAGTGGAGGCCGTTGGATGCCGGCCGGGTCATGCGTGTATGAGCGCGTCGTGCGCAGCGGCCTGGGCGAACGGATCGCGAGCTAGGTGGACAGTCGTGTGTGCGTGCGCATGTGCTCAGCCTGGGTATAAATACCCCCTAATGTATGATCGTTGTTGCTAGCGAGCCAGCTAAAATAAAAGAGATTAGGTCGTTGGAGCGTCTGAGGTGGCGTTCGTGCGCCGGCTTAGAAAAATTGCCTTTGTCTTTCACCTCCGTTCGTGCGAGTGAGAGAGCTAGCTAGGCTAGCGCCGACAGACACTAGATTGTTGATAGCACCGCTAGCAATGCTTTACTTCTCGTTCTTGTCTTGGTCTCCCGAGTCCAGGAGCATTGAACGATGCACCGTATCTTCATCTGCTGGATTCAAATCAATCCTGGCTGCATCAGTATACAATTCTTTGGAACGACAAGTCAGAGGCAGATCACAATGTAGTAGGAAAATGTGTCGAGCCACATGAACACGATGGACTCAGTTTTGACTTCATAATAAGCTTTCATTTCTCGATGGCTCCTATTCTTAGGCTATCTTTTTCATGTTCTCTCTTTTCTTTTGCATTGTATTTGATAGCAGGTAGTATAGAAAAGAGAGGTGGTGAAACTCTAAAGCATGAAAAGAACACACCGTATCGGTTGGTTATATATAGATTCTTGCGCATGCAAGGTGTAGAAAACCACACAAGGGTTGTTGTGTACATCTATTATAGAATAATTTCATTTGGATTGCATGGAAGGTATTCATAAATAATGGTTGCCTCTTCACTAGGACATACAACAAATGCATGTGATTTTGTTATGTTATGCATTATATTTGACTTGTCCTAATTGTTTCGAACTCAATGCTCCAGTCCACTTAACTATGTCTTTATTTTATTAATATAGGGATATATTGCCATGTAATAAATAGTACAAAAGTATTATATGTGAATGTATATTACATAGAACCAAACTGATCGAAAAAGGGGGTGATAAAGGGTGGGGTCTCGGAGTTTAGTGAGTGGGTTTGAGATTTGGTGGCTGTCTTTTAAATTTATTTGTAAGGGGTGATTGTAACTAAAACTTTACCATGATTTGGAGGAGTTCAACAACAAAGAAATGTTTTCCACTTGTGCTTTGGCTACTTGGGCCAAAATGTTTTGCATATGTAAGTTCTGGTGTAACTAATTTTGCACTTTAATTTGATTTGTTTTCCAAGAGTTATTTTAATTTGAATGAGGGTGATGTAATTTCAGAAAAAATAAGGTAATTTAAGCATTGGACCACTATGTTAGTGACATCATAACCAACATGGCTAATCGCGGTGCTCAGGCACGGCCTCCCGAGCTCAGGGCATGAAGTTCTAGCTACCACGGCTCTGCTCTTTGACGTGTACTAGCAGATGTTATCATTGATTTATGAATGTCCGCGCCAATCGCATACATGGTTTTTTTTAGGAGTGATGTTTAGTGAGGCGTCTGCCAACAAATCTGTTTTTGGTGTTATTGATGAAGAAGAGCATGTATTGGGGAACTCTCCGAGACCCGATGGTCTCGTTGGAGGCACATCAAGATGGCATGGTGGATTAGTAAGCTGAATTTTCAAAATGACACTAAAAATGGAAACATACGACAATAGATGCTGTACTGTTTTTAGGAGACGAATGACAGACACAAAGTACTACCTGGACCCCATATTCATTTCAGAAATTTTCAAACAACTTTGGAAGAGTCTACTATACAAGGCTCATCATATATGGACAAAAAAGAAATTGCTGCAAAGTAGGAGGAAAGATGTTGTTCATGGGCGCGTGAGTACACCATCCGTCGTTTCAACTAGTCAGAGGTAGATTCCCCAAAAGCAGATAGAGAGTGGTCGAGGCAAAACAACAAATATTATTAAACTCGATCTCTTGTTGTTCCGTAACTACAAGTTCCACTTTCTTGATGTCTCAAGCTAGCTAGCTTCCAATACATTTCTCTTGCCATGTACTACCGTGTTCACTTGCAGTTAGTATATACGAGTAAAAGAGAGGTGGTGAAACTCTTGAAACACTGATTGAACATACGGTGCTGGTGGCCACACATAAATTCTTCTGTAGTGTGTCAAGAGTTGCTTGGAGGGGTTGCTGGATAAATTTATTACAGAACCATTCCATTAATATTGCATGGAAGGTCTTTGAAAATTATGGACGATGCTAGCCTCCACTGAGACATAAAGCATGGACATGTTATATTTCTTATGAAAAACTAATTATTCTAAACAGGCTTTCAGCCTGATTTATAATTAAAGCCACACATGGCCGAACCATTACCCTCTTACAACAGATCAAAGATAAACAACAAAGGAGAAATAAACCAAGACTTACCACCGGAGACACGTCGAGACCTAGGGGAAAGGAACTCCACGCCAACACCCTCAAGAGGGTAATGACGCCATGTGCCACCGTTGACCAACGGTCTCGAGTTTTCACCCGAAGCCCTCACGTGGAAGGTACCCACAACGGCGCCCCAGGCATCGCTGCCATCAACGTCAAAACGCGGGGCTTTCGCCTGGAAAAACCTATGCACACACCCACTAACAAATTGCCAGTTGTCACCGAGCCCGGTCTTCATAACACGATCTGGGGGTTGACATAGCCGAAGCGCCACACACCATTAAGGTCTCCCGCTGCTTGCTCCTTGCCACCCCAGTGACCAAGGACCAAGACCCTCACCACCGCCAGGTCGCTCACCGAAGATATACCCACGCGGTCCAACTTCCGAGGTCGCTACCTCTCGGCATCCACGAGCTAGAGGTCTCATACACTTCTAGGGTGGAAGCTCCAAGATTAATTTCTCAAGAACATATGATCAGAAGTCTCAAAAGATATAAAGCTCCATTTGGAATTGTCATACTTATGACTCTCCACGATGACTACTTGTCCGTATTTTCTTCTTGACGAGTTTATTTTCTTAGCATTAATTGTGACAGTTCTCTTGTGTTTGTAGTCCTGCCAACAAGTTGACTACCAGGACGTAGCTCAATGTGAAGAAGAATCTGAAAGAGGGGGTCTTGAGTTACACCAATGGGAGCCAGGCACATGCATTACCAGATTTTGATCATTTGCTGAGTATGAATAATACTCGGTAAAAGGCATATTGAACTCGGCAAACAATTCACCGAGTGTTAAACTCAGCGAACGTTACATGGTAAATCTTTCGTGGGCAAACAATCTTTTTTGAGTGTATTTAACCTAGAACTCGGTAAAGATTTTGCCGACTGTATAAAAAAATGACTTCATGGATAACCACACAAACGAACTGCCACGTGTCATGAGTGTTTGCCGAGTGTCAGACTCGGCAAAATTTCAAAATTTTTGCTGAGTATATATTTAAAAATTAAGATATGTGACAGAGTTTATAGAAAGTTGGAAAGTGTATTCTCAAACATAAAGCAAAATTTCAAAAAAAAAATGCCGAGTGTATTTACAAAATACATGGCAAATCAAAAAAATTACCAGTGTTACCATTTGGTGACATACGTGTCATGTTTTCCAAGTGTAACACTCCCCTACACATGTGTCCCTGAGCTCCTAGAAGCACCCCAAATCGGAAGTGCAAGGTTAGAATAGTATGGAGGAGAAAGAACACAAATTAAAGGAACAATCTAGTTTATTGAAAAGAGGCATCTCTCAACTTCAAAGAAAAGAGGCATCTCTCAACTTCAAAAAAAAGAGGCATCTCTCATGATACAGGGACACAACAACTAAACGAGTATATCCACAGAGACGTGGCGACGCCGAGCACCAGGATTCAGTTGAAGGAAGAGGGCTCAAGGGAAACATGATTCAGCTGCCTGGGGCCAACGATGTTTGTTCCGTGGAAGCGTTAAATGTTTTGCGTATAGATTTTTATGCTGAAACATTTATTTTACTTTTTATGGGTGAAAATGTAGTTTTACCTTAAAATTAAAATCAAGGGATATATATATACTTTAGACAACAAAATTTTGGCGTAAGCTCCTGAGATACCTGATCTAGCTGTGGCCTCCCGAGTCCATGGACATCAAAACTCTACCAGCTACTTCGTTGTCCTTACGACTCGAGCCAGTCAGACACTATGAGTACATCATTCTTTCAAGAAGCAAGTGAATGTTAGATTACAAGAAAGTAGAAATATCTGTTGAACCAGAGCAACACGATAGACTGGGCTCCTTTGTCACTTCATAACAATCTCCATTTTCTCGATGCCTCATATTCTCAAGCTAGCTTCCCCATCGTATTTCTCCTCTTCTGCATCGTATTCTCTAGCAGTTAGTATAGAAAAAGAGCGACGGTGAAACTCTAAAGCATGAAGCGAACAAAAACATGTCGGTGGGTTATTTAAGATTCTTACACATGCAAGGTGTAAAAAATGAGAGTTTTTGGGTATGTTTATTACAAAACAATTTTGTTCATATTGCATGAAAAATATCCATAGATAATGGGTGGCTCCACTAGGACATATAACATATGCATGTGATGTTATTATACTATTTTACCTGACTTGTCCTACTCATCTCAAACTCATTGAGCCAGTCCACTTAACATTTTTTAGTTGCTTAATCTAGTCAGATACTAGAACGCAAATAATACTACAGTATTATGTTTAAATGTCTATTAAGTAGAAAAAATGATTGAAAATAGGGTGATAGAGAGTGGGGTCTTGGGGTGATGAAGAGTGGGGTCTTGAGTTGGAGGTTGTCTTTTAATTTTATTTTTAAGGGATGATTGTAACTAAAACTTCAAAGAGAGTTGGATCTGTTTAATAACGAAGAAATGTTTCCCACTAATGCTTCGGCTACTCAACCCGAAATGTTGTCCATATCCTCTAGTGTAGCTAATGTTGCAAAATAATTCGATTATTTTTGTGAAAGTTATTTCAATTTGAATCATGTACGCTAAAATATACTTCAGAAACAAAATAAGGTAATGTAAACTTTGAGTGAGGTGGTGTTTTGGCCCCATGTGCAAATAATCCTATTATGAAAATGCATAAAAATAAAATTTTCAAACGCCAAAAAAATATGAAAGAAAATTTCTCCTGTACACCCAGACATTTTATGTCCATACACAAGTTTTCCAAAAGAAAGTCCCTGAATAGTCGTGTTTGAGCATCGAAATTTGTCTTTTTACATGGAACACAAAAAATGTTTTTTTCCTTAAAACTTGTGTGTTAACATAGAATGTCCGGATGTATGTACGGATATTTTTTATGAATTTTTTGATACTTTGAAAAAAACAATAGGTTCATATGCGCTCGTGTGCCAAATTGGATTTCCGAATCTTTCAGTTACTAGATTAGTGATGTCACAATGAACACGAGTATTCGTGTTGCTCGGGTCATGGCCTCCCTACCTTAGGGGCATTGAAGGTATATCCACCACCAGCTCAGTCCAAAACCAAACTCTCAGAGGAGCTTATCGCGTCAAATTCAAGATGACCTATCATCCACAAGTTGAACAAGACATGAGAGCATGCAATACCAAAGCTGGAGATGAAGAGGGAGGTCAACATCACTTCTTGTATAGGCTTGTCCAGGCGCCTTGTCATCGGTGTCCATGAGCCACCGCACATCCCTCAAGAAATGTGGAGCACTGTCGGAATGCAGGGGCAAACAAACTTTGCAGCTGTGGCAAGAGGTCTGACATCGGAATTCATAAATTTGAGGTTAGGAATGCAAAATGATCGTTCTTAAGTTGTAGATATTCTGTATGATTATAGAGAAAAGTTGTTTCGAGTCATGTACTAAGATTGTTTCTGTTTTTTGAAGTGTTTAGGATTCAGGTTTCATGTTGCTTGTTTCATGTTCTGCACTCCTATTGATGAGCATGTTGCGTGTCTCGTGTTCTGTAGTTCTATGTGATCGATTTTGGTCAATAGTTGTTGTAAACTTGAAGCGGATATGCTGTCTGTTTTGGGGAGATCCAAGCTGAATTTCTCACGAAGATATGATCTTAGAAGTCTCAGAAAATATGAATCTCAATTTGGAATGAATACGTCTGATCGCCATACTGATGAATCTCCGTGTGACTAATACTCGATGCACACTACAAATCCTTTTTTAGGCACTACAAATCCGACCTCTAAGGTTAGAATCTCAAGGAGGAGGAAGAACATAGAGGTAAAATCTTCTTTACTAAAGAGATGTGGATGGGGGATAGGGAGTACCAGGGTCCAGGAGTCTAGTGGAGGAAGGGGCTCTAGGAAAACAAAAGGAAGGCTTTGGGGTACGAGCCTAAAAAATCATTCTGGATGAAGTTTTTTTAGACCCTTGCATGACTACTGCTTCAGGTGCCTAGGCTATGTTGTTGTTCCACGATGTGCTCTAGGAAAACGAGAGGAAGGCACTCTCTCATTGTGGTCTCTCAACTCCATGGGCATCGCAACTTTGTCCCACCACTGGTTTGTCCTGATGTGCTCGGAGCCACAGTACCCCGGTCCGTAGACAATTGTTGAAACGGGCAAGTGCCAATAGTACAAGTTGGACTCATTTTTCACTCCATAACCAGCTTTTGTTTCTCGATGCCTCCTATACTCAGACTAGCCTCCCCATTACCTTTCTCTTCTCTTGCATCGTATTTTGCTAGCAGTTAGTATAGAAAAGAGGAGTGGTGATCCTTGAAAACATGGAGAGAATACTTCGTACTGCTGTGGGTTATATATAGATTCTTGCATGTCCAATGTATAAAAAACAATATGAGGGTTGCTGGATAAATTTATTGTGTAAAAATTTCGTCATTCATATTGAATGAAAGATATTCGTACATAATAGGTTGCCTCCATTAGGAAATATAACATGCACATGTGATATTTTTATGTTATACCTGCTTCTGACTTGTCATGATCATTTCAAACTCAATGGGCCAATCCATTTCATTTTGTCTTTAGTTTATTAATATAGGCATATACTACAATGTGAATAGCTCTAAAGAATTACTATTATGTGTGAATGTCCATTACATAGAATAAAACTGATCAAAAAATGGGGTTATCGAGGGCGGGGCCTTGGGTTTTAGTGAGTGGGTCCGAGAGTTAGAGGATGTCTTCTAATTTTATTTGTAAGGGGTGATTGTAACTAAAACTTCACCAAGGTTTTAGATTAGTGAATGGGCTACCCGGCCCTAAAAGGTTTCGCATACGAGGTTCTAGTGCAAATAATGCTGCAACGCAATTTTATTTTTATTTTACGGGAGTTATTTTAATTTCAATTAGGTGATCTAAAAGATATTTCAAAAACAAGGTAATATAATCTTTCGGTTACTAGATTAGTAACATCAAAAACAACACTACTATTTGTGTTGCTCAGACCGTGTTCTCTCGATCTCAGGGGCATCTGAATTCTAGACACCACCACTTCAATCTTCCACATGCACTTAACATATTTTAAAACAAAGTCAAACAATCAATCAACTTAGTTTATTTATTTTAACATTTCAAAATTTGGTAGAATTTGGGATGTTACATTTGTAGTTCAACTTTCCCAATATTTTTCTGCCCTGGACCTGCATGAATTGGGTCGCATTCCTGTACAGTCCATCTAGACTCCGAAATGGGTCCATAGTGGAATGATCACAGACCCGTGCTTCTTTGATCGCCTCATCAAAACCTTTCAATTTAATCCAGAACCTCTCAAATTGGTCAATAGTTTTTGTGAACTTAAAACAAACATGGTGTCTGTTTTTGGGAGATCCGAGCTAAATTTCTCATGAAGATATGCTCTTAGAAGTCTAAAAAATATGAATATCCATTTGGAAGGAATACATCTGCTCACAATACCGATGACTCTCCGTGTGAGTAATACTCGAGCACTACAAATCCAACCTTTAAGGTTAGAATTAGAGTAAGGAGGAGGAAGAAAAGAGAGAGGTAAAATCTAGTTTACTCAAGCTAGATTCCCCATTTTCTTCCACTTCTCCTGCATTCTATTTGCTAGAGGTTAGTGTAGAAAAAGAGGGGTGGTGACCCTCTAAAGCATGAAGAGAATACTCCGCATCGGTGGGTTATATATAGATTCTTACATGTGCTAAATGTAAAAAACAACATGAGGGTTGTTGGGTACATTTACCGTGGAATTTTTTCATTCATATTGAATAAAAGATATTCAAAGATAATATATGCCTCCCGTAGGACATAGAGCATGCACATGTGATATTTTTATTTTATACCTGCTTCCGATTTGTCTTGATCATTTCAAACTCAATGGGCTAATCGACTTAATTTGTCTTTAGTTGATTAGGCCTGCATGGCGGCCCTCGCAAATCTCCGTGAGACCTCTTTAATCACATGCAGATGAAACCTCTTTAATCATCTTTAGTTTTCTTATGATTGATTACTTCAAGGTTTAAGGACACGGTTTACTACTTATACGTGGCGTGACTAAAATAATTCATACAACTAGAATTAAGATTGCGACTTGCATACCTTCGCCAAGGTTGGCCTTTTTTAAACGGTTTCGTCGATGGACCGGAGACTTATGGTTTCCCGTGGTTTTGTTGGGCCTTCTGTATTAGGTACTGGGCCGGTGGTGTATGTTGTGTCTAGGTTATACCCTCCTATGTCCAGAGCCACTAGTTTGTCTTACAATGATAATTTTCAATTATTGAGGTACGTTATATACAGACCATGTAACTGTATTTTAAATGTTTAGGACATTTACTTTGTAATAAATTGTCAAGGATAGAATGATATTTATATATTTGAGTGGAAAGAATAATATATAGAGGTACAATAATGTCAGAGTATATTGGATGCCATTATATGCTTGTTCAAATTATAATGGTTCACTAGAGGAAAAAGGGCCATCCGTTCGCGACCCCTCGGAGCATTAGTCCCGGTTGCGCCACCAACCGGGACTAATGCTGGCACGCGTCCCGGTTGGAGCTGGCACGGGGCCAGGGGCATGGGTCCCGGTTGGTAAGGGGGCATGCGTCCCGGTTGGAGCCACCAACCGGGACTAAAGGTTTGGCCACAGCCACGTGGCCTGGCACGCATCTTTAGTCCCGGTTGCTGGCTTCAACCGGGACTAAAGGCCCCTTGCCCTCTATAAATGCAACGTCCCAGCCCCCTCTGCCTCCACTCTGTTTTTTTCGAATGGTGTAAGGTGTGAGGGTGTGTGCTAGTTTTTTTTCATGCATGCATTGAAGGTGTTTGTTGAAATGTTTGAGTGAAAAATCCCGTTGAATTTCTCATAGAACAAAAATATAGAAGGTGTTCGAGACGCACTTGAGCTTTCTCCTCTTTATTTCCCTCGATCGAGGTTAGCAATCTTATCTTTTCTAGGTCATTGATACAATTCATGTGTCGGTGTGAATTGGTTATTTCACTATTTATGATGTCCTGTTTTTTGATAAACTTACTTATATGATGCAGATGAACGGTCGGGAATGGATGTCGGTGGTGGCCGGGTAGCCGGTATATCAAAGGCGTGGATAAATTTATCGATGTGGCTACGGCAAACAAAGAGAATGGATTTATCGTTGTCCATGTGTTCAATGTCGAACAACAAGGAGTACTCTTCCTCGAAAATCATTCGCGGCCACCGATTATGAAAGGTTTCATGCCCAACTATAATTGCTGGACCAAGCACGGGGAAAGAGGGGTTATGATGGAAGATGGTGAAGAAGAAGATGATGATAACAACTATCATCATATGTTTCTGAATACTGATACCGCAATGGAAGATAATGGAGAGGAAAAGGTGAAGAACGGGCATCGGATGAGCGGTGATGAACTTGGTAGGGTCATTTCGATGCAAAGCGAGACCGTGAAACAGAAAATGAGAAGTTGAAGTTAGAGGGCATGTTAGAAGATCACAAGAAATTGTTGTACCCAAATTGTGAAGATGGCAGCAAAGCTCGGTACAACACTGGAATTGTTATGCGATGGAAGGCAGTGTGGTCTAACCGACTCCTCATTTGAAAAGATCTTGAAAATAATGAAGCGAAGTTTCCAAAACATAACGAACTTCCGAGAGTACCTCTGAAGCAAAGAAGACTCTCCTCTGGGATTAGATGTGCAAAAGATACATGCATGCATTAATGGCATCCTCTACCACGGTAAGGAGTATGAGAATTTAGATAAATGCCGGTATGCAGCGTTGCGGTATAAGATCGACGAGATGACCCTGGTGATGTTGAGGAGAGCCCCTCCGGAAGAGGGTTCTGCTAAGGTTATGTGGTATGCTCCTATAATACCAAGGTTGAAACGCATGTTCGAAACAGAGCATGCCAGGTTTTGCGATGGCACAAAGAAGACCGTAAGAAAGGCGGGAGTTGAGACACCCACTGATGGGTCATAGTGGAGAAAAATCGAGAGACTTCCTGGACTTTGCGGTGACGCAAGGAACTTATGGTTTGGTCTAAGTACGGATGGCATGAATCCTTTTGGGGAGCGAGCTGCGATCCACAAAGACGGCCCGTGACTCTATGTATCTACAACCTGCCTCCTTGGTTGTGCATGAAGCGTAAGTTCATTATGATGTCAGTGCTTATCCAAGGCCCGAAGCAACCGGGCAACGACATTGATGTGTACCTTAGGCCATTAGTTGAAGAACTCTTACAGTTGTGGGGCAAACCAGGTGTGCGTGCGTGGGATGAGAACAAACAGGAGCCATTTGATCTACGAGGGTTGTTATTCGTAACCATCAATGATTGGCATGCTCTTAGTAACCTTCGGAGACAGACAAACAAAGGATATAAGGCATGCACCCACTGTTTAGATAAGACCGAAGGTACATATTTGCATAAATGCAAGAAGGTTGTGTACCTAGCGAATCGACGATTTCTTCCGACCAATCATCCCGTATGAAAGAAAGGCAAGCATTTCAAAGGTGAGGCAGATCACCGGAAGAAGCCTGAACTCCCAGCTGGTGATGATGTATTTGGTATGGTCAAGGACATAGAAGTAATCTTTGGAAAGGGTCGGCGGTCAATCAGTTCCGAACGACGTCGCTACAGGACACACACCCATGTGGAAGAAGAAATCTATATTTTGGGAGCTGCCATATTGGAAAGTCCTGCGTGTCCGCTCTTCAATCGACGTGATGCACGTGACGAAGAATCTCTGCGTGAACCTACTAGGATTCCTAGGCGTGTATGGGAAGACAAAAGATACACCTGAAGCACGGGAGGACCAACAAATTATGAAAGACCCAAAGAACATGCATACTGAGATAACAAGGCGGATAAAGGCGTCACTTAAGTCGTGCAGCTATGCTCTTACCAAAGCGGAGAAGGAAATCTTTTTGAAGTCCTTTATAGTATCAAGGTGCCGCGGGCTTCTCATCTAATATAAAGGGATAATAAATATGGCGGAGAAAAAGTTCCAAAACCTGAAGTCTCATGGTATCACGTGATTATGACGTGATTGCTTCCGATTGCATTGAGGGGCTTCTACCAGAAAATGTTCGAGTACCCATTGTGAAGCTGTGCATTCCTCAATGCAATATCTCGAAGGTAATCAATCCAGATATTACGCCAAGTTCTGAAGGATGTGGTACAATGTCTTGTTAGTTTTGAATTGGTGTTCCCACCATCCTTCTTCAATATTATGACGCATCTCTGGTTCATCTAGTGGAAGAGATTGCCATTCTCGGTCCGGTATTTCGCACAATATGTTCCCCTTTGAGAGGTTCATGGGAGTCTTAAAGAAATATGTTCATAACCGTGCTAGACTGAAGGAAGCATCTCAAGGGATATGGAGCAGAGGAGGTCATTGAGTTTTGTGTTGACTTTATTCGACCTTAAGCCGATTGGTGTTTCGACTCATGGCATGAGGGAAGACTAAGTGGAAAAGGCACGCTGGGAAAGAAAGCAATGATATGTAGGGACGAGGATTCTTTCACTAAAGCACACTACAGTTCTACATAATTCCACCTTGGCAGCTCCGATATGGAGGAACACAAGAATATTATACGCTCAAAACCGGGAAGCTGAATCATGGATTACAGATGAACACATGAAGTCTGCCGGTGGTTGGATGCGGACACATCTTGAATGACACCACTGTTGGAGATCAGCTATACTTGTTGGCAGCGTCACCATCTTCTTGTATTGAATTTCCAAGTGCGAAAAAATGGGAATACATTCTACACGATCGCCCAAGATAAAAGAGCACCAACCAAAATAGTGGTGTCCGCTTTGATGCAATAGGCGAGAATGGACAAAAGGACACATATTATGGTTACATAGAGGAGATATGGGAACTAGACTATGGAGTCTCTTTTAAGGTCCCTTTGTTTCATTGCAAATGGGTCAACTTTGAATGGGGAAGGGTAAAGATAGACCAGTTGTACGGAATGACAACAGTGGATCTCAACAATCTTGGTTATAGAGATGAACCATTCGTCCTAGCCAATGATGTGTCTCAGGTTTTCTATGTGAAGGACATGTCCTCCAGACCGAAAAAAAGAAAAAAATATGCAAACGAATACATCATATGATGAGCCAAAGCGTCACATAGTTCTTTTAGGTAAAAGAAACATCGTGGGAATCGAGGACAAGACAGACATGTCAGAAGATTATAATAAGTTTGATGAAATTCCGCCCTTCACAGTGAAAACTGACCCAAGCATTCCGTTAAGTAAAGAAGATGCTCCATGGTTACGTCTAAAGCGGTCATAAGGAATGACATATGCCAAGAAGTTCATGCTCATATTATGTAACTCTAGTTCATGTCTTTCGCGGTTTGTGGCTTGACCGAAGGATATCTTTCGCGGTTTGTGGCCTTTAGTCCCGGTTTTGTAGTCTCAGTTTTTAATATTAATAAATGTCTTGAGTGTTAGTCCCATTTTGTGGCTGGACCGGGAGTGCCTCTATGACCAGTTTCTCGGAGATGCCGGAGGACTGGGCTCCGTCGGCATCTCCCTGAAACTGGCCGCAGTGGTGTCCCTGAAATCGAAAACCATCTTGCAGCTTGTAACTACACTAACTAGATCAATACGCCTCGGAGCTAACTAATTTCACATATTAGGAGTGCCTCTATGACGATTCTCGGAGATGCCGGAGGACTGGCTCCGTCGGCATCTCCTCGAACTGGCCGATGATGGTGTCCTGCTCTCGAAAACCATCTTGCAGCTTGTAACTTCACTAACTAGATCAATACGCCTCGGAGCTAACTAATTTCACATATTAGGGAGTGCCTCTATGACCGTTTCTCGGAGATGCCGGGAGGCCCGGGCTCCGGCATCTCCCTAAAACTGGCCGTGGTGTCCTCGCTCTCTAAAACCATCTTGGAGATGCCTCAAACTGGCTGGAGGACTGGACTCACAAGGATGCATATTTATAGTACAAGCAGCTCGACATAATGTCGACACTCACGACATAATGTCGACACTCACCCCTATTATTAGTGCTGACTCATCTTTAGTCCCGGTTGGTGTCTCCAACCGGGACTAAAGGTTCATCTTTAGTCCCGGTTGGTGACACCATCCGGGACAAGGTACAAGCCGCACGACATAATGTCGACACTCACCCCTATTATTAGTGTTGTCTGGCCCACTCTGCCGCAATCCCTTCAGTCGTGGTTGGTTTCTCCAACCGAGACTAAATATGAACCCTCTCTTTATATAGGCATTTCCCTCTATTTATTAGGTAACACTTAAGACATTTATTAATATTAAAAACCGGGACAAATCGGGACTAGCTAACACTCAGGCCTAAAGCCGCCCCCTTTAGTCATAATCATGCCTAGTCCTATAGTACGCAGCTTCAGGGTCTTCATCATCGTCGTCATCGTCACCTGCCACTCCGGGGATCCTCAGCCCATCCATGGCATATACCAGGGGCCATTCCAGCCTCGGATTCACGGCGGGTGGGAGAGGGGTCTCTGAAGGCGATGCTTCTGCCGGGACAGTGTGGCCTGTGGCGGGTGGACTCGTGGGCACCGTGGCGAGGATGGTCTCCCGGCGATGTAGCGCATCACTTGATGATAGTACGGTTCTCCCACCACGACGACGGCCGACTTCGTTGTGGTTCACGGTGGCGGGCCATCACCCTCGTACTGGCGAGCTCCCTTTCATGCCTATTAGCGAAGAAGGCATTCCAGTGTCATAGTTGTCGGGATCCCAGGGGATCCATCCGCTGCTCGGCGTGAGCTCGTGGTAGAAGTGGTTTGTGATGGCCTTTGACGTGCGGAACCTTGAGGGCGGAGGGACAGAACCCCTCCGGCGCTCGGCATCCGGCCCGGCGGCGGTACCCGGTGGACAAGGGTAGTTGGGCGCACGCCTCGGTCTCCTCGAGGGTCGAATGGCCCGATGGTGTTGTCCATTGTTCTAAGAGAGGAAGGTGTGGATGTGTGGATAGCCATGACACGATCACCCTAAATATAGAGGAAAGGCGGAAAACTTGGCGTGAAGCTTTGGGAAATGGCGGAAATATCTTTAGTCGGTTAGTGACTACATCCGGGACTAAAAGCTCTAGTAGAAAGGAAAGGCGGAAAACTTGGCGGAAGAGGTGGGAAATGGCAGAAAATATTTTTAGTCGGTTTGAATACATCCGGGACTAAATTTGTCGAACAATGATCATGTTTGAAAAAACCCTTTTCCATTTTCCGAGCGCAAAAGCGGTCGTTTGTGAAGTAACCACCAAAATGCCGTTTCACAATGCTACGTCCCATTTTCCTAAAATACTAGACCACCTTACATGGACTATCTCCCAACGGTACATCTCAAACCTTTTCGTCCATCCGGGTAAAAGGACAAATGTCTGCCGAATCGGTAGGAAGTGGGTCCGGTTTGTACTACGGTACATGATCTATCGCCCGTGATTTTTGAAAAATCATTTTAGACTATAATATGTGGTTTCTTCAGAGATCCAATGCAAGTTCTAACGATGCCCGTCCCCTATCTTCATGCACACCGGTTCGACCATAGTTAGAAATTCAGATAATTCAAAACGGGCATAATAAATTCAAAACAAATACGAACAATGAAAATCCTTCGCGTGGTGTCATATTATGTTACATAGTTGAAAGGAAAAATACCAGACTTGGTATATTGATCATGTTTCGAAAAAACCTTCACAAAATGACCTATCATGTTCGAGGTTTCATGGCTTTCGGTCCAAATGACCGATGTTATGTGCTGAATCACGGCATAGTTTGTGATGTTGTGCCCATATTATGCATGTGTGTGGACATTGGTATGGAGAACAATGTTGCGGAGGAAGTTTTCCTTTTTCGCACGGAAAAGCCCTTTTCCATTTTCCGGCGCAAAAGCGGGTCGTTTTGTGAAGTAACCACCAAAATGCCGTTTCAGAATGCTACCGTCCCATTTTCCTAAAATACTAGACCACCTTACATGGACTATATCCCAAACGGGACATCTCAAACCTTTTCGTCCATCCCGGGTAAAAAGGACAAATGTCTGCCGAATCGGCAGGAAGTGGGTCTGGTTTGTACTACGGTACATGATCTATCGCCGTGATTTTTGAAAAAATCATTTTTAGACTCGCAATATGTGGTTTCTTCAGAGATACAATGCAAGTTCTAACGATGCCCGTCCCCTATCTTCATGCACACCGGTTCGACCATAGTTAGAAATTCAGATAATTCAAAACGGGCATAATAAATTCAAAAAAATCCGAACAATGAAAATCCTTTGCGTGGTGTCATATTATGTTACATAGTTGAAAGGAAAAATACCAGACTTGGTATATTGATCATGTTTCGAAAAAAACTTCACAAAACGACCTATCATGTTCGAGGTTTCATGGTTTTCGGTCCAAATGACCGATGTTATGTGCTGAATCACGGCATAGTTTGTGATGTTGTGCCCATATTATGCATGTGTGTGGACATTGGTATGGAGAACAATGTTGCAGGAGGAAGTTTTCCTTTTTGTCGCACGGAAAAGCCCTTTTCCATTTTCCAAGCGCAAAAAACGGGTCGTTTTGTGAAGTAACCACCAAAATGCCGTTTCACAATGCTACCGTCCCATTTTCCTAAAATACTAGACCACCTTACATGGACTATCTCCCAACCGGTACATCTCAAACCTTTTCGTCCATCCGGGTAAAAGGACAAATGTCTGCCGAATCGGCGGGAAGTGGGTCGGTTTGTACTACAGTACATGATCTATCGACCGTGATTTTTGAAAAATCATTTTAGACTCGCAATATGTGGTTTCTTCAGAGATCCAATGCAAGTTCTAACGATGCGTCCCCTATCTTCATGCACACCGGTTCGACCATAGTTAGAAATTGAGATAATTCAAAACGGGCATAATAAATTCAAAAAATCCGAACAATGAAAATCCTTGGCGTGGTGTCATATTATGTTACATAGTTGAAAGGAAAAATACCAGACTTGGTATATTGATCATGTTTGAAAAACCTTCACAAAATGACCTATCATGTTCGAGGTTTCATGGCTTCGGTCCAAATGACCGATGTTATGTCTTGAATCACGGCATAGTTTGTGATGTTGTGCCCATATTATGCATGTGTGTGGACATTGGTATGGAGAACAATGTTGCGGAGGAAGTTTTCCTTTTTGCATACGGAAAAGCCCTTTTCCATTTTCCGAGCGCAAAAAAGCGAATCGTTTGTGAAGTAACCACCAAAATGCCGTTTCACAATGCTACCGTCCCATTTTCCTAAAATACTAGACCACCTTACATGGACTATCTCCCCAGGTACATCTCAAACCTTTTCGTCCATCCCGGTAAAAGGACAAATGTCTGCGAATCGGCAGAAGTGTCGGTTTGTACTCTGGTACATGATCTATCACCCGTGATTTTTTCAAAATCATTTTAGACTCGCAATATATGGTTTCTTCAGAGATCCAATGCAAGTTCTAACGATGCGTCCCTATCTTCATGCACACCGGTTCGACCATAGTTAGAAATTCGGATAATTCAAAAGCGGGCATAATAAATTCAAAAAATCCGAACAATGAAAATCCTTGGCGTGGTGTCATATTATGTTACATAGTTGAAAGGAAAAATACGGACTTGGTATATTGATCATGTTTAAAAACCTTCACAAAATGACCTATCATGTTCGAGGTTTCATGGCTTTCGGTCCAAATGACCGATGTTATGTGCTGAATCACGGCATAGTTTGTGATGTTGTGCCCATATTATGCATGTGTGTGGACATTGGTATGGAGAACAATGTTGCAGGAGGAAGTGTTCCTTTTGTCGCGGAAAAGCCCTTTTCCATTTCCGAGCGAAAAAAGCAGTTCGTTTTGTGAAGTAACCACCAAAATGCCGTTTCACAATGCTACCGTCCCATTTTCCTAAAATACTAGACCACCTTACATGGACTATCTCCCAACCGGTACATCTCAAACCTTTTCGTCCATCCCGGGTAAAAAGGACAAATGTCTGCGAATCGGTGGAAGGTCGGTTTGTACTACAGGTACATGATCTATCGCCCGTGATTTTTTGAAAAAATCATTTTTAGACTCCCAATATGCGGTTTCTTCAGAGATCCAATGCAAGTTCTAACGACGCCCGTCCCCTATCTTCATGCACACCGGTTCGACCATAGTTAGAAATTCAGATAATTCAAAACGAGTATAATAAATTCAAAAAAAATCCGAACAATGAAAATCCTTCGCGTGGTGTCATATTATGTTACATAGTTGAAAGGAAAAATACCAGACTTGGTATATTGATCATGTTTCGAAAAAACCTTCACAAAATGACCTATCATGTTCGAGGTTTCATGGCTTTCGGTCCAAATGACCGATGTTATGTGTTGAATCACGGGATAGTTTGTGATGTTGTGCCCATATTATGCATGTGTGTGGACATTGGTATGGAGAACAATGTTGCAGGAGGAAGTTTTCCTTTTGTATACGGAAAAGCCCTTTTCCATTTTCCGAGCATAAAAAAGCGAATTCGATTTAAAATTAATATTCAAAAATAGAATATAAGTTAATTCATTTTAAAGGTTACATTAATTATTTTTAAAAATAGAATATGTTTTTGAATTATTTATTCAAATCCATACACTTCTTATGTTTAAAGTTTTTCTAAATTCCAAATTGATATTAAAAAATATAAGTTAATTCATTTTTAATTGTAAATGGTTCATATTTTAAATGGTTACATTAATTATTTTTAAAAGAAAATGTTTTTGAATTATTTATTTAAATCCAAACACTTTTTATGTTTAAATTTTTCTAAATTCCAAATTGATATTAAAAAATATAAGTTAATTCATTTTAATTGTAAATGGTTCATATTTTAAATGGTTACATTAATTATTTTTAAAAGCAGAAAATGGTTTTAATTATTTATTCAAATCCAAACACTTTTTATGTTTAAAGTTTTCTAAATTCCAAATTAATTATCATTTAAAAACAATACAAATTTAAACCCCAAAATAAAAAATAAAGTGAGAAGAGACAAAATACCTGAATTTTTTTTGAAAGCAGAATATGTCCGGTTGGAGCCACCAGGGACTAAAGACCCCTGTAGCAACTTGGGCTGCTGAAAATATTGGAGTATAGGTCCCGGTTGGTGGCTCCAAGGACGTATGTACTAGTCCGGTTGGAGCCACCAACCGACTAAAGGCCCTTCGTTATAATGGGTGCCCTCCTCTTCTTCTTCTTCCCATCTCATTCATCGACGCGCTTTAGGAACCCCCCCCCCACAACGCCGCCGAGCTTCGTCGCCGAGGAGCTCCGCCGTCTTCAGGCTGCGTCTCTCGCAAAGGAATCGTCCCCTCGGCCTTAATCAAGCTCGCAACCCATCTTCCCGAGCTCCGCCGTCGATTCGCCTCCGTTCGCCACCCCTTGCTTCCCGACCGGCATCGTTCGTGGTGAGCCACCGGTGCTCTAGCACCTCTTCACACGCTCCTGTCTCTCTCTAGCTCTACATGGCGACCATCTCGCCCGCCTCTGTCCGCTGTTGTGTCGCTCGGCGCGACCAATAATGGTAGGCAGACCACCATATGGTTCGCCTCGACGAGCTCTTTCGAATGCGCCTGACCCATGATCCATGCGCTTCCCCACCGTCGTAAATGCCGTCTGCCTTGCCGCCGTGGTGACGTGGTGCTCAGCGTGGCTACCGCGTGGGGCCCGCGCCAGTCCCACCTGCCACCTTAGAGGCTAGGTGCCTCTATGGTGCGGAGTTAGCCGTGCTTTGGTCCAGTGGAGGCTGAGGTGGCCACGGGCCCTCGACCACTCGTGGCTAGGTGCCCAGTCCCTGCGTGGAGGCTGAGGTGGCCACAGGCCCTCATCGACCACTGTGGCTAGCTTGGTGGTGTAAAAATGTTTTCTGTTTGTTTAAATTGAAATGGTTTAATTAAATCCATAAATTGATATAATATTGTAAATTCAATAATTAATTATTTATAACTCAGAAAAATACAAATAATATATCAAAATGTTCAGAAAAATGAGATCTAACTATTTAACCTATAATCATGCATTGTTCAACTTTCAAGACAAGTTTAATTAGAAAACAAAATCACCCCTCTCATATACTCAGGAGTTTCCGAGTTAGGGTTTTCACCCTCGGAACCCCGTTTAAATTGCGAGCATGTCTTAGGGTTACTTTTTAATACAAATTAACTTGTCATATCATTATCCTTGTCATACTATGGTGCAAAAGGTTTAAACATTTGATTTAATAATTTGAATTTGAATAAAACTTGTAAATTCAATAACTTTTAATCTGTAATTCAGAAAAATACAAATAATATACCAAAATGTTCAGAAAAATGAGAACTATCTATCTATGCCATAATCATGCATTGTTCAACAACTTAAATAACAAGTTTAATTAGAACACCCTAGTAACCCTAACAGGTGATTCCGGAGTTCCTTGAGTTAGGGTTTGCGCCCCTCGGAACCCCGATTAACTTGTCGAGCATGCTTTAGGGTTACATTCCAATGCACATTAACTTGTCGTATCATCATCATTGCTTGAGCATTGCATCGATGCCATGTGTTGATTGTTTCCCTTTCTTTCCGGTGATTTGGTTCTTCTCGGTAGAATACGATATCGAGATCGATTCCAATATGGTATTTTGTTAGTATCTAGTGTTACCTATCTGCTGGATAGTTTCCCTTTTGTAGCCTTATACTCATGTTCCCCTCTCATATGCATCCGAGGTTTCTCCGAACTAGGTTTTACACCCCTAACTCGAATATTGATTTTAGTTGATTTTAGCTAAAGTTACCTATCTACTACGGTTTCCTTTTGTAGCTAGGTTTAGGGTTTCTCTTCATTTTATTATTGTGTATGTATATATTAGGGTTTCTCTTTAACTTTCTCCTTTAGCCGCTTTGACTTATTCGTTTTCCACCTATCGAGCGTAAAATATGGACCCACACGTCGAGACGAAGAAAAGGAAGAGTTGATCCAAGGTGTGATCCATGGGGAAGATAATTTAGGCGTATCAACGTTTACGAACAACTCCGGTGAGGGTGATCCTCTTTTTGGAGTAGACAACTTTTGAGGTTGAAGGTGTTGCCTTCCTCATGAGGGAGAAAGCGATGCCTTGTGTAATCGAGAAGACGACCGCTCGGCAAGGTGCATGTAATATAAATCAATTCATTAATTAATCATTTGCTATCTATATAGAAATAGTAACGATCTTTCTTTTTGCCCTCCGGATCGAAGGAATCTCTTGAAAAAAGAGCGACGAGGCCCAACCAAAAGTTGCAAGACCATGAGAGGTTCAGGATCGAAGATGTCGTAGCGAGACAAAACGGCTCCGAAGTTGTCAACCAAATTTGTGGCACAATGCGAGTAATCGTTAGGGACTTAATCCCGATCACCATTAGAAATTGGAATAGGCCTGCTAATGCGGATGAAGAGGAACATGTTTATTTGTCCCTAACCACGCCAAAGATTTACTATGGAAGAGGCTCATGGTTAATTTCAAACTACGAAGATAGAGCTGGATCCAAATGCGGAGGATCGATTGAGGACGCTTACAACATGGGAGAGCCATGGAGGCTAAGGTCGAGTGGGCTTTGAAGAAGATGGCCAGGTTTCACCAACTGGAAGAAAAGATTGCACCTTGACTATGTCGTGAAAAGAAGACTCCCTATTTCAAGAATATTCAGTTTGAGAAGATAAAACCATTACGGGATGAGTTTGTGGAATACAAGAAATCAGAAAAAGCTAAGAAAATGTAAAAACGAATAAGCTGAATCTGCTAACAAGAAGTATCACCATACTATGGGGCAAGGTGGCTCTGGTGGCATTCCTAAGTGGGAGAAACTTGAGCAGAACTGCGTGATAAAAATATCACCCGCAGAGGACGATTGGGTAGAGCGTGCAAGGAATTGGTTTTACGGGCATGGGGGCACGTTGAACTCGGAAGGAGGTGTATATATACCATACGACATAAAGAAGACCCTTGCCAATCGAGAGGATGAGAAAAGCGGTAAAGGTCATTAAAGATGGGGACTTCATTCCCGATAGAGAATGATGAGCTCACACTGCCCTTGGAAATAAGGAACATGATGGACGAACACGAGGCACAATAGGCTCCCAATCATGGAGGACTGGGTTTCCGAAGAGAGGAAGAAATATCGATAGAAGCCGTCGGAGGAGTAAGGACAGTGGCGGTTGAAGCGTAAAGTCGAAAGAGCGAATGCGTTTAATTGAAGAACGATTAAAGCAACAACAAGATGAAATTAACTCACTTAAGAGCAAAGTACTACGGCGCCCCATCTCAGTGACTGCTTGCATTCGATGCTACCGCCTATCGAATAATCGAAAAGCGATGTGGCTTCCACCGAGGTCGGGTGATGACAATGGCGATGACGATGATGCACCGACGATGGCTCCTGTTGGCTACCCAGTGGATGATATCACAGAGATGACACACTGCGAGCTACATGTCAAAGTTGTGAACATATCAATGAAGGTGGCGGTCGGCTATGCCTTACCAATTGGACCCACACCAACTTACCACTGTCGTCCGGTTCCAGAGGGCTATGTTGTTGTCGGCGTGGATGAAATCATGCCCACCTTTGAGGTTTTGGATCTTCACTACCCTGCTGGTGAAGGGGATGTGACTGTGCTGGGTGACGCAAAAAACGTCACCATTCTATGGCCGAAGGATTGTATCGTGCTTCGAAATCACACGCCAAGGCCATCTTCGCCGCCTCACCCATCTCCAGAAATTAAATCGCCTTGGCAGCCGTCTTCGTCGCCTCACCCAGCTCGTCGCCTCACCAATCTCCGGTGCAGCCATCGCCGTGGAGCCATCGCCTCGGGATAAAAAGCGTAAGCGTCTCTTGTCGTCGTAGCGATCGCGAAGCGTAAACAAGAGCCTCTTCCAAAAGTACCAACGGTTCCTCCCAAGAGAGCTTATGACTGTCTTGAGGAGATCGTTGATCGTTGATGCGACAACGTTTTGCTAAGATGAGGCGGCGAAAGAGCGAGTTCCCGACCAAAGAAGAAAAAGCCAAAGTGTTGAAAATGCTAAAGACTCTTCATCAACCCGAGCCAAAGCTGTCATCAGACTATGAGCGTTCTATTTTTAAGTCACATGCAGCACAAAAAGCCTCGAAGAGCAGTACTGATGCAAGCGGGAAATCTGTTGCCCAGCTCGGAGAACAAGGAAAACAGACTTGCGCCCCTTTCAAGGTGATTTCTCAAACCAATGTGGGGTCGAGCAAATATGGGGCCGAAGAGCAGTATGATCCAGAGGTAGTTACTGTCTGAGAAGCTGCCTGCTCAAGGTATGAGTATTGCCAAGACTTATCGATTAGAGTTCTTCCCGTGAGTGAAGTAGCATACCAATACCGATCACGGAAAACCTCTCGTCAAACTGAGGAGGTAAAAATCTTCCAACAAAATGCGAAGATTGCATAAGCGGTACATGCATGCCACAAGGGTCGGGGCTAACTGGATAGTCTTGAGGTTACAAAAAGCATCATGGGAAAGAAAACGATGACATGATATCCATTGAATTTGATGAACTATTTCAATTATTCAATCAAGATGCCTTGGACAAATCTCTCATGAGTGCCTATTGTCCGTAAGTACTAATTACGTAATTAATTTAGTCTCCATCTATAATATTTTTTATTGCATGTATATAATCATACTTTAATATGCAGAATGAAGATTCTCGAATGCAGCAGAGGACAAATCTATGACATTGGCTTCATTGACCCATATTGGGTTCATGAAGCTAATCTCAAAATAAGCCCCGAGGATACGGAGGATAATATAGTACACGTTAAGGTTTCAAGAAACCAAAAGGAAATACTATTTCCTTACAACTTCCAGTGAGTGTTATTGTCTTGTATACACTTTCTATTTCGCTTACTCGATGTTAAGTATATAATTGATTAGTTTTGCATTCGCAGTACCACTATATTACATTAATCATTCAACTTGACAAAGGCGTGTACTAGTCATGGACTCAAACATAAACCCCTTGAGGCGTGGAAGGACATGCAGATACTTCTCCAGCGTAATTCTAATCATTACGACACTATATCGGCAACGTTCGTGAATTTTATGATATCAAGTACTTAATAACTTATTTTATTCGTTTTCTACGCCGGGCAGCGCTTGGAAAGCGGTTCACCAAGAAGGCTAGGGTGTTTGGAAGAGGAGCTTACATTTCAACCACTAGATGTAAGCACCACTAGCTATATCCGCATCTCTTTGATTCTAGTTTTGATACAGTTATTATCATGCTTGATTATTATTTTGATTGAACTCGTTGTCGTAAAGTGCCCGACGCAGGGACCAGGTAACAATCTATGTGGATACTATGTATGCGAGTTCATCCGGCAGACGTGCGATGAGAAGGGCAGGAATTTAGAGCAACTCCACGTACGTAAACAATTTCTATAGTTTTTAATTACAATCAAATTGTGTTTAGTTTCATATTCATATAGGCTGACTCCTTTTTTAAATCAGATCGAACGTCTACGGGACGGTCTTCTGCCAAAGGATCGCATACGAGCAATACAGGAGGAATTGGCGGGATTCTTGGATGCAGAAGTACTAAACACACAAGGGGAATACTACTCGGCTGTGTATAAACAATAGGAATTGTAAAAATAGCAACTTTCAAGAAATTGGCCGGTAGCATCGTATAGCAACTTTTGTATGTAGTGCATGAATTCGATATGTGTATTGAATGTAATGTTGTCATGATGATCTTGTGTAATATAAGGTTCCTTCATTGATAAGTGCAAAACACTAAATAAACAATAAAACAACCTAAATGAATTCTCTGCCGCGGCACAAAAAGTGGCGAAAATCTTACGGCAACAAAATGTGCCAAAATGAATTCTACGCATGGCGAAGAAATGGGCTAAATCTCTGGCGGCAGCGGTTATTAGTCGGTTCGTGTTACGAACCGGGACTATCTCCACCCCTCGCTCGATGCCGCCACGTGTGCCCCCATTTGTCCCGGTTGGTGGGGCAACCGGGACTAATGGTTGGAGCTTTAGTCCCGATTGCCCCGTCCCGGTTGGGCAACCGGGACTAATGGCCCTTACCAACCGGGACGCATGGGGCGTTTTCTACCAGTGGTTTGAGTCTGACTAGATAGTTCCTAGGGTGACACTTCTTTTGACTGGACCAAATTGGTAGTGGTACAAAATTGACTGAATTTTCTAAATCTGCAGACTATTCAAAAGACCTTCACTCTTATCTCCAGTATTGCAAAGATGTTGTTTTTCCTTACCTCAAAGAAATGTTGTTTTTCCTGGGATTGCATGTTCAAAGGAAGAGAAGCACTTAATGGAGATTGTTCAGGATGTATATAAAGGACTACAGGTAATGCACCCAACTTGCATCTGCGTGATGACTAAAAAGGTAAAAATCTAAACCCAACATTTTCAATTATGTCTTTTTCAAATATTTATATCATTGAAAAACCCAAATCAATTGGGGGGTCATTGGGGGAAACGTCTTCACAAGAGATTGCTGGAGCTAAGCTAATAAAGGATAATGAACTGCATAGAACTTTAACAATTTAGGAACATGATGATGCGAGAAAAGACAAAGGATGTAGGGGGATCAAGTCTCATAGTATCTAGGGTTTCCAATTTATGTGATGAATTGGTCGAGGAGGAGGTAAATGGATTAGACGATCTTGCCAAGAATCTAACCAAAGAACCTCCTCAAGCGTGTGGGCGCAAGAAGAAGATATATGATCCTACCATAATTCGTAGAGGTCCTAGAGTTAGGATTAAGAAAAAATTAAAAATGCAAGGGTTAAGAGGGATGATTTGGAATAGTGGAGGCTTTCGGGATACAACAAAACACCTTTTCATATCTGAGACTATTAGGGAACAAATACTTGATTATGTGGCCCTTGTTAGAGACAGGGCGATCTAATTTCACAGTTTCTTTCTTAAAACACCTTACATCGGGGAGGGAATTTGCATGGTTCTGCCTGCCCCCCCCATGGTAGTTCTGGTGGTATTTTAGTTGGGATCAATACTGAAACGCTTAGAGTTAACAAGGTTGACTCGGGTGATTTTTGTGTTAAAATACATTTGAAGTGTCGATACGATGGTTTCCTCCTAATTTTGTCCCTGTTTATGGGGCGGCACAGGACAATATGAAACATGAGTTTCTTGCTGAATTGGTTCGTGTTTGTGAGCATGAATCTCTACCAATGCTTGTTGGGGGATCTTACATAGAAGGGAAGAAAAGGATAATGATAATTTTAATACACGCTAGCCTTTTATGTTTAATGCGATCATTGGGAGTCTAAACTTGTGAGAGATTGCTCTCTCCGGTAGACAGTTTAGTTGGGCAAACCATAGGGACACACCAACATATGAAAAACTTGATCGCATTTTATCCACTATCGATTGGGAACAGAAGTTTCCACTAGTAACGGTGAGAGCTCTTACTCGGGCAGGCTCGGACCATACACCACTTCTGATTGACTCAGGGGATCAGACTCATTTGGGAAATAATCTGAGATTCTCCTTCGAGCTCTTGCGTTAGGATGGTTTCTACGATCTTGTGGCAACTGAATGGGCATCCATGACACATGGTGACACGCCCATTGAACGTTGGCAGAAGAAAACACAACATTTACGTAGATTCCTTCGCGGGTGGGCGAAAAAACAAAGTGGAAAGTACAATAAAGAGAAGGAGAGACTATTATCCATCACTGATGAACTAGATATAAAGGTTGAAACATATCCTCTCTCTGAAAATGAAATAAAGAATCTGAGAGATGCAAATGAACAAGTAAACAAAGTACGACGTGATGAAGAGTCTAAGTGGGCTCAGCGTGCCAAGGTTAAACATGTTCAGGAAGGAGGAAATAATACTAAATACTTTCATATTATAGCCAATGGTAAACATAGAAAGAAGAAAATATTCCAACTAGAACAAGAGGAAGGAACAATTGTAGGAGAGAAGATTTTGGAAGTCTTGATCACTGAATACTATAGGCGGTTGTTTGGGAGCCGACTCCCAATGGCTTCACTATATAGAAGATATAATCCATGATATCGACTGAAGAAAATGAAATTTTAACTAGTATGTTTTCTGAATAAGATGTATATGAAGCTATAGCTTCCATGGAACATAACAAGGCGCATGGACCTGATGGGTTTCCTGTGGAATTCTATCAAACTTTTTGGGCGATGATTAAACAGGATTTGATGGCTCTTTTTGCACAGTTGCATGAAGACAATCTTTCCATGTTTAAGCTAAATTTGGGTGTAGTAACTTTGCTGCCAAAAAAATAAAATGTTGTAAAAATACAATAATATAGACCCATTTTCTTACTAAATGTAAGTTTTAAGATTTTCACTAAGGTTGCAACAAACCGAATAACTGGAATTGAACAAAAAATTATCAGACAGACAACTTTTATGCCTAGACGGCATATTCTTAAAGGTGTGGTTGTCTTGCATGAGGCCATCCATGAGATTCACAGAAAGAAAATGGATGGAGTCTTATTCAAAATTGATTTTGAAAAATCTTATGACACGGTAAAGTGGCCATTCTTATAGCAATTCCTTCGTATGAAAGGTTTTGATCCTATATGGTGTAAATGGATTAATAATTCCGTACGAGATGGAAGTGTAGCCATTCGGATCAATGATAGCATTGGCGATTACTTTCAGACTAGAAAAGGATTACTACAAGGGGATCCACTGTCACCTACGTTATTCAGTGTTATAGTCGATATGCTTGCCATCCTAATTGCCAGAGCAAAAGAGAATGATCATGTAGCTGGACTAATACCCCATCTAGTTGAAGGGGAGTGTCTATCTTGCAATACGCCGATGATACAATTTTGTTCATGGAACATGATTTTCAAAAGGCAGTCAATTTGAAGCTCATTCCATGTATTTTTGAACAACTATCGGGACTAAAAATTAACTTTCATAAGAGCGAGATCTTTTGTTTCGGCAAGGCTGCTGAACAAGGACACACTTATAGGGAGATTTTTGGTTGCGCATCAGGATCCCTCCCGTTTAGATACCTTAGGGTACCTATACATCATAGGAAACTTCGCAATTCTGAATGGAACCCAGTAGAAAATAGATGAGAAGGTAAGTTAGGGTGCTAGCAAGGGAAGTTATTATCCTACGGGTATAGACTTGTCCTAATTAATTCGGTTTTATCAAGCATGTCGATGTTCATGTTATCTTTCCTTAAAATACCAAAAGGAGTAAGGAAAATACTGGAATTTTATCGCTCACGGTTCTTTTGGCAAAGTGATAATTATAAGAAGACGTACTGACTCGGTGGAATATTATTTGCCGACCTAAAGATCAGGGGGCTTGGGTATTGAAGTACTAGAACTTAAAAACAGATGCTTACTTAGTAAATGGTTGTATAAGTTATTGACAGAAGAAGGGGTTTGGCAAGATTTGCTACACAGCAAATATCTGGTCAATAAAACTTTAGCACAGGTCGAAGCCAAACCAACTGATTCACCTTTTGGAAAGGACTAATGGGAGTGAAAGATGAGTTCTTCGCCCGTGGTGTTTTCAAAATTGGTGATGGGAGAGACATCTATTTTTGGGAGGATATATGGCTAGGGGAGGTTTCTCTTGCCCAACAATATCCATCCCTTTACAACATAGTGCATATAAAACATGTCCTTGTTCACGACGTCTTGACTCAAAACCCTTTAAATATAGGATCTAGGAGAAGTTTAACAGGGGATAAATGGTTGCATGGTTGCACTTATGTGAGAGGTTGATGAAAATAACTTTGACGAATGAGCGGGACAGGTTTTCATGGAATTTAACTGAGGACGGGATTTTTTTCAGTTAAATCTATGTACGAAGATCTCATGAATGAGCACCCACGTTTTCCTATGAGGTACTTGTGGAAGATAAAAGTACCATTAAAAAATAAAATATTCATGTGGTTTCTCAGTAACAAAGTATTGCTAACAAAGGACAACCTAGCCAAGAAAAATTGGAATGGGTGTAAGAAATGTTGTTTTTGTGACGAAGTCAAAACAATTAAACATTCATTTCTATCATGTTCTTTTGCAAAAATAATTTGGCGCATGATTTTTTGCACTTATAACCTACCTCCTCCAACTAATATCACCAATATGTTTGGTAATTGGTTAAATGAAATAGATAAGGTGAATAAGGGAAGAATATGGATTGGCATTTCAGCCATATGTTGGTCCATTTTAAAGTGTCGAAATAACTTTATTTTTAACAAAGCCGGAGTTCCTTCCTTTTTGCGGGCTATTCATCTGGCGAGCTATGGGCTTTTCTTCTCTCAGAACATCAGCGCCAACCCATGGTTTCTGGGTGCAACCGTCTTGTGGCGGTTACTTCGAAATTCTTCAGTCAGGCTTCGTGGCGTCATTCTAATAGATTTACAAATGTCTAGCTGTTGCAATTGCTCTCTTGTGAGATTTTTACTTTTTTCAGATAGTTGGTGCATGTATCAACCCTATCTAATCCTTGAACTGTAATGCTTCGATGATACTTTTTGGACCTTAATAAAGGTTGTGTGCATCCCAGGATACAGAGGCCGGGGATGTGCTCCCCTTTTCGAAAAAAATAAAAAAAGGTAATGCACCCAACTTGATGTTGTCATCAACTATTATTCCTTTTTGGCATCAAGAAGTAATATTCTGGTGTGCTCGTGAAGATTGTCTCCATCATGGTTTAGTTCTTATTTGACTCCTCAAATTCTTGCTGTAATCTTATTTTTGTCTTGCTCTATTTTAATCCCCCATGGACTGGATCAGTTTGCTTTGAGGTTATTGGCTATAACCTCAATATGATGTGTGAAGGTTGTTCCTAGGCGCCTGGATGCACGCTCATAAGCACTAGGTGACAGACGAACAAGTACCCCTGGCACTGGGTACTGATCTAGACGGCCAGTCAGTAATCTACCTCTCTGGTAGGGTCGTCCTAGCGCCTAGTGCCTGTCTGACTGAATCTTGCGTGCAAACAATTAACAAGGTTCTATTTATGGATGTTATTTCAGGAACAAAATCAGCACAGAAGAAATTGTAAATGATCTTAGAAACCAAACCCAATTGAATTTTGTTTGAGGATCTTCCAAATTATAAATTAAAAAACGAAGAGTATGCAAGTGGCTATTCTTAAACAAATTCTCTATTTTATTCGCATCATGTTTCAACTTAATTTTTTTTTGGATGTAGCACATCGAGGATTTTATTTACACGTTTTGGGGGGGGGGGGGGGATTGCTCTTGATTTGATAACTAAACTTGTTGCATTGTAGGATAAGAATCCAAAAGTGCACATGGAGGAAATGCGAAAAACAAATGGAGTGAATGAACGAAGTCGGGATGGAACTTTGGTTGGTGCATGGTGCTTTTCTGCATCATCAGGGATACGAAGTATTAAGTCGGAAATGGAAGATCATGGATTTTGTTATATGCCACCAAGGAAGTGCCGAAGATCAGATGGTTATCTTTACTATAGAAGGAAGACAATAACTGGCAGTCTTGTTTGTGCCGGACATCATGCTGATTATTATGTGTTGATACGGTCATTTGCCAAGCTTGCAGAAGTTGATATTAGGATTATGCATACTAGTGTGCTAAAACTTGAGCGGAGACTTGCCTGTATAGAAGGACAAATAAACAGAAGCTTGAATGCCTTGCAGAATCTACCTAGCTAAGCAAATGATGAGAAAACCACTCTTTCCTGCAGGTTACTTGAGTAGGAGGTCATCTATGACTAACACGTTCTGATGGGTGAGTAACCTGTCACAACAGGGCTTAAGCGGACGTAAAAAATAATATATCATGTAACCCTCTGTTTTAAAATATAAGATGTTTTAGGTTTATAAAGAAAATGTATCTATATTTATTTTAGTGTGTAGATTTACTTCAAACTTGAGTGAGCCCACCTACTAAAAGAAGTCCAGATACATTTGCTTTACAAAGTTAAAACATTTTATATTTTAAAACGGAGGGAGTACGTACTAGTACAACTACCCCTGGAACTAGTAGATATTTTGAAAGTCACTCATGACAGCAAAAGTAAAAATGTTTTTTGATTAGACCTTAGAATGACCTGGTTTGCTGAAAACTCATATACTGCGATTATCACAGCACCTCACTTTCTCCGATGTTGACATCATATTTTCTTCCGTATTGTTCTACAATGATATGTTTACCTTACCAAGTAAGAGCTGATTTTCTTTGGCCATATTTACTAATATAATGACACCAAATACAACAGTGATTGAATGGGGTTTGTAATAATGACCAAGCTGATGGAGGGTTGACTGAGCCGAAGGATGAATCGCTTTCTTGACCGAATCGAATGGTAATCTCCAATTCCTAGTTCACATTATGGATCTGGCGTCTAGGTGCAGCGAATGTTATTTTGTAACTGTATTGCCGAGGCTTGATCTGTTCCGTTATAAAACAAGAAAGAAAAACCAGAGCTTTAGTAAAAGAGGAAATTGCACCATGGGACATCTTACTAGGTACGAAGGCGATACATGAAGGCGGAGGCATATATAGATGATCGCCAGAGGAGGCGGAGCAGACTGACGTTGCCGACGAGAGGGACAAAACCCTAGATAAGTCTTACTATCACCACCTGTTCTTTCTCATGCCTACAAGCGCGGTCTACACCGCTATCGATGAGGCGTGCCGTCAAGCCGAGGCAGCGCACCGTGAAGAATTCATGAGAAGGGCGGAGGCCGCCGAGATCATCGACCTCGATTTCAACATGGAGGAGGAGGACAGCGCCGACGATAGTGAAAGCGGCATAGCTGGTTAGGATGCACGGAGTTGGCGATGCAAAGTCGGCCTTCGTTTTTATCTATGTGTGTGAATAGTTGAAATAAATTAAATATATAACTATTGGGAGGGACCGTGACTGGGAGCACTCCCCCCTTAAGCTAAGAAAATAGATTGTGCCTCCCTATATGGGGCTAAAAATTGTTGCCGCCGAAGCCTATATAGGGGGACCGAGTAGATATGCTCTAAGTCCCCATATATTGCCAATTCCAGAGTTTGAATTGTCTGCAATATATAAGTTTGTTTGAGTTGATTATAACTTTTCCAAAATCAGAGTCCACAACATGTCAATAACGATACATATTTAGTTTCAAGTGGAAAACTCTTTGTGTAGAGATTTAACCTCGTCAGTGTGTTGTGAGTTAGTGCAGACACTGCGGCACACCGGCCCTTTGCCGTGTGAAAGGGCATGTATGCCCCATGTGTGGTTTTGGTAATTAATGACAATCTCTATGGACTAATGTGTAAATTAAGTTTCACTTATAGGTTTGTCCATTGACATCGCTTGGGCCATGTGTTGGTCTCAAAGTTGGAAGATGAAAATGTCCAAGGGCTTTGTGCCCATTGGAATCATGAAGAAAGAAGGAGCTTGAAGGTCGATCAAGGCATGTGCAAAGAGTTGCATCAAGATGGATCAACCTCAAATAGGGATGAAGAAGGGCGAGCTCAAGATGCGCCATCTCTAGAAGATCTCATGCTTGAATCTTGCCATCCTCGTGCTCATGGAATGATGAAGACAAGTTCAAAGAAGAGGTTTCCCCATGGAGTATGGGGGAGCAATTTGCAAGTCTTCATCTTCATCAAGCAAGAGCATCCAAGAAAGGTGTTCCCACTATAGAAGAACAAGACGGTCTACATCAAGTTCAAGTGGGTTGCTCAGGGAAAAGGTATGTTCTTGATAGGACTTTTCTTTTGCCGGTCTCGTATTGTTAGTTGGGAGACCGGGTTTAGGATAGATAGTCGTTCTATCAAGAGGGGCTCTCAAGCGGGTGTCTCGTCTGCATCGTTCGGAGAGAGCTCAAACCTTTGCATTTATAGCATCATCTTTCTTGGTTGTTATTTGGTTCTTGTCCATGAGAGGATCTAGAGCTTGTGGTCATCACCATAACAAGCTCTAGTTCATCATCTAAGGATTTCACTTGCATATCTTATTGCGGTTTTTGATCTTGCGAGTTTTCCGGCTCCACACCTTGGGGGATACTTCACATATATATTCATGATATTTTCTCCCAAGGTGATACCCAATATTTCGTATTTTTGTTGGATTCTATTCGTTGTTATATTTCCAACAAAATTGGTTTCATCCCGTTTGGAGTTCGGATGCAAAAGTTATTGCGTTTCTGGTTTTCTGGTTTCTGGAATTTCTCTGACCGGAAGTTCCGGCTTCCCACCGGAAGTTCCGCTTGGGCATCTTTGCCGCCGAAAGTTCTGGTGGAAGTTCTGGGTCTTGTTCCGCTCACGTTCAGTAACCTTCTGTTTTGAATATGTCTATTTGACGGAACTTCTGTCGGAACTTCCACCGGAAGTTCCGGTGAACCGACGGAAGTTCCGACCAGGGTTCGCTTTTTCAGTTTCTCGCTCCGCAGTTTTTGACCGTTGGCTGTGTGCCACCGGAACTTCCGGCCTCCCACCGGAAGTTCCGTCCAGGAGTCGCGAATGCCCATAACGGGCAGATCTGGGAGCCCTTTAAAAGGGGCTCCTCTTCCCCTTCGTGGGGCTTAGCTTTTCTTCTTGGTTCTTGGCTTTCTCTCTCTCCTCCATTGTCAACCTTGAAGAAGCTTTCCCTCTCCCTCCCCCCCCCCTATGATTCTTGCATCTTTTTGAGGGATTTGAGAGAGGAGATCTAGATCTACAATCCCCCCAAGCTAAATCCCTTCTTTGTGAAGGAATCATTGGGATCTAGATCTTGGAGAGTTCTGTGTTCTCCTTTTGTGTTCTTCCTCCCTTATTCCCACAATAGATTTTGTAGCTTTGTTGGAATTTGGGAGAGAAGGACTTGCCCTTGCATTTGGTGCATAGGTTTGAGTTCTCCTCGTAGATTCGGTGAGTTCAAGCTTGTGAGCTTGTTTCTCTTGGGTTCCTTGGAACCCTAGACGGTTGTGTGGTTGGATTGTTGACCTTTTGTGGCCTTGTAGCCTTTTATGGCGTTGTTGGCCTTTTGTGGCATTGTTGGCCTTTTGTGGCTTTGTTGTTGGGAGCCTCCAATTGAGTTGTGGAGTTAGCCCCAATCTTGTACGGGTTCGGTGACCTCCCTCAAGCGTCCCATAGTGGAGCAAGTGCCTGCCTTTTGTGGTGCGCACTTGGGAGAATAGGGTGAGCCTTTTGTGGCGTCGGTGAGTTGCGTGCTTCCGCATCCGGGGTGAGGCCTTGTGTGGCGTTGGGTGAGCATCGAGCCACCACACCTCGAGGTGAGCCATTTGTGGCGTTCGGAAAGCATTGCGCCATCGCACCTCTCCAACGGAGACGTAGCTTCTTTGGAAGTGAACTTCGGGAAACAAATCTTCGTCTCCGCGTCCATCGGTTATCTCTCAATCAAACCCTTTACTTATGCACTTTACATTGTGATAGTCATCGTGCTTCAAGTATTTATACCTTGCTATCACCTTGTTGCTTGTATTGCTTAGCATAGGTTGTTGGTGCACCTAGGTGAACTTAGTGGCTAGGTTTTGTGCTCAATAAATTAAACGTTAGTTTTATTCCGCATTTACTTAAGCCTAAACAGTAATAATTTTAAAAGCCTATTCACCCCCCCTCTAGGCGACTTCCTTTGTACTTTCACCGTGTGTGCAAGAAGACACGACAAAGATCTTTCGGAATACGGCAAAGGCTTTGCCTTGTGTATACACATGGCAAATGCCACACGGCAAAGGCCCTTTGTCATGTGTTTTCTAAATAATACACGGTAATACCGTGTATCTTACGCGTAGACACGATAAAGTAAAGTGAGATGACGAGCAAAAAGGCTTCCTTTGTCGTGTGTCTCGTAAAAAAGTACACGACAAAGAGGCTGTCTTTTCAAAAAAAAAATTGAAAACAAACTTCATTTGTTTTTCAAACTTTTTTTAATATCGTTTACTCGTTAATCTCATATAGGATAGTTTAACCCTTATTATGCTTAATATTAGGTCAAATTTCACTCATAATCAAAATTCCCTCAGGTCAAACATCCTAATACTACTCTAGCCCTAGCACATTTAATTTTTTTGTTTCTTTCGAATGAGCTTCCAAGAAAAAAATCATACCTTGTCGATAATACTTTCATATCAATCATATTAAATCTTGGACCATAGTGTCACACATCTCAGTTTTAGATTCCAAACAAATATTTAAGTAGTCAACAATGAATAAGTAATAATAATCTTAAAGCCAAATAAAAAATAAAATGATTTTACTTTTTTCCTTTTCTATTTCATATGGAATAATTCATATATTTAAATCCGTAAATCAGAATTCGAAAAATAAAATGTCTAAATCGATTAGAAAATGTGAGGAATCCAAATATTATATCCATATAATCTTGTGAAAAATGGGAAGGTAGCATTTTGAATTAGCCATTTTGTGGTTGCTTCATAAAACCTCTCGTTTTTTGCGCTCGAAAAATAAAAAATGCCTTTTTGTGCGACAAAAAGAAAAGCTTCCTCCTGCAATATTGTTCGTCATCCCATGATGCATATAAATGCACAATATGGACATATTATCACAAACTATGTCTTGATTCTATCCATAACATTGGTCATTTGACCCGAAGACTAGGAAACCTCGAATGAGATAGATCATTTTGCGGAGGTTTTTTTGAGACATAATCAATATACCAAGTTTGATATTTTTCATCCAACTATATCACATAATATGACATCACGGGAAGGTTTCACATTGTTTCGATCGTTTTTGAATTTTTTATGCTCGTTTAAACTATCATCAAACTTTGTCGAATGACGGGCAAGAAGATTATTAGCTCGGGGTTGAGTCTTGCTAAAATTGCATCGGATCTCTAATGAAATATCATATTGTGAACCTAAAAATGATTTTTGTAAAAAAATTATGAGCATCAGATCATGTACATGTATTCATATCTGACCCACTTCCTACCAATTCGATAGGAATTTGTCTTTTTCACCTAGGGTAGACGGAAAGTTTTGAGATCCCCTTTTGGGACATTGTCTATGGAAGGTGTTATAGTACTTTTGAAAATTGGGGTGGTAGAATTTTGAATTATCCATTTGGTGGTTGCTTCACAAAACCTCTCGTTTTTTGCGCTCAGAAAATAGAAAATGGCCTTTTGGTGCGACGAAAAGGAAAACTTCATCCTACAATATTGTTCGCCATCCCACGATGCACATGAATGCACAATATGGTCACATTATCACAAACTATGCCTTGATTCTAGCCATAACATTGGTCATTTGAACCCGAAAGTCGGGAAACCTCGAATAAGATAGGTCATTTTGTGAAGGTTTTTTGAGACATAATCGATATACCAAGTTTGATATTTTCCCTTCCTACTATGTCACATAATATGACACCATGCGAAGGTTTTGCATTGTTTAGATTGTTTTTGAATTTCTTTGTCCGTTTTAAACTATCGTCAAACTTTGTCAAACGATGGGCAAGAAGATTATTAGCTCGGGGATGAGCCTCGCTAAAATTGCATCGGATTTCTGATTAAATATCATATTGTGAACCTAAAAATTATTTTTGTAAAAAATCATGAGCATCAGATCTTGTACCTGTAATTCATATCTGACCCACTTCCTACCGATTCGGCAGGAATTTGTCTTTTTCATCTGGGATGGACGGAAAGGTTTGAGATCCCCTTTTTGGGACATTGTCCATGTAAGGTGTTATAGTATGTTTGAAAAATGGGGTGGTAGAATTTTAAATTAACCATTTGGTGATTGCTTCACAAAACCTCTCATTTTTTGCACTTGGAAAATGGAAAATGGCTTTTTGGTGCGAAGAAAAGGAAAACTTCCTCCTGCAACATCGTTCTCCATCCCTTGATGCACATGAATGAACAATATGGGCATATTATCACAAACTATGCCTTGATTATAGCCATGACATTGGTTATTTGACCCGAAAGCCATGAAACCTCGAATGAGATAGATTATTTTGTGAAGTTTTTTAGACATAATCAATATACCAATTTTGATATTTTTCCTTTCAACTATGTCACATAATATGGCACCACGCGAAGATTTCGCATTGTTTTGATCGTTTTCGATTTTTTATGCCCGTTTTAAATTATGGCCAAAACGGCGAGCATAAAGATTTTTATTCAACATAAATATCTAATATTTGAGTGTATATAGATAGATCTTATTTTTCTGTAAATTTTAATATATTATTTGTATTTTTCTAAATTAGAATGATTTTTTATGATTTTCCTAAGAGTAATGTGATAAAAGGGAAAAAAAAGGACTTTGCCATGTATATTGCGAAATACACACAACAAAGGCCCTTTGATATGTATACTGCGGAATACACACGATAAAAGGCCGGTGGGGGCACACGACAAAGAGGCCACGGTCTGCAGCCGTTAGCTCCTTCCCGTCAAGTGGACCTATGGGGTCGCGGGTCCCACCTCGTTGCCGTGACGACGCCTATGCTATGTGCCATTGTCGACTTTGCTGAGTGTGTTTTCTTTGTCTTGTTCTTTTATGGGTCTTTGTTGTGTATATTTCTTTGTCGTGTTCCTTTTCAGAAATTTGCTGCATACTTTGTCGTGTGTTTTCTGAGTTACACACGGCAAAGTTGTCTTTGCCGTGTTCCGGTCCATTTGGCAGTCTACATGGCAGCAGCATTTTTTCCCGTAGTGAGAATTCCTTAATTGTACTAGCTATGTTTTAATAAATAACAGCCAAATATACTTCCACAATACTAAGGTTGTGTCGCAGTACCACCGTTCGTGACTAAAACCGACAAAATTCCGGCAACAGGATTAATAACAATATTCTGAATATTTATGAAGGACACTAAATGCTACAAGTGTGTAATTAAAGCATGGGCAATGAGAACCATCCGGCAAAGCCGAAAGCCTGATCCACCATTTCTAGGACTGTACTCACTCTGCTCTGGCAGGGAAGCATCTGATGCAGCTAGCAGGAACATATCTTGAGAGGCCCCCAATGCACTTGAAAAACAATGCTGAACTACGAGGTTGGCTGTTGGACTGGATTGGAAAAACCAATGCGGCTAACCATTCATGGATGATATCCATGGTGTATAATATGTGGCGGGTGAGGAATGATGCTCGAGAAACTGAATATCTTGGTGATCCAACATTTGTGGCAATGGGAACCATCGTTGGTGTCGAAGAATGGCAGAACCTACAAAGGCCGATAATAGGTGCAGACATAAAACCGCAGGAGAACTGGCCTTCTCCGGAATTCCAATGGCACAAAGCAACTGCAGATGGAGCCTTTCATGCAGGCTCAGGTCTGAGCGGGGAAGGGGTGGTAATTCGAAATCATGATGGTACCTTTGTGGCGGGAGCTAGCCATTTCTTCCCTCATGTCCTGGATGCCGAAGGGGCCGAGCTGCTGGCCTGCCGTCGAGCTTTACTCCTCTCGAAAGAAGTGGGGATTCAGAAGCTAATCTTAGAGACCGACAATGTCGGGATAGTGGTGAAGTTGATGAACGATGGGTTGGACCGGTCTCTGTACGGTCAACTGGTTGGTAAAATAAAATCTCTCCTTGGAGAGTTCTACGATTTCTCGATGCGAGCCGTACGGAAATTAGCAAATGATACTGCACATTAACTAGCTAAAGAGGACTGCGATAATAAGCTGTGTAAAACTTGGCCAGGTTGTATTGTAAACATACTTGGTCTGGATGTTTCCGTGTATTAATATAATCACAACGATTGTTCCAAGAAAAAGTTGGTCCCACTTAAAGAAATCGTAACAGGGTCTGACTTGAGCACATTGGAGTAGATGTATGTATTACAGAAAGTGTCTTTGGCTCGCAAGCACCAATACTCCTTTCATTTAAAAATATTAAAACCATATTTTATAAGTTTTAAAAATACTTGATAAAAATGGGACATAATCTATGTTATATCCCACAAATATGTAAAATCGTGGCGTGAAATTATTTGTATTTTAACCTACACAAAAATGACAAATCTGGTAAAATTTAAGTATTTGAAAACATATTACAATCTTGTCATTTTTGTACAGCTCAGATTACAAAGTATTTGAAATTGATATTTTGCAAGTTTATGTAATAAATCATGGGGTACATTTAGATATTTTTAGAATACACAAATATAATTTTTAATTTTCTAAAATAGCAGGAGCACCGGAGCTCAGGTGCAAAAAAAATCTCCACTATGTGTATTAGATCTACTTAATATTCTGTTTCCCAACTATAATCGTAAACCTTCTTCCGGTGCTTTGCTTTTTCAACTCGGATCACTGTTAGATGATGTATAGGTCTTTCTCTTTGTCTAGAGTTGTATACCGTATAAACTGTGTATGATACAATAACCCTGTGCGTGCGCGCTGTTGCCCTCGGGCCTATATCAACACGGAATCGATACGAGGCCAAGTATCGTTCAAACCAAAACGCTAATATGGTATCAGAGCTGGTCTCTTTCGCCCTAGACACCCGCCGCCGCCGCTGGATCCTCACCCGCCGCCGCCACAATACGCCGCCGTCGCTGCTCACCAGCCGCCGCATACGAGACGATCTACTACGTCGACAACCGCCGCCGCCGTTGATCTTTGTCAGCCGCCGCCGCCAGGACACAATCTACATCGACAACTACTACATCAACAACCGCTGCCGCCGCTGGTCTTCGTCGGCCGCCGCCGCCACAACACATACGATCTACATCGACAACTTCCGCCGCTGCTGATTCCTTCAGCCGCCGCTGCCACGACAAGATCTACATCTACACAAAACAACGACTCGCCCCGCCTTCAACATGAGAACTTCGTCGTCGACCTTAGCCTTGACCGCCGCGCTAGGTGCGCCTCCTGCCCAGCAGTTGACACGCACCAACCACCTTGCATGGAAGGCCCTAGTTCTTCCCGCGTTCCGTGGAGCTCGCGTCATGGGCCTTCTGGATGGCACAGATGCCGCTCCACCAGAGTACATTGAGGAACAAGATGAGAAAGGACGGAAGACCAAGATCGAGAACCCTGAGTATGTCTTTTGGATCGCGAGGGATCAGCAGGTCATGCGCTTCCTTCTCAACTCTCTGTCTCCAGACATCCTGTCACATGTTCTTGAGGTAAACACCACTGCTGAGGCCTGGTCCACCATTGAGAAGATGTTAAAGACATCCGCTCGTTCCAAGGTTCAGCATCTTTGAAGCGATCTTAATGACACAAAAAAACTGAATATGACAGCTGACCAATACTACACGAAGATGAAGGGATTCGCCTCCAAACTGGCTGCAGTTGGCAAACCCCTCGAAGATGATGAGCTTATCGGCTATCTCCTACGTGGTCTCAATGGTGATCACTACAATGCTCTTATTAAATCTGTCAATGGAAATCCTGACATCACGCTCGATGAATTCTTTGGATAGTTGTGTTCATATGATATGCGCAATCCTCAACCGGAGGCCGAGGAAGGCTTCACCTCTTCGGCAAACCTAGCTCGTCGTGGCTCTGATCGCTCACGTGGTCGCAGTCCCGAGCATGCATGCTACAGTTGTGGACATCAGGAGCAACGAGGAGGAGGTAGTGGTGGTGGCTCTTGTGACCACCGTGATCGCCGTGACGGCCCATGGCGCCGTGATGATGACAGACGTCGTGGTGATGGTGGTCAAGGAGAACGCTATTGCCAACGTGATGATGATCGCCGTCGTGGTGACAGTGGCAAGGGCCGTTCACGTGGCCGCCCGGATCGTGCTCCAACTCCCTTTGTTGACGTTACGTGCCAAATTTGCAAAATTCATGGGCACCCTACAAAGGGCTGTTGGTGGCGCTATGCGGATGACAATGATGAGGATGGTGATCGTGGTGACAAGAATGCACATCTTGCATCCTACGACGTCGATACTACTTGGTACCCAGATACAGGCGTCACACACCATCTCACTAATGAGCTGAACAAACTCACTATGCATGAGAAGTACACAGGACGTGACCGTGTACACACCGCTGAAGGCACAAGTATGCACATCAGTCACATTGGTGAATCTATTTTGCACACCCCTTATGATTCCTTTAACCTTAAAAATATCATCCATGTTCCTAATGCATCAAAAAATCTGCTCTCAGTTCATATATTTACTCTTGACAACCATGTGTTTATTGAGTTTCACCCTTTCTTCTTTTTAATCAAGGACTAAGCCACCAGAAGAGTTCTGTTTAGAGGCCCCTACTATGATGGCCTCTATCCTTTGATGCCCATGTTCCATGAGACCTCCAAGCTCGCTTATGCTGCAATAAAGTCATCATCCTCTACATGGCACCGTCGTTTAGGTCATCCATCATCCTTTGTAGTTCAACAAGTTCTTAAAAGAAATAAGATAGCTTACACCCCAGAAAGTACCCCATATGTTTGTGACTCTTGCCAGTTAGCCAAGAGCCATCAATTGCCATATCCCATATCCACTAGTGTCTCTACTGCTCCCTTGGAGCAAGTGTTCTCTGATGTATGGGGTCATGCCCCTCCTTCTGTAGGAAAACATGTCTATTATGTAATCTTTATTGATGATTTTAGAAAATTTACTTGGATTTATTAGCTCAAAAAGAGATCTGATGTTTATCAAGTTTTCCTCAATTACCAGCAATATGTTGAGCACAAATTCAATAGGAAAATCATCACTATACAAACTGATTGGGGGGTGAGTATGAAAAATTAAATGGGTTCTTCCAGAAGGTTGGCATCACACATCATGTTTCATGTCCACATGCTCATCAACAAAATGGCTCCGCTGGAAGAAAACATCGCCATATAGTTGAAGTTGGCCTTGCTTTACTTGCTAATGCATCTATGCCTCTCAAGTTTTGGGATGAGGCGTTTCTCACTGCCACATTCCTCATCAATATTCTTCCCAGCAAAATACTAAATTTTGAAACTCCAACTGAATGTCTCCTTCATGTGTCTCCCAACTATGATGCTTTACGCACTTTTGGTTGTGCTTGTTGGCCCAACCTTCGCCCATACAACAAACGCAAACTCTCTTTTCGCTCTAAACGGTGTGTTTTTCTTGACTATAGCCCTCGTCATAAAGGTGTAAAATGCTTGGATGTCTCCACCGGTCGTGTATATATCTCACGAGATGCGGTGTTCGACGAAAATATATTTCCTTTCGCTGACCTTCACCCTAAAGCTGGCACTAGACTCAAACATGACATCCTGCTTCTTCCATAATTCCTATCATCCTCTCTAGGGGGTGCGCAAAATAATGATGACCTTATTGTGCCTATTGTGTCTTCTACTCATTCATTGCAGGATGAAGAATTTTCTCAAGAAATTTTTGGTGAAAACGGAACTGAAATCAGCTCAGAATCTGAAGAATCAGATCAGGAGGAAAATGACAAAATAGGCTCGGAGCACGAGGAGGAACATTCTCCTGATCCTTCGGATCCCGATGCAGATCCTGCCTCGCCTGTCCCGCCAGATTCTCCCGCGCGCTCTCCTGCGCATGCGTGCGACGACGCGAGCGGAGATACCCGCCAGGACCCGGACAAGCGTCCTTCTTTTGATAGCGAAGGCAGCAGATCTTCTGTGGATGGCTTCCCTGTGTGCTCCCCCGTGCGTGAGACGCACACCCACAGGCATGTGTCGCCTCCTGCCATCGACATGTCGCCTCCTTCCAGCGACACGTCGCCTTCTGCCAGCGATGATGCGGGATCTTCTGCAGTTGCTGACTCTGCGGCTTCCTCAGAGTCTCTAACTCCACCTTTGCATCATACAGGCATTCAAACACGACTTCAACGAGGTATACGACAACCCAAGAAATATAATGATGGCACCGTTCGATATGGTATGTTGGCCTCTACAGGTGAACCATGCAACTTGACAGAGGATCTTAGTGATTCAAATTGGCGCAAAGAAATGGGGAGGAATATCATGCCTTGATTGAAAACAAAACTTGGCGGCTTGTTCCACCAAAAACAAATGCAAACTTGATTGACTGCAAATGAGTATATCGTATCAAAAAAAGAGCAGATGGTACAATTGATAGATACAAAGCACGTTTGGTTGCAAAGGGCTTCAAGCAGAGGTATGGCATTGATTATGAAGAAACTTTTAGTCCTGTGATTAAAATTTCTACAATGAGAATTGTTTTGGCTCTTGCTGTTTCTTGTGGTTGGAGTCTGTGACAGCTAGATGTCAAGAACGCGTTTCTCCATGGTGTTCTGAAAGAGAAAGTATACATAAGACAACCTCCAGGATTTGAAGATGCTCACGCTCCGCATTATATTTGCAAATTGGACAAAGCACTGTATGGACTGAAGCAAGCTCCTCGTGCATGGTTTGCTAGGTTGAGCTCAAAATTGTGTGATCTTGTTTTCACACCTTCAAAGGCTGACACCTCACTATTTATATACAACAAGTCAGGTATTACTGTGTTTGTGTTGATTTATGTTGATAATATCATAGTGCCAAGTTCATCATATCATGCTATTTCTGCTCTGCTTCAAGATCTCAACAAAAACTTTGCTATCAAGGATTTAGGTGACCTACATTTGTTTTTGGGCATAGAGGTTAAGAAGCTACAGCGTGGCTTGCTTCTGTCACAGGGAAAATATGCAACAGAGTTACTTGACAAAGCTGGTATGTGTGACTATAAGACAACACCAACTTCTCTATCTCCTTCAGAACCACTGTCCCTTACCGGTGGATCACCCTTGGGACCAGATGATAGCAGCCGGTACAGAAGCATTGTTGGAGCTTTGCAATACCTGACTCTAACACGTACAGATCTTGCTTTTTCAGTCAATAAAGTTTGCCAATACCTCCATGCTCCAACTACAGTACATTGGACAACAGTTAAACGTATACTCAGATATGTGAAAGACACAGTAAATGTTGGGATCACATTTACAAAGTCAGACTCTACATTGCTCAGTGCCTTTTTAGATGCTGATTGGGCAGGTTCTCTTGATGACAGGCGATCTACAAGTGGATTTGCTATATTTGTTAGACCCAACTTAGTTTTTTGGAGTGTTAGAAAACAAGCTACTGTTTCCAGGTCCAGTACTGAAGCTGAATACAAGACATTGGCAAATGCCACAGCTGAGTTGATTTGAGTTGAAGCTCTTCTTGGTGAACTTGGAGTAAAGTTAAAGGAAAAACCATGTATCTGGTGTGACAATTTAGGTGCCACCTATTTGTCTGCAAATCCAGTGTTCCATGCACGTACCAAGCACATTAAAATTGATTTTTACTTCGTTTGAGAAAGAGTTGCTAACAATTTACTCCATATCAGATTCATATCAAGCAAAGATCAAGTTGCAGATGCCTTCACAAAGACTCTCCCAGTTAAACAGTTAGATAAGTTTAAGGGTAATCTCAACTTCTCAAAAGGTTTAGATTAAGAGAGCGTGTTAGATGATGTATAGGTCTTTCTCTCTGTCTAGAGTTGTATACCATACAAACTGTGTTACAAACTGTGTATGGATACAATACCCCTGTACGTACGCTGTTGCCCTCGGGCCTATATCAACACGGAATCGATACGAGGCCAAGTATCGTTCAAACCAAAACGCTAATAATCACTATGATTTTTTTGTCTCAGCGAAATTATTTAGCGATTTAACAAGATTTGCTTTATTAGTGATCTTTCATATAATTTTACCAATGTAGTCACAATTTTTTTAATGATATTTGAACACAGAAGATTGGGGAATATGGGGCAACTTATTATTTTTCTTTCCATGAAGGTTGTTCTCTAGACATGTAGTGCAACATGTGAGTGGACGAAATCGCTGGTGTAGTCAATTTATTTTCATCGGCTATCAACTTCTATATTTAATCCGTTGCAAAAGCACGGGCATTTTAATAATAATTACTATTCTCTCAAGCTCATATTAATTGACTCAAATTTGTTTAGATTTAAATGAATCTAAACACTATTTAATATAGAGGTTTATCTAAATTTTGAAAATCAAAGTCAATTAATTAATATGGATCGAGGGAGTAGTTAAAATCCTACATCTAGTGTTGATTCAGTCATCTGCCGTGCTGCGTGTGAGAGGAAACCTCCGCGGCGGCTTGCTTCTGCGCCGTCGGATTAGCATTGGGGTCCTCGCTGACGCACGCGCCGTCGCTGTCACCACCTTCGTCGGGGAAGAGGAGCACCGGCGTGGACGACCTGACCACCGCGGCGGAGTCGTCATCGTCGGCGGCCACCCTGCACGCGTTGTTGTCCTCCTGCCGCAGCCTCGACCAGGCCCGCCACGTCGCGGCGAGGCCCGCGGCGAGCAGCAGCGCGGTACCCACGCAGATCGCCGCAACGACGCCGGCGCTGGCCGCGCGGCTTCTCCGGGAACTGCTCCCGGTCGCGCCGCCGTCTGCGCCCTGCACACTCTCGCACCTCCGCGCCACGTGGATGCCGCATAGGAACGGGTTCCCGGCGAAGTCGGCGCCGGAGAAGGTGGAGAACTGGCCGCCGACAGGGACCTCTCCGGAGAGGTTGTTGTACGCAACGACGAAGCGGGAGAGGAAGCTGAGCCGCGTCAGCGACGGCGGGATGGCGCCAGAGAGCGCGTTGCGCGACAAGTCGAGGGACTCGAGGCTCATCATCCCCGAAAGCTCCGGCGGGATGGGGCCCGAGAGGCCGTTCCAGCTCAGGTCCACGATGTGCACCCTGGCCAACGCGCCCAGCGCCGGTGGCACGCCGCCGGTGAGGTTGTTCCGCTCCAGCATCAGAGACGGCGGGAAGCTGTTCACATGGTTGTACTGCCGCCCACTCGCCGACGCGTTCCGGCGAATGAAGAACGGGAAGTCTTGCACCGTCGTGTCCTCGCTGTCGCCGCTGCCTCCGCCGGTAATCAGCGCCGGCATCCGCGTGAGTGTCTCCGGTATCTCCCCCTGCAGTGAGTTGTTTGATATGTCGAGGTAGAAGAGTCGGTCGAGCTCGCCGAGGAACGGCGGGATGGCGCCGACGAGCTTGTTCCACGAGACGTCGAGCACCTTGAGCCTGCGGAGCCCCGCGATCCAAGACGGGATCCTGCCGCTAAGCTCACAGTTGGCGATGACAAGCACCTCGATGCTGGAGAACCCGTCGATGCCGGCCTCCGGCATCACCTCGCCACCATGGAAGTTCTTGGTGAGCACGAGGCTAGTCAGGTTCGGCAGCCGCTGCAGTATCATTAACGCAGACGTGACGTTGGAGAAGCCGTTGCCGGTGAGGGAGAGGAACGCGAGGGACTCGAAGGCGGCGAAGGACGGCGGTATCTCGCCGGTTAGGAGGTTCCGGCCGAGGCTGAGCGCCGTCATGCCGCCGCACTCGGGGAGGCTCTCCGGGATTTGGCCTGTGAAGCGGTTGACACCGAGGTCGAGGTACACGAGGCCGCTGACGGCGTGGAAGTCGATATCGATGGCGCCGGCGAGCGAGTTGTTGCGAAGGTTGAGGGTGTGGAGGTGAACGCAGAGCGAGAGCGTGGCCGGGAGGCCGCCGATGAGCATGTTGCTCGGCGCCGAGAGCTCCTGGAGCGTGCCGGCGAGCGCGTCGAACACCTCGGGGAGCGCACCGGAGAAGGCGTTGAAGGAGAGGTCGAGGCTGACGAGGGCGGTGAGGTTCCGGAGTCCCCGAGGCGAGATCTCGCCGGAGAGGGAGTTGGTGTGGAGAGTGAGGTACTGCAGCGACGTGGCGGCAAAGAGGTCGTCTGGGAGCGCGCCGGTGATGCCGTTGCCGTCGAGCGAGAGTTCAGTGAGCGATCGGCATTGGGCGAACCCGGCGGGGAAGTCACCGGATAGTCTGTTCATTGAGAGACGTAATATTTGCAGCCCCGGCGACGAGCTGCATAAGGAGGGGGCGCCGACAGGGCCCTCGAAGTCGTTGCCGGACGCGTCGTACGCCGTCAGGTTCACGGCGCCGGGGAGCACCGGGAGGGTGCCGTCGAAGGCGTTGTACGACACGTTGAACACCCGTATCGCCGGGAGCAAGAGTGAGCGCGAGAGTCTGCCGGCGAGCGCGTTGGAGCTGATGTCGAGCGCCTCGAGGAGGCTGAGCCGGAGGATCCCCGTCGGGAGGCCTCCGCGGAGCGCGTTGCCGGAGAGGTTGAGCACTTGGAGCGCCGTGAGGTCGGTGAGCGACGCGGACACCTTCCCCCGGAGCGTCCGGTTCGGGAGCACCACCCCGACAACGACGGCGCCTCCCGCGCCGCCGCAGATCACGCCGGGCCACGCACAGCAGTTGTCGTCGGGTGCGGCGGGCCATCCGGCGACCGGAGCGTCAAGGACCAGGGAGAAGCCTCTCAGCGCGACGACGTCATCGGCCCCGCAACGCGGCGAGGACTGCGCCGCGCCGTTCTGACACCGCGAAAGCAGCATGACCGCCGGCAGCAGCAACACTACTACCGCCAGTGCGCTGCTTCCCCTCCGTTGTCCCATTTCTCGCCGCAAGATCACCGCCAGCGATCGATCGCTCATTGATGATGATAGTAAAGAGCAGGATGGTTTAATTTGTAAGCTAACTGTAACTAAGTTTGTTTGACTGTCAGCTGGGTTTGACTCTGGCTAACTAAGTCTAAGTCTTTTTTTTTTCGAAAAAGTCTAAGTCTAACTTCTTTGAAATAATAAAATGGATAGGTAGGACCTACTACCTTCGTCCCAAAAAAGAAAGCCTATAATTTGTTCTAAAATCAAATGGTCTGAAGTTTGATCAAATGTACAAAATAAACTATCAATATTACAAGACAATAGAAAAAACATATTGTACCAAATGATATTAATCTTGTATTACATACGAGTTGATATTTTTTATAAACTTGGTAAATCATAATGTTTGACTTTTAGAAAAAAATTATAAGTTTTTTTAGAACAGATGTGTTAGACTAATATGTCACCATATCGTGACATATCTCCTAATCCCTATATCGAGGAAAGTCATTATTGTTGTGATCTCCTATTTATGGTTACTATTGTAACTAGCAAGATGGCCCTCGCAAATGCAAGGGAAATGTCTGAATATGTCAAAAACATTTACCTTTTAATAGAAACTTATATCACATGACAATAGTTAACATAATTTTATAGTCATAGTAAATACAATATCACTTGTACGAGAGATAGTTAATTTTCCCATAGAAAATAACATGGAAATGACTATATGTTTTTTCTCACGTGTTCTTATTAGATAAGGATGCATAATAACTTGCAAGGCAAGATGCAGTTTTTATTTGATGTTACCTTACTGTAAAGTTAAAATTCTGATTATGCCCATCTATTTTGATCTATTTTATATGTGTTTTTGTGTAAATAATAATTTCTCGCTCGATGATGTTTATCTATAGTTACGAAGATCTTTAGTGATCGTGTACTCCTATAAAGATATATCGCCAATAGGTTTCATGAAAAAACTATCGGTTGTGTTAGCTACCTAATATTTTGGTCTACCATGAGACTGTCTAGAAGAATTCTCTATTTTTATGCATTCATCATATGTGGTATCACAAAACAGTATAATAATTTAATCTCATGCTTGTGTTAATATTTAAGATTTAGATAAAACTTAAATTGGATAGACAAAATATTATTTGTTTGTATAACCGTAGGGAAACAATAAGTGAAAATTTCTATCATATTTTGTGTAAATCAAATGATTTCGTCATTAGTCCATCAACTATAAAATAAAGGGAAAATTTGTAATAGGACACTGTTATTTTTTGTCATTTGTTGAAACACACGGTACAATTATGTATTTTCCAGGGACCATTACAATTTTGTGGCACATTTGCAGACCACACCACACGACCAGAAATGGAAATTTTTGTCACTTTTGCTCGGGTGACCATGTTATGGCCGAGTTTGAAGAAAATGTGCCAAACTTTCCGTTTTTAGTTGTGTGGTGTGTTCTAGAAAATGTATCATAAAATTATAATGGTACCTGGCAAAAACATAATTATCTGGTGTGTTTTAGCAAATGCTAGAAAATAACGATGTCCTATAGCAATTTTTTCTTAAAATAAAACATTCTCCATTTATAGAAAATAACAATGTCCTATAGCAAACAATTCACCGAGTGTTAAACTCAGCTAATGTTACATGGTAAATGTTTCTTGGGCAAACAATCTTGGTTGAGTGTATTTTTGCCTCTGTCTTAAAAAAGGCTTTTGCTTTAGTGTCCCTCTCCCCCTCCCCCTTTTATCTAAACTTACAAAACTGAAGACACAAGGATGAGCAGGATTGGCCGATACACGTTGGGTGCAGAATGCATGAATGAGTATTGGCTAATCATGTTTGTCCTTGTTCTTTCAGTTTCATAAGTTTGGGGGAGAGGGGGGCACCGAAACACACCTCCTGAAAAAACAACTTGATGGATAACATCACAAACAAAATGCCATGTGTCATGAGTTTTTGCCGAGTGTCAGACTCGGCAAAATTTCAAATTTTTTGCTGAGTGTATATTAATAATATGTGATAGAGTTTATAGAAAGTTTGCGAGTGTATTCTCAAACATATAGCAAAATTCAAAAAATGCCGAGTGTATTTTCAAAATACAGGCAAATCAATCGGTGTGACAATTTGGTGACACCTATGCCTAGGTGCTACGGTATTGCTCCACATGTCATGTTTACCAAGTGAAACCACCCTTACACCTGTGTCTAGCTCCAAGAAGCACCCCAAATCCAACGTGCAATGTTAGAATAGTAAGGAGGAGGAAGAACACAAAGAGATAATCTAGTTTATTGAAAAGAGACATCTCACCATGATACAAGGATACAACAATTAAACGAGTATATCCATGAGACGGGCGATGCCCGAGCACACGGGGATTCAGGTGAAGGAAGAGGGCTCAAGGGAAACATGATTCAGCTGCCTCGGGCCAAGGATGAGTGTTTCGTGGAAATGTTAAGGGCTATTTCATTTCATTTGGCAGAAATAAAATAAAATCATATTATTGTCATCATTTCATTTTTCCAATTTGAAATTCCAATCTGAAAGTCATGTTTGGCAGCCGCACGAAATTATAAAATGATTTCTAGACAAATGATTGCGTTAAGAACACGAATTGATTTAATGTATCATACACATTTGCTGTAATTTCGAATTGAAATGATGGTATCAATTCCATGACAGCCAAACATGTTTTATATGGAATCTCGATTGAATTCCAAATGCCCACTCTCTAGAATTTCCAATTAAAATGATGGACCAAATCCCGAGACAACTAAACAAGTCTATCATAGAATTGTCAAATGAATTCTACATTTTTGCCCCAAATGATGGGAGACAAACGAGACCTAAATGTTTTGCATATCGATTTTTATGCTGCAACATTTACTTTAATATACTTCTTATTGGTAAAATGTAGTTTGACCTTAAAATTCCAATCAAGCAATATAATTTAGACAATAAAATGTTCATGTACGCCTCCCAAGACACCAGATTGCATGTACCGCTGCCATGCTTGTTGGTCTAGCGGTGGCCTCGCGAGTCCAGGGACATCGAAACTCTCCTAGGCGCTGCGTAGTCCTTACGACCTCAGAGCCAGACACCTGCAATGAGTACAAACATTCTTTCGACAAGCAACTCAAAGTTAGAATACAAGACAGTAGGCAAATCTGTTGAACCAGAGCAACATGATACACTGGGCTCCTTTGTCACTTCATAACAATCTCTACCTCCTCGATTCCTCATATTCTCAAGCTAGCTACCTCATTGTCTTTCTCTTCTTCTGCATCGTATTCGCATGAAGAGAAAAAAAATTGTAGCTATTACTTCACTTCACTGAGAGTTGGATGAGTTTAATAACAAAGAAATGTTTCCCAGTAATGCTTCGGCTACTCAACCCAAAATGTTTTGCATATAAATTTCTAGTGTACCTAATATTGCAACATAATTTGATTTTGTTTTGCAAGAGTTATTTCAATTTAAATTAGGTTCTCTAAAATGATTTCAGAAACAAAATAAGGTAATGTAAACTTTCTGTCACTAAATTAGTGATGCCAAAATGAACACGGGTATTTGTGTTGCTCGGGTTATCCCCCCCCCCCCCCGCCCCGCCCCCAGATCTTAGGGGCATTGAAGGTATATCCACCACCACACCGATCTTCAACATGTATTAGCAAGTGTTATCACTGATTTATGCATGTCCACTCCATTCTAACGCGAGGCCCTTTTTACAGCGAAGATGTTAGTGAGGCACCTGCCGACAAATATGTTTTTGTCTTAGTCGATGTAAGAAGATCATGTTAGGGGGAACTCTCTGTCGCGATGGTTGCTCGGAGGTACACTAAGATGGCATGGTGGATTTGTAAGCTAAATTTATCAAAATTACAATAAAATTAGAAACATACGACAAGAGATGTTGTGTTTTTTTGTTACTATTAGCACAAACTTAAACTCACTAACCTGGCCAGTTTTTATTTAAAAAATCCAAACAACTTCAGAAGGAGCTACTAAACATGATCAATCACATGGCCAAAAAGCAAACAATTGAAAGTAGGAGGCTAGGGATGGTGTAGTGTAGTCATATTCTGTTCGGAGCGAGCATGGCTGCGCAAGTACCACATTATTCCGACAAACTACTCATAGGTAGATTACAAGAAAAAAAGAAAAGGTTGTTGAGACACAAGACCACATCAAATTAGACCCCTTTTCGTTACGTATCAAATTTCGATGTCTTCCTATTCTCAAGCTAGCTTCCATTGTCTTTCGATCTCTTCCCTTGAACTGTATTTGCTAGTGGCTAGTATAGAAATGAGAGACAGTGAAGTGAAACTCTTGAGGCGGGGATTGAACACACAGTGCTGGTGAGCACATATAAAATATTTTCTCTGTAGGGTGGTTAGATAATTATTTAAGGAGAATTTAATTCATATTGCATCAAAAGTTTTGGAAAAAAATGGAAGCTGCCACTTGGACATAAAAAGGTTAAATTTATCGGGAGAAATTTTTGTTTGAGTTAATGAGATCCTAGACGTTTTGCTTAGAGAATTATTAGGTAATTAGCCATCGTTTATTATATAAAAGAAAAAGAACAATATTCAAGTTGAACTTCTAACATAGTAATTAGTCCTGAGATCTTGTCTACATAAACTACACAATGTTGCACTTAATTTTTATGTGTACCTCTCCTTTACAAGAGACTCTATGCCTTGCATATAGCAATGGACAGATTCCCAATTCCCCTCCATTTTATTAGAAAAGCTTTGTAATAATTATTGCACATCCCACTAATTTAGAGATTAGTGAACAGCATAGTAGATTTAAGGGAGATTGGATCTTTAAGCATCAAAAGGGCGACCTTATTATAGAAAACAGTATTTGTGTGAGCTCAAGAGATCACCCCCTTCACATAATATTTGTGAGCCCGTCATCTGTATTGTGTTGTCACGTTGCTGCGAACTTCAGCCTTGGATTGGCTATTTATAGACGGGTTGTATACTTCACTTGTCACCATTTTCACTATATTTGAGAAGAAATTAGGAATGCATAGATGGAGGGGTGAGATAGTGGAGTGAACCAAATGAAACACGATACTTTCCATAAAAGTTATGCACACCAAAAATGACAGTGTAGATTTGCCCCCAATTCATCATATGTTTAATGTGCGTGGAGTTCAAGAATGATATCTGTGCAAGATTCAGGAAAATAGTCCTCTTGGCTTCCTTGAACCAGAGAGCTTCTAGGCCCATTGTACTCATTATGAGAACTGCCCTTTTTGTATCCTCTACATGGGTAGGAGTAAGACCAATTGAACATTACTAGGGTAGCCCACTTGGCAGCCTTTTTCCCTAGAGGCACAATGACCATCTCTTTAGCGCCTCCATCGCCAAAACCGAGTTGTATCCCTCCTAGTCCCTTAAACATATCTCCATACACAAGCAGGTAGAAGAGCTTATCTATTCTATTGATGAAGGCAATCAAATTAAAGTTTTCATTTCTAAGAAGCACTTTGCGGTGTCTATATTGTCACCAACTAGGATGGCGTTGACCCCTTTTGTTGCTGCGGGTAAGTTTTTGGTCCTCAACTAAAGGAGATAGGACAACATGACCGTTGAACTGCACACCAACCTTCCCAATGACATGAACCTCAACATAAAACATGTTGTATGATCCTGCTAAAACGTTGAATAAAGCCCCTTCACCTTTCGGTGGGGTGAAAATAAAAAATAACAAAACACAAAATAAAATCCGAAACCACTGTTTTGAGGTTTCTAGAATAGGCTAGGTTGCAAGGGAGTCGAGCAGATTAGGGTTTATGTTTTAAGGTTGTCTAGAGGCCTTGTCATCGATGTCGGCGAGGCACCGCACAACCGTCAAGAAATGTGGAGAACTGCCGGGATGCAGGGGCAAACAAACCAGAGAACTGCAGCCATTCCAAGAGGTCTGGCATCAAAATTTAGAAATTTGAGGTGATAAATGCAAAGTGATTGTTCTTAAGTTAGAGATTTACTGTATCGATTCATGTACTAAACTTTTTATGTTCTTTTAGAGTGTTGAGTATCCAAGTTTCATGTTGTTTGTTTCATGTTTTGCACTCCTACTGATGATCATGTCGCTTGTCTCATGTTCTGTAGTTCTATGTGATCGATTTGGGACAATAGTTTTTGTAAACTTGAAATGATATGTTGTCCGTTTTTGGGAGATCCCAGCTGAATTTCTCATGAAGATATGCTCTGAGAGGTATCAGAAAATATGAATCGCCATTTGGAATGAATACGTCTAATTTCCATTCTGATGACTCTCTATGTGAGTAATACTCGATGCACTACAAATCCAATCACTAAGGTTAAAATAAAAATAAGGAGCAGGGGGAACGGAGTGGTAAAATCTAGTTTACAGAAAAGATGCAACACACCATGATTCAGGGACACAACTGCTAAACGGGTGAAACTGGAGGAAGATGGGGGTCTGGGAGCACCAGGAGTCTAATGGAGGCAGGGGATCAAGGGAAACGATGGGAAGAGTTGGGGGACAGGGCTCAAAAGATCATTGAGACCCTTGCATGGCTACTATTTCAGGTGCCCGGGACCATGATGTTGTTCCATGACAAAGCGTAAAAAATGTTATGCATATCATTTTTATATATCATGCAACATTATCTTGTTTTTTTCTTGGGTATTAACTTTTAAACTAAAACCAGCATATCATAAAATAGAATGTCGTCACTCTGGTTGTGGTCTCTCAAGTCCACAACCGGCATTGCAACTTCATCCCACCACTAGTATGTCCTGATGTCCTCGAAGCCACAAGGATACCATTCGTACACAATTGTTAAAACATGCAAGTGACAAATAGATTACAAGACAGTAGGAAAATATGTTAAGCCGGATCAACAGTACACGTTGCACTCATTTTTCACTCCATAACCACCTTTTCATTCTCGATGCCTCCTATACTCAAACTAGCCTCCCTAATTTCTTTCTCTTCTATTGCATCATATGTGCTAGAAATTAGAATAGGAAAAAGCGGTGGTGATCCTCTAAAACATGGAGAGAATACTTTGTGTCACTGCGCTATATATAGATTGTGCAACGTGTAAATAATAACACGAGGGTTGTTGGGTAAATTTACCATTGAACAATTTCATTCATATTGAATGAAAGAATTCGTAGACAATATGTCCCTCCACTAGGACATGTAACATGCAAATATAATATTTTTATGTTATACCTGCTTCCAACTTTTCATGATCATTTTTCAAACTCAATGGGCCAATCCACTTATTTTTCTTTAGTTGATTAATATAGCCATACACTGCAATGTGAATAGCTCTAAAGTATTACTATTATGTGTGTGTTTATTACATTGAATAAAACTGGTAAAAAATGGGGTTATCGAGGGTGGGGCCTTGGGTTTTAGTGAGTGGGTTTGAGAGTTAGAGGATGTCTTCTAATTTTACTCGTAAGGGGTGATTGTAACTAAAACTTCACCAAGGTGTTTGATTAGTACATGGGCTACTCAGCCCTAAAAGGTTTTGCATACATGGTTCTAGTGCAAATAATGCTACAACCTAATTTTATTTTTGTTTTACGAAAGTTATCTTAATTTGAATCGGGTGATCTAAAAGATATTAAAAAACAAGGCAATGTAATCTTTCGGTTACTAGATCAGTGACATCAAAATCAACACTACTATCCATGTTGCTCAGACCGTGTCCTCCTGAGCCTAGGGGCATCGGAACTCTAGACACCACCACTCCGATCTTCCACATGTACTTAACATATTTTAAAACAAAGTCAAACAATCAATCAACTTATTTTATTTTATTTTAACATTTGAAATTTTGGTAAAATTTGGGATGTTACATTTGTAGTTTAACGTTCCCAATATTTTTCTGCCCCGGGCCTCCATGAATTGAGCTGCATTCCTGTACAATCCATCTATAGTCTCCAAAACGGGTCTACGATGGACTGATCACACACCCAGGCTTCTTTGATTGCCTCATCAAAACCCTCCACCAAAACATCTCAAATTGGTTAATAGTTTTTCTAAACTTAAACCAAACATGTTGTCTATTTTTGGGAGATCCGAGCTGAATTTTTCACAAAGATTTGCTCTTAGAAGACTCAAAAATTACTAATCTCCATTTGGAATAAATGTGACCGTTCACCATACTGATGACTCTCGGTGTGAGTAATACACAAGGACTACAAATCCAACCTTTAAGGTTAGAATCAGAGTAAGGAGGAGGGAGAACAGAGAGAGATGGAATCTGGTTTACTGAAAAGATGCAGCACACCATGATTCAGGACACAACCACTACACGAGTGAAACTGGAGGATGATGGGGAGTAGGGAGCACCAGGAGTCATTATGGATTCAAAAGATCATTATGGATTGATTTCTTTAAGGGATCATTCCGGATGGAGTAAATTGAGAGGCCATTACATGACTAGTGCTTTGGGTGCCTAGGACCACGATGTTGTTCCATGGCAAATCATTAAAAATGTTTTGCATATAAAAAAAATATATCATACAACGTGATCTTACTTTCCCTTGGTATTTACTTTTATACTGTTCAAAGAAAACATAATCAATCTGGTTGTGGCCACTCGAGTCCATGGGCATCGCAACTTCATCCCACCATCGGTTTATGCTGACGTCCTCGGTGACCCTGATCGTACACAATTTTTGGAACGGTAAGTTAGAACTAATCGCTCTGTATTAAAATAGATGTTATAGGTTTGTAAAAATTTAGATGAATCTATATGCTAAATGGTGTCTAGATTTAAATTTTGATAAATCCGCGACATCTATTTTAAGATGGAGAAAATAGATCACGAGACACTAGGAAAATCTGTCGAGCAAGAGCAACAATACACGTTGGACTCATTTTTCACTCCATAACAACTTTTTCTTTCTTGATGCCTCCTATACTCAAGCTAGCTTCCCATTTTCTTTCTCTTCTCTTGCATTGTATTTTCTAGCAGTTTGTATAGAAAATAGGGGTGGTGATCCTCCAAAGTACGAAAAGAGTACTCCGTGACGGTGGACTATATATAGATTCATAATGTGTCCAAGGTTTAAAAACAATATACTATGAGGGTTGTTGGGAACATTTACCGTGGAAATTTTCATTCATATTGAATGAAAGATATTCAGAGATAATAGATGTCTCCCTAGGACATATGGCATGCACATGTGATATTTTTATTTTATACGTGCTTCCTACTTGTCTTGATCATTTCAAACTCAATGGGCCAATTGACTTTATTTGTCTTTAGTTGATTAGCCTGCATGGCGGCTCTCACAAATGTGAGTGTAACATATAAAGTAAATATATGACAAATTGAGAACATCACATGCACATGAAACATATTTAGTTTTCTTATGAATGATTACTTTAAGGTTTAAAAAGCGTACTCAAGGACATGGTGTACTACTTGTATGTTGTGAAGCTCTAGTATTAGTTACCATCATGTGTCATGTCTTAGACGATGCATGGTGAAGTTAAATGCGGAGAATATCATGAAAGCACGAACATGAGGACCAGCGATGGTGATTTGAGTCTTTGTGGTGATAAGGAACTGGCTGCGTGATCAGTGACTTGCAGCAACGACAATTTATGGGGGCGACAACATAGAACGAGTTCGTAGTCCTGCCTTGCAGGGTGAAAATTCAAGGTCTGGCCGTAATTGGTTGTGGCTGGCAATGACCTTGTTAAAAACATTGGTTTTTTGAGAGAGGATTTCTTTAGGATAAAAATCTATGATCTTTGATTGGTGACACCGGCGCTTGTGCATTGTTTCCTTTCTGAAGACTATCACTATTAGAGTGGTTGGACTATTGGTGTTGTTCTGGTGGTGTTGGTGCCGTTGCTACGAGAAATCGTTCTCTATAACGAGACCTTTTTGTATTTTTTTTCTTTTTCTGGGCTGTGTGTATCCATAATGGCCGCTAGGACACGCGTTGTTGCAGAGGGTAGATGTAATTGCTATCTCCGCGATATTAATATATGCTATTTATAAAAACATATGGTAATACTACAACAATTCATACAACTAAAAAACATGGCGACCTCTGCCAAGGTTGGCATTTTTTTAAGGCCTTGCTCGGTTAGTCCCGCCCCAGCCGGGATATGGTCTCAATCCCCGTGGATCAACCGGGATCGGTCACACCGGGAATCAATCCAGACCACGCTAAAAAACCGTGTTCGATTAGACCCGGTGAAGATCCCACCCTGGTGTAAACCTCCCCAATCCTGTCCAAATCGCGGGGATAAAAAACATCTAGTCCCAGCCCGTGGAATTATTCCATGCGTGGTCGTCCTCAAACGGTACGTGGAAGCAACCTCTCCTTTCTCGCTCGTGGCGGCGCCGCCATCGACGGAAGGGTAGGAAGGCAACGATGATAAAGTGGGTCTCGGCTGCAAAACTAGCTGGAGGAGTCGGGAGCTCGCGCTCCTAACCCTGCACAAATTTTTGCTTAGGAACCCGGACTGGAGCCATACCCTAGGCGAGGTCCCATCTCCCCCTGCCCATTCATGTCGGAAAAGAAGAAGCAGTGTTGCGTCAGACTGGAGGCCGAGGAAGAAGAAGCGGTTGCTCCGTCAGATTGGTTTCCCTCTCTGAGAGGTAGAATCTACGGTGTCGTGATTGGTTGTTACTATGTTGGGTTCCCTTGGCTGCAGCGTTTCCCTAGGAGTGACCTAATAAGCAAAAGACATGCATGGATTAGGGGAAGGGATTAACAGGGGTCTTGGTGACACTAGGAGATCACCCGATTCCATGGGTGGTTTGTTCCACGTGGGGGATTGGTTCCACATGAACAGAACAAGCCCTTAACGGTCTCGTTGGTTGACTGGAATCTTATGGCTTCCCGTGGTTGTTGGGCCTTCTGTGTTAGGTACTTGGCCGCAACCAATTATCCTGAGTAGTACACCTTAGAAAATAATTATCCCGAGCAGTAGCACGCCACCGCTAAAACAGAAAAAGTAATTCTGATTATTTTGACGATAATAATTCCCGTGACCTTGCGCCGTCCTTCTTGTGTGCGGCGACAGGCTTCCCTCAGTCTGCAAGGTAACCACCGAGCACTCCGTCGCCCGCTCCTGGAATCCTCAAGGCCCAAACCCTACATCTCTCCCATGGATTACAACGGTGGTAGCGGCAGAGGTGGAAGCACCCGCCTGGTTTGCGAAAGCTGCGATTTCGCGGACTACTATATCCCCAACAATAAAGCTATACTTACGGATGAATTTGTTACGGACTGATCTTACGTGCTGATGTGGCATTGAACCGTGTCGTGTCCGTAAGATTTGTCCGTAGAATCATTCCGTAGATGTAGCAAAACTCTATCCCCAACGACTTCCCAACGACTTCTCAGAGGACGGATTCTTGTCGTGCAGGAAGTGCGACACCCTCCACATCCACATCCATGAAACGGCCGCCGACCCCGGCCCTGAATAACACGTTGGACTTATTTTCACTTCATAACAAGTTTTTCTTTCTCGATGCCTCCTATACTCAAGCTAGCTTCCCCATTTTATTTCTCTTCTCTTTCATTGTATTTTCTAGCCGTTTGTATAGAAAAATAGGGGTGGTGATCCTCCAAAGTACGGAGAGAGTACTCCGTGACGGTGGGTTATATATAGATTCTTCCATGTGCAAGGTTTAAAAACAATATGAGGGTTGTTGGTACATTTATCGTGGAAAAATTTCATTCATATTGAATGCAAGATATTCAGAGATAATAGATGTCTCCCCTGGGACATATGGCATGCACATGTGATATTTTTATTTTATATGTTGTTGGTACATTTATCGTGGAAACGTCACAAAGTAAATATATAAAGTAAATATATGACAAATTGAGAACATCACAAGAACATGAAACATCCTTTAACATCTTTAGTTTTCTTATGAATGATTACTTCAATGTTTAAAAATCATACTCAAGGACATAGTGTACTACTTGTATGTTGCAAAGCTCTGCTATCAGTTGTCATAATGTGTCATGTCTTAGACGTTTCATGGTGAAGTTAAATGCGGAGAATGTCATGAAAGTAGGAACATGAGGATCAACGATGGTGATTTGAGTCTTTGTGACGATAAAAAACTTGTTGCGTGATGTGTGTCTTGCAGCAACGACTGTTTGTAGAGACGACAATACAGGAGGAGTTTGTATTCCTACCTTGTAGGGTGAAAACCCAAAGTCTGGCCTTAATTGGTTGTGTCTGGTAATGACCTTGCTTAAGACATTGTTTTGTGAGAGAGGATTTTCTCCAACGTGAAAATCTATGATCCTTGATCGGTGATGACTGTGCTTGTGCATTGTTTCCTTCTTAAAGACGTCGTAATTGGAGTGGTTGGACTATTGGTGGTGTTAGTGTCGTTGCTACGAGAAATATTTCTCTGTAGCGGTTCTTTTTTCTTTTTTCTGGTTTGTGTGCATCCGTAAGGACCGATAGTACATGCATTGTTGCAGAGATCGGATGTAATTGATATCTCCGCGATATTAATATATGCTCTTTATAGAAAAAATATGGTTATACTGCAACAATTCATACAACTCAAAAACAAAGATCGGCCTTTTTTCTTCCTAAAAAAAGATCGGCCTTTTTTTAACGGTCTCCCTGGTGGACTGGAATTTTATGGCTTTCCGTGGTTTTGCTAGGCCTTCTGTGTTAGGTACTAGGCCGCAGCCAATTATGCCGAGTAGTAGCACGCCACCGCTAAAAGAAAAAAAGTACAGTAGTAATTCTGATTAAGGAAAAAAGTTTACATCACCCCCCTAAGTATGGGGTTTGGGTCACTAACCATCCGCAGGTTTTAATCGGTACAAATCACCCCCCCCCCAACTTTGCTAAACCGTGTAGAATCCCCCCCCCCCTGGACACTGATGGGCAGTTTTGTGGCCTGCTTTTGCAAACTAGGACTCCACGTTGGCACGTGGTTGACTCCACGTTGGCGCGCTGATGGGAGCAATTAACCCCCACAAGAATCGGATCACACCTGGAAGAATCCTGGCGCACCTCGCACACCGCCTGCTCCTCCTCTCTACGCGACTGCTCCTCCTCTCTGGGCGACGAGGTAACCGCCATGCTGATCTCCCCTGTCTTGTCTGATCTCCACGCTGATCTCCCTCTAATCTCCCTCAGTTCACATCCCTGTGATCTCCCTCTGATCTCCCCCGATCTTCGCCGCCGTGTCCATCTTGATGTGCAGATACCCGTTGTAGGCGGCAGATACCCGTGGACGGCTGTTAGGGGTGAAGATCGGATTGATGCGCAGCTGATTGCAGTGCAGGTATCTGAACCCTCTCCCCCATTCTTTCCTAGGTTGGACAAATGAAGTTGTTGTGCTGACAGAAAATTCAGTTAATTGCATATGTGCTTATGCTAAAAGAAAATTCAGTTTAGGTGAAAGAAAATTCAGTTTAGTCCATATGTGCTTGTTCTGATAGTTAATTTTGTTCTGCTTAGGTTGTATATCTAGTAGTATGTTGCATTGGTCGACTTTTTAATTATTTCTTGTTCCTTTTTGTAGAATGGATCCGTTGTCTGTTCGTTTCCACTATCATGGGACGTTGGAATACATTAATAAGGAATGGAAGTATGTCGGAGGAAGGAGTGTTGTGTCTACTGTGCCAATTACACAGTTGACTCTACCAGTTTTGAAGAGGCACTTGTTCGATTTCATGGTGCTTTCCGATGCTGATTTGCTTAGGATACAACTAAAATGGAGACTAGTTGAGAAGGACAAGAACTTCATGTGCAGCCTTGATCACAATTACTGTGTCAGCGGCATGGCTAGTTATGTGCAAAGAGAAACTAGTGGTTATGTTGAGATATTTGCAAAGCACCCACAGATAGCAAGTTCAGATGAAGAGGAAGAAGAAATGGTAGTTGATTATGAAGCTGATTTTGAGTAGGCCCAAGAGCATGAGAAGTATGTAGAGCATCAGCAACTTGAGCATGACAAGTATGAAGAGCAGCTACTTCAGCATGACATGTATGAAGAGCAGCTACTTCAGTAGCAACTCAACCATGATAAGTACCAAGAGCAGCAGCAACTTGAGCATGAGCAGTACCAAAAGCAGCAGCAACTTGAGCATGAGCAGTACCAAGAGAAGCAGCCAGTTCAGACAAATGCAACATATAAATTGCCAGTTCAGAGGGCACCAATGCAGGATAAAGGGAAGGAGATAGAAGAGATACATGAAGACAGTTCAGACAGTGATTATGATGAAGTCCATGAAGTAGATAGTGAAGATAGCAGTGGTGTAGATGAAGAGGCCATTTGTTACAGAAAACAAGCACATGAATTAAAGAAGAGAATTAAGAGACAAATGCTTGGAGAGGAAGAAGATAGAGGAACCAGAGTTCCCGAAGAATTCATTGTACCAGAAAATTTTAAGGAATATCAAGCATATGGAAGTGATTGCTTCGACTCTGAAGACGAATTGTCATATGACGAAGACAGTGATGGAAATGTTAGAACAAGGAAGACAAAACACCGAGTGTATGATAAGAGTGCTGAGGTAAAAGAGTTTGAGGTTGGGCAGGCTTTCCATGATAGCAGACAATTCAAGCAAGCACTTCTCAATTATGGATTAAAAAATTTTAAACACCTTATTTTTCCCAAGGATGAGGGGACAAGAGTCTTGGCCAAATGCAGTTGGATTGGTTGCAACTGGAGCATATACGACTCACTAGTACCCAACAGGTCACCTTGGTTCACAGTTAGCAGGTACAATAATGTGCACCATTGTGTAGCGAGGAGGTCCAACAAGCTGGTCACTAGCACAGTGATAACAGAGAAGTATTTTAGGGAAATAAGTGATAATCTAGGTTGGAGGATTGAGAAGATGCAAGAGAGAGTGCTTGAGGACTTGTGTGCTGATGTTAGTGAAGCAAAATGTAAAAGAGCCAAGAGGATTGTGATGGAGAGGATTGTTGATGGAACAAATGGAGAATTTTCTAGAGTGTATGACTACCACATGGAACTAGTCAAAAGCAATCCTGGAAGCACAGTGTCAGTAACTTTAAATCCTGATGTAACCGACAGGCCTGTGTTTGAAAGAATTTATGTTTGCCTAGAAGGTTGCAAGAGAGGTTTCCTTGCTGGTTGTAGGAGAGTTGTTGGGCTTGATGGATGTTTCCTGAAAGGTACAGTTAGTGGCCAGATATTGCGTGCAATTGGTCGAGACCCAAACAACCAGATGTATCCAATTGCATGGGCAACAGTTGAAGGAGAAAACCATGATAGCTGGTATTGGTTCCTGTCATTATTGCAAAAGGACTTGCAGATCAATAACCACGGTGAGGGATGGGTTATCATATCTGACCAGCAGAAGGGTCTTATCAAGGCAGTGAATGAGATAATACCTAAGGCAGAACATAGAATGTGTGCAAGGCATATATATGCCAATTGGAGAAAGCAGCATAGAGACAAAGCATTCCAAAAAATGTTTTGGGCTTGTGCTAAATCAAGTGATCGCATTCAGTTCAACTACAATAGGGCTAAGCTAGCACTGAAAACACCTGATGGTGCAAGGGATATGATGAAGACTTCTCTCAACCATTGGTGTAGAGCCAATTTTAAGCTTGGTTCCTATTGTGACTCAGTTGAAAATAACCTATGTGAGTCATTTAACAATGCTATAATGAGAGCAAGGTTTTATCCTGTAATTTCTTCTATGGAAATCATAAGGAGAAAGGTTTGTAGGGGTTCGTAGCATGGAAAACAAAAATTTTCTATCGCATACAAACAAACAAGCCAAGATCTATCTATTAGATTGTAGCAACGAGTCGATGGAATAACTTACCCTCGAAGATTCCAAAGTGGTTAACGAGAGCAGATTCTCGTGGGTGATGTAGTCGTACTCTTTCCGATCTCAAGATCGCGTAGACGATCCTTCCCGGCTCGTTCGGCCGCTTCATGATCGGTCACACGTTCGATCGACGAAGACCTTCCTCTCCTTGTTCCAAAGAGGCGGAGGTTGTAGCACTCTCCTCGCGATTCGGCAAGACATGGCGTGGTACCTAAGTAGAGGGAGATCCCGCAGGCCTTAAGCCGAGGCAGTATGGTGGAGTATGAGAGAGAGCTATTAGTGGTCTAGGGTTTAGACACACCAATTAGAAGGCTCTAATCCGAAGGCTAGTGAAATTAGAAGCTCTAAACCAAAGCAGCTCTAAACCGGAGTCTAGGGCTAGGATTTAGATTAGAGGATAGGAACTTGTGTGTCTAGAGGAGGAGGCCCTGCCCCTCCTTTTATAGGTGGGAGGGGCGGCCAAGGGGAGGGAGTCCCTCCCCAAGTCGGCCTTAGATGGCGCGCCGGCTTGGAGAGGAGGGACTCCTCCCCCAAGTCGGTTTCAACCTCCTCTTGCTTGTTTCCCTCAATTTCCTGTTTTAGCCGTTTGACTTTCAAACTGGCCATTTGACTTTTCAGTTTTAGGATTCAATTTAATCCTTTATTTGGAACAGCGAGAACACTTAGTACATGATGCAATCATTCCAATATGTAATGACACATTCATGTACCCTCCCCCGGTGCGGACATTCCGGAACCTTCTAGAACATTCCCGATGAAAACACCGGAATCATTCCCGAACTCCGAAACGGGACTTTCCTTATATGAATCTTATTCTCCGGACCATTCCGGATCACCTCGTGATATCCTGGATCCCATCCGAGACTCCGAACAACATTCGGTCTCTTTCTCATAATACCATAACTACTCAAACAATGTCGAATCCTTAAGTGTGTCTCCCTACGGTTCGTGAATTATGCGGACATGATCGAGACACTTCTCCGAACAATAACCAATAGAGGAATCTAGAAATTCATATGGCTCCCACATATTTCTACGATTACTTTGCGATCGAATGAACCACTTACATACGATACCAATTTCCCTTTGTCTCACAATAGTTTACTTATCCGAGGTTATGATCGTCGGTATCTCTGCATACCTAGTTCAACCTCGTTACCGATAAGTACTCTTTTCTCGTTCCCGTGATATGTGATACCTTGTGAGCCAGTCACATGCTTGCAAGCTAATTGGATGACATTCCACCGAGAGGGCCCAGAGTATATCTATCCGTCATATGGATGGACAAATCCCATTATTGATCCATGTGTTTCAACCAATACTTTCCGAACACTCAATGCCACCTTTATAGCCACCCAGTTACGGTGTGGTGTTTGATGACATCAAAGCATCCATCCGGCAAAGGTGATATGCATGATCTCATGGTCGAAGGAATTAGGTTACTATGTATCAGAAAGCATATAACAATTGAACTATTGAAATGACTTGATCTTTATGCTACGCTTATCTATAGGAGTATGTCCATCACATCATTCTCCTAATGATATGATCCTGTTGTTAATAACATCTCTATGTTCATGATCAGGAAACCATGATAATATATTAACCAACAAGCTAGTTTAACAAGAGGCTTTACTAGGGACTCTTATTTTAGTTTACAAATCACACAAGTATTAATGTTTCCGGTTAATACAATTATAGCATGGTATGTAAACATTTATCATAAGTGTGAAGATATGATAATAACCACTTTATTATTGCCTCTTGGGCATATCTCCAACAGTCTCCCACTTGCACTAGAGTCAATAATCTAGTTTCAAACCTTTGTGTATTCAACACCTATGGCTCTCCGGTGTTGTATGTACACGATTGCTAGTGGTCAACTGATCTCCGGATCTGACACTTCCAGGTCCGTGTGTAATTGCATGTCTTTGCGTCTCTACGCATCACTCATTCTCTAATGAGATGGCTTTGTACAAATTTGGTCTTTCGGTGTGACCTTTAGCTCTTTGGGGTTAAAACATGTTGATAATATTGTCGCACAATATATCTTCATAGTATTATTCCACTGTGAACTACACCTAGTTTGATAACAAACTACTTGACACAAATGCCCTCTTTTGCTGCTAAAATAGCAGTCATATACTTAGCATTTTGTTGTAGTATCTGTCACAATGTCTTAACTTTGGAACTCATCCAAATCCATTATGGAACTCACTTTCCATTATATTGTGCCACCCTTAGTTTAGATTGAGATAAACTTAATTTGTACTTTGTGAGAAAGCTAGTATCAATGTAGTACTTTTACAATGAACTAACCATCTATTTGTCACTTCTACAAATATTATACTCTTAGTTCTTCCAAAAGATCATAAGAATATCCTTACTATTGTCCAATGATCATCTTACGAATCATTCTGGTATATGCTCACAACATTTAGAGCATAGGACATATCTGGATTTGTACATATCACAGTATGATTGATATAAATACTCTTTGTGATTTCATACATCAAGTATCAATCTATACTTGAATCTTTGTTTCACTTACCAAATGTCATTACACTTGAATATATCATCAATATTGAACTCATTCAATATTTTCTGTGTGACAAGAACCTTTCTTGCAGTTTCTATATTGAACTCATTCAATATCTCGTCTATGTACTTCTGGCACAACCATATCAGCGTCTATTGATGCCAAATATTTGGGTTTTGCCTAAGTCTTTCATCGGGATGAAATTCTTAATATGTGTTAATAAAAGACACATTATTTCCAATCAACAATATGTCTTCCACATAATGTATTAGAAACATGTCTTAGCGCTCCCACTTAATTTCTTGCAAATGCAAGCATCTTCATTGTCTCTAATGAACTTTTGAACTCCTTTAACAGTTTCATCATAGTGAAGATTCCAACTCCGCGATGCTCACTTCAACCATTGAAGTTTGCATATGCTTTTAGCATCCTTTGAATTAACAAAACCCTATGGACCGTGTTATGCACATGTCCTAGGTAACGATTCTATTAGAAGAACTTGTTTTGTTTATTCAACTACCATATAAAAAATTATATGTAGTGATTGCTACATTAATCCGTCTAGACTAAATATCACTATGAAAGATCAAATCTTGTCATAGTCAACCTTTGAACATTTTGTGAACTCTTTCCCAACATGTCGACTATTTCATAGATGTAAAACATCCATGTCTATTTCTTTATAGATCTAAACACAACTGTAAGGTATTACACCTTTCTCGAGGGTCCTTCAAGTTCAAAACTTGATTTCTCGTGTATGGAACTATCACGGATTTTATGGCTTCAAGCCATTTGACGGAGTCAGGGCTCATCATCGCTTCTTTGCATGTAGTCAGATCATTATTGTCAAATAATGATTTAACTCTCAAATCTTGGTATTCGATTTTTCATCCGACCTACTTGTTTCAATAGGAACTTGGATCTCCGTGACCACAACCTTTGAGGTACGTGAGCCATGAGCATTGTTGCTACCTCCGGAACACTTTTCGGCGCTGCGCAACTTTGCACATATAGCTAAGGTTCTTTTAACCTTATCAAAGTTCTATTGTCCTCCCACTTTTCTTTTCACGAAAAATTCCTTCCCAAAGAAACTTGACGTTCTAAGCGACAAACACTTTTATCTCCGGTGTTTTTATGGAGGAATACTTAACATTTATACAAAGACAGGTTCATCCGACTTTGGTTGCACACATCTTTCTTATGCATAGCATACCAATGTTTTAAGAAAGGACTACTTGGGTTTTATCCCAAACCATAACCTTATATGGTGTCATTTCAACGGATTATGATGAAGCTCTTTTCAGTGGAAAAACGGTAATCTCTAAAGCTTTTAATCTTTAAAATATAATGGCAGTTTTATGAATTATACCTTTGATCTTACCATGTCAAACAAGGTTTAATTACATACCTCGAACGCTCCATACCCTTATGGTGTTTCGGGAAATGCAAATCCACGGAACAATTTCTTAAATCTTTAGGTATTATGCTAAACTATGTAACTCAAATATCTTCCTTTATGATCTTTATCATAAACTGTTTATATTCTTGTTACAATGATTTTGCACTTCATATTGAAAGTCTTTGAACTTTTCAAATGTTTCATACTTCATCCTTATTAAGTAAATATTCATATATTCACTCAAAATTTCGAAAAAAGCAAATGAAGTTAAAATCCATCGCTCTTGACTACACATAATGGACTTCGTACAACAATATATACAAATTCCAATAAGCTAGTCTTTCGTTCCCTTTTGGCCTATGAACGAAGTTTCAATTATCTCTAGGAAAGTTTCACAAGTGTCATTTGATCAAAAATCAAAAGACTCCAAAATTCCATCCACATGGAGTTTCTTCATGTTTTCTTTCCAGTATAATTTAAACGGCGATGTCACTTCCTAAGTGATCTTTCAATCAATTTGTCTTTCGACATATTTAGCACTAGTTTTATGGATGTGATGTCTCCAACGAGATTTGCGAATCCATCTTTTATGGATTACGGCAATTATTTAAACAACCCTTTTGTTCTCATAATACCTGATAAAACAAATCTTGAAGGCAAGCTTTGATGTTTAACGAGCAACACAATAACCCTTTATTTTGTTCTCGATGAACATCATCACATATTCTTTTGCTAGTTACTTAGGCCATTGTAGTTCATGAATTGTGTTGTTTCGTATGACGATTCACACCAACAAATTCAGTATCAAATACTTGAGAACCACATTGTTTAATAAGCAAAGAATATAGCCATAACATGTATATCATCTATATACTTAAGCTGAACAATTCTAGTATTTTCCTTTCTGCCATATACTTATGAGATTTTCTTTCAATATTTCCTTTTCTGTTTGAAAGAATCTATCAACATCAATAGTGGAGTCATACATATGACACATAGTCCAAAGCGTGTATAATTAAATACCAATGTCTTTGGACTTGCACTTTGAAGTAGATCACCATCATCAAATGTTTGGTGTTCTTCCAAATTCCTTTCTTTAGTAATCTCTTGGTGTAGTAAATATTTTACCTACATCAAATATTCACCTTTATCATGGAATTATTCATGATCAAGCTACTTTTAGCTTATAAAGATAAATCGTGAGTATAATATTGCTATCGAAAACCTTTTGGTGGATTAGGACAACTAGTGTCTCCAACCCTTTGCAAATTCTCATCAAAATATGAGAACATGAACTTTGCCATATTATACTCTATCATGTTGTAACCAAAACTTCGTTTCAGATATCACAATATCTTCCACTCATCATGGTTTCTGAAACAACTCTTTCAGATCCTAGATAACCTTGATATTAAGAGAATCCTTTGAATATCAAGAATCATGGAGACAAACATGATACTTATATACTAACACTTGGAATTGTTACTCTTGATTTAATACTAATTATTAAACTTCATGGAGTAACCGGAACTTATTGAAAGTTTGCAATAGGACTTTTAAACTTTAGATTAACACTTCAAAACAATACGATACCAGTTCGTAAAGTAACTAACGAATTCTATAGTTCTATCATCTCAATTATAACTAAGCGCAAGGTGGTAAACGGATGCCAATGACTACAACAACTATGCAAATTCACTTTGATTTAGTTTATGATAAATTGAGTTCTAATTAATAATTAAATTAATCTAGGTGAACTCCCACTCAAAACAATATCCCTCACATTGTTTTAGTGATCACACGAACCAAATCCACCACATCAAAACCGATCATCACGAGAGTTGATATAGCTTCAATGGCGAACAATCAACATGTTCATCATATCTACTATATGACTCATGCTCTACCTTTCGGTAATCCGTGTTCCTGAGGCCATGTCTATACATGCTAGGCTCGTCAAGATCAAACCTTAGTTTCCGCATGAGAAAATCTGGCTTGCTCACGTTGTATACACTTGTAGAATCTAACACACCCGATCATCACGTGGTGCTTCGATACAACAAGCTTTAGCAACGGTGCTAACTAAGGGTGAACACTTTGTGACTTGAAATTCATGTGCATGAGGGATCATCTTATAATGCTACCGTCGTCTACTAAGCAATACAAGATGCTTAAAGGATTAACATCACATGCAATTCATAATATGTGATATGATATGGCCTTTCTTCTTTGTGCTTTCGATCTCCATCTTCTAGCACGAACATGATCTCCATCATCACCGACATTGCATCAAGGTCAATGATGCTTCTCCATGGTTGTCGTCCACCGGCTTCAACTATTACAACTACTTTGAATAGACACGCGGGTCTTAACAGAAATTAAAGACAACCATATGGCTCCCGCCGTTCGACTTACAATAAGGAACATTGCATACATCATATATAATCACAATCATGGCCATATCACATCACGGCACACCCCTGCAAAACAAAGTTAGACGCTTCTAATTTTCTTTGCATGTTTTACGTGGTTTGGGGCTTTCAATAAGTGTCGTTCTAACTTACGAACAAGAACCACAACATTGATACTAGTATTGTCAATCACCCGTTGTAAATTGGATCTTAACTATGCTAGGAGAAACAGGCACCCGCAAAGCCACTTATGCAATACAAGTTGCATGTCAAGCGTGGAGCAAGTCTCATGAACGATGTCATGTAAGGTTAGCCCGGGCCGCTTCATCCCAACATACCGCAAGATGCAAAGTACACAAGAAGCAACCGACAATAAAAGCATCAATGCCCACAATGACCATTGTGTTCTACTCGTGCAACAGATCTACATATAGACACGGCTCTGATACCACTGTAGGGGTTCGTAGCATGGAAAACAAAATTTTTCTATCGCATACAAACAAACAAGCTAAGATCTATCTATTAGATTGTAGCAACGAGTCAATGGAATAACTTACCCTCGAAGATTCCAAAGCGGTTAACGAGAGCAGATTCTCGTGGGTGATGTAGTCATACTCTTTCCGATCTCAAGATCGCGTAGACGATCCTTCCCAAGCTGCGTTAGGCGCTTCCAATCGGTCACATCGTTACATTTTCGACGAAGACCTTCCTCTCCCTTGTTCCAAAGAAATGGAGGTTGTAGCACTCTCCTCGCGATTCGGCAAGACCTGGCGTGGTACCGGAAGTAGAGGGGAGATCCCGCAGGGCTTCGCCTTAAGCCGGAGCGAGTATGGTGGAGTATGAGAGAGAGCTATTAGTGGTCTAGGGTTTAGACACACCAATTAGAAGGCTATAATCCAAAGGCTAGTGCAGCTAGAAGCTCTAAACCAAAGCAGCTCTAAACCGGAGTCTAGGGCTAGGATTTAGATTAGAGGATAGGAACTTGTGTGTCTAGAGGAGGAGGCCATGCCCCTCCTTTTATAGGTGGGAGGGGCGGCCAAGGGGAGGGAGTCCCTCCCCAAGTCGGCCTTGGGTGGCGCTCCGTCTTGGAGAGGAGGGACTCCTCCCCCAAGTCGGTTTCAACCTCCTCTTGCTTGTTTCCCTCAGTTTCCTGTTTTAGCCGTTTGACTTTCAAACTGGCCATTTGACTTTTCAGTTTTAGGATTCAGTTTAATCCTTTATTTGGAACAGCGAGAACACTTGTACATGATGCAATCATTACAATATGTAATGACACATTCATGTACCCCCCCCCCCCCCCCCCGGAGTGCCGGACATTCCGGAACCTTCTAGAACATTCCCGATGAAAACACCGGAATCATTCTCGGACTCCGAAACGGGACTTTCCTTATATGAATCTTATTCTCCGGACCATTCCGGATCACCTCGTGATATCCCGGATCCCATCCGAGACTCCGAACAACATTCGGTCTCTTTCTCATAATACCATAACTACTCAAACAACGTCAAATCCTTAAGTGTGTCTCCCTACGGTTCGTGAATTATGCGGACATGATCGAGACACTTCTCCGAACAATAACCAATAGAGGAATCTGGAAATTCATATGGCTCCCACATATTTCTACAATTACTTTGCGATCGAATGAACCACTTACATACGATACCAATTTCCCTTTGTCTCACGATCGTTTACTTATCCGAGGTTATGATCGTCGGTATCTCTGCATACCTAGTTCAACCTCGTTACTGATAAGTACTATTTTATCGTTCCCGTGATATGTGATCCCTTGTGAGCCAGTCACATGCTTGCAAGCTAATTGGATGACATTCCACCGAGAGGGCCCAGAGTATATCTATCCGTCATATGGATGGACAAATCCCATTCTTGATCCATGTGTTTCAACCAATACTTTCCGAACACTCAATGCCACCTTTATAGCCACCCAGTTACGGTGTGGTGTTTGATGTCATCAAAGCATCCATCCGGCAAAGGTGATATGCATGATCTCATGGTCGAAGGAATTAGGTTACTATGTATCAGAAAGCATATAGCAATTGAACTATTGAAATGACTTGATCTTTATGCTACGCTTATCTATAGGAGTATGTCCATCACATCATTCTCCTAATGATATGATCCTGTTGTTAATAACATCTCTATGTTCATGATCAGGAAACCATGATCATATATTAACCAACAAGCTAGTTTAACAAGAGGCTTTACTAGGGACTCTTATTTTAGTTTACAAATCACACAAGTATTAATGTTTCCGGTTAATACAATTATAGCATGGTATGTAAACATTTATCATAAGTGTGAAGATATGATAATAACCACTTTATTATTGCCTCTTGGGCATATCTCCAACAAGGTTATGGCAAGAATAGTAGAGAATAAGGCAAAGTCAGAAAAGTGGGTTGGAACAATATGCCCCAACATTTTCAAGAAGCTGAAGTTAAATATTAAAAGATCAAGTATCTGCCAAGTTCTCTACAATGGAACCGATGGATTTGAGGTTATGGAAGGGACATGGAGAAGATTCACTATGAACTTGGAAACATATACATGCAGCTGTAGATATTGGGATTTATCTGGTTTACCATGTTGTCATGCCATCAGTGCCATATACACAGTGAAGAGAGAAGTGGATGATTTTATAGCACCTTGCTATAGGATTGATCTGTATGACCAGGTGTATAGCCATGTCTTGCATCCAGTGGAGGGGAAGGAGATCTGGCCAGCATCTCCCAACCCTAGGACCTTTCCACCAGTTAAAAAGAAAATGCCAGGAAGGCCAAAGACAGAGAGAATAAGGGAAGAGTAAGAAAAACCAAAGGGCGACAAATTAATAAGAAAGGGATGCAAAGTTAGATGCTCAGCATGTGGAGGGGAAGGCCATAACAAAAGGAAGTGCACTAGTAATCCAGATGTTGTGAGAGAACATGTCCACAACAAGAAAGAAACCAAGCGTGCTAGGAGAAAGAAAGATAAATCAGCAGCTCAGGTTTGTAATTTTATTCATTGTACTTTATATCAATATTGCATTTAAATCAGCAGCTCATGTTGATATTATACATGTATGATGACTCCTACAATGATTGATGCAGCAAGAACCAACCAAACAGCAAGAGAAACATGTGTTGTACGTTGAGAAGAAAGCTAGATCCAGAAAAAAACCTGCAATGGAACAAGCACCTATCATGCAGCAAGCTTCTTCATCCCTACATAAAGCTCCTGCCCTGCAACATGGTACTGCCCAGAAGAAATATAGTGTCAACATGCCATTTGTTCCACCCCAGGTTCAAAAATATTCTTACACACTAACTTATTCTTTCTAGCAAAATAATTGAGTGACACTAATGCAAGTTTACTTATTCTTTGCAGCAAGCAAAGGACAAGCATTCACAAACCATTCCAATGTCCCAAGTTGTGACAGAACCTGTGCCTAAATATGGAAGAATGAAGTGGTTATTGGGAGAGAAGAGAAGACAATATGGAGATGGTGGACCACAGTAGCTCTAGGACAAACCTGGGATATGTTGGATAGATATGCAAACTTGTTATTTTTTCTGTTCATAATTATGTGTGATTGATGTGCAAACTTGTTATATGTTGGTCACATTCCATTATTTTTCTGGTGATGATATAATGCAATAATGGACAAACCTGTCATATGATATATACATTCATGTATTGTGTTAAATCTTGTATTAAAAGAAGGTACATGCTGTCAGCAAATCACTAGGTACATGCTGTCAAAAATTCTGGTGATAAGTACATGCTGCCAACAATTTATAGAGCTAGGTACAAAGTTGTTCCATCATTTTGATTAATATTGCAACATTACAAAAGGATGATAATGTTTCTATCTACATTAGTACAAAAGCTGCTCCATGTTTCATATCCAACAGACAACTACAGAACCACTACTAGTTAACTTGAAGCTACATCAACTCTGCTTCAACTAGCTGCTACATCACAGTAGCTCCAACTAGCCCCAAAAGTTTATCTACACTACTACAAAAGCTAAACCTTGCTACTACATCACAACTGCTTCAACTACTGCAAAAGCCTATCTACAATACTACATAAGCTAACCCTTGCTCTTGGCTTGTACTGCTTCTACTCTGAGTTGCTCAGGTCCTGCTAACCCTTGCTCAGTCCCGCTTGATCGCAACTGCAACTTTGATAAACCTCTTGCTCTCGCAACAATCGCAACACGGAAGGTGAAGCCCACTAAATCCTACTCTCCACCACATGGGCATTGCAGGTGCAGGGAGTGGGAAATGCATAGCACCATCCACAAGCTGAATTAGTTCCTGCATTGGAACAAACTCAACCAACAGATCAACACCACTTCCTTCGACGAAGGAAAACTTCAGCACCTCTGATAGCTGCTGCGACGATGAAGTTGTTGCTGATGCGCGAGCGCTGAAATTGTTGAGAATCTAAGAATCAACAGCAAGCACTCTATGCACCCTGAAATCAGCACCTCTTCATGCAACAAGCTCACGGTCCAACCGCCTCAAATCGGTGGCCATTATCAGAACATCAAGCAACGACGTAGGATGCTTCAGCTCCTCCTTATCCATCCCTGCAAAATCCATCAACGCTGCCGCCGCCTCCTCCAAATCCCCCACTTCCTTCGAATCGGGCATCAGATACCAAACCGATGCCATCGGGAGAGAAGGGGACGACAATGGGGTGGCAGTGCGGTGGTGGTGCGGTGGCGATGCGGTGGCGACTGTGGTGGTGGTGCGGTGGCGACGGCGAGGGAGAGAAGGGGACGACGATGGGGTGGTGGTGCGGTGGCGACTGCGAGGCAGGGGACGACAATGGGGTGGCGGCGGGGCGTATGGAAAGCGATTTGAGGACGGGGCGGCGATGGGGTGGAGGCGGGGCGGAGGGAACGGCTGCCGAACGGAGGCGGGGCAGAGGGAGCGGTCGGCGACGGGAGGAAGAGGAGTGGCCGTCGACGGGATATGGGAGAAGACGGGAGGAAGAGGAGTTGAGGAAGAGGAGTGGAGACAAAGTTAAGGGGGTTATTTTCCCCAACTACCACCAGGTGCCAACGTGGCCAATACCGGAGTCCTAGTTTGCAAAAACAGGCCACAAAACTGCCCATCAGTGTCCAGGGGGATTCTACATGGTTTAGCAAAGTTGGGGAGTGATTTGTATCCATTAAAACCTGTGGGGGGTTAGTGACCCAAACCGCATACTTAGGGGGTGATGTAAACTTTTTTCTTACTAGCAGAAAAACCTGTGCGCTGCATCGGGAATAAAATCGATCCATGTCCTACTCTGACCACAACACGTGGCGCTAGAACGAAGCATCCTTGATGACATTTCCATTGTGTGCCACCATCCTTCTAGTACGACTCCAACTATCATGCCTCATGACACGCCTAGTTGACGTACCTGTCCGTCGTTATCGTAGCTAGTAACCTCGGCAGGGATGGTGTCACGATTGTCCATCCCTCCCATCTCTTTGTTAGTTCTGCTACGTGCACATGCTCACCAGAGGACCTTCTTGGAGGCGAAAAGGGCCGCCGCCCCCCACATATTTGTTCATTAAAATCGGCCTGCAGCTCACATTTTCGCCTCCCAGCCCATTTGCCCCTCCTCCCCCCTCCCAAAAAAAAAAATTCAGCCCAAGGTTCGCCAGTGCACACGCTGCTACTGATTGAACTTTATTATTCAAATACATCATGTAACTCCATTACTGCTTGTATCTCCTCTATGATAGGTAGTGCATTTACGGTCGCCCTTATCTCTATGCGCCCACTATTGACCCGACCCAAGCTCCATTGTAGCCGATACGACCACTACCCACTACCGACCGGCAACGACTCCTTCACGTCCGCAGTTAGCTCTACTCCTCCATATGTTCCCTCGTTTTTTATGGTTCTTGCCTTATACTCTCTTCATTTCAAAATATAAGATGTTTTAGGTTTGTGAAAAAATATATCTAAACTTTTTTTAGTGTGTAGATCACTCTAAACCCGAGCGAACCTATATATTAAAATAAGGCTAGATACATTTGCTTCACAAAACGAAAACATCTTATATTTTGAAACAGAGGGAGTACCTAGCATTTGAAAATCATAGAAGCTAAAACATTGTAGGCTGTGCGAAGTTTCAAATTTTGCAAGAAAGTTTGATCCCTCTCTTTTAACTAAAAGAATTTTTTGTAAAGAGAGAAAACAAACTAAAAGAATTTTTAAAGTAAAAATACCCAGCCAATCTTAGACCAGGTCATGTGCAACCCTAGGAGCCACACTTGTCCCCATCTATCCCCGCCGCAACACATGCACGATGCACGCCTCACTAGAAGCTCTTTTCTCTGCCCATCGCTAAGTTCTTGTTGTGCCCGCTAGGCCCACCGGTCACCCGTCTCGCTACTTTATTAGCTCGCGCATAGCTCTTTTTCTCCGCCCTCTCTTTCCCCTTCTTTTGCCGTTGATTGGAGGCGATCGTTAGATTTTAATTTACGCCGGTGCTACTTCTTGATTGCAGAGGCGGCTGATTTCTAGCAATTTGCGACCGTATATAAATCAGTGGAACTCGTTGATAGAAAGCAAGGTGGGACTATTCTATATAAAAATACCTCTCTTTTTCTACAGGCAATATAAACATGTGCTGCTCGCATGCCATAAAATAAAGCCCAACACTCGCAGCCCATAAAATAAAGCCCAACGGTGCGGCGCTGCAATGGATTACAAGAAGAAACGAACCCGTAATTTAGGGTGACGTACGTAGTAGAATGTTACGAGTGGCATGGTGGGTACTATTTAAAAATTAGTGGGGATAAGATCGTCTAAAAAAGTGTTGGACCGGAAGAAACACTTCGTTCTTTATTATTAGGTATAGATATAGATTAGAAAGAAAATACTCCCTCCGACTCATATTAATTGACTTGGATTTGTTAAAATTTGAATAAATCTAGACACTATTTAGCATATAGGTTCATCTAAATTTTAACAAATCCAATCAATTAATATGGCCGAAGGAAGTAAATGCTTAGAGCTAAGCGCACCTCACGTGCCGATCCATCTGGAGCACTGCTGCCGGTCGCCCAACTTGGTGCAGTCATACCTGAGCTATTGTCCTCCGGCTGCTCGGGATGCTTTCACACTGTGTTGAAATCTTAGGCGTCGCGTAACTGGCCGTAGCTGCTATTCTGCTACATTATCCATGGTAGCTGCTATTCTGCTATTGTGCTGGATGTAGCCGCTCCCTGCAGCTGTCGTTCTTGGGGAACAATGGCCCACACGGCTATATTTTTGTCAAATTAAAGTTGGCTCATCTTCATATATGTATTTGACGCGAAATCAGAATTTGCTCTTTTCACGTAAAAGCTTCCTTTATTATTAGGCATTACCAGATTAGAGCAGAATAGCTCTGACGACGTACGTTGACAAATTAAACAAATTGGTGCTTATTTCTTGGAGGATAGTACAACACGGGTACATACGCGCGCGGCAAGGCGGCACCACCGGTCAGCGGCGTCATCGACTCATCAGCATGGGCTCGCGTTGCAATTAGCCAATTAGGTCATCGAGCAGCCATGCTAGGAGTCTAAGATCAGTACTGCCCCTGCCATACTTTGTTGGTGGTGGCCAGTCGTTGGTGAGGTCTGATCTCCATGTACCGCGTGAGGTACTGAGGTCCTCCCGGAAAGCTCCTTCCAACCCTGCCGGACGTGGTGGTAACGGCAGATATAGATATAGATATAGATATAGATATATAGATTTCGACGATAATAATTCCTGTGACCTTGCGCCGTCCTTCTCCGTGTGCGTCCCCGGATTCCCTCCGTCTGCAAGGTCCCCACCGAGCACTCCCGTCGCCCGCTACTGTGCTCCTCAAGGCGCGAACCCCACATCTCTCCCATGGATGACGGCGGCGGCGCATCCCGGATTGCTACGGCGGCGGCGGCGGAGGTGGAAGCACCCGCCTGGTCTGCGAAAGCTGCGAATTGGCGGACTACTATAGCCCCAACGACTTCTCAGAAGAGGGATTCTTGTCGTGCAGGCAGTGCGACTACCTCCACATTCACACCCAGGAAACGGCCGCCGACCCCGGCGATTATTTCAAAAACCCCGGCGGCATACGCATCATCCCCCAACCCCCGAAACCCTGCATCCCTGCGCGCGATCCAACCAACCAGCAGCCCCCTTCTGCTCCTGCCTTCAACGAATTCGACGAGCCGCGCGACTTCGTGACCGAGCCAGAGGCGCTGGGGGCTCGGGTCCGGCAGCGCTACGTGCAGGGGATGCAGGTGATCCTGCAGCGGCAGCTGGAAGCGCTAGTTGAGAGCCACCGGGTCGGCGCCCTCGTCTGTGGCGTGGCAGGAACACTCTGGGCGCGGTGGGTGGCTGCCTCCAAGGTGTTCGATGAAATGTGGGCAAGGAAGGTGCTCGAGGCTGTGCATAGTCCCAAGCTTTCTGCTAGTGGAGGTGCCAACTAGTCGCTCTTTCAGTTATTTCCACCGAAAGAACCAGAACAAACTTGAACATACAGCATATCTTACTTCTGTCTGCAGGCGAACATACCGTGTATCTTACTTCTGTGTGCAGGCGAACAAGAGGAGAAATGCGAATGGGCCGATGCGGGCTTGCCTCGAAAGTACGACAGGCGGAGGGTTCAGTTCGTCTTCCTGCGCTCACTGAGGACGACACTGCCATTGTACTCGACTTTGTCCGTCTGCTTCCTAGCCTGCCATATTACCCGGGAAGCCGTCCTACCGACCGACATCTACAGGTGGGCGATGGAGGGTAAGCTCCCTTACATGGCAGCATTTACCGAAGTGGACGAACTTCTCGGGACCTCTCCAGAACAGCACTACTATTTGAATGCAAGACAACTGTTCAGGCCGGTCCGAGTGATTGGCGTGTGGAAACTGGAAGCTGCAGCTGGGTCCATTGCACGGAGAATAGGCTTGCGGCTTCCTTCGGTTAATTTCTATGCTATTGCTCAACGCTACTTGAATGAGTTGTCTCTGCCGGTAGAAAGAATCCTCCCTCACGCTTGCCGCATCTATGAGTGGGCAATGCCCGCGGAACTATGGCTGTCTAGTAATCCAGCTAGGGTCCCTTCGCGGGTCTGTGTAATGGCTATACTAATTGTGGCCCTAAGAGTTCAATATAACATCAATGGCCAAGGGATGTGGGAGGTGAGCATTCCATATTCGCGCAACTCATGTATGTAAGGTCTAATAAATATGATAGACTGAACTTTGTCTTTTTTTTCTCTTCAGGAGATTTTTGAGGCAGGAAGAAATGCAGGCAGATCTGACCCTGGTGTAAATTTACCACCATCTATAAAACCTGATGGTGGCGCCAGTGAGGAATTCGGCGCAAGAGAATTGCTATGCACTCTTGCAGATGCCTATGATAAAATTGACGTTGCACATGGTTAGTTTTAGTGACCATTGCCTTCCAACCATATCATTTTTGAATTGTAATGTGCACATGGCAGGCCTCCTTATATTGTCCATTAGTGGTTTATATACTTACCTTCTATGTTGCTAAATACATGCTATTCTAGCTTCTAGCACAATAGCTATGTCATAATAGAGAATACCATGGTACTATTGGTAGCCATGTCGTATGTTGTCTCTAGGTTATAGCCTCCTATGTCAAGAGCCACTAGTCTGTCTTGCAATGGTAATTTTCAATTACTGAGGTAGGATATATACGGACCATGTATGTAACTGTATTTTAATTTTTTAGGACATTTACTTTGTAATAAGCTGTCAAGGGTAGAGTAATATTTGTATATTTTAGTGTAAATAATAATATATGGAGGTACAATAATGTCAAAGTAAATTAGATGCCAAATGTGCATGCATTCTCATCTGTCTAATATAGATTTCTTGATTATATGCTTGTTCAAATTATAATGGTTGAGTCTGACTAGATAGGTCCTAGGGTGACACTTGTTTAACTGGACCAAATAATTGGTAGTGGTACAAAATTGACTGAATTTTCTAAATCTGCAGATTATTCGAAGGACCTTCACTCTTATCTTCAATATTGCAAAGATGTTTTTCCTGGGATTGCATGTTCAAAAGAAGAGAATCACTTAATGGAGATCTTTCTGGATATGTACGAAGGACGAGAGGTAATGCACCCAACTTGATGTTGTTATCAACTATTATTCTTTTTTGGCATCAAGCAGTAAAATTGTGGTGTGCTCGTGAAGATTGTGTCCATCATGGTTTAGTTATCTTATTTGACTCCTCAAATTCTGGCTGTAATCTTATTTTTTTCTTGCATTGTAGGATGAGAATCCAAAAGTGCACATAGAGGAAATGCGAAACACAGATGGAGTGAATAAGCGAAGTCGGGATGGAACTTGTGTTGGTGCAAGGTTCTTTTCTGCATCATCAGGGATACGAAGTATTAAGTCAGAAATGGAAGATCATGGATTTTGTTATATGCCGCCAAGGAAGTGCCCAAGATCAGATGGTTATCTTTACTATAGAAGGAAGACAATAACTGGCAGTCTTGTTTGTGCCGGACATGCTGATTATTATTTGTTGATACGCTCATTTGCCAAGCTTGCAGAAGTTGATATTAGGATTATGCATACTAGTGTGCTAAAACTTGAGCGGAGACTTGCCTGTATAGAAGGACAGATAAGCATAAGCTTGAATGCCTTGCAGAATCTACCTAGCTAAGCAAATTATGAGAAAACCACTCTTTCGAGGTTGCTTGAGTAGGCTAGGTCACAAGGAAGTTGAGCAGATTAGAAGAAGCTGGCGCTCTTTCGAGGTTAGAAAGTTCCTGAAAGAATAATCTGCTTGTGCAGTCGAAACAAGCTCTCAGAGGAGCTGATCGTGTCAAATGAAGGTGACCCATCTTCCACAAGTTGAACATGACAAGGTATCATGCAATGGCAGAGCTGGAGCTGAGCAGGGAGCCAAAGCTGAACATCAGTTCCTGCATAGGCTGTCCAGAAGCCTCGTCGTCGGTGTTAGCGAGCCACGACATGTCTCAACAACTGTGGAGTGCTGCGGAGACAAACAGGAGAACTGCAACAACGGCAAGAGGTTCGTCGAGTTCATACAGAGCTCTTTGGATGCGAGACGCAGGTCTGTGTGCCTCACCAACACCAGGAGCTTGTGGTGAGGGATATGTTTTCATCTTTTTAGAACTTGAAATGGATATGCTGTCTTTTGTTGTTTTATGCCAATAACATTGTATTCTCTTACACTTTATACTGGAAGATCCTAACTGAATTTTTCGCCAACACATGCTCTTAGTATTCTCAATAAATGTAGATCTCCCTTTTGAATGAATACTTGTACTTGACTGATGAATATGTGTCAGCATTTTACTTCTTGACGCGCATTTTTTCCATTTGCTTAGTATTAACTTTTCACCTCTCGTTTCGGTAGGCCAGTTATCAAATGACTTGTTATCGAGCAAAAATTTTGAACCTTCTAGTTGTGGAAGTTGGTTACATTCATACTTGTGGGATGTCCATGGGGGCCGAGTAAGCACAAACCCTGAGGAAATCATGAGGTTGTGTAGAAATGGCCAAATTGCTGTGTTTGACTTTGGATACAATTATTCCGTATTTGTGTGATCTAAATCATGAAACTCCTGACTTCTTTCAAAATAGAATCCAGGTGTTTTTTACCGTTAGGATTCCAAAACATATGGTATTATAATGACATGCCATCTAAAATCCTACAAGAATGAAAGGATGTTTGATCACTCATAGAAAATCATAATAATTTTTTCATAAGGTTTGAGTCAATGGAAAGTTTTCCATATAAACTCTAGTGCAGGTGAATCCTGAAGGAAAAGTTCCTAGGGATTTCACCTATACAAGCCACCAGCCCACATAATTCTTTTAAGTTCCTTTGAATCAGTGACGCCCTACATGGCTTCCTCAGAGAATCAGCCATGATTATCAATGTATGTACTAGAAGAAATGGAATAACTTCCTAGTTGGACTTTTTGCCTACCAATCAGTTGCTTAAAGTTTGTTGTCTGCTCCACTTGTGAGCCTGTCTACATACACTACACAGAGACCAGCAGATGGATGGATGTTGCCGGTCCACTGTCTCCAAGTGCTGCAACTTTTTGTTTCTACCTGACTGTTACCCCTTCCACAAAGCAATGGATGGATTCCCAATTCCCCTCCTTTTCATTATCACCAACAGCTAGAGACCACATGGATTAGCAAAATACCTGTAAATGTGCTTGGTTCCTGTTTGATTTGATTTGATTATCTTAGCTCATATCCACTATGTCCTGATGACATTTCACCACCACAAGATGACACTGGGATTATCACACCCAGTTTTAGTTCGTGTGGGAGAATATTATGTGTCGAAAACTGGGAGTAAGTGCAGTACTAGTATGGAAGGGATTACTAGGCTAACAGTGGCTATTTTAGTTAGTGCTTGACACTTGTGCAGCTCTTGTGTGTTCTTCTTTTCTGAAATAAAAGTGTACCAACTTCAGCACTAATTAGTAGTGCAGCATACTAGATCCTTCTAGACCAACTGAGTGGAGTATATTATTTGATGGAACTAATGTTCACTACAGCTGTTAGGGGAGCATTATTGAAAAATATTTTATTTGATGAAACTAATGTTCACTACAGTTGTAAGAGGCACATTGTTTATTTCAAAAATATCCAAACTGGCTTGTAGCAAGTTCATAGCTATACTGGACATATACAAAGAAGTCTAGTATTTTGTTCCAAACCCGAACAGAACATATATGTAAAAAAATCCTTCTTAGAAATATAAAACAGTAGATCTTAGGTATGATAAGGATAGCAAGAAGTGGCCATGAAGATCTGCAACATCCTCTGAAATCTTTAGGCAACAAGTGGATTCCACCACCTCCATCCCAACATATTCTATGCCTGCCCAGATGGTTGACATGCTGTGAGCCGTTGCTTCAATCCAGTGGTCATCATGAGATTAAGGAAAGCTAATTAAGTACCATCATCACACATTATCTAATGAACCCACAGAAAGGAAGAACCACATAGATATCAACAGATTAAAAAAAAGATAACCTCAGGTCTAGTACATGTTCAATAGTGCTGTGGCTGACCCATAATAATCATGCGGTTTTATTTATCATATCCGGATGAACATCTTTAGGTGCCGTGCACCCTGTCATTTTGACGCTAACTTTGCGGATACATGAGTGGTTGCTAGAATATTAGAGATGTGGCTGAATTTGTGTAGTGGGAAATAAAGCTCTAGTTCATACTTTGGTAGTAAGTATATAAAATCTTGAACCAGGGTGAGAACTAGAGGTTAATTAATTAATTACCAATAAGCTATCTTATGAGCCACCTTACGACTGATCAGTTGGTCGTCTGCAAATAAGTGCGCTCTTTCTCTTAGAGTAGCCATGAAGCATTGCCTTTTGGTCTTGTGATCCAAGACAGATTGATTAGTACTGGTGCAGCTAATTAGCTAGCTCCTGATAGATTCCGTCTCTGGTAAAGATGGCACTTGGAGTGTAGCTGAAGGGCTGCTAGCTTCTACTAGTAGATTTCTTTGTCTTCATACAGAAATTTTGATCATGGAATTTGCTTGTGCTTATACTATATAGTATATATGTCGATGTTTCCGCGAAGTAGTTGCAGGTTATTCAAGGCTTACATTGCATTTTCTTCGCGGTTTATCCGGGCTGACCGTTTCAGTCTTAGGCATGAAAAAAAGGGTTTATTTAGGTCAATCATGCATGCTGCACAAGTAAGCATGAAAAAAAAAATTCACAATGCAAAACAAATAGTAGTACTGTCCTATCTCAGTTCTTTTAGTTAGCCTTTGATGAGTTTCTCAGAAACCTACTCTGGTTGCTTCATCAACATGCCGTTTAATACAATCCTATGTCACTTCTTTTTGTTAGCAACAGCTCCTTTATTTTAACTTTTATAGTTGGTCAAAAACCTACTTGGTTGCTTCATCAAGAGACCTTCCATCCATCCATGCCTGAGCATCTTGAAGTGACAGGTTGAATTCTTGGACTTCTGACCATTCTCCATATTGTGAAGATTATTATTGTTCAACTTGTCAATATTATTGTTCAGAAAGTTAACTTTCCCATTGTTTTCTATTTTTTGGTCGCAACAAACTGCAAGTGGTGGTTGTGCTGGTCTACAGCACTGGTCCTTAATTTAATCTTGTGTGAATGTTCTGAAGCTTGGTAATTGCTAAACCACTATCCCAGTTCAGTTCAATTCATTTCAGTAGTGAATTACTAAACCCACTGAGTCCATTGCACCTGTACTATGTATGATATGATCAGTGGTCAGCCATGCATATATCCTAGACCAACTAATCCCAGGTTATCACCTGAACCTGCAGGTGATAATTACACTTGGTTTTGTAACTTTGGATGGCAAGCTAGAGATGATAAGAAACTTATAATAATAATAATAAGAATACTAATGCTATCTGATCTGACTTTTTGCAGGCAAGTGCATGCATGAGGAAGCTTCTGCTGATCTCAACTCTCAAGTTATCTCAGCAAGTCACCTGCGCCGGCTGTTTTCCCCTTTTAATACGGTTGCTTAGGAAGGCATGATCAAGGGCGTAGACCTGGATTATTTCCACCCTTGTCGGTAGAATTTTACTGCGTTTTCTACTGCCACTTGTAGTTTTTGTTTCTCCAGATAGGTGAACAGATAATTATTTTAGGCAGACGGCTACGACATGTCTCAGCTGTTGATGATAATTTTCCTCACGCAGAAATTCAGGAGTCTGCATAGAGGTTTATTCTGACTTGTGATGAGGGTGCTGATTGCACTGACAAATTAGTTTTAGTTGCTCACATGATCTGACCAAAGCACTCTAACAACCTCCAGGGTTACACTAACATATATATGCGGCTGGATGTGCCACGTGTCACCCTCCGACGGCCGTTGACCTCGTTCCCCTCCATGAGCGGCCACCGGAGGTCGCCGTCACACCGCCATTAAACTAGACAAATTTTGATGTTGAGGAAGACAATGACACAACACAAAAACAATGCAATACTCCACACTAGTTGGTCCTGGTGTATATGTAATGTGTATAAATCGTATAGCTGCTAATGCATCCAAGAAAACCATTTGATTCCATGACCAAGAAGGAGAAGAAGAACTTAGACTTAGTTAGCCAAGAACCCCAAGCAAGAGTCAAACCAAGCTGCTGATAGACAGGCAAGCTAAATTAGTTAGCTAGCTAGCTAATTGACATCCATCTCTCCTTCCATTCTTGTTCTTCTTCTGGGGATCGGTTGCCGTGGATTCTGGTCGGGAAGATTCGGTGCTTTGTGATCAATGAGTGATCGGTCGTCAGGTAGGCGGTGATCTTGAGCGAGAAATGGGACTACTAAGCAGAGGCAGGGCACTGGTGGCGCTGCAGCAGCTGCTACCGGCGATCGTCGTGCTGCTGTCGCGGTGCGGGGGCGGCGCGGCGCAGCAGGCCTGCCGGTCAGGCGACCTCGACGCGCTGAGAGGCTTCTCCGCGGGCCTCGACGCTCCGGTCACCGGCTGGCCAGCCGCGCCCGACGACCGCTGCTGCTCGTGGCCCGGCGTGCTCTGCTCCGGCGCCCCGGGCGTCGTCGTCGTCGGGCTGGTAATGCCCAACCGGACGCTCCAGGGGAAGGTCTCCGCGTCGCTCACCGACCTCACGGCGCTCCAAGTGCTCAACCTCTCGGGCAACGCGCTGCTGGGGAGCCTCCCGGCGGGCGTCCTCCGGCTCGGCTCACTCGAGGCGCTCGACGTCAGCTCCAACTCCCTCTCCGGCGCGCTCTCCGCCTCGCTCCCGGCGATACGCGTGTTCAACGTGTCCTACAACGCGTTCGTCGGATCCCTCCCGCTGCTCCCCGGCGCGGCGAACCTGACCGCGTACGACGCGTCCGGCAACTCCTTCTCCGGCCCCGTAGACGCCGCCTCGGTGTGCAGCTCGTCGCCAGGGATGCGGGTCCTACGTCTCTCCATGAACAGGCTCTCCGGCGACTTCCCGTCCGGGTTCGCGCAATGCCGGTCGCTCACCGAGCTCTCGCTCGACGGCAACGGCATCACGGGCACCCTCCCGGACGACCTCTTCGCCGTCAAATCCCTACAGTACCTCACCCTCCACACCAACTCCATCTCCGGCGAGCTGTCCCCCAGCCTGCGCAACCTCACGGGCCTCGTCCGCCTCGACCTCTCCTTCAACGCCTTCTCCGGCGCGCTGCCCGACGCGTTCGACGCGCTCGCCGGCACGCTCCAGGAGCTCTCGGCGCCCAGCAACATGCTCAGCGGCACCCTCCCCGCCACGCTCTCGCTCTGCGTGAACCTCCGCGTCCTCAACCTCCGCAACAACTCCCTCGCCGGCGCCATCGGCCTCGACTTCCGCGCCCTCAACGGCCTCGTGTACCTCGACCTCGGCGTCAACCGCTTCACGGGGACCATCCCGGCGACCCTCCCCGAGTGCGCCGGCATGACCGCGCTCAACCTCGGCCGCAACCTCCTCACCGGCGAGATACCGCCGTCCTTCGCCGCGTTCCGGTCCATCTCCTTCCTCTCCTTGACAGGCAACGGCTTCTCCAACGTCACGTCGGCGTTGCGGATACTTCAGCGGCTGCCGAACCTGACGAGCCTCGTGCTCACCAAGAATTTCCATGGCGGCGAGGCGATGCCGGAGGACGGCATTGACGGGTTCCCCAACATCCAGGTGCTCGTCATCGCCAACTGCGAGCTCACCGGCGCGATCCCGGCGTGGCTAGCCAGACTCAGCAAGCTCAAGGTCCTCGACATCTCGTGGAACAAGCTCGCCGGCTCGATCCCGCCGTTCCTCGGCGAGCTCGACCGCCTCTTCTACCTCGACATCTCCAACAACTCGCTGCAGGGGGAACTACCGGCGACCTTCACGCGGATGACGGCGCTGCTAGCTGGAAACGGCAGTGGCGACGACGAGGACACCACGGTGCAGGACTTCCCGTTCTTCATGCGCCGGAACGTGTCGGCTACCGGGCGGCAGTATAACCAGGTGAGCAGCTTCCCGCCGTCTCTGGTGCTGGCGCGGAACAACCTCACCGGCGTCGTGCCGCCGGCGCTGGGGGCGCTGGCCAGGGTGCACATCGTGGACCTGAGCTGGAACGGCTTCTCGGGGCCCATCCCGCCGGAGCTGTCGGGCATGACAAGCCTCGAGTCTCTCGACTTGTCCCGCAACGCGCTCTCCGGCGCCATCCCGCCGTCGCTGACGCAGCTCAGCTTCCTCTCCCACTTCGCCGTCGCGTACAACAACCTCTCCGGCGAGGTACCCATCGGCGGCCAGTTCTCCACCTTCTCCCGCGCGGACTTCGCCGGGAACCCGTTCCTGTGTGGCATCCACGCGGGGCGGAAGTGCGATCGGAACCAAACATCTGGCGGCGCGTCCGCGAGCAATGGCCGAAGGAGCGCCGCCAGCGCTGCCGTCGTGGCGGCGATATGCGTGGGCACGGCGCTGCTGCTCGCCACGGGCCTCGCGGCGACGTGGCGCGCCTGGTCGAGGCGGCGGCAGGAGGACAACGCGTGCAGGGTGGCCGCCGACGACGAGAGCAGCCTCGACTCGTCCGCGACCAGGTCGTCCACGCTGGTGCTCCTCTTCCCCAGCGACGACGACGATAGCGGCGGCGCCACCGAGAGGACGACGGTGATGACGCTGGACGAGGTGGTGAAGGCGACGGGCGACTTTGACGACTCCCGGATCGTCGGGTGCGGCGGGTTCGGGATGGTGTACCGCGCGACGCTCGCCGACGGGCGGGACGTCGCCGTGAAGCGCCTCTCCGGAGACTTCCAGCAGATGGAGCGCGAGTTCCGGGCCGAGGTGGAGGCGCTCTCCCGTGTCCGCCACCGCAACCTCGTCTCGCTCCGGGGATACTGCCGCCTCGGCAAAGACGTGCGCCTCCTCATCTACCCGTTCATGGAGAACGGCAGCCTCGACCACTGGCTGCACGAGCGCGCCGCCGTCGGCGACGTCCTCCCTTGGCCGGCGCGGCTGCGGATCGCGCGGGGCGCGGCGCGCGGGCTGGCTTACCTGCACGGCGGCAATGGCGCGTCGAGGCCGCGGGTGATGCACCGGGACGTGAAGTCGAGCAACATCCTCCTCGACGCGGGCATGGAGGCGCGGCTGGCCGACTTCGGGCTGGCGCGGCTGGCGCGCGGGAACGACGACACGCACGTGACGACGGACCTGGTGGGCACGCTGGGGTACATCCCGCCGGAGTACGGCCACTCGCCGGCGGCGACGTACCGCGGGGACGTGTACAGCATGGGGGTGGTGCTGGTGGAGCTGGTGACGGGGCGGCGGCCCGTGGACATGACGGCGCGGCTCGGCGGGCGGGACGTGACGGGGTGGGCGGTGCGTCTGCGGCGGGAGGGAAGAGCGCACGAGGCGGTGGACGCCGGCGTGTCGGAGAAATACCGGAAGGAGGCGGAGAGGGTGCTGGAGTTGGCCTGCGCGTGCCTCAGCGAGGACCCCAAGGCAAGGCCGACGGCGCAGCTGCTCCTCGAGCGGCTCGACGTCATCGCCGGCGCCGTCACGGAGATTTCCTCCGACGAACAGCACGGTAGATAAATGTAAGATTGGGTTTTGCGGCAGAAACAGATTAACGAATTAGGATCATACGTAAACGTACACACCAGCAGTCGTGACAGTAACAAAGCTTGTAAATTCAGACTGTAAGAATCGATGTGATTTTTAACCGCATAAGGATATATAGTTAGGGGTGGAATCGGATCGGCCGTATATCGGATATTGCACTTCCTACAGAACGCGGAGATTCTACCTGGTCGTCGGCGTCCCGGCCTTATCCTACGACCGTGAGCTTGCTACGATTCGTGCAAGAGAATTTCGCACTAACAACCTGCACATGTACAGGCTCTTCTCTCTATAGGAAACGAAGTGGACATGCACAACTCGTTCTGTACAGCCGCACGACTCGTCCCCCACCTCCCGCACAACCGCATCCCAATCCACCTCGACAACGTGTGGCGGCGCAGCCTGTGGACGCCTCGTAGGCAGCCCTCTCGTCGACGTCCGTGGTGGCGACGTAGGACTCCAAGGCGCGCTGTCGACAAGGAGGCCGGCGACGCCACGATTCAGAGCTCCATCGCCACGGCCCTCGAGTCTCTCGCCAGAGTCCATGGTCCCTGGCTTCCTGATGCCGACCAACTCGCCAGATTTGGGCGTCCCTAACCGGAATCCATGCTACCTCCCCTTTGGCTCCGACCTGGGAAGGTCCACGACGGCGACCATACCCTCGACTCCTCCCCTCTCCTTTCGTGGTAGAGGAGATATCGATATGTTCCGGCGAGGAGGCCAGCGACGTCACGATACGGATGATTTTGTTGTGCAAAAGAAGATCGATTGAGACTTGGGCGAAGAACGAGTATGTAATGATATGGATGATTTTGTTCCTTACGAGAATGTGGGGAGAGAATGTGAGCATGTCAGGTTGAAGGTTTGGAACGGAATGAGTTTAGAAAGCAGTCAGGGGTTTAGTATGAAAATCGTCTGGGGACTGTGCCATCACAAATCCTGCTAGTGCCAAGTGTTTTCTGTAAAATGAAGTCACCAATCTTGATGCAAACTGAACGTGTGGATGGTATATGATAAGACGGGGACCCTAACGTATATGTAGACTTGCATTATCGAACATCCATTTTCATATTTACAAAACAAATTCGAACGTGAATACAGATGTTTTGCAATACAAATGTGAAGCGGATGTTAATCGGATATGAATATGGATCGGATTTTTTTTTCAATTCTGAACAGATAAAAATAACAGAATAATAGACGCCAGGGGAGGACCCAAGTAGAGGCTAGTGAGGGCTAATGCCCCCACTCAAATTTCAAATTCCATGAGATTTTCTTTGAAGTTTTAAAGAAATTTGCCAAAAATTGTTAGATTTAAGCAAGATGTGCCCCCACTCCAATGATTTGCCCCCACTCTAATTTGTTTCTGGTCCGCCCCTGATAGACGCCGTATAGTCAGTGTGCTATTGAGTTAAACATATATTGATATAATACACAATAGTTTCAAGTATAATCACATAAAAACATTTTCTCAATCATTTAGGTTCCAACTGCCATGTCAGCCTAAAATTATTAGCATAGCCTAACATAATTTTATTCGGATACGGATATATCTATTTCCATATTCACATTTGCTTCAAAATTCAAAACCACATTTGTATGTGTATTTGCAAAAAAAATTCAAATCTTTACCACATCCATATTTATGTTGGTTGAATTCAAATATTACCATGATCATTTTTTTTATTTTCTAAATATGAATGTCGGGTAATTCAGATTGTCCGGTACCAGCTCCCACCCCTATATATGATTAGTACTTTTTCTCGGAAGAGGAACAGGGAGGTGTTTGACGCCTCAGCACTCTATTGGGAATATAGGCAGCTCCATGCATGCGAGTCCTATCCAGGAGATGGCGCTGGATTTATTGTGTTAATTCGGTGCAGCAAGCATTTGTTGAAAGCAGCTGGATCACCAACATAGTTGGCTATAAAACATGGTTTGGAGCAACTGATCGGTGTGTCTATCTCATTATATAGAGGGTATCTCATTATATAGAGGGATACACAATATGTGTATAATGCAAAAAACAAGTTATTGTATAACTACTTCGCATATTTGTATATGTATAGTCTAACATTCTCTCTCAATCTTAACTATGGCCTGAGATAGAAAGCAAGTTAAGATTATGCCTACAACCTACAAACTAAGGCCACGGAACAGGCTTCGTGAAGGTGTCAACAATTTGATCCTTAGAGGAGATGAACTTTATTTGGAGTAGCTTTTGAGCAACGCGTTCTATCACAAAATGATAGTCAACTTTGATGTGCTTCGTTTGGGCATGAAATACCGGATTCGATAAAAAGTATGTAGCACCGATGTTGTCACACCAAAGAACTGGAGGCTGAGATTCAGAGATTCCCAACTCTCTCAGTAGCGAATGTACCCATATGATCTCAGTTGTGCCATTAGCAACTGTCTTGTACTCAGCTTCAATACGGTTGCATGATATTGTAGCTTGCTTGCGAGCATTTCAGGCGATCAAATTAGGACCAAAGAAGACCGCATAGACCCCCGTGGATTGCCTGTCATCAGGATTGCCAGCCCAATCTTCATATGAGAATGCTTGAGATCACAAGACGGTGGAGGTTGGAAATGCAGTCCTTACAAGGCAGTGAGACGGATATAGCGCAAGATGCGCTTCACAGCTAACCAGTATGAAGTCCTGGGAGCATAAAAATACTGACACACACGATTAACTGCATAGGAGATGGCATGCCTGGTGATAGTAAAGTACTGCAAACCATCAACAATACTGCGGTACTCAGTGGCATCATCAGAAGAGAGAAGGTCCCCATCAAGAGCAGACAATCGGTCAGTGGCAGACATAGGAGTAGAGGCAGGTTTGCACTTGATCATACCAGTTCGTCGCAGCAAATCCATAGAGTACTTATGTTGAGTAAGAGACAACCCAACATAAGACCTCGAGACTTCCAATCCAAGGAAATAGTACAAAGTGCACAGGTCCTTCACAGCAAAATCACCACCCAGAGCGGACAACATACAATCAGCAACAAACGGACAACCGCTCATCTACTATGAAGTTCGTCATCATATGGTTGGACACGTGATCAAGTTGTTGAACACAGGAACATTGATAGTACGAGATGAGTAAAGAGTACATGCTAGGAAATGAGAATAACCTAGTGTTTCATCTCGAGCAATGTAAAGTATCGAAGAATCAATATGATATGTATCATACTCAATACTACGGTTCACACGATAAAGAACTTCGTGTTATTTGTGTGGGTTGCTACTTGTATCAAGACACTGATAGTAATCATTATTATCGGAATGAGTTCCGGACATGTTCACAGATATCCAAACCTACAGGATAACACACTTAAGACGTTTACGACATTTTAGAATGTGAGTGCGAATGAGATAGTTGGATGAAGTAATTCCTAAAGGATGTCTCATAGCGTCTTGGAATATTCCATAGGAGTCCGGGATACCACCGAGAGTGGATAGAATGGTTCCGGACATTAAAATAGGATGTTGGGAATATTTTAGGAAGGTTTCGAATTAAATCGGAGATGTCTAAAAGTTAGTTTGAAAAGCTTTGGAATAAATATTTATATTAATAATACATAAGAAATTATTATTTATTAATATCCTAGTGGGTCCCATGGGCCGAAGATCCACATGGGCCCACTTGGCCACATGCGTGCGTGGGGTGGAGGGGGAAGTAAACCCTGGCCGAATCGGCCAGGGCCTCTCGTAGGCGCCGACGGGTAGAGGAGGTGGGGAGGGGAGAGGTCGTGTGGAGGGAGGAGTCCTTCCCGGTCTCAAACTTGCCCTCTCAAGTTGGTTTTGGGGAGAACTCCGTATTTGATGTGGACTCCGTATTGGATATGGACTTCCTCTCTCTCATATTGGTGAAAGAAAGGAAAAATGAGTTCTTGGAGGATACGGATCCTTGTCCTACTCTCCTCTACGGAGGAGGGAATTCGCCTATATAAGTAGGGGAGAGGGACAAGGGCAAGACAAGTTTCCATTCTCTAGCTCGAGCCACCGCCACCGCTGTCGCCCACCATCGGCCGCCTCGGCCCAGTTCTCTTCCTCTTCGTTGCGTGGAGATCTTCACCAACGCCCGAAACAGCTCCTTCTTCTACCCCATCTATATCTAATCTTGACAGATGACGGAGTGCTGTCGAATCTTCATCGACACATTCCCGCTTCATCTGCGAGTTCTTGATATCGCCTCGACACGATGCCATCCTCGTTGCACGTGCGGATACTGGTGGGGGTGCGACCCTAGTTCTTCAGAGACGTCCATCAGATAATACATCTCCTCGCTAAGGCTTGTTGCAGGGATCGATGCATGATCAACCTCGTCATCGACAAACTTCTGCTAGTTCGATCAACGAGGGTATGTTCTGTTACCTCACCCTTGTATTGGATCTTGGTTATGCGCTAAAATATATTTTTTCTATAGTGCGTTCCCCAACACGAAGAAGAATTTGAGCGATCGTGCCTAGACGCTCCCCAAAAACCTTATCGCCTCTTTCCTGATGCAGGATGAGAGAGACAGGGTTCAAAAGGTCTGCTCTCCCGGACGGCCGCGCACGCAGCTAGCAAGATGGAGTAGCAGAGAGCAGCACAGAGAGGTGGAACGATGATACGTAGGTAGGCATATGCAATCTAATTGCTTTTAATGGCTAGGGTTCACGTCTGCCTGTTTATATACTACGGGTCGGGTAGGACATGGGCAGCAGCGCACGGCCGAGTCAGCAATAGTCCACGAACCATAATATGGAAACGGCAAGTTGATTAACGCGTTCATTACTGGCTCGTAATTAATACACAATTAATTTCCTAAGCAACAAAGTATAAATGACATGCAAAACATGGGCTCGACTCGACGAGATTTCCACAACCCGCGGCGTGCGCATGTCGTGACAAGGCAGCGCCGAAGGAGGAGTGCGTGAGGGCTTCTCTTATTTTCACATCTTAGTGAGTGATGCAACACTCCATTATATAAGGTGGTCCGACTCCCCTTCTACTAGCAATTTGGGACTAAACTTTAGCTCCACTAGCACACACATAAGCTAACAGAAAAAATAGGCCAAAGAGAATTTCATAATTTGTATTTATTATAGGCCAAAAGCCCAACATGCAAATACCTCAAATTCCAACAATTTATACTAATTTATTTTACTTGTTTGTACCTAATTATCTCCAACAAAGGATTTAACAAGTATATTTTGTGTTGAATTTTTATACATATCAATAATAGATTCTTGCAAAATACCAAAATGCATAATCTCATAAGTTATTTTCCTTTTTGACATAGTAACCATGGAAACCTTTCAATTCTCGAGAACCAGGATAAGTGAAAAAAGAACAAAAAATAGCATCTCTTCACGGACTAGTTTATAACACATAGATGAATTATATGTATATGTATGTGTTTGTGTTTATTTTGGCATTCTTAGATTTCGTTATGATAATGCTCTAATAATCTTACTAATATCTTAAGTGAGGTTTCTAGGCAACGTGATTGTGTATCCTAGGTGTAAGTTAGAAGAAAAATCTAGGGACTTAAGGTTTCTATGGGTAGTTTGTCCTCGGATCATTACAATTGCTTAAATATGACTTACATGTTCCTGGTTCAACAATTTGATGATATCGCATTGTGTACTTTGTATTGAAATAGAGGCGCATGAATATCTACCATGGACAAGCAATCCCAACATGATGACATGGCGTGAATAAATATATAGCATTAGTAAGCTTAACATCACAGTTGAATAACATATGTTGGATAATGAACCAACGAACATAGAAATGAAGCTCAACCAGTGAAACTTGACAAAGCGGGGTAGTTGATCATAACAATACCAAAACCTCATAATAACCACAAACATATGATTGAAACACAAAGCTTTGGGCTAAAAATCACCCAAAGACACGATTTATGTCGGCTGAAATCGGGATATACAACCCAATTCCAATGGGAGGGTTCCTATTATGGTTAATCATGGTTTGTCAACCATAAAATAACCAATCCACTTCATAAAAACTCCCACAATGGGGGAAGGGGAATTGAACATCGTCGGTGAAGATTCCATCTATCAATTAAAAGAGGAAAGTGTGAGAATAGCATATGGTAAAGATTTACGAGAGTGAAAGGCATAAGATGAAAGACAGAGTTAATATAAGCTTTAATAATTCTATGGCTTCCTAATCCAAACCTAGGTCACGATCCTACAGTCGACACACGGGCTCTGATACCATCTTGTAACACTACGGTTATGAAAAGACCGTAGCTTCTATGTGACATGCCAATCCCTGGATCGGTTCATTGGCTCACAATAGAGTAAATATGAATAACATAGCAAAATATCAGTGTATCATAAATAACGTAGATCCAGAGTATCATTATTACAAATAAGTCTTAGCTCAAGGCTAGCTCAAGTAGTAACATAAATAAAATAAATCCTCCATTCTCCAAATTGCCCACAAGTGAACAAGTGCCGAGTGGAGTACCGTGGCCTAAATCGATCACTCAGAATCGGAATATCCTGCAACATGAAACGTAGCAGCCCCGAAGGGTCAATACATGGAATGTATGGCAAGTAGAGCTATTAAAGGAGACAATAGAGCTAACATCTACATGCATATCTGGCAAGTGGAGCTGTGGTTAGCTTGCATTTGCAAATACCTTTGTCTTACTTTCATAAACAGTTTTTGATTTTCTTTGAAAAGATCCCAATTAAGTTAACCCATCATCATTAAAGCAATTAGGAAAGAGATGAGCGAGAAACATATCATGGACTCAATATCAAGCAACTCAGATGTCCATAACCGGGGACACGGTTAATCGATTAGTTTATACACCCTGCAGGGGTTAGTACACTTTACCCATGTGACTTGGCCAAAAATCTCGTACCACCACTCTCATATTGGGTGATGATAGGGAAAAGTCCAAGAAGGGACCGTTCGGGAAGTAGCTCCCCAAACCCGACACGCACCGGTCCAACCTACCAAAATTCTACATCTCTGGATACGTGGGTTCGAGTTACCACAACCTACCGAGTCCAACCAACCACCCATTTCATCACTGGCACATGGATGTACACGTAAGCTACAAAATAAAGAAGCCAATCATTTTTTCTTGATACCTGGGTGCCTTTCCGCAATGATACCATCAAAATTTTCAATCCCATCACACCCAGGAGATTCATTGATTAAGTTGTTTTTAGTTTTCGCAAACCAACACATTTAGAAACAACCCTCAGTGATATAACTCAGCCCTCGTTCATCATAGCATGGCTAAGCACATCTACTAACGGTGGCTCATCTACAGAAAAGCCCTACCACATAATAGGACATAGCATAGCGATAGTAATTTCCTACACATGCATCTACAAAATACACGATAATGCATTGAAAGTAATAGGAACATATCATGAACAAGGTAGCATCTACTTGCCTTGGTTGTATCGGTCGAACGAACAATCCACACACGAGCAAGCGTTGCACTCGTCATAATTTACACGATACAATTGCAATCACATAAACAAACCATACACAACGATATACAAACAATGAAAATGCAAGATGCATGCATGACAAATTGAACATTGCTACAGTAGCTTCATATATTCTTATTCAGTATACCTACTGTATGCATGCATGGAAAAAAAATTAAGTGCATAGAAAACAAAGCATGCAATTTTAAATGCCCAAACAATTGAGCTAGAACCTAATTATTTAGCCACTGCTAATAAACTATTTGTAAAATTTTGGAAAAATATTCACTGTGTAGGCAACCTAAAATAGAACCAGTACCAATTGGAATTACTCAAAAAGGATTTATATAATTCCCTGAGTAATTAAAATACTCCAGTAAGACTTTTTATAGATTCTGCAAATTCCAATATTGTAGGTCTACCTTTTTAATTCACTGTAAGATTCCTCTTGTTCTACTGATTTCAGGGACATCTTATTTGAAATTTTTGGAGTTGTAGAACTTTTACTATGAATTTAATACTCTAAAAAGGACATTAACTCATTTAATTAACCAAGATAAAACCTTGCTTCAAAAGCATAAAACAACTGTACAACAACATTCTACGTGAGACACTGAATCTACTCATATTTTATTTGCAATTTTTGGCCCAGTAAATTATTTTCTATTGAATTTATAAGTTTTCACTATTTTCTGCAAATAAATAAACCCAATAATTCGAGCAGTCAACTGCCTTTTGACCAGTCAGCACTGACTGGGCAGTCACGCTGACTGGACCGGCACTTGTCCACCCGCGAGTGGCCGGTACCCCTTCGCTGGACCCTTCTGTTCTCACGCGTTGGATGCAGATCGGACGGTGGGGAAGCATCTGAGAGGGGCTCACCGGAGCTGACGGGGAGAGGCGGTGGTGGCGGCTCGGGCGGCGATGTCGGCGGCGGGGCGGGCGTCTCCGGCGACGGCGGCTGGCAGGAAGGCGCTCGGGGTGAGGTGGCGAAGCTTGACGAGGTGGCGGCGGCGGGCTCTGCAGAGGGGGAAAGAGGGGTGGGGCGAGTCAGTCGGGCGAGGGGAAGCTTGCAGGGGCAGAAGGAGGGCGCGGGGCGTCGCTCCTTACCTCGTCCGCGAGCTCGCTGGCGGCGGTGGCGATGTCGGCGGCGGCGGGCAAGCGGGAGGGCTAGGGTTCGAGGCGGGGGAGGAAAAGAGGGTGGCGGCAGCTCTTGTAGTGGGGCACTCGACGCGGAGTCGGGTTGGACTCCGAGAAAAACGCGGCGACGGGCGAGCGTGCTCCAGTCGGAGTCGGCGGCGGCGCGCGCTGATAGGTGGGCCCCAACTGGCGGTGGTTGACGGCGAGTCCCGCTCGTCAGTCTTTAGGCGGCGTGATACTACCTACTGGCCGTTGTCGGTGTTCTTGACTGGCTGGCTGGGCCAGCCCAGCTGCCGCTGTGGTTTCCTTTTTTTTATTTTTCTTTACTTTTTTTCCTGATGAATTTATTAATTGAATTTTTATCAGAAACTGTCTAGAGTTAAGTCAAAAAATCAGATTGCCATAGAATTTGCTCCGGAGCTCCGATTGAGGCGATTCAAAGTGCTACGGGTTCATGACGGAACCCTCTATGCACATGTGCCTTCCAAACAACTAAAATGTACTGTTTTTAATAGAAGCATGGTAAAACCGAGCACTCAAGTGTAGGTGTCAAAATGCAATTCCAAGTAAATTGTTTTGTCAAAACCTTTTCAAACTGAATTTTTGCAATGATGATCATGATGCAATGACATGTATGCTATGCAGTACCAAATCTAAAATTTGGGGTGTGGCAAGACTAACCCCCTTAAGATGAATCTCGTCCCCGAGATTCGGCGTGGCTAGCAAATAGGTGCGGGTGGTCCTCTCGGATATCATCCTCACGCTCCCAAGTGGCTTCCTCTTCGGTGTGGCAATGGTGTCCGGCATCTTTTCCCATATAGCACATCGAACAGCGACGTCTTGATGCTTGTTTGGTAGTTGTTGTTGTAGGAAAACTTAGCATACGGCAAATTCTCATCCCAACTAGAACCATGAGCCAGAGCGCAAGCTCTCAACATATCCTCCAAAATCTGATTTACCCTCTCGGTCTGTCCATCAGTCTGGGGGTGGAACGCTGAGCTAAACTCGAACCTAGTTCTCAATGACTCGTGCAGCTGGCGCCAAAAGTGTGATGTAAATTGGGTGCCTCTATCTGATACAATGCTCTTGGGAACTCCATGTAGGCACACAATTCTGTCCATATAAATCTTGGCCAAACTTGCACTCGTATAGGTTATCTTCACCAGTATAAAGTGGCTACCTTGGTCAAATGGTCGACCACTACCCAAATAGAGTCATATCCCGACCTGGTCCTGAGCAATCCTGTGATAAAATCCATTCCCACTCTATCCCACTTCCAATCTGGCACGGGTAATGGCTGTAGCAATCCTGCTGGCTTCTAGTGTTCCGCCTTCACTCGGCTGCATACATCACATAGGGCAATATTCTCGGCGATGTCTCCTTTCATGTTGTTCCACCAAAATCCGTCCTTTAGATCTATATACATCTTTGTATTGCTCGGATGTATGGAATACGACGAGTCATGAGCTTCCTGCAGAATCAGCTTCCTTATCTCCAGATCGTTGGGCACGCACAAAAAATCTCCATACCACAAGGTTCCTTGCTCATCCTCGCGGAACTCTTTTGCTCGATCCTCCTTCATCTTTTCCTTTTTCTCCTCTATCTCCTTGTCTCCTACTTGGGCCTTCCTGATCATGTCCTGTAGCGTTGGTTGGACTTCCATTGCTGCCAAATATCCTTCTGACACTACCTCCAGTTTAAGCTCCTTGAATTGCTTGCACAAATCCTCGGGCAATTCGCCAACAGTCAATCCATTGGCATAGACCTTCCGGCTTAGAGCATCCGCTACTACATTGGCCTTTCCTGGGTGGTATTGAAGATTCATATCATAATCCTTGATGAGCTCCAACCATCTCCTTTGCCTCATGTTCAGTTCCTTCTGTGTAAATATGTACTTCAGGCTCTTGTGGTCGGTGTACACATTGCAGTGTTTTCCCATTAGGTAGTGCCTCCATACTTTGAGCGCATGCACAACCGATGCTAATTCCAAGTCATGCGTGGGGTAATTCCTCTCATGGTGTTTAAGCTGCCATGAGGCATATGACACCACTCTCCCATCTTGCATCAGCACACTTCCAAGTCCCCGTCGAGAAGCATCACAATACACCTGGAAATCCTTCTAAAGGTCGTAAACAGTAATGTGCGATCACTCGACGCCTGGCCTCGAAAGCTTTTCACATGCATCTGTCCAGTCAAACTTCCTCTCCTTCTTCAGAAGTTCCTTCATCGGCTTAGCAATCTTGGAGAAATTTTCTATGAACCTCCTATAATATCCAGCAAGTCCCAAAAAGCTCTGAATATCGCCCACATTCTTGGGCGCTTCCCACTCAGTTACTGCCATCACTTTGCTTGGATCAATGACGATTCCTTCTCCTGACACCACGTGTCCAAGAAACCCAACAGTGTTAAGCCAGAATTCACACTTGCTGAATTTGGCATACAGCTTGTGTTCTCTCAGCTTCTCCATAATCAGTCGCAGATGTCTCTCATGCTCAGCATCATTTTTGGAATATATCAGTATGTCATCGATGAACACAACCACTAACTTGTCCAAGTACTCCATAAACCTCTTGTTCATCATGGTCATGAAATATGCCGGAGCATTCGTTAGTCCAAAAGACATAACCGTATACTCATATAAACCATACCTAGTAGTGAGAGCAGTTTTTGGTATGTCCTCCTCCCGGATCTTCAATTGGAAATAACCCGATCGCAGATCAATTTTGCTAAACACCTTTTCTCCTTACAGTTGATCAAACAAATCATTTATGTTCGGCAGGGGGTATTTGTTCTTGATGGTCACTTCATTCAGCGAGCGATAGTCCACCACTAAACTCTTGCTGCTGTCCTTCTTCTCCACAAATAGAACAGGTGCACCCCATGACGACAAACTAGGCTGAATAAATCCCTTGTCCAACTGCTCCTTTAGCTGTTTATTTAATTCCTTCAGCTCATCCACATCCATCTTATATGGTCTCTTTGCTATAGGTCATGTTCCCGGCATCAGATCAATGAGAAACTCCACATCCCTGTCAGGTGGCATCCCTGGCAGCTCTTCCGGAAACACGTCGGGGTAATCCTTTATCACAGGCACAGTATCCATGCTAACCCCCTTAAGAGAATTCAGCTTACACCTTCCCGGTCACACAGACGACTTGAACCTAATCCTCTTACCATCTGGGGTTTTGAGCGAAACCGCTCGCTGTGCACAATCTATGTGTCCCCCATGCATAGACATCCAATCCATGCCCAATATTACATCTAAACCCTGTGACTCCAATACTACCAGATGTGCAATGAAATTGTGTGCTCCAATCCTCACAGTTAAGTCGCGGCATCCCGCGCTAGCTATCATATCCCTTCCAGGTGAGCTCACTCTAATAGACCCTTTTAGAGACTCCATGGGTAACTTATACTTATCCACAAATGCCCTTGATATAAATGAATGCGATGCACCAGTATCGAAAAGTATAAGTGCAGGGTGAGTGTTGATTGGAAACTTACCAACCACAAGCTCAGGCTTATCTGGGATCTCCTCCACATTCATGTGGTTCACTGTGGCCTTCTGGTTGTTGCCTGGCTTCAGTCCCTTCTTCTTCGGACAGTTATCTGCATAATGTCCCTTCTGGCCACACTTGAAGCATGTCACCTCACTCAGGTCCTTCTTCACAAAGTTGTAATCACGGTTGCGGTCATGTCCACCGTGTCCTTCTGAATGGTGAGTGTGTCCTCCCTTGTGACTGTGGCGGTTGCTCTTGTGGCTATCCTGGCGATGTCCATCGCTTCCATGGCTGGGGCGGTCATGTCTTCCATGGTGCCCATGGTCACTTTCCCCATGCTTGGAGTACCCATCACAGGAAGTGCGAGACTTGTGATGAGAGCCAGAGTGGTGGTCGTTGCTCTTTCTCTTGCAGTTTTCCACCTGCTTGTGCTTCCCCTCCAAGATTCGGGCCTTGTCCATAAGCTCCTGGAAAGTGGGACATAAACCACCAGCAGCTGCACTGAAAGCTCATCACTGAGGCCATCCAGGAACCTCTCTCTCCTTTTGGCATCAGTGTCAACACCCTCAGGTGCATAACGATACAGGTTGTTAAACTCCTCAATATACTCAGCCACAGTGCGGTTGGTTTGGAGCAAGTTGCAAAATTCCTTCCTCTTCGGGCTCAGAACTCCTGAAGAAACGTGGTTGGTCCTGAAACCGTCCTCAAACATTGCCCAAGTCATAGTGTCCAGCGGGTGGGTGATCTGAAAAGTGTCCCACCACGAAGCGGCTGGTCCCTCCAGTAGGTGAGCGACAAATCTCACCTTCTCAGCATCCGTGCACCCAACGGTTACCAGATCCTTATTCACTGAACGCAACCAGTCGAGAGCAACCATCGGCTCCATTGCAGTAGAGAACTTCGCTGGCCTCAGCCTCAGGAACCTTGTAAGTGCATCTCCCTGGGTCTGGTTGTTCCCATTGTTGTTGTTGTTGTTGTTGTTGTTGTTGTTGTTGTTGTTGTTGTTCTGAGCTTCCATGAACTGGGTCATCACTTGGGTCAGCTGTGCCTGAGCCGCCATAAGCTGCTCCAACTCAGTAGGTTGACAGCGGGGAGGCATCTGCGGTTCAGCACAGGTAAGCTTAGAAATAATCGATTACGAAAACAGGATTCTACCCATGCATTATGATTAAAACAACAACAAAGAAATCACAGACAATCTCAAGCAAGCAACACATCAGCAAACAAACGATCCAGCAACGTCCCAGGGGTTATCCTAATAGTATATATCTACTGAAATAGTTTTTAGAAGAGTTGGCAACAGTTATCAACATCAAAAGTCCAACAAAGCATTAAAAACAGGAATCTGCCAGAACAGTCCAGCAGTGTTCACGGATTTTTATACCTGACTTAAACTCGTCGGAAATTTTTGCTGATTTTTGTGTATACAATACAGAGAGTTTCGAACCAATCCTATTGTTTTCAGATTTTTCCCAGTTACCAATAAAATATTAAAAATCATGTAGTAAAGCTGGGTCAGCAGGAAAACTGCATCAGGAAAAACTCGGATATCAACCAAAACTTGTCATAACTCTTCTTATAAAATTCGCACAAATAATCCTGGGACATTGGAGTACACATAGGAGCAACTAAACACTCTTAAACTAACAATAATTAGGTTTTACATTGATCGAGACTTAATCTAACGATTTTACCTAACGAAGACTAATTGGTGGACATCTATCTACTTCATGAAGAGGTTGCAGTAGGTCCTCGCACTCATGCGTTGGCGCTTCTGTCCACGAACCAACCATGGCGGTGGAGTATACACCTCTCCTGAGTCATCACTTGAAACCTCAAATTCCACCTTTTCTGGATCCTCCTCTTCTTCTTCATCCTCTGCTGCAGCTGCAACAGCTTCATCTCCTCCACCATCATCATCCCCGTCCCCATCATCATCATCGTTCCCACTGTCATCATCATCATCATTGTTGCCATCATCTCCATTGTTGTCATCAGAGGGTGGATTCAACTGTGCTTGGAGAGCGGCAATCTGGGCTGCCATATCTTCAATAGTCTGGTCCCTTTCCTGGACGGTCCCTTGTAGCTGTTGTATGGCCTGATTGTTTTCTTGCACGGTCCCATTAAGTTGTGCTATGGTTGCATCCCTGCCTATCAGTGCATTATTCAGAACATCCACAACTTCATGCAAGGTCTCTATCTCCTATCCCTGGACCACCATACCATTGCTGGCAAAATCTGCTATCTCCTTTACCATCATCACTTTCTCAGCTAGGGCTCCATTCTCCCTCTCCATGTCCTCTATGTGCCTCCGACGGGGCGGTATGTTGTTCCTATCGCCCGGGGTAACCACAACGTTCCCATTCTCATCACGCCTTTCGTAGTCACGGTAGGGTGAGACTTCTGGCAACAGGTGTCGGACAAGATGGCACTGGCGTGATAGGGCTTCATGCAGGGCCAAGTTTATTCCAAGTTCCCAGTTGCAGTATGTCTTGGTGTAGACCAGATGCACAGGGTTTGACAAGGCGGCATCCCTGAAGATGAAGGTGGTGATCTCCCAGGCGTCCTCACCATATCCATAGGTGTTCAGCCTTCTTCCCTTGAACATGGGCAGTGGCAATCCCAATGACTGCGAGAGCTGTGCCAACTGTCTTACAAAGGGCCTTGGTGATTCCATCGTTGCATACTCAGTCCTGACTTCTCCCATCTATCAATTAACAGATGAAAGTGTGAGAATAGCATATGGTAAAGATTTACGAGAGTGAAAGGCATAAGATGAAAGACAGAGTTAATATAAGCTTTAATAATTCTATGGCTTCCTAATCCAAACCTAGGTCACGATCCTACAGTCGACACACGGGCTCTGATACCATCTTGTAAAACTACGGTTCTGAAAAGACCGTAGCTTCTATGTGACATGCCAATCCCTGGATCGGTTCATTTACTCACAAGAGAATAAAGATGAATAACATAGCAAAATATCCGTGTATCATAAATAACGTAGATCCAGAGTATCATTATTACAAATAAGGCTTAGCTCAAGGCTAGCTCAAGTAGCAACATAAATAAAATAAATCCTCCATTCTCCAAATTTCCCACAAGTGAACAAGTGCCGAGTGGAGTACCGTGGACTAAATCGATCACTCAGAATCGGAATATCCTGCAACATAAAACGTAGCAGCCCCGAAGGGTCAATACATGGAATGTATGGCAAGTAGAGCTATTAAAGGAGACAATAGAGCTAACATCTACATGCATATCTGGCAAGTGGAGCTGTGGTTAGCTTGCATTTGCAAATACCATTGTCCTACTTTCATAAACAGTTTTTGATTTTCTTTGAAAAGATCCCAATTAAGTTAACCCATCATCATTAAAGCAATTAGGAAATTAAGATGAGCGAGAAACATGTCATGGACTCAATATCAAGCAACTCAGATGTCCATAACCGGGGACACGGCTAATCGATTAGTTTATACACCCTGCAGGGGTTAGTACACTTTACCCATGTAATTTGGCCAACCCAGCTCTCGTTCATCATAGCATGGCTAAGCACATCTACTAACGGTGGCTCATCTACACCAAAGCCCTACCACATAATAGGACATATCATAGCGATAGTAATTTTCTACACATGCATCTACAAAATACACGACAATGCATTGAAAGTAATAGGACCATATCATGAACAAGGTAGCATCTACTTGCCTTGGCTGTAGCGGTCGAACGAACAATACACATACGAGCAAGCGTTGCACTCTCCACAATCTACACGATACAATTGCAATCACATAAACAAACCATACACAATCATATACAAACAATGACAATGCAAGATGCATGCATGACAAGTTGAACATTGCTACAGTAGCTTCATATATTCTTATTCAGTATATCTACTGTATGCATGCATGGAATTTTTTTAAGTGCATAGAAAACAAAGCATGCAATTTTAAATGCCCAAACAATTGAGCTAGAACACAATTATTTAGCCACTGCTAATAAACTGTTTGTAAAATCTTGGAAAAATATCCACTGTGTAGGCAACCTAAAATAGAACCAGTACCAATTGGAATTACTCAAAAAGGATTTATATAATTCCCTGAGTAATTAAAATACTCCAGTAAGCCTTTTATAGATTCTGAAAATTCCAATACTGTAGGTCTACCTTTTTAATTTACTGTAAGATTCCTGTTGTTCTACTGATTACAGGGACATCTTATTTGAAATTTTTGGAGTTGTAGAACTTTTACTATGAATTTAATACTCTAAAAAGGACATTAACTCATTTACTTAACCAAGATAAAACCTTGCTGCAAAAGCATAAAAAAACTATACAACAACATTCTACGTGAGACACTGAATCTACTCATATTTTATTTGCAATTTTTGGCCTAGTAAATTATTTTTTATTGAATTTACAAGTTTTCACTATTTTCTGCAAATAAATAAACCCAATAATTCGAAAGAATAATCGCTTTTGACCACCAAGATCGACCGGGCAGTCACGTTGACCGGGCGACACGCTTCCACCAGCTGGTGGCGGTACCTTCGCTGGACCCTTCATTCTCACGCTGTTGGATGCAATCGACGCGGGGAAGCATCGAGAGGGCTCACCGAGACGGGAGAGGCGGTGGTGGCGGCGATGTCGGCGGCGGCGCTGCCTCCGCAACGGTGGCTGGACGGCGCCGGGTGAGGTGGCGAAGCTTGACGAGGTGGCGGCGGGCGCTGGGGCGACGGCGGCGTGGCACGCCCGGCGAGAAATTCCAGCGGCTCAGAGAGGGGAAAGAGGGGCGAGTCAGTCGGGCGAGGGAAAGCTCGCAGGGGCAGAAGGAGGGCGCGAGGCGTCACTCCTTACCTCGTCCGCGAGCTCGTTGGCGGCGGTGGCGATGTCGACGGCGGTGGGCAAGCGGGAGGGCTAGCGTTCGAGGCGGGGGAGGAAAAGAGGGTGGCAGCGGCTCTTGTAGTGGGGCACTCGACGCGGAGTCGGGTTGGACTCCGAGAAAAACGCGGCGACGGGCGAGCGTGCTCCAGACGGAGTCGGCGGCGGCGCGCGCTGACAGGTGGTGTAACACCCTCAGAATCGGACCTATGCAAGTTTGAGCAAAATTCGCCAAACCCGCATAGAAACGATTCAAAGGTGCCCACCAGGCACTTTCGTGCGGGTGGAAAACGAAGTAATAACATTACACAACAGTCCTCGATGGGACCCACGCAGATATATATATATATAACAATGACTCAAGGAGTCAAGAATACGATATACGATACAAAGATCCAAATCACCGAAAACGATCAAAGGTCCGACTACGGACAAGAAGCAAATGGGCTAAGAGCTCGAAGAATAACCAATGGCGTCCATAACCCCCAAGCCAAGCCGGAAGGGTAACCCCGCTAACGACGTCGATCTCAAACCCGCTTAAACAAAAGGGTGCCGACAAAGGGCAAAGGAAAAGAGGAGCGTCGATCGAGGCCAAGACACGGCGAGACTAGATTCGGCCTCGCCACATAGGTATGGTGGATCAAGGCGGCGACAAAGATGCAATCGAACAACCTATAGAGACTCGATACAACCGGCGGCAATCGAGAGGGTAAGAAGGACCTATCCGGATCCAACGTCTGCAATAAAAAAAACCATCTGGGTTTCCTCGAAACGAGGAAGTCAACCGAGGAACTCACACAGTTGGCTTTACTTATTCGGTTATCGTTGCAGCAATTACTAGTCGGTATAGATAATCGTCCCGATAAAATAAGCGATGGGCCGTTTAGTTAATCATTCCGCTAGAAGTTGCAACAATTACTAATCGAATCTGAGATAGTATGAGATAAACCCAAAACCCAGCAGTTGTTGGTACTTTTATTCAGCCATTTCGTTGTAGTTGCAATACTTACTAGTCAGATACAATTGTCGCAAGCGACAACCAAACAAGCAATTGTGGGCAGCATTAATTAGCCATTCCATTATAATGAAGTTGATTACTTGTCATTATAAGTCAAATTTATAGCAGTAAACTTTAGTTATGCTTGTCTATGATCGAGATACTGTGCTCCAAGTCGTCCATATCCGCGGACACGGCTTTCAGAAAGTTTTACCCGGCCGGGGTGCACCAATAGCAACACACGCTCGATCAACCTCGGAAAAACCAAATCAAAACCCAACGAGGCTTTCACGACTGAACAATCACAGGATTCAGAAATATTTCAGGGGGCCACCCCTTAAGTAGATTCCGCAACGAAGTAAGCTAGCTCCGAGACGGACTCAAGGTCTGGGTAGACGGCTGTGAGCGACTGGGAACCCCAAACGGGGCTTGTCGACACCGCGAAAACGTGTCCCGATCCTAAACAGTACAGTGTGCTATCTGTCGCACAATCGTAAATAAAGCGGTAAAGCATGGCATAAGTACAGGATCGTAATAAAACCTCAAACTAGTTTGTGGCCCCAAGAAATAAGACTGAATCAAGCTCTGGATCAGGGGGGTCCCATATACCTCCCGGATGTGGATAGCGCGATAAATCAAGAAACATGTATCAAGTACTCGGGGTCTTACGGGACACAAGTGGGCGTTCGGAAACCAAATATTTTCTATCACCCACCGATGCCTCTGCTTATTTCAATTTTAGTTGTTAAACAGAAATTAAAGTGACGATAAGTAAAACTAGAATCATCTCCAACATCAACATGCGGCAATACATCAGCAACTGTGGCATATGACGACACACATCAGCACTTGAGCCAGCAACTACGACGCGCAAGTCCAACTATCTACCAAACAACAGGTAATAGGGTGTGTCCAAGGCAATATAGGGCTGCACGGTATATCACAGGTACGGAAACTAAAGCATCGCAACCCAGATAGCAATAGATCAACAGGAGGGAATAAAGACTATAAAAGTAAGATAGGTAGAAAAGAGGGAGATGCTCGCCTGAAAACATTGCTGAAGATTCAACCGAAGATCGGGGCGAAGCTCACATCAACTCAACGGTCTTATCCGCGAAGAAGCAAAACACTAGAATAAACACCGGATGCAATATTTAATACAACGGCAGAAGATCGGCATGATGCATGCATGATGTATGGCATGGCAAAGGTGCGATGCAATTAGGCCATATTAAGCGGAATCGGGGTCCCGACAATTAATTAGGTGGTTCAAGTTATTTAGAACCCCCCGCAATTAAATGTTGTTATAACAAGGCAAGATAAGATACCGGTTCGCTACACAAGTTTAAATGAGGCCAATATAAGGCTAGATTTGCCCGCGTATGGGCCCCATATTTAATTAGAGGTGACTCGGCATAAGGCCCCCAAACCACAAGAATGTATGCATGCAAGACAATTATTATGTGACAAGTTGTATTATATTGTCAAAATAGGGTTTTCGGGAAGAGGTGCACACATTAGGGTCTCGACGGTCTTGGGGATCCGGGGGTTCTGGGTTGGTCTCGGGGTCCAGGGTTCGACGGAAGCGTTCTCAGATAACGGGGGTAGTTCTTGTCGCATTCGCGATGGTCGGCCATGTTGTCGGTCCTCTCGTCCGGGTTGAAGCACTTGTCGCATCGGGGTCTCGGCGGACTCGGTGTCCGGGGTGAAATACTTGGCGTTCTCGAGGGAGTACTTGTCGCACAGGTTTTCCCGGTTTTCTTCGGGTTCTCTGTCGATGATCTCGTCGTCGAGAAGAACTTGTCGGGTCCGTGTGTCGGGTCGGTCTTGGCGTCGGGCGAAGCACTTGGCGTTCGCGTCGATGTTCTTATCGTCCGGGTTCTCGAGCATCGCATCCGAGAAGGAGTACTTGGCGTCCGTCGGTCCCGTGTCGACGACCTTGTTTTCCTCGATGGCGAACTCGTCGTATCTGTGGCGTGGTTCTTGTCGGGGTTCTCGGCGCCGGTCGGCCGGGTGATCTATCCTCGGATGGTCTTCGCGACATAAGTGATGCGAGATCTGGATCGGTGCATCGGCACATGGCGCCTTGCCTTGGTTTGGGGCATCCCCATCTTAGCATCACCACACGATACCAGCAGCCCACTTGGTGTAGGTCCTTGGCGTGGTGCTCTGTCGGGTCGAGGCCGAGGCAGCAAGCACGAGGGCGCGCCGAACTTCATTGTCGGCGGTCACGGAGGCGACGGGAGGGTAGCAGCAGGAAGGTCGACGGGCTCCATGACGCGGCCAGCGAAAGGTGAACAGTCGGGCTCGGGGTTCGGCTGACGGCCTTGTATGAGCGAGGTTGCAGCGGCAGCGGTTGAATGGCGGGGCAGCTGGGCGAGCTCCGGGCGGCGGAGGCCGGGCGCAGGACGGCGAAGGGTGGCCGGATGCGCGGCCACGAACGGCGGGGCCGAGCTCGGCGGCTCACGGAGGGCTCGGGCACTAGCGACGTCGGGACGGCAGGCCTGGCGGGGCTGCGCCTGAGGCGGGAACGTCCGGCGACGGCCGGCAGGAAGGACGAGGCCAGACGGAGGCGGGACGTGGCATGGCGCCAGGGGGAAAAGGCGGGCGTCGGGGTGGGCTAAGCGCGCGATGGCGGAGGGAGGAGACAAGGCGTGGGTTGCTTATGGGGAGGAGAAGAGGAGAAGAGAGAGAGGCAGATGGGGCCAGAGGTGGGGCCTGCTAGGTGGGCAGCAGGCGTGGGGATCTGGCAGGCGTGGGTGTGGGCTTGTGTGTGGTGGGTGGGTGAGTGCATGTGAGAGAGAGGTTTGATGGGGAAGGAGAGAGAGAGAAAGAGGTGGCCAAGTGGCGGCCCAGTTGGTGAGGAGGGAGAGGGTGACGTGTCGAAGGCCATTGGCCGGGTGAGGTGGAGGCAAGGTTGGGTAGGAAGTTGGGTAGTTTTAGGATTTACGAGTGGGCGTTTATATTTTTCTGGTGGTCGATCAATCGGCCCATTCGACGCCTAACAAAAATAATTTAATATTTTATTTATTTTAAATAGCTTTTATAATTAGTTTTAGACAAACAAATTATCCAAACATCCGGTTTGGCGTTTAATAAAGATGGGCGTTTTTAGAAAACAACATGTGCTTTGCAAACATAGTTTTATGCAAACAATGCATGATGATGACGATGCAATGCACAAATTTAACGCGATTTTCTAGTAGTGGTTTTACGGATGCCAGTGGGTCCCACTGGCGGTGGTCGGTGGTCGACGGCGGGTCCCGCCGTCGGTATTGTGGCCGTGTACATGGCTACTACCTACAAGGCCTTGTCGGCAGTTCTGGCAGGGCTACCGGTCAGCTACTACTGTGGTTTCCCTTTTTTTGATTTTTCTTTTCTTTTTTTCCTGATGAATTTCTTAACTGGATTTTTATCAGAAACTGTCTAGAGTTAAGTAAAAAATTCAGATTGCCTTAGAATTTGCTCCGGAGCTTCGATTGAGGCGATTTAAAGTGCTACGGGTTTGTGACGGAACCCTCTACACACCTGGTCCTTCCAAACAACTAAAATGTACTGTTTTTAACAGAAGCATGGTAAAACCGAGCACTCAAGTGTAGGTATCAAAATGCAATTGCAAGTAAATTGTTTTGTCAAAACCTTTTCAAACTGAATTTTTGCAATTATGACCATGATGCAATGACATGTATGCTATGCAGTACCAAATCTAAAATTTGGGATGTGACATATATCCACAAACTAGTGACAACTTGTCAATACAATTCAAATAAGGTAACCATTCCTATCTGCAATATTTCATGTTGCGGGATACTCCAAGGACGAGTAAGGTACTTAGGTCACGAGTCTCCACTTAACTAGTTGCATGTGGCATGATGGAGCTCTATTTTATTGTTTGTTTTGTTGAACTATTTTATTTGATCTAGACATGAGCTAGGCAATTTGCAATAATTATACTTGTGGACCATATGATGTAATAGTTTGATGCGTTGTTGTTTATTCATTAAGTTGTGTGTGCTAGCTAATGATCCATGGACTAGCACTATAAGCACATGATTCAATCCATTTTAACGGGTTGGATCACTTTAATCTAATCCATAGAAATAATGATGAGGAAAAACATACAAACTCATGATTCTGAAACAATCAAAATATCTATAAAATCGAATTAACCATAACATTTGTACTTCACCACAACTATAAGCACATGATTCAATCCATTTTAACGGGTTGGATCACTTCAATCTAATCTATAAATTTGAATTAACCATAACATTTGTACTTCACACAAAATCAAAATCTTCTTTTGTAGCAGACCCTAGTTTTTAAGTTGAATAATTGAATTTGGCACACTTTTATAGTTGACATAGCCTCCAGAATGGACAGAGTCATGTGATGCCTTCTTGCAAACGTGTGAGGGCACGTAGAACGCGGGCGTTAGCCGAAATTTCGTTCCCGTATCGGTAGATTTCGGATTGATCTAGAGTTAGTTCGAAGCGTCGACGGAAATTCGAGCGGCGGTCGGTATTTTTTTCCTCGCATGACGTGGGAACAACGAGCGGCGGGCGCTAGCGATAGGCGCTTGGAAATAGAATAGTTGGACCTGCGATTTCGTGAAGGAGGCGAGGGCCATGGGGTCGAGCCTGTGCGGCGTGTATGGCACAGAGATTCTGGCGGGAAGGTGCCCACCAGGCCAGCTCGCACCCCCATCTCCAGCGACCTGCAGCGGCCGAATCGCTGTCGTTGACGACGAGGACGCCATCGCCACCAGCGGTCACATCTTATGCCCGACCCCCGCCCACATCTGTTAGGAATAGACAAGTTATATTCCTCTGGGGGCCAAAGGCCACAATATATAGTACAGGTACAGGGCAAATATGCAGGAAGCCCCCTAACATATGGGGAAATACAATCTACAAATATATACATCTAACACCCCCCCTCAAACTCATGGTGGATCCACAACACTGAGTTTGGAGAGTAAAAGCATCTCGCGCTCGTCTGCCTTCGTGAAGAAATCCGCCAATCAGTAAATCTGAAGGCACATCTTGAAGCGCAACAACCCGAGCTCGCACTGAGCACGTGTATAGAAAGCATCAACACCAATATGCTTGGTAAGCTCATGCTTGACCGGATCACGGCAACACTAATAGCACTCTTGTCGCCGACAAAACCATCGGGTGTGGTAATGGAGACCCCAAAATCCAAGTAACCACCGTAACCAGGTCACCTCGGAAATCAACAAGGCCATAGCACGCAACTCGGCCTCAACACTCGAACGGAAACCGTCTGCTTTCTTCGTCTTTCAAGCAATGAGCGAACCACCAAGAAACACACAAGATGGCGAAAGTGAATGATCCGAAGGATCACTCGCCCAATAGCGTCCGAATAGCACCGGAGCCGGAGGAGCTGGAGCGAGGAAAGAAAGGGCGACGGTGATCGTACCACGAAGATAACGAAGAACACGGAGAAGATGACTATAGTGAGCAGTGGTGGGTAAACGAATCGACTCGAATATGAATAGGATAAGAGATGTCGGACGAGTGACAAGATAAACAAGACTTCCAACAAGATGACGATAACGCGTCGGATCGTAAAGAGGATCACCATCGGTGAGTTGAAGCTAACATTAAGCTCCATAGGGGTCTCAACGGGCGCTCATCCCCAAGAGCGACGGGCAAGAAGATCTGAATATACTTTTCTTGAGAGATGTAAAAGCCATCAAGTGGAGAAAACCTCAATCCCAAGAAAGTATCGAAGAGGACCAAGATCATCATAAGAAATCGATCACGAAGACGAGCCTTAACAAAGGCTATATACTCGGGATCATCACCGGTAATGATCATATCATCAACATAGAGAAGAAGAAGAGCGTCCACGAGGAGAAGTGTGAACAAACAACTGGATCATGAGCACTAGGGGAGAAACCTGCGGCCGTCACGACAGAAGCAAAGCGCTCAAACCAAGCGCGAGGGGCCTGTTTGAGGCCATAAAGAGAACGTCGAAGACGACAAACCATCCCCGCAGCAGAATACCTGGAGGAGGTCGCATATAAACCTCCTCACTCAACTCACCATTGAGAAAGGCATTCGAACATCAAGCCGGGACACAGACCAGTGACGCAATGCAACAAGAAGAAGATGCATACGGTGGTCATATGAGCCACAGGAGCAAAGGTCTCATCATAGTCACGACCATGCTCCTGCTGAAAACCACGAGCCACAAGACGCGCTTTATAGCGCTCAAGAGATCCATCAGAGCGAGTCTTAATCTTATAGACCCACTTACACGTGATAGGACGAACACCGGGAGGGGAGAAACAAGATCCCATGTGCCAGTGCGCTCAAGCGCGGCGATCTCCTCAGCCATGGCCAGCTGCCATTCAGGATGATGCTCAGCATCCCGGTAAGAAGTCGGCTCGGAGGCAACAGAAAGACCATACTGACTAGGCGAGTAACGGTCGGGAGCACGACGCTGACGAACAGGACGAGGAGAGGGAAGATCATCAGAAGAAAACGACGCAGGAGACGACGATGAAGAAGAGGGAATAGTAGAGGAAGGCTCCGGAGAGCGAGGAGAACTAGGAGAACTAGATGGAGCAGAGGAGGACGACGTCGAAGAAGAGACATCAGGGGGAGGAGATCCTGAAGAATACACAATAGGTGTAGAAGGAGGTGTGTCGGAAAAGAGAAGAAACGAGATATCTTCCACCGGGTAAGTGCCAGCGGTGGGCCGAGGATAGAAAGGACGCGTCTCATCAAAAGTAACATCACGAGAGATACGCATCCGACGACCAACAGGGTCCCAACAGCGATAGCCCTTATGCTCATCGCTGTATCCAAGGAAGACACACTCAACAGACTGAGCGGTCAGTTTGGTGCGTTCAGAGCGAGGAGAACATAGCAAACACAACCAAACAAGCGAAGCATTGAGTAGTCTGGAGACTGTCCACAGCGCTCAAGAGGGATACCACCCTGCAAGGCAGCAGAAGGCTGAATATTGATGAGATAAGCGGACGTAGCGACCTCGGCCAATGCGAAATGCGAAGAGAAGAAGCAATCATCAAAGCACGAGTGGTCTCAAGAAGATGGCGATGCTTACGCCAAGAACGCCATTTTGGCATGTCTTGCGGGACAAGAGGCGAGCAAGGGTGCCTGCCGGCAAGGACACCTCGCAACATCCGGGAGATATACTCACCAGAATCGGACGAAATACACGAATGGGGTAGAATCGAGTACGGACCATGGCCGCAAAGCGCTGATATATGGAGCACTTCACTACGAGGCGCATAAAATACAACCAAGTGTATCGAGAAAAATCATCGATAAATAAAATATAGAAGCGATGGCCCCTTCGAGCGAAGGAGCCGGACCCCAAACATCGAATGAACTAAATCAAAAGGTCATTTGAGATATGCACGCTAGTAGGATAGGAAGTCAATCTGTTTACCCAACCTACAACCCTAACAATGTAAAGACCCATCTCCTGAGATGGACCCCAGAAGACCACGATGAACTAATGACGACAGGCGGGAGTCACAAAGGTGACCAAGACGATGATGCCACTGCTGAAATGAGCTGGTAGCAGAGGCGACGACCGGAGAAGGCGCAGATGAAGGCGCGGAAGGAACACGAAGCCGCCTAACTCCCAAAGTCACGAAGAGTCACGCGGCTGGGGCCCAACCAGGCCTGCAGCGGTCTGGACAACACAAGAATCAACATCAAGAATGACACGACGGCCAGAGTCGGTCGGTTGGCTAGAGAACAGATTCATCTTAAGAAGAGGGACATGAGAAATATCGAGAACGAAAAAGAAGAAGTAGAAAGGGTGCCCGACTAGAAACGGAAGAGAGGTACCATCACCGGTAAAACACGGACGGAGAAGGGAGAGAACGAAGCGGACCGAAAAGACTCAAATGTCATATGAAAAGAAGCTCGAATCCAGATACCACGGGACGCACTGACCGTATGTAGAAGGTGGTGGTCGCAAGGTGCCTAAAGAATCGATCCAAGAACCAGCAGTGCCTGTCGAAGAAGAGCCTGAAGCAGCAAGCAGACCGCGAAGACTCCTGATAATGTCCTGATCGAGAGAGCAAGCTTGAAGATCCGGAAGGAGCCGATCGCACGAGCTGGTGTCTTGGCGTGGGCGGGGTCCGTGTATAGAGTGGGCCAAGTGTGGCCATCCTGTTGCGATAAGCGATGTGAAGAGAACCACGACCACGACCACGAGCTGCTGGTCTTGACTCGACCACCGAGGCTGAGGTGACCACGACCACCCGGAGGAGTGGGTAGTATCGTGGCGGCGACAGGGACGCTTGGTGAGTCGAGGGAGCGACGGCAAAGGAGCACCACAGTAGCAAGCAGAGGGAACCGCAAGAAGACCCGGCACCAGGCGGGTCTCCTCGGCTGGCTCGACAACACCTCGGAGAGCGGAACACGACCACGAGCATTCACGAAAGCACGCCGGGCTCAAACTCTGGCGAGGCGAGACGAAACTCATAGATACGGTGAAACTCCAAATCCGAAGACAATGCTGACGAACATGTGCCACAAACAGCAAGATGACGGAGAGAATCAAGGCGACGCGGATAGCAAAGACACTGAGTATAGAACTCATCAATAGTGGAATCACCTCGTAGAGCATGCTCTGGCGGACCAGACAAGTAAAGAGCATCTCCAGACGGGGTAGCGTTAGCGAAGATGGGCCCATCGGCGGCAGATGGGGAGACTCATGAACTCGGAAGACATCTTGGGGCGTAACACCGGAGGTGAGAACAAAGAAAGACGAGCATCCTCATCAACCCATCGAGTATAGGCGGTCGAGCGTGACGATAGGCCTCGAGATCGGAAGAGTATTGCTTGAACTTGGTCATAAGCGCAATGGCACTATCATCGGCACTCTGGCGGCAAGATCCTTGGCCTCCCGAGAGGCATCGGCACCAAGAACAATCGTCGGAAGAAGGGGAGCCACAGGGGGCACGGCGGACGGAGACCTCACGGAAGCACACCCCAAAGGCGGCGCATGTGAAGCGCATAAAGGCAATGAAATCGGGGTAATTCGCGCCATCGAAGATCACCGGCAGCGAGGAATCGCAACATATCCCGATGAAGACATCTCTCACTTTTTTAACTCTCGGATGTAAGCGAAGGCGACGAAGAACAACGGTGAATCAAACCGACGAAGAAGGCCGTGGTGCGTCGGACGGACGAGGCGGGCGGCGGTCGATCAATCGGCGGTGGAGCGGGCGGATGGGCGGCGGTCAGTGGGGTGGCCTCGGGAGCAGGGGTCCCGGAGGCGGTGGGTGGCGTCCGCAGGCGTCGGGGGCCCGTGGTCTGCTGCCGATTGACTCCAGGGGTGGCGGAGTCAGCGTGGCGGGATGGCGAGGAGAGAGTCCGCGTCACGGCGGAGGCGGAGGGCCCGAGCACGTCGCGTCGTCGGGAGGCGAGAAGGACGATCTCGTCGGAAGGCGGCACCATGCGGATTCGGAGGTCAACGACGCCACCGCGATCCGATCCGATTCCAGATCCAATCTGATCTAGGACAAAACGAGCCGAAAATTTGACGAGCAAAACGAGGAACTCCACGTCTGTGCGTAAGCAGGAACCGGATGGCGGGCGGTGACAGCGGTGGTGGTCACAGGGAGAGGACCGGTGGGCAAGAAAACCCTAAAACCGGCTCTGATACCATGTTAGGAATAGACAAGTTATATTCCTTTGGGGGCCAAAGGCCACAATATATAGTACAGGTACAGGGCAAATATACAGGAAGCCCCCTAACATATGAGGAAATACAATCTACAGATATATACATCTAACAACATCGATCTCGAGCTACCCTGCACTCCGTGACATAGATCAGTAGTAGCCGGTTTATCCCCTTCCTCGGACTGGAATGGAATCGGCAGAAGGAATCCGAACTGAGCAGCTCGGGCTGAAATCTCGAAACCAACTACAGTGGCCGCAGTGCACCGCCGGCAAGGGAGTTGACCGCAGCGGCGAGAGTAAGAGAATGGAGCGAGGACGCGCTCATAGGGGAGGACATGGATCCCCTAACGTAGCCAATTCTGCCTTTGAGTCACTGACGTGTGGGTCCCGCAGGGCATGGGTCCCACCTGTCAGCGACCCAAAGTTAGGGAATGGCAGGGTTCCCCACGTCAGAGGATCTCATTCCCATAGGGGAGCTGGGGATTTTGGTACGGTTGTTGGGACTCGTGGTCAGCTGCAAGTGCCTCCAGTTGGAAGAGTACGAACGCTTGCGTCCTTTTTTTTTCTTGTTGGCCTAATCGACCGATTTAGCACTTCCCATTGCGAGGACAGGCGCTTAGGTGTTAAACGATTTTTTGGGTTTTTTTTCTCGCTTAAGCGTTCATCTAAGAGCCTCCCATTAAACATGCCCTGATGTTCTCTTCAAAGGTAACTGATGGCTTAATGTTCTGTTATGTTAGTGATGTTTGCCAAAGGTGTTCTAGATAGTAGGATTATTTCTATTGTAAAAGTGGATCGATCTAAAAATAAGGCTAGTCACTGTCTCGCGAACTTTGCGAGGACAGATGCCAGAACTGTTGTTTGGCTTGGTACAGGACCTGAGGTTTTTTCTCAGTACCTGAAACTTGACCTCCTTGTAATCCCTATTTCTTAATAAAACCACTTTTACCCGCAAAAAAGGGTGTGATCTATCACCGACTAAACTAGTGTGTTCTCTCATTGATATCATAAAAATACATGTCATCGAGAAAGAAATTTTCCTTCAATGTGCATTCGGTACAATTATGATATTAGTTGTGATTTTAACCGCAATGATAGGGTTTTTTCGTGCTTTGAAGTAGTTGCGTTTGTATACCCAAATCAAATTTAGGGAGCCGTTTTACTCCTTATGCTAGAGATGAGCATTTTGTGCTCCTGGTAAATTTCTCACTCTGAGTTCTCCTTCCGCTAGAGACGCTTTTACACATGGAATTCCATCCAAAAAATACACAAAAATTGATTTCTGTGTTGGTCCCATCTACGACATTTGAATTACCCAATCCGGGCCCAATAGCCTACTACCTGGCCCATTGAAAGCTGGATGGTGTCATACGTGTGCAGATTGTGGTCAATGTTTTTTTAATGTAAATTGTATATATAATCCAAGATTATCATGACCATCATTCATGCATGTATCTATAGGTGCGGTGACAACTCCAATTACTCGTGCACATCATGATTATTCTTGATATGGTACGTTATCTTTTTGACCATTTTATCATGTTTTGCACATCACTCTGGTTACATGAAATGGAAAATTTGTGACCAAACTACAAAGAATGTGATTACGGAAGGAATGCCCAACTAATGTCATACTTATTATATTCCTATTTACATCGCCTTTCGCTCCCTCCACCTCTGTGCACTTGCATCGTCGCCATTGTCGACCCCTATGTCTCCTGCCCTCCCTTGGCCCCTCCTCACCTCCGCCCGTCAAAGATGCAAGGAGCACCCTATTCATCGAGGCGTCGCTTGTACACCCCGCTTATCGTCGTCGAGGTCCGCATCTCCATGCTGAGCTCCCTCTTCCTCCCCTGCTTGTCCAGCTCACCCGCCGCACATCGCTTCTGGATGGAGGGCACCCTTGAGTTCGTCTCCTACATCATGGGCTAGTACATAGTTTCATTTTAACATTTTATTACGTGTTTCTCTGAAAATTAACACATTCATTCTAGAAAATTTTATGTGTTTCCCAGATTTGTTTTTCAAATTTAACATGATTCTTTTTTCGAAAATTCTACCTTTTCCATTTTTAAAAAATAAACTTGGAAAGTAGTCGTACTAGGAAAAGCATCGGAGCTGCCGTCGCACCAACTCGTCCCAGTTGTCTTCCACCTCCAGACCAGTCCACCTTCCTCCTCCCCTCTGCGTCGTCAATGGCGTCTCCCTCCCCCAAACCCTAGCCCCTTTCCCGCACCCGACTCACCAGCCATGGGATCCCACCCGGCGGAGCCCTCCCGCACGGCCCTCTCCCCTTTCGCCACGCTCGACCCGGCCGCGCTCGCCGCCCTCCCGGCCTCCACGCCCCTTACCGTCCGCTCCGCCGCCCTCTCCCCGCCGCATCTCCTCTACATCGGCACCGGCGGAGGCAAGCTACTCCTATTCTCCCTCCAGACCCCCTCCTCCCCCGAGTTCCTCCGCCTCATACCCATCGGCGCCACCCGCCCCATCTCCGCCATCCTCCCGCTCCCCTCCGTCGCCCGCGTCCTCCTGCACGCCGAAGGCAGCCTCCTCCTCGCCGACCCTCTCCTTGCCCGCCCCGTCCGCCGTCTCGGCTCCCTCCGCAATGTCGCCGCCGTCGCCGCCTCCTCCCCCTCTCCCTCCTCCTGCTCTCTCGCGGTCGCCGTCGGGAAGAAGCTGCTCGTCATCGACCTCACACTGCTCGAGGCCGACGAACTGGAGGTCCAGACGCGCGAGATCGCCGCCGGCGTCGACGGGATCAGCGTGCTCGCGTGGGTCGGGCAGGACTCGATCTTTGCCGGCGCCGCCTCAGGGTACTCGCTCTTCTCGCTCAGCACGGGCCAACGCGTGGACATATTCGCTCTCCCGGAGTCGGCCGGGTCGCCGAGGATCAGGCCGCTGTCCGGGGGCGAGGAGGTGATGCTGCTCGTGGACAATGTCGGGGTGGTCACCGACCGGTTCGGGCAGCCTGCCGGAAGCAGCTTCGTGTTTAACAGCAGGCCAGATTGCATCGCCGAGGTTTTTCCATACGTGGTGGTGGCCGGAGAGTCTAAGTTGGACGTGTACAGGAGGAGGAATGGGGCACACTTGCAGACTGTTCCGATCGCGAAGAGCGGCTCCGGTGTTTTGACCGTGGCGAGTGATGATGACGTTGTTGTGATCGCTACGGCTTATAAGGTAAAGTAGGTACGTTAACTCGCCATTAATGGAACTTGTTCCTGAATTCTAATTTCTACTTACACACTTTTGCATTTGGAAAGTAGCATACCGTGACAACTAATGCCATTTCTTAGTAGCTAAGCAGATGAGTCTTTTTGAGTGGACACGTTTACATGAGCCTGGAAAAACATTCAGCTTATAATTGGCATGAACTGAAACTAAAATTTGTATGGGAGAGCAACTTATGCTTACGAACCAAATGATTTCACCTTTGCTTCTACAAATGTTAACTAGCCTTTTTTTGCAAAGATTAACTAGCCTTTTCAACTTGTGATAGTTTTAAAAAATTAACTTGCGTCCTTTTTGAGTGGACACGTTTACATGAGCCCCTGGAAAAACGTTCAGCTTATAATTGGCATGAACTGAAACTAAAATTTGTATGGAAGAGCAACTTATGCTTACGAACCAAATGATTTCACCTTTGCTTCTACAAATGTTCAAGCTGCTCTTGAATCACAATGTTGCTGTAAAATTTTCCATTATGAGTGACATCACTTTAACAGATTTATGCTCCACGTTATCAGTTAATTACAAGCTGTTACCGTACCAACCAACTAGTGCTAATTATTTCCTACTTTTCCCATATCACTTTAACAGGTTTTCTGCTACCGCAAAGTATCTGCAGTGGAACAGATCAAGGCGCCGCTGCGAATAAAGAGTTACAGGGAAGCTATTTCTTTGTTGGAAGAGTTTGAATCTGATGGTGAAATCTCGAAGGATATGATTTCCTTTGTGCACGCACAGCTTGGGTTCTTACTATTCTTTGACTTGCGTTTTGAGGATGCTGTTAACCATTTCTTGCTGTCGGAGTCTATGCAACCAGCAGAAATATTTCCATTCATCATGCGGGATCCTAATCGCTGGACAGATCTGGTACGCCACATTGTCAATTAGTTGGGAAGTTGTACTAAATTGTTAGATAGCAGTTTTACTTCAGTGCCCATTTCGAAATTTTGGTATAATGTTCATGAGGATTTAGGTATCTGCAAGACCCCTCTTGCACGTCTTTACCGTATTCTTTTGTATGAAAAAATTTCATGATGAGTAAAGTGTTTATCTTCTAGTATGATTCAGTTAATCTTACAACCAGTGTGCATGACCTATTCCACAAAATTTCAGATGCTTTTGTAGCTAGGATAATATCTACCGACTTTTATCAATATATTCATATTGTTAACTCATTTTGTGTACTGTGGAATAGATTTTAAAGTTCTCCTTAATGCTCAGCTGTCTGCTTAGTAATTGGTAGCTTTTAGTTTGGCTATTGATACCTAGAGATTGCCCAGTTGGATTTATCTTTAACTAGCCTTTTTTTGCAAGGATTAACTAGCCTTTTCAACTTGTGATAGTTTTAAAAAATTTAATTTGCAAAATTTAGGTGCCAAGAAAGCGTTATTGGGGCTTGCATCCTCCCCCTAAGCCTCTCGAAGAAGTTATTGACGATGGACTGGTAACACTTCAACGAGCATTGTTTCTCAAAAAGGCAGGTGTGGACACGGTTGTGGATGAAGATTTCCTTTCAAATCCTCCAAGTAGAGCTGATTTATTGGAACTAGCTATCAGAAATATTATCAGGTTTGGTTTATCGAGAGTATTTATATTCATTTATGAATTGCAATGAGGCTGCGTGTAACGACCAATGTCCGAATGCTAAATGAAACTAGGTACCTTTGTGTATCGCGTGAGAAGAACTTGTCTCCTGCAGAGATGGAAGGAATCGATACTCTTCTGATGTACCTTTATAGAGCACTTGATCTTGTTGATGACATGGAGAAGCTTGCATCATCTCAGAATAGCTGTGTTGTGGTATGTATATTTCCTTCGCAAACATATCCCTACTCTGCAGTATCACGAGTTTATGACTATAAATATACTGGTACTGAAATCGATATTAACTCTGGATTTGAATATAGAATATAGTATTGCTGTGGACTTGTTTTAGGATTTCATCACATATGAGGCAAAATTGGAACGGTGCATTTATTGTAAAAGTTATGGGTGGTGCAGGAGGAACTAGAGTCACTGTTGGAAAACTCTGGACATCAGAGGACACTTGCTTTCTTATATGGCAGCAAGGGCATGTGCTCCCAAGCTGTTGCTATCTGGCGTATCTTAGCAAGGAATTACAGCACAGGTTTGTGGAAGGATCATCCTAATCTGCCCGAACCGGACTCCCATGAAGCTTTGGCTGATAAAAAGTCTGGTGAGGAAATTGCTGCTATCGAAGCCTCCAAGATACTTCAAGCAACATCTGATCAGGATCTTGTTCTGGAACATCTTGGATGGGTATGTTCTTCATGCCTTCATGCTAAGTACTTGATATCTCAAAATGAGCTGTTTCATTATGTTGTGAATATTATTGATCTTATTGAATATTTTCATGCAGGTGGCAGACATTGATCAGGACCTTGCAACTGCAATTTTAACATCTGAGATGAGAGAAAATCAGCTTTCTGCTGGTAATTGATTTGTTTCAGATAATTTACTTTATTAGTACCTTTTACTGGCTTATTCATGGCATCTCAAAGGCTGTTTTTTCTGTAAAAGATACAGATCCTCCGATCACAGCTGATTGCATCCATAAAATTCCATGTTTAACTATTTAGGGCCGTTAAATACTGACATGAAATGAACTTTGTTAACATTTGTTTTGATTTGGTGGTATTCTGCAGAAAAGGTTATTGCTGCCCTTGATTCAGAAAAGGTTGGGATTCACCAAAGGTACGTATTAATGGTATGATGCATCCATGAAACCTCCAACAACTTAAACCTCTCAAGATTTCATGATGAAAACTGATGTCTATGTGAAGAGTATATGAACATAAATTGTATAATTTAATTGTTGATACATTTTGTGCTGCTAGTTTGCTTACTACACACTCAAGCATACTTCAGCAATGCACTAATAATATGAGCCTAACTAATTACTTTCTCGTTTCAATTCAGCCTGTATAAGTAGCATGAACCTTGATATGACTGCATAAGCATGTTGACTGGCTAAGTTATGCAGATATTTGCAGTGGTTGATTGAGGATCAGGGCTGTGATGACCCTCACTATCATACGTCATATGCACTATTGCTGGCGAAATCTGCCATGCAAGCATTTCATGTGGAGTCAAATTCTGGAGAAAAAGATGATAAAGAAATCGAGTCCGATATACAGTTCATTTTTTCATTGAGAGAAAGGTTGCAATTGTTTTTGCAAGCTTCGGACTTGTATGATCCAGAAGAAGTGCTTGATGTTATAGAAGATTCTGAGCTATGGCTGGAAAAGGTGTTGTAACAATTTTTCACCTTGATGCGGTTACATGTTTATCTCCTTTTGTGTTCACAATTGTGGTTGTGCTTGTTTGATGGTCCTGTCATCCAAGTTTCAGATGCTAAGGCATCTGTTTTTCTTTATCAGGCAATATTATATAGGAAGATGGGCCAAGAGAACATTGTACTTCAGATACTGGCTCTGTAAGATGCTATCCTGCACCTATCTTTTTCTTGTAGTAACTTGTAAGTTGCAGCAGTCGTGGTTTTATGTCGAGCCGGACCTATACGGCACTAGGGCTAGACATAGCATGTCTTTAGCACTTCCAATTCTGTGTTTTTGACTGTTTTTGTTGGTCTGTGATGAAGGAAGCTGGAGGATAGCGAAGCTGCTGAGCAGTATTGTGCAGAGATTGGTCGAGACGATGCATATATTCAGTATGTTATCATCTGACTAGTATTCTGGGTATAGTTTATTTTATCATGATCCAATGGTATTACCCCTGATCCTTAGTTTATGATGTCTCCATCTTCCTTCAAACTCAGGCTTTTGGATTTGTATTTGGACCCCAAAAATGGAAGAGAACCGATGTTTACAGCAGCTGTCCGACTTTTGCATAATCATGGAAAATCTTTGGATCCCATACAAGTATTGGAGGTATTAATTTCTTATATCACTGTTGTGATCCTGTTATACACAGATTTAATTAGGATAAGAACTTTGAAGTCTGAAGCAATTCTTTCTCAGAGATTATCCCCCGACATGCCTCTTCAGCTAGCCTCAGATACAATTTTGCGAATGCTGAGAGCTCGGGTGCACCATCATCGCCAAGGGCAGGTATGCATATTTCATTCCTGGGTTCTGCCTGAGCTTTTGAACTTTGGAACCCTACTTTTGTGGATGTGTTTCCCTTGTTTAACATGCTTGCCTCTATGTCGAACTTATGTGAGAACTGACCTGCAAATTCCATTTCCTTTGTTCTGTCCTTCCGTGTCTGTCATTAGATAGTTCATAATTTATCACGCGCGACAAACCTCGATGCGCGACTGACAAGATTGGAGGAGAGGTCAAGGCATGTGCAGCTGACCGACGAGAGTATCTGTGATTCATGTCGAGCCCGGCTCGGCACCAAGCTGTTTGTCATGTACCCAGATGACTCGGTCGTTTGCTACAGGGTACATACAAGTCGAACGTTTTCTGTCGTTTAGCTTGCTATACTGATATCTTTGCTCGAAAGTTTCACTAGATTTGACTTTGCATTGTTGCGGTTTATATGCAGTGCTACCGAAACCAAGGCGATTCCGTATCGGGACGAGGCCGTAACTTCAGGAAAGATGCTATATTTAAACAGAGCTGGCTTGTCAGTAGGTAGCGAAGGTAGACCAACAAAGCTCCTTCAGACAAACATCCTCTTATTCGTTGCCGTGAGCATCGAGGGAGGTGAAACACTCTAGAACATTCTGGTTCTAGATACAATCTGCACAGTTCCTCTAAAGCAGTCTAAAACGCATACCTAGTTGAAGGGGGCTTGCGATGCATTAATCGTTCATGGTGAAGGGGGTCGGACTCTGTGATGACCCTGGAAATTTGGTGCGCTTGGGGTGTGTTGAGAGAAGCCTGGATGGTTCTCCCTCGTACTGTTTTCTTTTCCCCCAGACACCTAGAGATGGGATGTAAACTTGCAGGAATAGTTTTGTTAATTAGTCATCACACTGTATAGGCAGGACAGGTGAGCGTTCTGGTAAATGGTGATTGTGATCGAGCGGCGAGACAGAAACAAGATCGACACATATACAGCAGTTTGACTTGTAGATCTCATGCATGATGCAAACAATTCTTGAGTGAGTGAATTGCATTTTGCAGTTGACAGTCCATTTTTTGTGTGGATATCCATGGTGTAGTGATGCTTGGCCATAATCCATGTCAGAGTAAAAGGAGAGGATTGCATCTTGAAAATATCTCACCCAGTTAAGCTGACTGAAGGTAGGTCGCTGCTAGTGCTATGTCATGCATTTCTGTTGCCCAGAGAACTCCCGCTGAAGGGTTGTATCGAGTACTCGCATAGATAGAGTACTCCCGCTGCACCCGAAAAAGTTCCACGTCAGGGCATCACCTAAATCACCTATGTATAAGATAAACTTTAGCCATAAGGTGGGACCCATCTTTCTTGTAAAATCTTCCACTATGTATAAGGTGAACTTTAGCTATAAGCTGGGACCCACATGTCTCATCCTACATACTCATGCATGAGAGGGAAGAAAGAGTAAATTATTTTCTATCTTTGTGACAACCCATAAGCAATGTCACCTGACTTATGGACAACTCTTATTTCTTCCACTATGTATAAAATAGACTACAAGCATTGCCACATAGGACTTAAGGTGTGGTTTTTTGCACATAGTGGATGCCCTTAGAGCTCGGGCTGCGCAGGTATAGCTTGGAAATTCGAACATTCAATTTCAAAGTTTCAAAGAAATTCCCTCAAAAAAATGGATGTAGCCAAATGATGTAAACTATAAGTGTGGAAGTTTTCAATGTGAATTATTGTACATTCTATTCTAGGTTTAGCAAATTTTTTTTCGAAAGGTTCAAGAACTCGGACCGCTCATCACCAGATCGAATCGGATTGGATATTGTTATTATCATATCCTTTACCATATTTTTTGGTGGATTCAGATTGGAGTGGATAATAGTCGGATACAGATTCGAATGCGGATTATACTGGATTGCGGATATGGAGCGAACTCGGATCGAAAAAAGGATAATCGAACAAAGACACATAGAAAAATAAAAATTAATTTAGTTTATGCAAAAAAATGACAAGAAATCGTGCAACACTAGATAACAGTAGTATAAAAGTGCAAGATTGATAATAGCATAGTATAACATGCATATGTAGCATGCATAGCTAGCAGATACACTATACATTGTCTAGATATTAGGGTTGTGCTAAATTTATTGGATTATCCTATTTGAGTACCACAGATAATCCTCATAAAATATCAGATTATCCTTATCCGTCGGATATCATTAATACGATATCCTCTATCATATTCATTGGATATCCGCTCGATAAATATCCACATCCGCCGGATATCTAAAAATACATATCATATCCTCAAAAACGAACACGGATTCAGCGGAAATTATCCGTACCATTTACATCTCTAACTATATAACAACTGTGCACTGCTCTCTGAGAGCCCATGAACGCGGCCTGGCCCAACTCCCAACCCTAAGCACTCCCGTTCGCGTTACCACCTCCGCCTCCCCCTCCCCCTTATATTCCGCCGGCCGCCGCCAGCAGCCCTCACCTCGTTCCAGCCAACACGGGAGTTCCTTTGCTCCTCCTCTCTCTCCCCATCTAGGGTTTGTGGCTCCGAGACCGACGAGTCTCCTCCCCACCACCAGTACCACGGCGGCAAAACAGCCAGGGCCATGCTTTTGAAGAGGGCGACAGCGAGCCGCGGTCCTGCCATAGCCGCTTGCTGTCGCCCGCTTCAAAATCATATCCCGAGCTCACAATCAGGTGGCGGCGCCGCTCACCTTTCGTGCATATCGCAGCCAGGCATACTCGTTCATCGACGCTTGCTGCAGCCCACCGCCAGTCTGCAGGCTCGCCTTATCCGGCCGTCTGATAAAGACATCTAGTAGCTCTTAACTGAAACTGTTTGTATCTGTTTTGCTCTTGTTGTTGTAGGGCCTCGTTTTATTCCGGGATAGAAATTCTCCGCACCAGGTGAAGGTCATGCCTTGCGGTTACAGGATTCTACCTTAACGACATTTTACTTCTCAGATTCATCGTTTGCTTGCCGCTTTAATTTGGGATTTGTAAATAATAAAATATAAGTGCTAAATCGTTTGACATGCTTATTGACATGTCTAATCTATATGCAATACTAATATGCTTCATCAGAGAAGTAGCACATTGCTTAACTGCTTATATGCTTTGAATATCCAACGGTTATCTGTCTGCTAACAGATGCTTCTCTGTGTCATGGTAGCTTATGTGCGTGCAATTTCAAATATCTATGGTTCCCCATCTCATTTTGTTTAAGCTTGGAAACCCTTTCTAGCATGTGTAAAATTGTACTCCCTCTGCCTCAAATTAGATGTCTCAACTTTGTCTAGATTTGCATGTATCTAGACAAAGTTGAGACATCTAATTTAATATGGAGGTATTAGAAAATTAGAAGGCATCTGAACAATCCTTTTTAAATTATTGCCCTGTTCAGTACTGTGTAAAGTCACTTGAGGAAGAACCTTTTAGCAGTGCCCATTTTGCCTTCGGTAGAATATTCTTATTGATGATTTAACAACGAAACTAATAATAAAGTACTAAAAAAATCCAAGGAACTTGGAAGGAAGGTGAACACAGTTCTTTTTGTTGTTGGTAGGTTGTGCTGTGCTGATAATATTTCTGGTTATTGACAACATGGTGTTTGTATATTGACAACTGTATGGCCTACAAAGGGGTTTTTCCATTCAACATTACCCTTGATGCAATTATGCCATGTTAAATTTCAAGTTCTGTATAGTACAGTTATATTCCAAAACTCTATAACAAATTTGGTGTTTGTCTTGATTATTAGAAGCACATATGTATAAGGCGGGGAAGTTGAGGCAACTAATTCTAAGATTACAGCTAAACAAATTTGGTCTTTATGTCTTGATTATTAGAAACACGTATGTACAAGGCATGACTAGTCTTATCTCTCAATTGAGGCAACATGTACTATGATTCAACCCACTGTGGTACAGTGATGCTTACCCTCCATTTTTGTCACTATATTATCTTGATATTGTTGATGTAATCAGTTATTGTCATTGTCTTAGGCTTGTACTAGTATCTTTCAAGTTCCATCTTCAAATTTAAAAGTTTTCAGAACTATCAAGACAAATTTGGGACGAGTAATAGTACTCGTCTGACCTTTTTTTACATGTTCTCCTGATTTATTATTATCATATTATCTGTTTTTTTGTTACTCATAGGATAGAATGAGTTTGACTTGAAAATTATACATGGGTAGAGTAAGTAAACCAAAATCTAAGTCACTGTATGTTTTCTTTTGAGAACTTCCATTGTGATTTTGTGAACAAATATTTGAGTATTGCTCAAGCCCAACGATTTGAGACATGCTTTGTGAGAGAGTTATTCAAAGATAAGATTCAGTTACAGTGAGAAGAAAATTTGGAAGCACCTCTCTTTTTGTAATTCATTCACTCGTAGTTATTGAAGCTTGCTGCCTGCAAAACGTTAGTTGATACTTCTGATTTCTGAAACATTTTTCGATGTGCAGGTATGACTGCCTCGGAGGAAAACAAATTCATGTAGGAGGTGCAAACCTCCTATCCAGTTCCTCCTTTGAATTCTAGGGAAAAAAACTGCAGCATTAGGTTAATGTATGTGTTAGGCGAACTTTATGTGTTTGTTTAAAAGGGTTGCTCTCACAAATGGTGCTAATTGCATAGTCGAGCTGCATGTAAGGTGAAAGCCCAACCGTAAGAATCAGAGTACAATTGCTAATGCATCTGTCTTTCTGTGTCTAGCTTATAGAGATGCTAAACTGGGTAATGCAGTAGCATTAGGATGAGAAGATGTGTATTTGAGTCGCAGACATTTTTGGTGTGCTTAGCTTTCTGCCCCTCTGGCGTTTCCGTGGTTAATTTTTTTGTTCCGAGCCCAGCTTTCTGATCGACCTGTACTTCTGTTCTGTCTCTTCTGCATGCAGTGAAAAGCAGCTCTGCCTGCCTTTCAAAACAAATTGGGTTTGCTGAAACCTTCAAAGTGTCATATGGCACAGCTTGATGCATTGAAATAGACTGCTCCATGGTCTTCAGTGAAAAATTTGTGATGAGAAATCAGTGAAAATCCTTCATGATATCTCCATCCCAATTTTTTTTTTGACTATCTGCTGTGAGGCAAAAGCCCCACAGCCCAACCCATTGCTGATTACAAGAGGGTAGCAATCCATTGCTGAAGTTTGTGCTTATGTGCCGACTTCATTCTGTACGCCTGAGTTCGATATTCCATAATATCGGACTGTTGATGCTCTTATTGATCCAGTCCCTGGTTCTTGGGTTGTGGACACAGCATGTGCTCTTTTCAACCCGCGGAAAAGTATTCTCAAAAGTGCAGCTCGCAGTCATGGATGTGAAGATTTTGCCTCTTGGCCACATACAAAATCTGGTATGGTCTTCACGGTGAAGTCTGATTACAATCTAGCTAGTGCTCAGGAATTCTTTTGCCGAGGTAGCAGGGCTGGCCATGGTTGGTGCCTCAAATTCGGGTCATGTGGAGAAGCATTGGAAGAAGATCTGGTCCGCTAAGGCACCGGGGAAAATGAAAATTGTCTTGTGGCGAATTCGTCCATGACTGCTTACCCACTGGTGCTCAGCTACAGTGGTAGGCAGATCCTAGCTACTATGACATGTGTGTTTTGTGGCGGAGAGGAGAATGTTCAGCACTTTATATTCTGTCAGTTTCCAAGAGCAGCGTGGAAGGAAATCAAATATATCTTCCATATTCATCTATCTTGCTTTTATCAAAATCTTCATTTCTACAGGCCACTGTCATCGCTGTTACCAGTTGGTATGTCTGGGATGTTTTTATGTGCGTAGCAAATGAAGCAGAGTTGTGAATAAGGCAAGTGCTTATACTGAATTGAATCAGCTCCAGAATATTGTGAATAAGATAACGCGGATAATGTCCCTCGTGGCCGACCCTGTGACTGAAGAGGATGATGCCAGCGTTGAGGCGCTTTTCCTTGACAAAGAAGCTCCTGCCACAGCCATTCACCCTGTCGTTCTGGTCCTGTCCACGAACTAGGGTTCGGATAGGGAGGGGAGGGGCCGGCCAGGGTGAAGAGGGCTAGGGACAGACGGGGAAGGGGGCGGCCGTGGAAGAGGATGGTCAGGGAAGGGACCGTCGGGGAAGGGGCTTACCTGCACCGCCGCCGCCACCGGGATCCTTTGCAGTCACGCGTGTCGGGAGTTGTGTTCAAGTCTGTATGGCTTCGTGATTCCAGGATGTTTCCGAGGTAGCGACCTCCGAATTGAGCGAGGCAGTTCCCCTACACGAGCTAGCGGCTTGGAAGTGGTCCTAGATTCCAAGGCCCAATTCTTAACGCACCCAAACATCTGAATCAGAGGCCTGAATTCCAATTCCATGATTCCAGCCTCAATTCTGTGCAACCAAACAGTGTAAGGGCTTATACTGAATTGAATCAGCTCCAGAATATTTCCCCAGTGTCCACTTCTAGATGTGAGCCTCGTTGTCAGTGCCAAGATGGTCTCTATCGCCTGTGTGCGGTGTTTCAACATATTTAGTTGATGTTGATTCCAGCCTCAATTCTGTGCAACCAAACAGTGTAAGGGCTTATACTGAATTGAATCAGCTCCAGAATATTTCCCCGGTGCCCACTTCTAGATGTGAGCCTCGTTGTCAGTGCCAAGATGGTCTCTATCGCCTGTGTGCGGTGTTTCAACATATTTAGTTGATGTTGATTCCAGCCTCAATTCTGTGCAACCAAACAGTGTAAGGGCTTATACTGAATTGAATCAGCTCCAGAATATTTCCCCGGTGCCCACTTCTAGATGTGAGCCTCGTTGTCAGTGCCAAGATGGTCTCTATCGCCTGTGTGCGGTGTTTCAACATATTTAGTTGATGTTCTGCATTGTTTTAACCAGACTTTTCAAGGTTTTACTACCTCAGAAAATAGCGAATCGATTGCGGTGTGTGAGGGGCTGCGATTTGCCGTCTGAAGGTTTTCCACCGTCTGATATTGCCAGATGGTGGTGAAAAAGCTTCCGGCCACTGCTAAAGATGGCTCCTCCGAGGGTGGTGGTGTTGCTGATTCAATCTCCACTGCTAACCACCTGTTCACCAGTTGTGTTTTCTCCCTTGCTAATGCTATCTGTAATGAAGCAGCACATGATTTAGTTAAGGCTAGTTCTTCTTTTTCTCGGTCTGTTTGCCATGATGTGTTTCTGGATTGCATTCGGGCCATAGTTTGTAATGACTGTCAGGCTTAATGAAAGGGCTGTTTAATCTAAAAATAATGTTATATGGTACCTCTTAATCTTTTACTGTCGTTAGAAAAAAAATCCAAATTGTTAAGGCTTTGTCTGTTAGTTCCTTGTAGAGAGAGAAATTGAATATCTCTATCTTGTCTCTGCTCAAACATGAATTTATATGATACCAGACCAGAGCATCGCCTGCTCTCTCAGTGAGGTTGTTCTACTACCGTTCTGTCAAGTCTTTGGATCTCATGTTTCTCATAGATGTATTACAGCGCTTGCACCGATATATTGTTTGTATGATAGGTGAGGTGAAGAAGAGTAATCATATTATTGATGTATGAACTTGTGGAAGCTTTGTCAGGTTGGCAGGGTTAGTGACAATGTTGGAAATGAAGGACTTAACATCACCGACATGATACAATGGGGAGAAGTTTTTATTTTCACAGCAGCAATTTTTTTTGCACACCTATGTCATCATGCAAGTTTAACTCTATAGACAGATCCATAGCCGACCGTTTTGATTAGATCAACCCAATAAAATCTCATGTACAATTGGCTTCATGAACAAGGTAATCAAGAAGATATGTTCTATTTAATTTAGTGAGCAGTAGGTGACTCCTGCTATAATCCCTCGAATAATGGGCAATCAGGTTAGAACTGATGGAATAAAATGTGAGCCCTTTGGAACTAACCATGATTCCATGAAGAACAATAATCATGCATGGTTCAGCGAAGAGCAAGTAAAATAAGGAGATGACTAAAAAAGTAAAAATGCATTGGAAGTGTAGAAACACAAATATTCTGATAAACATTTGTGAGGTTAACAGGACATCTATAAACGGATAAGTAATGTTGACGATTTATCATTTTGGATATCCAACTTTAATGCATATTTTGCTTTCTTTGAGTTGGTATGTTCGGGCTAGTTAATTTTCCTACTAATTACGTAATCGTTTTGTTTGACGGAACCATTTCTTAGTAATAAACTAGGCTTGGGCTTGCGCACTACCAACATCCCCGCCTCATATAACTAACAAGCATGGTCGATCAACTCATAGTTGATATTTACGAGCTGTTTGATCAACTACAGGTTCACCGTTGGTGCACATATATGGTGCACATATATGTTTGAAGCGACTAAATTTATTCAGACTGTAACAACCAATTAAATAATTATATGGGATGATTGAACTATGATGCAAACATGAAAAACAAAATAATTAAACTAGAACATTAGTGACATATGATGAGGACGATTTAGATGCATAGATATCAACACCATGTTAAACTGTCAATTTGTTGCAAGAAAAATCACTTTTTCAAATATTTTTTTGTTTATATATGATTTGTTTTTATTATTGGTACAATATTAGATTTAATATATTAGGGTAGGTACAACACAAAACAAGCGATGCTACGATTTATTTCCCAGTAGTTAACCTCAATTCCCAGTCGATCGCAACCTCAATTCCTAGTTGATCGGGTTTCCGACTATCGTCGCCGCCTAGTTATACGGAGGTAGTCTACGACCATAGATCTTATCCGATTTCCTAAACTATTGCCCAAAATAAACGGCTAGCGTTAATGTACTGCACGACACTTAACATATATTTCGATACATTCCCTTACTCATTTTGAAACAAAACAAAATATTATTTATATTAAAGATTTTTACTTGTTTATAACTCATTGTTTTGATCTATGCGCATACCTACTATTGTTTAATAGGAAATTTGTTATGTAAGATCTCTAATAAATATTTTAAGATGCATACTTGGATTAGGGCATCTCAAACAAGCTAGTTTATTATATAGTTATGTCACTATAATTTTATAAAAGGCAACAAAATGTCTAATAATTTGTTTCTCTTCGTGAAGGAAACAGAGGAACCTGCACCAAGAAGTTTGTTGGTTCTTGATATTTAGTGTTAACAACATGGTCATTTCTTTCCAAGATAGAACTTTACTATCTCTCCTCACACTCTCTGGCATCAAACACTCCCAATAAATCATTGACATGGATTGATGGAGTTGTGATTATACAATTCATATATCTAATATTGCGAATACAATTTCACAAAGTTCAAACTATATTTTGGAAGGAAATGTAAACAAGATCGTGTCCCTCTCTCGATTAAATTTCGCCGCTTCAATGAAATGTATGTATGCACATGTATTCACGTCTAAATTCTCGTTCTTAAGTATTTTCGGAGTTGCTCTCCAACATAACAAATATCTTACAAATGTCTCCATAGTGCATGGTTTCCTATATTGTGTGTAAGTAAGTAGAAAATTCTAGAATATATTTATTCGAAAAACAGAATATATTAATATCCATAGATACCAATTACGCATAGCCTATGCAGTACGATGTCCAAAGACATTAAGGATACACACAACCAAAACGGAAAATACAAAAAAAGACCCTACAATGGTGATAAAACCACCCTCGAACCCCAAAACTATAAGCAATAGCTCATGAAAACAACCATAATGCAAAAAATATGAGTTTTTCGTCATAACTCTAAAACATGTAAATTGCCTAGGAGCCCTAGAACCATGGACAATAACTCATGAAAACGGCCATAAAATGCAAAAACGACTTGTTTTTGCTGATACTTCTCAAACATGTAAATCGACCAGGAAACCCAAAACTGTGGGCAATAACTCAATGAAAATGGCCATAAAACGCAAAAAAAAAACGAGTTTTTGGTCATAACTCTAAAACATGTAAATCACCCTTAAACCCCAAAACTGTGGACAATAACTCATGAAAACAGCCATAAAGCACAAAAAAGATGAGTTTTTGTTCATCACACTCAAACATGTAAATTGCCCTAAAACCCCAAAACCGTGGGCAATAACTCATGAAAACGACCGTAAAACGCAAAAACGAATAGTTTTGGCTGATACCTCTCAAACATGTACATTGCCGTAGAATCCCAAAACCATGGGAAATAACTTACGAAAAAGGCCATAAAATGCAGAAAAGACAAGTCTTTGGTCATAACTCTGAAAACATATAAATCACCCTCGAACCCCAAAACTATAAGCAATTGCTCATGAAAACAGCCATAATGCAAAAAATATGAGTTTTTCGTCATAACTCCGAAGAGCTAATTACATCTGTAGTCCTACAACTATCCATTTAGGAGCATTTTAGTCCTACTTCTATTAAATCGTGAATTAGTAGTTCTATAACTATGCTCACGGATTGAACTTTGGTCCTTGCAAATGGGGAGTGGACATGTGGACGCCACACTGTCAAATGGATCACAACTTAGGTTATGCGAAAAACCCCTGGCTCCTATGAATATTACCCATATTTACTTGTAATTTGCTTCAGAAAAAAAATCTTATCCTTCTCCCTCCTACCTCAGTCTCCCTCGACAGAAACTAGGAGGCGAAGCCTAGGTGGCGGAGGTGGAGGTGATGCCGGAGCCTGTCGCCTGGTGCCCTCGCTGTTGTCGATCTCGGCGACTGGCGGGATGCGGCGGAGGCTGAGTCGGAGGAGGATGCGCGCCTCCCTCCTTCCGGCCAGCGCCCTCGTCCTCTCCTCTGGCAACCCAGAGGCCCGAGGAGCCCGCGCCCTTGCCGCCTTGTGCCCCTGCAAGCTCGCCCCCGGCCTCACGTCCTGGCGCCGCCTCTCGCCTGCGAGCCTCGCCGTTGCTCGCCCTGCCTCACCCTCTGGCCGCAGCTCTCGTCGCCAGCGAGCCGCCTCCGGCCGAAGTTCCGTCACCATGTCCGCGTCCCCGACGCCGTGCCCGTGCGCCCCTGCTCCGAGTCAACGACGCTCTGCTCCTCGCTGTGTTCAAGCGGAAGCAGTGCCAAGACGGAACACACAGTTTTGCACCAACATCAACTCGATAGAATCAGCATCACAATAATGTCTCGCACATAGCAGAACATCAAATCGTCTGTTCTCACACCCAACCCGACGGAACACATGACTTTTTTCTGCGGATCAAGACCTCGCCATGAACCCTAGCTAAAACCTTCTGCGTCAATCAATGGCGACATTTAGATTTGAGCTTCAGTAGTTAGGCGGATCCTCGTTCCTGACCTCCGTGTATCTCCGGTGGCATCACCTACGAAGGTCGTCGATGGTGAGCGCGATCAGGAGTAGCCGCCGTCACCAACGAGGTGAAACCAACCAATGGAACAACCACGACTGCGCTTAATTTCAGGAGATTGACTTGGTCGTTTCCGTAATAACTGCACATGTCATGCCCACGGAAGGACACGGCGATAATTTCCTCCATCTTACATACCACTCCCTCCGTTTTAAAATATAAGATATTTTAGCTTTGTAAAACAAATATATCTAGACTACTTTTAGTATATAGATTTACTCATGTTTGGAGTGGATCTACACACTAAAACAAGTCTAGATACATTTTCTTCATAAATCTAAAACATCTTATATTTTGAAATGGAGGGAGTACCTTGCAAAAAGACAAATCCAACGTGGCAAACTTGTGGCATGATCTGGACATAGGAGGACCAAATAATTTGGGAATGCATAGTTGTAGGACTACTAATTCATGATTTAATAGAAGTAGGACTAAAATGCTCCGAAATGGATAGTTGTAGGACTACAGTTGTAATTAGCTCAACTCTGAAACATGTAAATTGTCTAGGAGCCCCAGAACCGTGGGCAATAACTCATGAAAACGGCCATAAAACGCAAAAATGACTTGTTTTTGCTCATACTTCTCAAACATGTAAATCGATCGGGAAACCCAAAACTGTGGGCAATAACTCATGAAAATGGCCATAAAACACAGAAAAGACGAGTTTTTGGTCATAACTCTGAAACGTGTAAATCACCCTGGAACACCAAAACTGTGGGCAATAGCTCATGAAAATGGCCATAAAATAAAGCTGAGTTTTTCGTCATAACTCTGAAACATGTAAATCACCCTGCAGCCCCAAAACTATGGACAATAGCTTATGAAAATGGGCATAAAGCGCAAAAAAATGAGTTTTTGGTCATCACTCTCAAACATGTAAATCACTCTGGAACCCCAAAACTATGGGCAATTGCTCGTGAAAATGGCCATAAAAAGCAAAACCGATGACTTTTTCTCATACCTCTCAAACATGTAAATCGCCCTAGAACCTCAAAACGGTGGCCTAACTCATGAAAATGGCCATAAAATGCAAAAAAGACGAGTTTTTGGTCATAACTCTGAAACATGTAAATCACATTGGAACCCCAAACCTGTGGACAGCTCATGAAATCGGCCTTCCCAAAACCATGGGCAAAAACTCATGAAAACGACCATAAAACGCAAAAACGAATAGTTTTTGCTCGTACTTCTCAAACATGTAAATCAACCAGGAAACCAAAAACTGTGGGCAATAACTATGAAAATGGCCATAAAACGCAAAAAAGACGAGTTTTTTGTCATAACTCTGAAACATGTATATCACCCTTAAACCCCAAAACTGTGGACAATAGCTCATGAAAACGTCCATAAAGCGCAAAAAAGATGAGTTTTTGGTCATCACTCTCAAACATGTAATCGCCCTAAAACCCCAAAACTATGGGCAATTGCTCATGAAAACGGCCATAAAACGCAAAAACGAATAGTTTTGGCTCATACCTCTCAAACATGTACATCGCCGTACAACCCCAGAACCATGGGAAATAACTTATGAAAAAGGCCATAAAATGCAGAAAAGACAAGTCTTTGGTCATAACTCTGAAAACATGTAAATCACCCTCAAACCCTAAAACTATAAGCAATAGCGCATGAAAATAGCCATAATGCAAAAAAGATGAGTTTTTCGTCATAACTTTAAAACATGTAAATTGCCTAGGAGCCCCAGAACAGTGGGCAATAACTCATGAAAACGGCCATAAAGCACAAAAAAGATGAGTTTTTGATCATCACTCTCAAACATGTAAATTGCCCTAAAACCCCAAAACCGTGGACAATAACTCATGAAAACGACCGTAAAATGCAAAAACAAAAAGTTTTGGCTCATACCTCTCAAACATGTACATTGTCGTAGAACCCCAAAACCATGGGCAATAACTTATGAAAAAGGCCATAAAATGCAGAAAGACATGTCGGTCATAACTCTGAAAACATGTAAATCACCCTCGAACCCCAAAACTATAAGCAAAAGCTCATGAAAATAGCCATGATGCAAAAAATATGAGTTTTTCGTCATAACTCTAAAACATGTAAATTGTCTAGGAGCCCCAGAACCGTGGGCAATAACTCATGAAAACGGCCATAAAACGCAAAAACGACTTGTTTTTGCTCATATTTATCAATCATGTAAACCGATCGGGAAACCCAAAACTATGGGCAATAACTAATGAAAATGGCCATAAAACTCAAAAAGACGAGTTTTTGGTCATAACTTTGAAACGTGTAAATCACCCTGGAACACCAAAACTGTGGGCAATAGCTCATGAAAATGGCCATAAAGCGCAATAAAGATGAGTTTTTGGTCATAACTCTGAAACATGTAAATCACCCTGTAGCCTCAAAACCGTGGATAATAGCTCAAGAAAATGGGCATAAAGCGCAAAAAAGATGAGTTTTTGGTCATCACACTCAAACATGTAAATCACTCTGGAACCCCAAAACTATGGGCAATTGCTCGTGAAAACGGCCATAAAAAGCAAAACCGATGACTTTTTCTCATACCTCTCAAACATGTAAATCGCCCTAGAACCTCAAAACTGTGGGCTAACTCATGAAAATGGCCATAAAACGCAAAAAGACGAGTTTTTGGTCATAACTCTGAAACATGTAAATCACCTTGGAACCCCAAACCTGTGGACAATAGCTCATGAAATCGGCCTTAAAGCTCAAAAAGATGTGTTTCTAGACATCACTCTCAAACATGTAATCCGCCCTAAAATCCCAAAACCATGGGCAAAAACTCATGAAAACGACCATAAAATGCAAAAACAAATAGTTTTTGCTCATACTTCTCAAACATGTAAATCGACCAGGAAACCCAAAACTATGGGCAATAACTCGTTAAAATGGCTATAAAACGCAAAAAGACGAGTTTTTTTCATAACTCTGAAACATGTAAATCACCCTTAAATCCCAAAACTGTGGACAATAGCTCATGAAAACGTCCATAAATCGCAAAAAAGATGAGTTTTTGGTCATCACTCTCAAACATGTAAATCACCATAAAACCCCAAAACCGTGGACAATAACTCATGAAAACGACCATAAAATGCAAAAACGAATAGTTTTGGCTCACACCTCTCAAACATGTACATCGCCGTAGAACCCCAAAACCATGGGCAATAACTTATGAAAAAAGCCATAAAATGCAGAAAAGAAAAGTCTTTGGTCATAACTCTGAAAACATGTAAATCACCCTCGAACCCCAAAACTATAGCAATAGCGCATGAAAACAGCCATAATGCAAAAAAGATGAGTTTTTCGTCATAACTCTAAAACATGTAAATTGCCTAGGAGCCCCAAAACCGTGGGCAATAACTCATGAAAACGGCCATAAAGTGCAAAAACGACTTGTTTTTGCTGATACTTCTCAAACATGTAAATCGACCAGGAAACCCAAAACTGTGGGCAATAACTCATGAAAATGGCCATAAAACACAAAAAGACGAGTTTTTGGTCATAACTCTGAAACATGTAAATCACCTTGGAACCCCAAACCTGTGGACAATAGCTCATGAAATCGGCCTTAAAGCGCAAAAAAGATGAGTTTCTGGTCATCACTCTCAAACATGTAATTCGCCTAAAATCCCAAAACCATGGGCAAAAACTCATGAAAACGACCATAAAATGCAAAAACGAATAGTTTTTGCTCATACTTGTCAAACATGTAAATCGACCAGGAAACCCAAATCTGTGGGCAATAACTCATGAAAATGGCCATAAAACGCAAAAAAGACGAGTTTTTGGTCATAACTCTGAAACATGTAAATCACCCTTAAACCCCAAAACTGTGGACAATAGCTCATGAAAACGTCCATAAATCGCAAAAAAGATGAGTTCTTGGTCATCACTCTCAAACATGTAAAACGCCATAAAACCCCAAATACGTGGACAATAACTCATGAAAACGACCATAAAACGCAAAAACGAATAGTTTTGGCTCATACATCTCAAACATGTACATCGTCTTAGAACCCCAAAACCATGGGCAATAACTTATGAAATAGGCCATAAAATGCAGAAAAGACAAGTCTTGGTCATAACTCTGAAAACATGTAAATCACCCTCGAACCCCAAAACTATAAGGAATAGCGCATGAAAACAACCATAATGCAAAAAAGATGAGTTTTTCGTCATAACTCTAAAACATGTAAATTGCCTAGGAGCCCAGGCCGTGGGCAATAACTCATAACGACCATAAAATGCAAAACGACTTGTTTTCTTGATATCTCAAACATGTAAATCGACCAGGAAACCCAAAACTGTGGGCAATAACTCATGAAAATGGTCATAAAACACAAAAAAGACGAGTTTTTGGTCATAACTCTAAAACATGTAAATCACCCTGGAACACCAAAACTGTGGACAATAGCTCATTAAACGTCCATAAAGCGCAAAAAGACGAATAGTTTTAGCTCATACCTCTCAAACATGTAAATCGCCCTAGAATCTCCAAACGGTGGGCTAACTCATGAAAGTGGCCATAAAACGCAAAAAGACGAGTTTTTGGTTATAACTCTGAAACATGTAAATCACCTTAGAACCCCAAACTTGTGCACAATAGCTCATGAAATCGGCCTTAAAGCGCAAAAAAGATGAGTTTCTGGTCATCACTCTCAAACATGTAATTCGCCCTAAAATCCCAGAACCATGGGCAAAAACTCATGAAATCGACCATAAAATGCAAAAACGAATAATTTTTGCTCATACTTCTCAAACATGTAAATCGACCAGGAAACCCAAGCTGTGGGCAATAACTCATGAAAATGGCCATAAAACACAAAAAGACGAGTTTTTGGTCATAACTCTAAAACATGTAAATCACCCTTAAACCCCAAAACTATGGACAATAGCTCATGAAAACGTCCATAAAGCGCAAAAAATATGAGTTTGTGGTCATCACTCTCAAACATGTAAGTCTCCATAAAACCCCAAAACCGTGGGCAATAACTCATGAAAACAACCATAAAAGGCAAAAACGAATAGTTTTGGCTCATACCTCTCAAACATGTACATCGCCGTAGAACCCCAAAACCATGGGCAATAACTTATGAAAAAGGCCATAAAATTTAGAAAAGACAAGTCTTTGGTCATAACTCTGAAAACATGTAAATCACCCTCGAACCCCAAAACTATAAGCAATAGCTCATGAAAACAACCATAATGCAAAAAGGATGAGTTTTTCGTCATAACTCTGAAACATGTAAATTGTCTAGGATCCCGAGAACCGTGGGCAATAACTCATGAAAACGACCATAAAACGCAAAAACGACTTGTTTTTGCTCATACTTCTCAAACATGTAAATCGATCGGGAAACCCAAAACTATGGGCAATAACTCATGAAAATGGCCATAAAACACAAAAAAGATGAGTTTTTGGTCATAACTCTGAAACGTGTAAATCACCCTGGAACACTAAAACTGTGGGCAATAGCTCATGAAAATGGCCATAAAGATGAGTTTTTGGTCATAACTCTGAAACATGTAAATCACCCTGGAGCGCCAAAACTATGGACAATAGCTCATGAAAATGGCCATAAAACGCAAAAAGACGAGTTTTTGGTCATAACTCTGAAACATGTAAATCACCCTTAAACCCCAAAAATGTGGACAATAGCTCATGAAAACGGCCATTAGGTGCAAAAAAGATGAGTTTTTTTGTCATAACTCTAAAACATGTAAATTGCCTAGGAGCCCCAAAACATTGGGCAATAACTCATGCAAACGACCATAAAACGCAAAAACGACTTGTTTTTTCTCATACTTCTCAAACATGTAAATCGATCGAGAAACCCAAAACTGTGGGCAATAACTCATGAAAATGGCCATAAAACACAAAAAGACGAGTTTTTGTCATAACTGTGAAACGTGTAAATCACCCTGGAACACCAAAACTGTGGGTAATGGCTCATGAAAATGGCCATATAGCACAATAAAGATGAGTTTTTGGTCATAACTCTGAAACATGTAAATCACCTTGGAACCCCAAACCCGTGGACAATCGCTCATGAAATCGGCCTTAAAGCGCAAAACAGATGAGTTTCTGGTCATCACTCTCAAACATGTAATTCTCCCTAAAATCCCAAAACCATGGGCAAAAACTCATGCAAACGACCATAAAACGCAAAAACGACTTGTTTTTTCTCATACTTCTCAAACATGTAAATCGATCGGGAAACCCAAAACTGTGGGCAATAACTCATGAAAATGGCCATTAAACACAAAAAGACGAGTTTTTAGTCATAACTTTGAAACGTGTAAATCACCCTGGAACACCAAAACTGTTGGCAATGGCTCATGAAAATGGCCATAAAGCGCAAAAAGATGATTTTTTCGTCATAACTCGGAAACATGTAAATTGCCTAGGAGCCCTAGAACCGTGGGCAATAACTCATGAAAACGACCATAAAACGCAAAAACGAATAGTTTTTGCTCGTACTTCTCAAACATGTAAATCAACCAGGAAACCAAAAACTGTGGGCAATAACTATGAAAATGGCCATAAACGCAAAAAAGACGAGTTTTTTGTCATAACTCTGAAACATGTATATCACCCTTAAACCCCAAAACTATGGACAATAGCTCATGAAAACGTCCATAAAGCGCAAAAAAGATGAGTTTTGGTCATCACTCTCAAACATGTAATCGCCCTAAAACCCCAAAACTATGGGCAATTGCTCATGAAAACGGCCATAAAACGCAAAAAACGAATAGTTTTGGCTCATACCTCTCAAACATGTACATCGCCGTAGAACCCCAGAACCATGGGAAATTACTTATGAAAAAGGCCATAAAATGCAGAAAAGACAAGTCTTTTGGTCATAACTCTAAAAACATGTAAATCACCCTCGAACCCTAAAACTATAAGCCATAGCTCATGAAAACAGCCATAATGCAAAAAGGATGAGTTTTTCGTCATAACTCTGAAATAGGTAAATTGCCTAGGAGCCCTAGAACCGTGGGCAATAACTCATGAAAACGACCATAAAATGCAAAAATAAATTGTTTTTGCTCATTCTTCTCAAACATGTAAATCGATCGGGTAACCCAAAACTGTGGGCAATAACTCATGAAAATGGCCCTAAAACACAAAAAAGACGAGTTTTTGGTCATAACTCTAAAACGTGTAAATCACCCTGGAACACCAAAACTGTGGGCAATAGCTCATGAAAATGGCCATATAGCGCAATAAAGATGTGTTTTTGGTCATAACTCCGAAACATGTAAATCACCCTGGAACCCAAAACTATGGACAATATCTCATGAAAACGGCCTTAAAGCGCAAAAAAGATGAGTTTCTGGTCATCACTCTCAAACATGTAAATCACTCTGGGACCCCAAAACTATGGGCAATTGCTCGTGAAAACGACCATAAAAAGCAAAACCGATGACTTTTTCTCATACCTCTCCAACATGTAAATCGCCCAAGAACCTCAAAAAGGTGGGCTAACTCATGAAAATGGCCATAAAACGCAAAAAGACGAGTTTTTGGTCATAACTCTGAAACATGTAAATCACCCTTAAACCCTAAAACTATGGACAATAGCTCATGAAAACGGCCATAAGGCGCAAAAAATATGAGTTTTTGGTCATCACTCTCAAACATGTAAATCGCCCTAAAACCCCCAAACCGTGGCCAATAACTCATGAAAACGACCATAAAACGCAAAAACGAATAGTTTTGGCTCATACCTCTCAAACATGTACATCGCCGTAGAACCCCAGAACCATGGGAAATAACTTATGAAAAGGCCATAAAATTCAGAAAAGACAAGTCTTTGGTCATAACTCTGAAAAAATGTAAATCACCCTTGAACCCCAACACTATAAGCATTAGCTCATGACAACAGCCATAATGCAAAAAAGATGAGTTTTTCATCATAACACTAAGACATGCAAATTGTCTAGGAGCCCTAGAACCGTGGGCAATAACTCATGAAAACGGCCATAAAACGCAAAAACAACTTGTTTTTGTTCATACTTCTCAAACATGTAAATCGATCGGGAAACCCAAAACTGTGGGCAATAACTCACGAAAATGGCCATAAAACACAAAAAGACGAGTTTTTGGTCATAACTCTGAAACGTGTAAATCACCCTGGAACACCAAAACTGTGGGCAATGGCTCATGAAAATGGCCAAAAAACGCAAAAAGACGAGTTTTTTGTCATAACACTAAAACATGTATATCACCCTTAAACCCCAAAACTGTGGACAATAGCTCATGAAAATGGCCATAAAGTGCAAAAAAGATGAGTTTTTGGTCATCACTCTCAAACATGTAAATCGCCCTAAAACCCCAAAACCGTGGGCAATAACTCATGAAAACGACCATAAAACGCAAAAACGAATAGTTTTGGCTCATACCTCTCAAACATGTACATCGCCGTAGAACCCCAAAACCGTGGGCAATAACTCATGAAAACGACCATAAAACACAAAAACGACTTGTTTTTGCTCATACTTCTCAAACATGTAAATCGGTCGGGAAACCCAAAACTGTGGGCAATAACTCATGAAAATGGCCATAAAACACAAAAAGACGAGTTTTTGGTCATAACTCTGAAATGTGTAAATCACCCTGGAACACCAAAACTGTGGGCAATAGCTCATGAAAATGGCCATATAGCGCAATAAAGATGAGTTTTTGTTCATAATTCCGAAACACGTAAATCATTCTGGAACCCAAAACTATGGACAATAGCTCATGAAAACGGCCTTAAAGCGCAAAAAAGATGAGTTTCTGGTCATCACTCTCAAACATGTAAATCACTCTGGAACCCCAAAACTATGGGCAATTGCTCATGAAAACGACCATAAAAAGCAATACCGATGACTTTTTCTCATATCTCTCAAACATGTAAATCGGCCAAGAACCTCAAAACGGTGGGCTAACTCATGAAAATGGCCATAAAACGCAAAAAGACGAGTTTTTGGTCATAACTCTGAAACATGTAGATCACCCTTAAACCCCAAAACTGTGTACAATAGCTCATGAAAACGGCCATTAGGCGCAAAAAAGATGAGTCTTTCGTCATAACTCTAAAACATGTAAATTGCCTAGGAGCCCTAGAACCGTGGGCAATAACTCATGCAAACGACCATAAAACGCAAAAACGACTTGTTTTTTCTCATACTTCTCAAACATGTAAATCGATCGGGAAACCCAAAACTGTGGGCAATAACTCATGAAAATGGCCATAGAACACAAAAAGACGAGTTTTTGTCATAACTGTGAAACGTGTAAATCACCCTGGAACACCAAAACTGCGGGCAATGGCTCATGAAAATGGCCATATAGCGCAATAAAGATGAGTTTTTGGTCATAACTCTGAAACATGTAAATCACCTTGGAACCCCAAACCCGTGGACAATAGCTCATGAAATCGGCCTTAAAGCGCAAAACAGATGAGTTTCTGGTCATCACTCTCAAACATGTAATTCGCCCTAAAACCCAAAACCATGGGCAAAAACTCATGCAAACGACCATAAAGCATAAAACGACTTGTTTTTTCTCATACTTCTCAAACATGTAAATCGATCGGGAAACCCAAAACTGTGGGCAATAACTCATGAAAATGGCCATTAAACACAAAAAGACGAGTTTTTGGTCATAACTCTGAAACATGTATATCACCCTTAAACCCCAAAACTATGGACAATAGCTCATGAAAACGTCCATAAAGCGAAAAAAAGATGAGTTTTTGGTCATCACTCTCAAACATGTAATCGCCCTAAAACCCCAAAACTATGGGCAATTGCTCATGAAAACGGCCATAAAACGCAAAAACGAATAGTTTTGGCTCATACCTCTCAAACATGTACATCGCCGTAGAACCCCAGAACCATGGGAAATTACTTATGAAAAAGGCCATAAAATGCAGAAAAGACAAGTCTTTTGGTCATAACTCTAAAAACATGTAAATCACCCTCGAACCCTAAAACTATAAGCAATAGCTCATGAAAACAGCCATAATGCAAAAAGGATGAGTTTTTCGTCATAACTCTGAAACAGGTAAATTGCCTAGGAGCCCCAGAACCGTGGGCAATAACTCATGAAAACGGCCATAAAACGCAAAAACTACATGTTTTTGCTCATACTTCTCAAACATGTAAATCGATCGGGAAACCCAAAACTGTGGGCAATAACTCATGAAAATGGCCCTAAAACACAAAAAAGACGAGTTTTTGGTCATAACTCTGAAACGTGTAAATCACCCTGGAACACCAAAACTGTGGGCAATAGCTCATGAAAATGGCCATATAGCGCAATAAAGATGATTTTTGGTCATAACTCAAACATGTAAATCACCGAACCCAAAACTGTGGACAATAGCTCATGAAAATGGCCATAAAGTGCAAAAAAGATGAGTTTCTGGTCATCACTCTCAAACATGTAAATCACTCTGGAACCCCAAAACTCTGGGCAATTGCTCGTGAAAACGACCATAAAAAGCAAAACCGATGTCTTTTTCTCATACCTCTCAAACATGTAAATCGCCCAAGAACCTCAAAACGATGGGCTAACTCATGAAAATGGCCATAAAACGCAAAAAGACGAGTTTTCGGTCATAACTCTGAAACATGTAAATCACCCTTAAACCCCAAAACTGTGGACAATAGCTCATGAAAACGGCCATAAGGCGCAAAAAAGATGAGTTTTTGGTCATCACTCTCAAACATGTAAATCGCCCTAAAACCCCCAAACCGTGGCCAATAACTCATGAAAACGACCATAAAACGCAAAAACGAATAGTTTTGGCTCATACCTCTCAAACATGTACATCGCCGTAGAACCCCAGAACCATGGGAAATAACTTATGAAAAAGGCCATAAAATTCAGAAAAGACAAGTCTTTGGTCATAACTCTGAAAAAATGTAAATGACCCTTGAACCCCAAAACTATAAGCAATAGCTCATGACAACAGCCATAATGCAAAAAAGATGAGTTTTTCGTCATAACTCTGAAACATGCAAATTGTCTAGGAGCCCTAGAACCGTGGGCAATAACTCATGAAAACGGCCATAAAACGCAAAAACGACTTGTTTTTGTTCATACTTCTCAAACATGTAAATCGATCGGGAAACCCAAAACTGTGGGCAATAACTCACGAAAATGGCCATAAAACACAAAAAGACGAGTTTTTGGTCATCACTGTGAAACATGTAAATCACTCTAGAACCCCAAAACTATGGGCAATTGCTCGTGAAAACGGCCATAAAAAGCAAAAAGACGAGTTTTTTGTCATAACACTAAAACATGTATATCACCCTTAAACCCCAAAACTGTGGACAATAGCTCATGAAAATGGCCACAAAATGCAAAAAAGATGAGTTTTTGGTCATCACTCTCAAACATGTAAATCGCCCTAAAACCCCAAAACCGTGGGCAATAACTCATGAAAACGACCATAAAACGCAAAAACGAATAGTTTTGGCTCATACCTCTCAAACATGTACATCGCCGTAGAACCCCAAAACCGTGGGCAATAACTCATGAAAACGACCATAAAACGCAAAAACGACTTGTTTTTGCTCATACTTCTCAAACATGTAAATCGGTCGGGAAACCCAAAACTATGGGCAATAACTCATGAAAATGGCCACAAAACACAAAAAGACGAGTTTTTGGTCATAACTCTGAAACGTGTAAATCACCCTGGAACACCAAAACTGTGTGCAATAGCTAATCAAAATGGCCATATAGCGCAATAAAGATGAGTTTTTGTTCATAATTCCGAAACACGTAAATCATTCTGGAACCCAAAACTATGGACAATAGCTCATGAAAACGGCCTTAAAGCGCAAAAAAGATGAGTTTCTGGTCATCACTCTCAAACATGTAAATCACTCTGGAACCCCAAAACTATGGGCAATTGCTCATGAAAACGACCATAAAAAGCAATACCGATGACTTTTTCTCATATCTCTCAAACATGTAAATCGCCCAAGAACCTCAAAACGGTGGGCTAACTCATGAAAATGGCCATAAAACGCAAAAAGACGAGTTTTTTGTCATAACTCTGAAACATGTAGATCGCCCTTAAACCCCAAAACTGTGTACAATAGCTCATGAAAATGGCCATTAGGCGCAAAAAAGATGAGTCTTTCGTCATAACTCTAAAACATGTAAATTGCCTAGGAGCCCTAGAACCGTGGGCAATAACTCATGAAAACGACCATAAAACGCAAAAACGAATAGTTTTTGCTCGTACTTCTCAAACATGTAAATCAACCAGGAAACCAAAAACTGTGGGCAATAACTATGAAAATGGCCATAAAACACAAAAAAGACGAGTTTTTTGTCATAACTCTGAAACATGTATATCACCCTTAAACCCCAAAACTGTGGACAATAGCTCATGAAAACGTCCATAAAGCGCAAAAAAGATGAGTTTTTGGTCATCACTCTCAAACATGTAATCGCCCTAAAACCCCAAAACTATGGGCAATTGCTCATGAAAATGGCCATAAAACGCAAAAACGAGTAGTTTTGGCTCATACCTCTCAAACATGTACATCGCCGTAGAACCCCAGAACCATGGGAAATTACTTATGAAAAAGGCCATAAAATGCAGAAAAGACAAGTCTTTTTGTCATAGTTCTAAAAACATGTAAATCACCCTCGAACCCTAAAACTATAAGCAATAGCTCATGAAAACAGCCATAATGCAAAAAGGATGAGTTTTTCGTCATAACTCTGAAACAGGTAAATTGCCTAGGAGCCCCAGAACCATGGGCAATAACTCATGAAAACGGCCATAAAACGCAAAAACGACTTGTTTTTGCTCATACTTCTCAAACATGTAAATCGATCGGGAAACCCAAAACTGTGGGCAATAACTCATGAATATGTCCCTAAAACACAAAAAAGACGAGTTTTTGGTCATAACTCTGAAACGTGTAAATCACCCTGGAACACCAAAACTGTGGGCAATAGCTCATGAAAATGGCCATGTAGCGCAATAAAGATGAGTTTTTGGTCATAACTCTCAAACATGTAAATCACCCTGGAACCCAAAACTATGGACAATAGCTCATGAAAACGGCCTTAAAGCGCAAAAAATGAGTTTCTGGTCATCACTCTCAAACATGTAAATCACTCTGGAACCCTAAAACTATGGGCAATTGCTCGTGAAAACGACCATAAAAAGCAAAACCGATGACTTTTCTCATACCTCTCAAACATGTAAATCGCCCAAGAACCTCAAAACGGTGGGCTAACTCATGAAAATGGCCATAAAACGCAAAAAGACGAGTTTTTGGTCATAACTCTGAAACATGTAGATCACCCTTAAACCCCAAAACTGTGGACAATAGCTCATGAAAACAGCCATTAGGCGCAAAAAAGATGAGTCTTTCGTCATAACTCTAAAACGTGTAAATTGCCTAGGAGCCCTAGAACCGTGGGCAATAACTCATGAAAACGACCATAAAACGCAAAAACGAATAGTTTTTGCTCGTAGTTCTCAAACATGTAAATCAACCAGGAAACCAAAAACTGTGGGCAATAACTATGAAAATGGCCATAAAACGCAAAAAAGACGAGTTTTTTGTCATAACTCTGAAACATGTATATCACCCTTAAACCCCAAAACTGTGGACAATAGCTCATGAAAATGGCCATAATGTGCAAAAAAGATGAGTTTTTGGTCATCACTCTCAAACATGTAAATCGCCCTAAAACCCCAAAACCGTGGGCAATAACTCATGAAAACGACCATAAAACGCAAAAACGAGTAGTTTTGGCTCATACCTCTCAAACATGTACATCGCCGTAGAACCCCAAAACCGTGGGCAATAACTCATGAAAACGACCATAAAACGACTTGTTTTTGCTCATACTTCTCAAACATGTAAATCGGTCGGGAAACCCAAAACTGTGGGCAATATCTCATGAAAATGGCCATAAAACACAAAAAGACGAGTTTTTGGTCATAACTCTGAAACGTGTAAATCACCCTGGAACACCAAAACTGTGGGCAATAGCTCATGAAAATGGCCATATAGCGCAATAAAGATGAGTTTTTGTTCATAATTCCGAAACACGTAATTCATCCTGGAACCCAAAACTATGGACAATAGCTCATGAAAACGGCCTTAAAGCGCAAAAAAGATGAGTTTCTGGTCATCACTCTCAAACATGTAAATCACTCTGGAACCCCAAAACTATGGGCAATTGCTCATGAAAACGACCATAAAAAGCAAAACCGATGACTTTTTCTCATATCTCTCAAACATGTAAATCGCCCAAGAACCTCAAAACGGTGGGCTAACTCATGAAAATGGCCATAAAACGCAAAAAGACGAGTTTTTGGTCATAACTCTGAAACATGTAGATCACCCTTAAACCCCAAAACTGTGGACAATAGCTCATGAAAACGGCCATTAGGCGCAAAAAAGATGAGTCTTTCGTCATAACTCTAAAACATGTAAATTGCCTAGGAGCCCTAGAACCGTGGGCAATAACTCATGAAGACGGCCATAAAACGCAAAAACGAATAGTTTTTGCTCGTACTTCTCAAACATGTAAATCAACCAGGAAACCAAAAACTGTGGGCAATAACTATGAAAATGGCCATAAAACGCAAAAAAGACGAGTTTTTTGTCATAACTCTGAAACATGTATATCACCCTTAAACCCCAAAACTGTGGACAATAGCTCATGAAAATGGCCATAATGTGCAAAAAAGATGAGTTTTTGGTCATCACTCTCAAACATGTAAATCGCCCTAAAACCCCAAAACCGTGGGCAATACCTCATGAAAACGACCATAAAACGCAAAAACGAGTAGTTTTGGCTCATACCTCTCAAACATGTACATCGCCGTAGAACCCCAAAACCGTGGGCAATAACTCATGAAAACGACCATAAAACGCAAAAACGACTTGTTTTTGCTCATACTTCTCAAACATGTAAATCGGTCGGGAAACCCAAAACTGTGGGCAATAACTCATGAAAATGGCCATAAAACACAAAAAGACGAGTTTTTGGTCATAACTCTGAAACGTGTAAATCACCCTGGAACACCAAAACTGTGGGCAATAGCTCATGAAAATGGCGATATAGCGCCATAAAGATAAGTTTTTGTTCATAATTCCGAAACACGTAATTCATCCTGGAACCCAAAACTATGGACAATAGCTCATGAAAACGGCCTTAAAGCGCAAAAATGATGAGTTTCTGGTCATCACTCTCAAACATGTAAATCACTCTGGAACCCCAAAACTATGCGCAATTGCTCATGAAAACGACCATAAAAAGCAAAACCGATGACTTTTTCTCATATCTCTCAAACATGTAAATCGCTCAAGAACCTCAAAACGGTGGGCTAACTCATGAAAATGGCCATAAAACGCAAAAAGACGAGTTTTTGGTCATAACTCTGAAACATGTAGATCACCCTTAAACCCCAAAACCGTGGACAATAGCTCATGAAAACGGCCATTAGGCGCAAAAAATATGAGTCTTTCGTCATAACTCTAAAACATGTAAATTGCCTAGGAGCCCTAGAACCGTGGGCAATAACTCATGAAAACGGCCATAAAACGCAAAAACGAATAGTTTTGCTCACTCTCAAACATGTAAATCAATCAGAAACCAAAACGTGGGCAATAACTATGAAAATGGCCATAAACGCAAAAGACGAGTTTTTGTCATAACTCAAACATGTATATCACCCTTAAACCCCAAAACTGTGGACAATAGCTCATGAAAACGTCCATAAAGCGCAAAAAAGATGAGTTTTTGGTCATCACTCTCAAACATGTAATCGCCCTAAAACCCCAAAACTATGGGCAATTGCTCTTGAAAACGGCCATAAAACGCAAAAACGAATAGTTTTGGATCATACCTCTCAAACATGTACATCGCCGTACAACCCCAGAACCATGGGAAATAACTTATGAAAAAGGCCATAAAATGCAGAAAAGACAAGTCTTTGGTCATAACTCTGAAAACATGTAAATCACCCTCAAACCCTAAAACTATAAGCAATAGCGCATGAAAATAGCCATAATGCAAAAAAGATGAGTTTTTCGTCATAACTTTAAAACATGTAAATTGCCTAGGAGCCCCAGAACAGTGGGCAATAACTCATGAAAACGGCCATAAAGCACAAAAAAGATGAGTTTTTGATCATCACTCTCAAACATGTAAATTGCCCTAAAACCCCAAAACCGTGGGCAATAACTCATGAAAACGATAAAATGCAAAAAAAAAGTTTTGGCTCATACCTCTCAAACATGTACATTGTCGTAGAACCCCAAAACCATGGGCAATAACTTATGAAAAAGGCCATAAAATGCGAAAAGACATGTTTGGTCATAACTCGAAAACATGTAAATCACCCTCGAACCCAAAACTATAAGCAAAAGCTCATGAAAATAGCCATGATGCAAAAATATGAGTTTTGTCATAACTCTAAAACATGTAAATTGTCTAGGAGCCCCAACGTGGGCAATAACTCATGAAAACGGTCATAAAACGCAAAAACGACTTGTTTTTGCTCATATTTATCAAGCATGTAAACCGATCGGGAAACCCAAAACTATGGGCAATAACTCATGAAAATGGCCATAAAACTCAAAAAGACGAGTTTTTGGTCATAACTTTGAAACGTGTAAATCACCCTGGAACACCAAAACTGTGGGCAATAGCTCATGAAAATGGCCATAAAGCGCAATAAAGATGAGTTTTTGGTCATAACTCTGAAACATGTAAATCACCCTGTAGCCTCAAAACCGTGGATAATAGCTCAAGAAAATGGGCATAAAGCGCAAAAAAGATGAGTTTTTGGTCATCACTCTCAAACATGTAAATCACTATAGAACCCCAAAACTATGGGCAATTGCTCGTGAAAACGGCCATAAAAAGCAAAACCGATGACTTTTTCTCATACCTCTCAAACATGTAAATCGCCCTAGAACCTCAAAACTGTGGGCTAACTCATGAAAATGGCCATAAAACGCAAAAAGACGAGTTTTTGGTCATAACTCTGAAACATGTAAATCACCTTGGAACCCCAAACCTGTGGACAATAGCTCATGAAATCGGCCTTAAAGCTCAAAAAGATGAGTTTCTAGACATCACTCTCAAACATGTAATCCGCCCTAAAATCCCAAAACCATGGGCAAAAACTCATGAAAACGACCATAAAATGCAAAACAAATAGTTTTGCTCATACTCTCAAACATGTAAATCGACCAGAAACCCAAAACTATGGGCAATAACTCGTTAAAATGGCTATAAAACAAAAAGACGAGTTTTTTCATAACTCAAACATGTAAATCACCCTAAATCCCAAAACTGGACAATAGCTCATGAAAACGCCATAAACGCAAAAAGATGAGTTTTGGTCATCACTCTCAAACATGTAAATCACCATAAAACCCCAAAACGTGGACAATAACTCATGAAAACGACCATAAAATGCAAAAACGAATAGTTTTGGCTCACACCTCTCAAACATGTACATCGCCGTAGAACCCCAAAACCATGGGCAATAACTCATGAAAAAGGCCATAAAATGCAAAAAAGAAAAGTCTTTGGTCATAACTCGAAAACATGTAAATCACCTCGAACCCCAAAACTATAGCAATAGCGCATGAAAGCGACCATAATGCAAAAAGATGAGTTTTCGTCATAACTCTAAAACATGTAAATTGCCTAGAGCCCCAAACCGTGGGCAATAACTCATGAAACGGCCATAAAGTGCAAAACGACTTGTTTTGTCATACATCTCAAACATGTAAATCGACCGAAACCCAAACTGGGCAATAACTCATGAAAATGGCCATAAAACAAAAGACGAGTTTTGGTCATAACTCAAACATGTAAATCACCTGGAACCCCAAACTGTGGAGGACAATAGCTCATGAAATCGGCCTTAAAGCGCAAAAAAGATGAGTTTCTGGTCATCACTCTCAAACATGTAATTCGCCTAAAATCCCAAAACCATGGGCAAAAACTCATGAAAACGACCATAAAATGCAAAAACGAATAGTTTTTGCTCATACTTGTCAAACATGTAAATCGACCAGGAAACCCAAATCTGTGGGCAATAACTCATGAAAATGGCCATAAAACGCAAAAAAGACGAGTTTTTGGTCATAACTCTGAAACATGTAAATCACCCTTAAACCCCAAAACTGTGGACAATAGCTCATGAAAACGTCCATAAATCGCAAAAAAGATGAGTTTTTGGTCATCACTCTCAAACATGTCAAACGCCATAAAACCCCAAATACGTGGACAATAACTCATGAAAACGACCATAAAACGCAAAAACGAATAGTTTTGGCTCATACCTCTCAAACATGTACATCGTCTTAGAAACCCAAAACCATGGGCAATAACTTATGAAATAGGCCATAAAATGCAGAAAAGACAAGTCTTTGGTCATAACTCTGAAAACATGTAAATCACCCTCGAACCCCAAAACTATAAGGAATAGCGCATGAAAACAACCATAATGCAAAAAAGATGAGTTTTTCGTCATAACTCTAAAACATGTAAATTGCCTAGGAGCCCCAGAACCGTGGGCAATAACTCATGAAAACGGCCATAAAATGCAAAAACGACTTGTTTTTGCTGATACTTCTCAAACATGTAAATCAACCAGGAAACCCAAAACTGTGGGCAATAACTCATGAAAATGGTCATAAAACACAAAAAAGACGAGTTTTTGGTCATAACTCTAAAACATGTAAATCACCCTGGAACACCAAAACTGTGGACAATAGCTCATTAAACGTCCATAAAGCGCAAAAAGACGAATAGTTTTGGCTCATACCTCTCAAACATGTAAATCGCCCTAGAATCTCCAAACGGTGGGCTAACTCATGAAAGTGGCCATAAAACGCAAAAAGACGAGTTTTTGGTTATAACTCTGAAACATGTAAATCACCTTAGAACCCCAAACTTGTGCACAATAGCTCATGAAATCGGCCTTAAAGCGCAAAAAAGATGAGTTTCTGGTCATCACTCTCAAACATGTAATTCGCCCTAAAATCCCAGAACCATGGGCAAAAACTCATGAAATCGACCATAAAATGCAAAAACGAATAATTTTTGCTCATACTTCTCAAACATGTAAATCGACCAGGAAACCCAAGCTGTGGGCAATAACTCATGAACATGGCCATAAAACACAAAAAGACGAGTTTTTGGTCATAACTCTAAAACATGTAAATCACCCTTAAACCCCAAAACTATGGACAATAGCTCATGAAAACGTCCATAAAGCGCAAAAAATATGAGTTTGTGGTCGTCACTCTCAAACATGTAAGTCTCCATAAAACCCCAAAACCGTGGGCAATAACTCATGAAAACAACCATAAAAGGCAAAAACGAATAGTTTTGGCTCATACCTCTCAAACATGTAAATCGCCGTAGAACCCCAAAACCATGGGCAATAACTTATGAAAAAGGCCATAAAATTTAGAAAAGACAAGTCTTTGGTCATAACTCTGAAAACATGTAAATCACCCTCGAACCCCAAAACTATAAGCAATAGCTCATGAAAACAACCATAATGCAAAAAGGATGAGTTTTTCGTCATAACTCAAACATGTAAATTGTCTAGGATCCCGAGAACCGTGGGCAATAACTCATGAAAACGACCATAAAGCAAAAAACGACTTGTTTTTGCTCATACTTCTCAAACATGTAAATCGATCGGGAAACCCAAAACTATGGGCAATAACTCATGAAAATGGCCATAAAACACAAAAAAGATGAGTTTTTGGTCATAACTCTGAAACGTGTAAATCACCCTGGAACACTAAAACTGTGGGCAATAGCTCATGAAAATGGCCATAAAGATGAGTTTTTGGTCATAACTCTGAAACATGTAAATCACCCTGGAGCGCCAAAACTATGGACAATAGCTCATGAAAATGGCCATAAAACGCAAAAAGACGAGTTTTTGGTCATAACTCTGAAACATGTAAATCACCCTTAAACCCCAAAAATGTGGACAATAGCTCATGAAAGGCCATTAGGTGCAAAAAGATGAGTTTTTGTCATAACTCTAAAACATGTAAATTGCCTAGGAGCCCCAAAACATTGGGCAATAACTCATGCAACGACCATAAACGCAAAAAGCGACTTGTTTTTCTCATACTTCTCAAACATGTAAATCGATCGAGAAACCCAAAACTGGCAATAACTCATGAAAATGGCCATAAAACAAAAAGACGAGTTTTTGTCATAACTGAAACGTGTAAATCACCTGGAACACCAAAGCGTGGGTAATGGCTCATGAAAATGGCCATATAACAATAAAGATGAGTTTTTGGTCATAACTCAAACATGTAAATCACCTTGGAACCCCAAACCCGTGGACAATCGCTCATGAAATCGGCCTTAAAGCGCCAAAAAGATGAGTTTCGTCATCACTCTCAAACATGTAATTCTCCTAAAATCCCAAAACCATGGGCAAAACTCATGCAACGACCATAAAGCATAAAAACTTGTTTTTTCTCATACTTCTCAAACATGTAAATCGATCGGGAAACCCAAAACTGTGGGCAATAACTCATGAAAATGGCCATTAAACACAAAAAGACGAGTTTTTAGTCATAACTTTGAAACGTGTAAATCACCCTGGAACACCAAAACTGTTGGCAATGGCTCATGAAAATGGCCATATAGCGCAATAAAGATGAGTTTTTGGTCATAACACTAAAACATGTAAATCACCCTGGACCCCCAAAACTGTGGACAATAGCTCATGAAAATGGCCATAAAGCGCAAAAAAGATGATTTTTTCGTCATAACTCGGAAACATGTAAATTGCCTAGGAGCCCTAGAACCGTGGGCAATAACTCATGAAAACGACCATAAAACGCAAAAACGAATAGTTTTTGCTCGTACTTCTCAAACATGTAAATCAACCAGGAAACCAAAAACTGTGGGCAATAACTATGAAAATGGCCATAAAACGCAAAAAAGACGAGTTTTTTGTCATAACTCTGAAACATGTATATCACCCTTAAACCCCAAAACTGTGGACAATAGCTCATGAAAACGTCCATAAAGCGCAAAAAAGATGAGTTTTTGGTCATCACTCTCAAACATGTAATCGCCCTAAAACCCCAAAACTATGGGCAATTGCTCATGAAAACGGCCATAAAACGCAAAAACGAATAGTTTTGGCTCATACCTCTCAAACATGTACATCGCCGTAGAACCCCAGAACCATGGGAAATTACTTATGAAAAAGGCCATAAAATGCAGAAAAGACAAGTCTTTTGGTCATAACTCTAAAAACATGTAAATCACCCTCGAACCCTAAAACTATAAGCCATAGCTCATGAAAACAGCCATAATGCAAAAAGGATGAGTTTTCGTCATAACTCTGAAACAGGTAAATTGCCTAGGAGCCCTAGAACCGTGGGCAATAACTCATGAAAACGACCATAAAATGCAAAAATAAATTGTTTTTGCTCATTCTTCTCAAACATGTAAATCGATCGGGAAACCCAAAACTGTGGGCAATAACTCATGAAAATGGCCCTAAAACACAAAAAAGACGAGTTTTTGGTCATAACTCTAAAACGTGTAAATCACCCTGGAACACCAAAACTGTGGGCAATAGCTCATGAAAATGGCCATATAGCGCAATAAAGATGTGTTTTTGGTCATAACTCCGAAACATGTAAATCACCCTGGAACCCAAAACTATGGACAATATCTCATGAAAACGGCCTTAAAGCGCAAAAAAGATGAGTTTCTGGTCATCACTCTCAAACATGTAAATCACTGTGGAACCCCAAAACTATGGGCAATTTCTCGTGAAAACGACCATAAAAAGCAAAACCGATGACTTTTTCTCATACCTCTCAAACATGTAAATCGCCCAAGAACCTCAAAAAGGTGGGCTAACTCATGAAAATGACCATAAAATGCAAAAAGACGAGTTTATGGTCATAACTCTGAAACATGTAAATCACCCTTAAACCCTAAAACTATGGACAACAGCTCATGAAAACGGCCATAAGGCGCAAAAATATGAGTTTTTGGTCATCACTCTCAAACATGTAAATCGCCCTAAAACCCCCAAACCGTACAACAACTCTGAAAACTAACAAAAAAAAAAAAAATAGTTTGGCTCTCATACCTCTCACACATGTAACACGCCAGAGAACCCCAGAACCATGGGAAATAACTTATGAAAAGGCCATAAAATTCAGAAAAGACAAGTCTTTGGTCATAACTCTGAAAAAATGTAAATCACCCTTGAACCCCAACACTATAAGCATTAGCTCATGACAACAGCCATAATGCAAAAAAGATGAGTTTTTCATCATAACACTAAGACATGCAAATTGTCTAGGAGCCCTAGAACCGTGGGCAATAACTCATGAAAACGGCCATAAAACGCAAAAACAACTTGTTTTTGTTCAAACTTCTCAAACATGTAAATCGATCGGGAAACCCAAAACTGTGGGCAATAACTCACGAAAATGGCCATAAAACACAAAAAGACGAGTTTTTGGTCATAACTCTGAAACGTGTAAATCACCCTGGAACACCAAAACTGTGGGCAATGGCTCATGAAAATGGCCATAAAACGCAAAAAGACGAGTTTTTTGTCATAACACTAAAACATGTATATCACCCTCAAACCCCAAAACTGTGGACAATAGCTCATGAAAATGGCCATAAAGTGCAAAAAAGATGAGTTTTGGTCATCACTCTCAAACATGTAAATCGCCCTAAAACCCCAAAACCGTGCGCAATAACTCATGAAAACGACCATAAAACGCAAAAACGAATAGTTTTGGCTCATACCTCTCAAACATGTACATCGCCGTAGAACCCCAAAACCGTGGGCAATAACTCATGAAAACGACCATAAAACACAAAAACGACTTGTTTTTGCTCATACTTCTCAAACATGTAAATCGGTCGGGAAACCCAAAACTGTGGGCAATAACTCATGAAAATGGCCATAAAACACAAAAAGACGAGTTTTTGGTCATAACTCTGAAATGTGTAAATCACCCTGGAACACCAAAACTGTGGGCAATAGCTCATGAAAATGGCCATATAGCGCAATAAAGATGAGTTTTTGGTCATAATTCCGAAACATGTAAATCATCTTGGAACCCAAAACTATGGACAATAGCTCATGAAAACGGCCTTAAAGCGCAAAAAAGATGAGTTTCTGGTCATCACTCTCAAACATGTAAATCACTCTGGAACCCCAAAACTATGGGCAATTGCTCATGAAAATGGCCATAAAAAGCAAAACCGATGAATTTTTCTCATATCTCTCAAACATGTAAATCGCCCAAGAACCTCAAAACGGTGGGCTAACTCATGAAAATGGCCATAAAACGCAAAAAGACAAGTTTTTTGTCATAACTCTGAAACATGTAAATCACCCTTAAACCCCAAAAATGTGGACAATAGCTCATGAAAACGGCCATTAGGCGCAAAAAAGATGAGTTTTTCGTCATAACTCTAAAACATGTAAATTGCCTAGGAGACCCAGAACAGTGGGCAATAACTCATGCAAACGACCATAAAACGCAAAAACGACTTGTTTTTTCTCATACTTCTCAAACATGTAAATCGATCGGGAAACCCAAAACTGTGGGCAATAACTCATGAAGATGGCCATAGAACACAAAAAGACGAGTTTTTGTCATAACTGTGAAACGTGTAAATCACCCTGGAACACCAAAACTGCGGGCAATGGCTCATGAAAATGGCCATATAGCGCAATAAAGATGAGTTTTTGGTCATAACTCTGAAACATGTAAATCACCTTGGAACCCCAAACCCGTGGACAATAGCTCATGAAATCGGCCTTAAAGCGCAAAACAGATGAGTTTCTGGTCATCACTCTCAAACATGTAATTCGCCCTAAAACCCAAAACCATGGGCAAAAACTCATGCAAACGACCATAAAACGCAAAAACGACTTGTTTTTTCTCATACTTCTCAAACATGTAAATCGATCGGGAAACCCAAAACTGTGGGCAATAACTCATGAAAATGGCCATTAAACACAAAAAGACGAGTTTTTGGTCATAACTCTGAAACATGTATATCACCCTTAAACCCCAAAACTATGGACAATAGCTCATGAAAACGTCCATAAAGCGAAAAAAAGATGAGTTTTTGGTCATCACTCTCAAACATGTAATCGCCCTAAAACCCCAAAACTATGGGCAATTGCTCATGAAAACGGCCATAAAACGCAAAAACGAATAGTTTTGGCTCATACCTCTCAAACATGTACATCGCCGTAGAACCCTAGAACCATGGGAAATTACTTATGAAAAAGGCCATAAAATGCAGAAAAGACAAGTCTTTTGGTCATAACTCTAAAAACATGTAAATCACCCTCTAATCCTAAAACTATAAGCAATAGCTCATGAAAACAGCCATAATGCAAAAAGGATGAGTTTTTCGTCATAACTCTGAAACAGGTAAATTGCCTAGGAGCCCCAGAACCGTGGGCAATAACTCATGAAAACGGCCATAAAACGCAAAAACTACATGTTTTTGCTCATACTTCTCAAACATGTAAATCGATCGGGAAACCCAAAACTGTGGGCAATAACTCATGAAAATGGCCCTAAAACACAAAAAAGACGAGTTTTTGGTCATAACTCTGAAACGTGTAAATCACCCTGGAACACCAAAACTGTGGGCAATAGCTCATGAAAATGGCCATATAGCGCAATAAAGATGATTTTTTGGTCATAACTCCGAAACATGTAAATCACCCTGGAACCCAAAACTATGGACAATATCTCATGAAAACGGCCTTAAAGCGCAAAAAAGATGAGTTTCTGGTCATCACTCTCAAACATGTAAATCACTCTGGAACCCCAAAACTATGGGCAATTGCTCGTGAAAACGACCATAAAAAGCAAAACCGATGACTTTTTCTCATACCTCTCAAACATGTAAATCGCCCAAGAACCTCAAAAAGGTGGGCTAACTCATGAAAATGGCCATAAAACGCAAAAAGACGAGTTTTTCGTCAAAACTCTGAAACATGTAAATCACCCTTAAACCCTAAAACTATGGACAATAGCTCATGAAAACGGCCATAAGGCGCAAAAAATATGAGTTTTTGGTCATCACTCTCAAACATGTAAATCGCCCTAAAACCCCCAAACCGTGGCCAATAACTCATGAAAACGACCATAAAACGCAAAAACGAATAGTTTTGGCTCATACCTCTCAAACATGTACATCGCCAGAACCCGTAACCATGGGAAATAACTTATGAAAAAGGCCATAAAATTCAGAAAAGACAAGTCTTTGGTCATAACTCTGAAAAAATGTAAATGACCCTTGAACCCCAAAACTATAAGCAATAGCTCATGACAACAGCCATAATGCAAAAAAGATGAGTTTTTCGTCATAACTCTGAAACATGCAAATTGTCTAGGAGCCCTAGAACCGTGGGCAATAACTCATGAAAACGGCCATAAAACGCAAAAACGACTTGTTTTTGTTCATACTTCTCAAACATGTAAATCGATCGGGAAACCCAAAACTGTGGGCAATAACTCATGAAAATGGCCATAAAACACAAAAAGACGAGTTTTTGGTCATAACTCTGAAACGTGTAAATCACCCTGGAACACCAAAACTGTGGGCAATAGCTCATGAAAATGGCCATATAGCGCCATAAAGATAAGTTTTTGTTCATAATTCCGAAACACGTAATTCATCCTGGAACCCAAAACTATGGACAATAGCTCATGAAAACGGCCTTAAAGCGCAAAAAAGATGAGTTTCTGGTCATCACTCTCAAACATGTAAATCACTCTGGAACCCCAAAACTATGCGCAATTGCTCATGAAAACGACCATAAAAAGCAAAACCGATGACTTTTTCTCATATCTCTCAAACATGTAAATCGCCCAAGAACCTCAAAACTGTGGGCTAACTCATGAAAATGGCCATAAAACGCAAAAAGACGAGTTTTTGGTCATAACTCTGAAACATGTAGATCACCCTTAAACCCCAAAACTGTGGACAATAGCTCATGAAAACGGCCATTAGGCGCAAAAAATATGAGTCTTTCGTCATAACTCTAAAACATGTAAATTGCCTAGGAGCCCTAGAACCGTGGGCAATAACTCATGAAAACGGCCATAAAACGCAAAAACGAATAGTTTTTGCTCGTACTTCTCAAACATGTAAATCAACCAGGAAACCAAAAACTGTGGGCAATAACTATGAAAATGGCCATAAAACGCAAAAAAGACGAGTTTTTTGTCATAACTCTGAAACATGTATATCACCCTTAAACCCCAAAACTGTGGACAATAGCTCATGAAAACGTCCATAAAGCGCAAAAAAGATGAGTTTTTGGTCATCACTCTCAAACATGTAATCGCCCTAAAACCCCAAAACTATGGGCAATTGCTCATGAAAACGGCCATAAAACGCAAAAACGAATAGTTTTGGCTCATACCTCTCAAACATGTACATCGCCGTAGAACCCCAGAACCATGGGAAATTACTTATGAAAAAGGCCATAAAATGCAGAAAAGACAAGTCTTTTGGTCATAACTCTAAAAACATGTAAATCACCCTCGAACCCTAAAACTATAAGCAATAGCTCATGAAAACAGCCATAATGCAAAAAGGATGAGTTTTTCGTCATAATTCTGAAACAGGTAAATTGCCTAGGAGCCCCAGAACCGTGGGAAATAACTCATGAAAACAGCCATAAAACGCAAAAATGACTTGTTTTTGCTCATACTTCTCAAACATGTAAATCGATCGGGAAACCCAAAACTGTGGGCAATAACTCATGAATATGTCCCTAAAACACAAAAAAGACGAGTTTTTGGTCATAACTCTGAAACGTGTAAATCACCCTGGAACACCAAAACTGTGGGCAATAGCTCATGAAAATGGCCATATAGCGCAATAAAGATGAGTTTTTGGTCATAACTCCGAAACATGTAAATCACCCTGGAACCCAAAACTATGGACAATATCTCATGAAAACGGCCTTAAAGCGCAAAAAAGATGAGTTTCTGGTCATCACTCTCAAACATGTAAATCACTCTGGAACCCCAAAATTATGGGCAATTGCTCGTGAAAACGACCATAAAAAGCAATACCGATGACTTTTTCTCATATCTCTCAAACATGTAAATCGCCCAAGAACCTCAAAACGGTGGGCTAACTCATGAAAATGGCCATAAAACGCAAAAAGACGAGTTTTTGGTCATAACTCTGAAACATGTAGATCACCCTTAAACCCCAAAACTGTGGACAATAGCTCATGAAAACGGCCATTAGGCGCAAAAAAGATGAGTCTTTCGTCATAACTCTAAAACATGTAAATTGCCTAGGAGCCCTAGAACCGTGGGCAATAACTCATGAAAACGACCATAAAACGCAAAAACGAATAGTTTTTGCTCGTACTTCTCAAACATGTAAATCAACCAGGAAACCAAAAACTGTGGGCAATAACTATGAAAATGGCCATAAAACGCAAAAAACACGAGTTTTTTGTCATAACTCTGAAACATGTATATCACCCTTAAACCCCAAAACTGTGGACAATAGCTCATGAAAACGTCCATAAAGCGCAAAAAAGATGAGTTTTTGGTCATCACTCTCAAACATGTAATCGCCCTAAAACCCCAAAACTATGGGCAATTGCTCATGAAAACGGCCATAAAACGCAAAAACGAATAGTTTTGGCTCATACCTCTCAAACATGTACATCGCCGTAGAACCCCAGAACCATGGGAAATTACTTATGAAAAAGGCCATAAAATGCAGAAAAGACAAGTCTTTTGGTCATAACTCTAAAAACATGTAAATCACC